>CM057339.1:251320195-252520195 GCA_030015575.1 Agapanthus africanus | reverse complement strand
CGCTAGCGCCCATATGCTTTGCACGTGGTGCGCTGCTTAGGGCGCAGCGCACTTGGCGCTACATCTGAAACGTTGCTTCATTTCAAAAATTTGAATTTTAAACAGAGCTTTGCTCTGATTGGGGGAAACAAATGCCCCCCACCGTTGCGCTCATGTGGCCCTCACGTGAGTGCAGCGGTGGCAGCATCTGCGCCCTTGGATCAACTGAGAAGTTGAAACGGCACTCAGTGCCCATAAATAGGACCTTTAGTCCTTAGGATGATTTCTGTTCATCTTCTTCCTTATTTTCTGAGAATTTTTATTCTCTTACAGAGCATAGCTCTCCATCTTAAGAATTTTCTTAAGGACAAAAACTCTGTCAAAATTTAGGTAAAGATTAAATCTTTTACTAATCTAGGGTTTTACCCATTAACAGAGCCTTGCTCTTCATAGATCTTTGATCTAAAGAAAACCTTTTTAGGGTTTCATTAACAGAGTTTTGCTTTCTTCAAATCATGTAGATTTATTAATCTCTTATGAAGAACTCTTAAGAGTTTGTTCATGAATCTTGAAGATCTCAGAAATTTTTTAATTCATGTATAAAAAATTGATTTCGATTTTCTTGATGGATTATTCCATCATTTTCTTCCAGAGCAAAGCTCTTGAGGAATTTTTATTCCTTCATGATTAGAGTTTGACAAGTGTCACTCTGTCACAGAGCACTGCTCTCAAAGGGAGATTTACTCCTCTGCCCGAAGGATTTCTCATTTAATGAGAATCAATTGAGGATTTCCTCATTACTAATCTTTTAATGATGTTTCTTTTCAGGCACTATGGCTGTTCATTTATATAGTCTGAACGAGTTTATCTCTTATGAGGATATTCACGTATAGGGTCGTTGCCAGAACCAAGAGTTTACAGATGTCCAATGTGCGGAGATTATGGCTCGTCTATACGCATACAACGATCAACTGCTTCCTCGTCGTTCCGCTCTTTTGAAAATTGTAGTGGGAGCAATTTGGGGAGCACTTCCTGGGTTTTACGAAGCCATGCCGCTGAATGCGCTGGATGATGCTGAAGACAAGGTGCACTCGATGTACCTGTCAGGCCTGATCTCAAAGAAGCGTCGAGATAACCTCATTGATATTCTGCATCAAACTTTCTAGCAGACGACGATAATCGCTTCTTATCAAAGGGAGGAGGGCATTGGCGAGGATCTCGACACCCGCGATCGCGAGAGGATGCACACGAGAATGGTCAGAAAGGCCAGAAAGATTCTAGACGGCCTTACTTTCGAATTCCTCAATCCATGCCCTGGATCTGAGGTTTTACCATTGTAAACATCTTGATGCATCTTTTGTTTATTGTCTTTATTGATGTAAGAATTTTCCGAAGTATGAATGAGAAATCTTTCGCTTCCCTTCCTTTATTTTCTGCTTTGTTGTTGGTATATTACTTTAGTAAGCATAGCCTGTAGATAATAGAGAGAGCATTCCGTTTTGAATTCTTCAAGAGGTAGTGATGGCTTAGAAAGCAGGTTCAAATCTGCTGCCTAAGACTTTTCAATTTCATGAGTCCCGAGGGTCTCATGAAGACTTTTCTCCCTACGAGTCGAGAGGATCTCGTAGGTGTATTTTCTCCTTAGGAATCGTGAGAATTCCTAAGTGCGTTTTCTTTTATAAGTCCTAAGGATCTTACAAGAGAGTTTTCTTCCTTACGGGTCGAGAGGACCTGTAAGTGATTGATGGTGTTGCCATTATCCGCATTTCACGGAATCAGGAGTTGCTCTGGGCGTTTCCCACGGCGTCAAAATTGACTTTAGCCGTGTTCCACAAGACCAGGATTTGCTCTGGACGCTTCCCACGGGGTCAGGATTAACATAGCCGTGTTCTGGAAGGACTAGGATCCGCTCTGGACGTTTCCCACCAGGTCAGGATTGGCATAGGTCGCGTTCCACGAAACCAGGAATTTGCTCTGGATGCTTCCCACGGGGTCTGATTGATATAGCCGTGTTCTGCGAGGACCAGGCTCCGCTCTGGACGTTTCCCACGGGGTCAGGATTGACATAGGCCGCGTTCTACGAAACCAGGAATTTGCTCTGGATGCTTCCCACGGGGTCTGATTGACATAGCCGTGTTCTGCGAGGACCAGGCTCCGCTCTGGACGTTTCCCGCGGGGTCAGGATTAACATATGTCGTGTTCCACGTGACCAGGAATTTGCTCTGGATGCTTCCCACGGGGTCTAATTGACATAGCCGTGTTCTGTGAGGACCAGGATCCGCTCTGGACGTTTCCCACGGGGTCAGGATTGACATAAGCCGTGTTCCACGTGATCAGGAATTTTCTCTGGATGCTACCCACGGGGCCGGTTTGACATAGCCGTGTTCTGCGAGGACCAGGCTCCGCTCTGGAAGTTTCCCACGGGGTCAGGATTGACATAAGCCGCGCTCCACGTGACCAGAAATTTTCTCTGGATGCTTCCCATGGGGTTTGATTGACATAGCCGTGTTCTGCGAGGACCAGGATCCGCTCTGGACGTTTCCCACGGGGTCAGGATTGACATAAGCCGTGTTCCACGTGACCAGGAGTTTGCTCTGGATGTTTCCCACGGGGTCAGTTTGACATAGCCGTGTTCTGCGAGGACCAGGCTCCGCTCTGGACGTTTCCCACAGGGTCAGGATTGACATAAGCCGCGTTCCACGTGACCAGGAATTTGCTCTGGATGCTTCCCACGGGGTTTGATTGACATAGCCTTGTTCTGCAAGGACCAGGCTCCGCTCTGGAAGTTTCCCGCGGGGTCAGGATTGACATAAGCCGCGTTCCACATGACCAGGAATTTGCTCTGGATGCTTCCCACGGGGTTTGATTGACATAAGCCATGTTTTGCGAGGATCAGGATCCGCTCTGGATGTTTCCCACGGGGTCAGGATTGACATAAGCCGCGTTCCACGAAACTAGGAATTTGCTCTGGATGCTTCCTACGGGGTCTGATTGACATAGCCGTGTTATGCGAGGACCAGGCTCCGCTCTGGACGTTTCCCACTGGGTCAGGATTGACATAGGCCGTGTTCCACGTGACCTGCAATTTGCTCTGGATGCTTCCCACGGAGTCTGATTGACATAGCCGTATTCTGCGAGGACCAGGCTCCGCTCTGGACGTTTCCCACAGGGTCAGGATTGACATAGGCCATGTTCCACGTGACCAGGAATTTGCTCTGGATGCTTCCCATGGGGTCTGATTGACATAGCTGTGTTCTGCGAGGACCAGGATCCACTCTGGACGTTTCCTACGGGGTCAGGATTGACATAAGCCGCGTTCCATATGACCAGGAATTTGCTCTGGATGTTTCCCACGGGGTCAGGATTGACATAAGTCGTATTCGACAAAACCAGGAATTTGCTCTGGATGTTTCCTACGGAGTCTGATTGACATAGCCGTGTTCTGTGAGGACCAGGCTCCGCTCTGGATGTTTCCCACGGGGTCAGGATTGACATAGGCCGTGTTCTACGTGACCAGGAATTTGCTCTGGATGCTTCCCACGGGGTCTAATTGACATAGCCGTGTTCTGCGAGGACCAGGCTCCGCTCTGGACGTTCCCCATGGGGTCAGGATTGACATAGGCCGTGCTCCACGTGACCAGGAATTTGCTCTGGATGCTTCCCACGGAGTCTGATTGACATAGTCGTGTTCTGCGAGGACCAGGCTCCGCTCTGGACCTTTCCCACGGGGTCAGGATTGACATAGGCCGTGTTCCACATGACTAGGAATTTGCTCTGGATGCTTCCCACGGGGTCTGATTGACATAGACGTGTTCTGCGAGGACCAGGATCCGCTCTGGACGTTTCCTACGGGGTCAGGATTGACATAAGCCGCGTTCCACGCGACCAGGAATTTGCTCTGGATGCTTCCCACGGAGTCTGATTGACATAGACGTGTTCTGGGAGGACCAGGCTCCGCTCTGGACGTTTCCCACAGGGTCAGGATTGACATAGGTCGTGTTTCACGTGACCAGGAATTTGCTCTGGATGCTTCCCACAGGGTCTGATTGACAAAACCGTGTTTTGCGAGGACCAGGATCCGCTCTGGACGTTTCCCACGGGGTCAGGATTGACATAAGCCGCGTTCCACATGACCAGGAATTTGCTCTGGATGCTTCCCACGGGGTTTGATTGACATAGCCGTGTTCTGCGAGGACCAGGATCCGCTCTGGACGTTTCCCACGGGATCAGGATTGACATAAGCCGCATTCCACGAAACCAGGAATTTGCTCTGGATGCTTCCCACGGGGTCTGATTGACATAGCCATGTTCTGGGAGGACCAGGCTCCGCTCTGGACGTTTCCCATGGGGTCAGAATTGATATAGGCCGTGTTCCACGTAACCAGGAATTTGCTCTGGATGCTTTCCACGGGGTCTGATTGACATAACCGTGTTCTGTGAGGACCAGGATCCACTCTGGACGTTTTCCACAGGGTCAGGATTGACATAAGTCATGTTCCACGTAACCAGGAAGGGTTGACTTTATCCGCATTTCACGGAGTCGGGGTTTGACTCTCTGTCATCTGTGCACCGCCGAGTCATGGAGCTGGGAATTGCCGTGGTTCCGCTTTACTTGATGTTGCGTCTGTTGTAATGAGACGAACGTTTAGATGATCTCCAGGCTGTTTGTGAACCGTTGAGATTTGGCTTCTTCTTCTGATGGAGCCTGGGGAGGGAAGGTGCGATTCCTTCTTCGTTTGCGCCCCTGGATTGTATACAGGGATCGATGTGATCTTACCTGTAGGGCAAAAACTTCATTTTTTCAATTTTTTTATTTCTTTCCGTGATACTTTATCATTTCAGCTTTTATACCGCGAAGGTCGCGATTGCCCAATCATTTCGGCTATTTTTCGTGGTACCCAATCATTTCAGCTATTTGTTTTATTTTTACTCGCTGCTTTTTATTGCGAGTTGCCCAATCATTTCGGCTATTTTTGTATGCATACATTTTTACTTGCTGATTTTGTTGCAAGTTGCCCCATCATTTCGGCTATTTCATATGCATGCGTACCTCGCTGGCTTTTTGCCACGTGTTTTGGGATTTGATACCGATTTCGGCATCAGCATTGCTGCAACTGGGATATTACCAGGAGCGAATCATCATTTGCTTCTGTCGATGTCGAACAAAGGTGGCTTAGTAAACAGGGTTAGGATCCTATCGACTAAGGATTTTGATTTTATGAGCCGTAAGGGTCTCATAAAGGTATTTCTCCCTACGAGTCGTGAGGATCTCGTAAGTGCGTTTTTTCCTTAAGAATCGTGAGGATTCCCAAGTGTATGGTCTCTTATAAGTCGTAAGGATCTTACATGAGTATTTTCTCCTTATAAGTCGAGAGGACTTACAAGGGGTGTTCACTGTGCAAACATATCCCTAGTCCTGGATGGGACTTTGTTAGGGAAATGTTTATTCGCGCCCGTGGATTGTATACAAGGGTCATCGTTGAACCGCTTGTAGGGCAGAATTGGAGGTTTTGATGGCTTAAGAACATGTTCAGATCCCTGTAGCTTAAGGCTTTTAAACCCTGTGAGCCGTGAGGGTCTCAAAAGGGAATTCTCCTTACGAGTCGTGAGGATCTCGTAAGTGTAATTTCTCCTTAGGAATCATGAGGATTCCTAAGTGTGTTGCTCCCTTGTGAGTTGTAAGGCTCTCACGCGGGTGGTTTCTCCCTACAGGGTCGAGAGGACCTTGCAAGTGTCTTTTAACGAGATTGCGCCCTTTCGGGTCTTCACAAAACTCGCCGGTAGTCCCGCTGTTTTTACTCACGGAGCCCTTTCGGGTTTTCATCCGTGCCCATCATGCTTATGGACATACCGTTTTTTTTGTTTTTTTTAACACCACGTCACCTGGGGACGGCGCGGGTTGGTAGTAGTTTGACGACATTTCGGTCATAGGTCCGAGATTTTTTGGGCAATGTACGATTACGCAGCTAGATTTTCTCGAAAATCTTCGCATCTTTTGTGTCGGAGGTGGATTCCTTGAAGAGAAGGCTGAGGGCAATTTCTTCGTCAGAGTCGCTTCCAAAGGTGATAACTCGTGATCCCTTAGTGCCGACTATGTGACAGTTGCCAGCGGCTCTTTTGCGCTCATCTGTCGTACTTTCTGTTCCCGACGAGCCTTGCGCTTCACTCGTTGAACGTGTTGTCGGTGGGAAACATATCCTTACCATCAATTTTTAAAGGCTATGCACTCCTCGGTAGGCTGTGCAATCCTTTGATGGTACAAGCAGAAGTTAGGATGCATGTCCGCTTCATCAGGATGTATACCGCCAGGAGAATTTCATCTAAAAGAGGGTAACTTCATTCCTATTGACAGGGCCCTAGCGAATCGTTTCCTTACTTTATGCTTGTTTTTGCTGGCGATAGGGATGCTTTGCTCCGGTTGGGGTGATATTTCAACCCTTTCGTCTAGTCACCGGCGTTTGGCCTTTTCAAATATGGCCATCTCACGCTCCCGATCAGCTTTGCTTTTCAGAAGAGCTTCGTTCAGGAATGCATCAATCATTTCGTCTGATGGTCCTAAAAGTTCCGGCTCAGGATCTACCCCCAATTTCTTTGCGTCAGGAGCTTCTTCATCGTTTATCAACGAGTGAGAGATCATATGGCAGCTTGCCACATAATCCTCAGGTTCATCCGACGAGTCTTCTCCATTGTCATCATCTCCGTCCTCAAGGACGTGGCTGAGAAATTCTTGGAATGTGACTGGGGTCCGCGCTTTCTGATTATATTCTTCCAGCACGTCAATATGTTTTTGCAGTACCGTACGCTTGTCATCAGGCTTCACGGGCTTTTTAGTCTTCTTCTTTTTTTCGAAGACATTGACGGCTGGGTGCGAGCGCTTTGACTATCACCACCAATTTTTGGAGTTGGGCGCGGCTTCAGCATTCCTTCGATGATCTCAGGTTCTAGCCGATTTTTCCATCTAATCGTCGGGCATGTTTGGAGATCCTTCAGCATTCTTTTCGTCTTGGCTGAAAGAGCGACCTCCCATGGAGTTTCTTCTATAAAAGAGCACGATGCCCCCGGCGTGTCCACCTTTTTAGGAGCATGAGGTTGTGGCGGGTTCACCTTCCAGTTTTCGGATAGCGCGAATTTGCCCTGCTGGTATTGGTCCTCAATCCAGCCTTTGAAGACAAAGCAATCTTCGATTGAATGGCTTACTGCTTGGTGGTAAGGGCAGTAATTAGGATTATTGACATCGCCTGGCTGCAACGGACGTTTTGGATCTGGCAGATTGATGGGTCTGTTGCGCACTGCCAGCTCGAACAGTCTCCTCGTTTTATCCCGGGGAAACGAGTAAGGACGTCCCAGTCTCTCCTCGAGGGATGGGCGTGGACGCACGTTGTTTTGGCGAACAACCGGCTCTAAGTTGCTCGGCTGTTGTTGAGTGTTGGCGACGAAAGTTGCTTTCCCTTTCCTTTTTTCGTTTCGAGGCTCCGACTTCGAAGAGGAAGGCCTGTGGCCCATCTGGTCCATTTGGGCCAGCTTGTCAATCAAGGCCTGGAAAGTGGTCGGCTTGAAAAACATCATGAATTGGGAAATGGCCGCCTGAGGGTCGAGAGTACCCACGAACATGCCTACCGCGGGAGCCTCTTCGATGCATTGCTCGCATTTTGACCATAAGTTCCGCCACTGTAGCGCGTACTGAACCCATGTTTCTCCAGGTTTCACCCTGGCATTAATTAGTGCGGTAATCGGAGTATGCTCGCTAGCGCTTGCGAATCTTTGTGTGAACAATAGCTCCATTTCTGCAAATGTCTTGACAGAGTCGTTCGGGAGTTCAGAGTACCATTCGAACGCTGTCTCTGACAAGCTGCCGACGAACTGGCGGAACAACAGTTTGTCGTCGCCTCCAATGTTGCCGCATAAGGCCTTGAACTGAGCGATATGCTGGTAGGGATTTCCCGTCCCTTTATATACATGGAATTTAGGGATCGTATATCCCTGCGGGTACCTTATTTGGTCATACCAGCCTGGATAGGGTCGTCCGGTCTTAACGATCTGCCCAGCCGCTTCATTTGCTTGGTGAACTCGTATTTGCTGAGCAATGTAATCATCCAAAGCAGCCTTGGAGATGGTCTCTTCCTTGGATGCTGAAAGAGCCGGAGAAGGGTTCGATGTCTCCCCTTTGTCATCTTCCAGGACAATCGTCTTCAGCCGGAGGATCTGGTTGTAACATCATCCCAGCCATGTCTTGGAACAAAAGAGCTATTCGTTTTATATTGGCTGCCTGCTTCGCAGCCTCTTTTTCTTTCCTCTCGAGCATTCTTCGGAGGAACTCGGTATCAGTTTCTTGTTCCCGACGCTGCTCCGAGGTCTCTGGATTTTCTTTTGGCCCAGTGAGTGTGGCCATTGCAGTTAGCATCTCCTGAAGTTTCTGCTGCTGTTGTTCCTGAGCCTTCGTTATCGATCGAGTAAGCGGTCGATGACCCGTAGAAACACGGCTTTCCTCTTTTTCGGAACCATATAAACGGTATGTATTACCATGCCCCCGGACTTGGGGCGTTTAAGTTCAGTGGTCTTTTGATTCGTCGCAGACTCAGGGATTTTCTCCGGCCTTCTCCTGTTGTAAGCAATCAAAGTTGAGGGGGCCGTTGCAGTGGGCACCCAAGTAGTTGTCGCCTTTTATGGATTGACAGGATGGTCCTCTTCTTGCCGAACCTTTATCTTTTTCTGTCGGCGAGAGTAATCTTGATCAATTACCGAGTCCTGAACCTGTCGCCAAACTTTATAAATTTTGGAGGACAGCCGCTGAGGGGGCTACTCCGGCTTCTTTTCTGTAGTGATCTCCATAGGTGGAGGAGATCTCTTCCGCACGGCAGTCGGAGAGTTCTTGCGAACCCTTCTAAGCGGTTCAAAACTGTTCCTAATTAGAACAGCAGTGTTGATTTCCACCATGGGAGCTGGTGGAGTTAGTCCAGAAGGGGAGCTGCCCCCAGCCTTCCTTACTCGGCGCCAGTGACGACGACGAGCATGTCATGCGGATGGAGTTGGTTCAGCTATGGAGATGGCTTCATCATGCCCCATGTCTTGACGGAGGGTTGTCACCGGTGTCAGCCTTTTGAAGACTGACGTTCACCTAGAAGTAATGTCCAACCTATCGAATACAGACCTCTGGGCAGAAATGACTGTTCCCTGATTAAAAATCAGGAAAGGACTCAGAAGAGGCATCACGTGCTCACACGTGACCAGTGGTCACGTGTTGGCACGTGATGTTTAAAGCAACGGCACAAAGCTCATTCGAGAAAAAGCTCCAGAAAAGGTCACGTGCTCACACGTGACCAGTGGTCACGTGTTGGCACATGACGGCTGAGCAGCGGCCAGAGAACAGAGCGCAGAAGAAGAGAAGCCTATTCCAGAGGTCACGTGGCCACACGTGACCGGCTTTAAAGGACTTATTCTTTGACAGAATTAAATTCTGAGGGACGATCTTTCAAATCTTTCCAAAATGAAAAAGGGTTATCTGAAATCGTTGGATTAAAAATCTAAAGGTGATTAAATATCACCAATTTATGGAAAAATCTCGGACTTGGAAAGATCTCCCCCCTAAATCTAACCGAGATGACAAAGGGATATCTTTGGATTTAAAATCCAATGGTGAATAAAATTCACTTAACAATCTAAAGGCCCAGATTAATGATAAATATAAATCAAATCTCTCAACATACAAATCAAATCTCTCAATGAGAGATTTACTAAGCAGACCGATTCTCTTCCTTCTCCTATAAATAGGAGCCAAGAAAAGAAGAGAAGGACCCCTTTTCGAAGACCTTTTTCTAAAACTTTTTTTTGAAACCTTGAGACCTTTGGATCTTTTTCTTTTGATACACACACAGAGAGAGAGAGAGAGCCTTTGATTCTCTGCAAAAAGGAAAACCTTCGGTAAGAAAGGAAAAGGGAGGCTTCAAAGGAGAATTTAATTCTCAAAAGAGTTTAACTCTTATATAAAAAAAGAACTTAGTTCTTTCTCTGGTTGAGGATCTGCAAAGTGCACATCTCCCCATGAATTGAGAATTTAATTCTCATTGGGTTGAGATCCTGCCATGCAGATCTAAAACACAGAGGAGGAACTGAGTTTAGAGAATTTAATTCTCACAAAATGATAGGAATTCAATTCTTTTGAGATAAAGTTAGGGTTTAACCCTATGTTATAAGAATTTAATTCCTTCAAAATGAACAGAACTAGGGTTTAACCCTAACTGAGAATATAATTCTCTCAAACTCACAGGAATTTAATTCCTTTAAGAAAAGAAACTAGGGTCTAACCCTATTAAGAATATAATTCTTCAGAACTTTAGGGTTTAACCCTATGAATAGAACTTTAAAACATGCAGAGACCCACAGAATGAAACTCTGAAGTAGGCACCTCACGTGTTACCACGTGACTCCTGCGAAGATATATAAAAGAGAGCTTTGAGGCAACGCCCCACGTGCCCCACGTGACTACTGAAGCACATAAAGAAAAAGCAAAATAAATAGAGACCCTGGGGCGCCCTCACGTGTCACCACGTGACCCCTAATGGGTATTCTAATAAACCAGAGCATGAGCTCCCATCACGTGCCCGCATGTGATGGCTTTCAGGACTAAAAGTGTTAAACACTTATCTATAGAACAAAAAAAAAGGAAAGCAGGGCGCTCTCACGTGTGACCACGTGACCCCTCTTGCCTTAGTGTTCAACACTAAATTGAAACCTCTGTATCCAGTGTTTAACACTGATTTTTCTTAGTGTTTAACACTAATTTGGAAAACTCTATTTGCGGTGTTTAACACTAATTTTCTTAGTGTTTAACACTAATTTGGATTTGCTTAGTGTTTAACACTAATTTGAAAACTCTGTTCCCAGTGTTCAACACTGATTATCTTTTAGTGTTTAGCACTAACTTGTCAACCTTATTCCCAGTGTTCAACACTGTTGGTCTCTAGTGTTTAACACTAGCCTTAGCCCAATTGGATAAGTTTCCAGAGGCAAAGCCTCTCCTTCAATAAATCAACAGAGGGCCAATATCCCAGACACAATTGGACTTAGCCCAAGATGGCCATAAGTCCTCAATTCAAATTCAACTGGGCCAATGGGCTCATAATATAATAATTGATCTTAGTTTCCAAATTGGACTACAGATCACTTAATCTACCTTGGTGTAAGGGTACATCTCTTCACTCCTTTGATACTTGTCGTTGTAATTCCTCAACGTCTTCAAAGAGGTGACGGGTCCCGATAACCACATATATTGATACGGACTGTGGGGTCCTTAAACTCATGGACTATGAGGTCCTTAACCTTGACCGTAATGTCTTAAAACTAACATCGGACTGTGGAGTCCTTAAATCCAAGGACTACGACGTCCTTAACCTTGACCGGAATGTCTTAGAACTAACAACGGACTATGACGTCCTTAACCTTGACCGTGATGTCTTAAAACTAACATCGGACTGTGGAGTCCTTAAATCCACGTACTACGACGTCCTTAACCTTGACCGCAACGTCTTAAAACAAACAATGGACCGCAATGTCCTTAAACTACCTATTGACCGCAATGTCACTAAACTAAACAATAGGGCTCCCCTAATCGCTCTCTTGTCGGATCCAAACGATCCCGTTAAGTTGATCTTAGTCTCAAACTAGACTAACGTATCCTTAACAAACGTTTAAGTCGATCTTAGTCTCAAATGAGATTAACGTATCCTTAAACATAACCCCCCCAACCCAAATCTAAGAAAGATACGGATTTGGACTAGTCCACGCCCTACGGGCGATGACATAACTCAGTCTCCGTATACAATCCACGGGCAACCAAACACAAAACAAACACCCACGACACGAAGTGACCATCTGGAGAAAGAGAAAGTTGTTACTGCGATGCGGTAGCGTAATTAACTGCAGGGGCTTGCGCCTGCAGGGAAGAGCGTCCCCACAATCAAAACCCCCTCAAGCGAGGGGGAATCTGACGAAGTCTGCTACATCGGACGCATCCGTTTAAACCTTCGATACATGGTGCCATAAATCAGCTTGGTATCTTCGGAGAGGTAGACGGATAGCACCAATTAGCATCTGCCCCGAATCTTAGGCAAGACGTCAGTCGTGCCGCCATTCGGAGGGGAACAGTGACTTCGCCTGGAGCGGGAGCCGGAGTGGCCAGCCTTATGAAAACCGACTTCTTGTCAGGAGAAGCCTTTCTAATATTTCGTCCGCTTGAGCCGGGATGGCTATCCGTTTTGGGATGGCTGCTTCAGGTATTGCGGGCTTGTTGGCGTTCTAGCCCAGTTTGTTGGAAACTGAGGCTTTAGACTTGGGCGACCGTTAAGAGGAGCCGCAGCAATGGTAAGACGATCAAAGACCGACTTCTTTGAAGCCTCTTGCAATGGTACAGGGGTACTGAAGCTCGTTGGCAGGAGCATGGTCCCGAAGAACAATCCAGTGGTGGCCTGAGTCACCTGTTCCACCGGCATAGCGAAGATAGAGGCCGCTTGGGGCCCGTAAGTCACTCCTCCGGACGGGATAGAGCAAGAATTGCAGTTGCAGCTAGTGCAGTTGGAAGCCATTGATCTTCTGTTTTCTACACGGAGCAAGACACCAAATCTTAGTACCTCGAATCCATAAGCAACCATATCAAAACGCGATTCGTTCGTGAACACGACACACGAAGTGTGGAGTGGAAAGAGGAAAAGGTCCCACCGGGCGTGCCAGAATCTGTTCCCCGCCGAAATACGGGGACACGACCGCGCGGGTCCGTCTTGCCTGAATTTCGTGGCAGATGCTAATTGGTGCTAATCGTCCACCTCTCCGAAGATGCCAAGTTGATTTATAATACCGTATATCGAAGGTTTAAACGGATGTGGCCGATGTAGCAGACTTCGTCAGATTCCCCCTCATTTGAGGGATTTTTGATTGTGGGGACGCTCTTCCCTGCAGGCGCAAGCCCCTGCAGTTAATTACGCTACCGGATCGCGGTAACCACTTTCTCCTTCTCCAGATGGTCACTTCGTGTCATGGGTGTTTATTTTGTTTTTGGTTGCCCGTGGATTGTATACGAAGACTAATTTATATTGTCGCCCATAGGGCGTGGATTAGTCCAAATTCGTATCTTCTTAGATTTGGGTTTGGGGGTTGGGTTTAAAGATACGTTAGCCTCATTTGAGACTAAGATCAACTTAAACGTTTGTTAAGGATACGTTAGTCTCATTTTTAACTAAGATCAACTTAACGAGATCATTTAGATCTAACAAAAGAGCATTTGGATTCTATTGTTTAGTTTAAGGATATTGCGGTCGATTACCGGTTTAAGGACATGGTGGTCTAATGTTAGTTTAAGGACATCTCGGTCCAGGTTAAGGACATCATAGTCCGTGGGTTTAAAGGGACCCCACAGTCCGAGGTTAAGGACATCATAGTCCATGGGCTTAAGGACCCCACAGTCCGAGGTTATAAAGGGACCACACAGTCCGAGGTTAAGGACATCATAGTCCATGGGCTTAAGGACCCCATAGTCCGTGGAATGATTGGTTATCGGGACCCGTCACCTCTCTGAAGACGTTGAAGGATTACAACGACAAATATCAGAGGAGTGAAGAGATGTATCCTCGAACCGATGTGAGTTGGTTGAAAGATCTGTAGTCCAATTTGGGGCTAAGATCTGTTAAAATATTTATGAGCGGATGGGCTCAATTAATATGAGTTGAGGACTTATGGACAATCTTGGGCTAAGTCCAATCGAGTTAAAATGTTTAACATTTATCTTGGGCTGCTGGGCATTTGCTTGGGCCTGACCCTTTTAACAATGCTTGAATTCCGACAATATTTTGTCTTTTATTGAATGCTGGGCTTTCATCATAGCTCTGTGGCTTATTAAAGAACAATTTATGTTCTATGAGCACACACGTGAGTGACACGTGGTGCGCTTGGCGCTTTGTGCCAGTCAAAGAGCGCAGTGTGCTTCTGCCGATTAGCACACACGTGAGGGACACGTGTCGCGCTTAGCGCTGAGCGCCAGATGATGGGCGCATTGCGCCAGTTTATGAGCACAGAGCGCTAGTTCATGAGCGCGTTGCGCTTTCAGTTTAGTGGCGCACACGTGAGTGACACGTGGTGCGCTTGGCGCTGAGCGCCAGCCCATGAGCACAGTGCGCTATTTCAAGAGTGCAAAGCGCTATTTATTAATTGGCGCATACTTGATTGACACGTGGCGCATTTGGCGCTGAACACCAGTCCAGAGAGCGTAGAAGCGCAGTTCAAGAGCGCAAAGCGCATCTGATCAATTTTTATGATCTGAGAAACAATTTATGTTCTTTTAAAGAGAATTTGTCTCAAGATCTGAGAACAACCGTTTCAATCTTTTATATTGATGAAAGGGCTTTGCCTTTATGGATCTATGATCCTTAAGAGAATTGAATTGTTCTCCTCCCCTTTGAGATGTTCGTGATCTCTTTGAGAAAGACTTTAGTCTTATAGATCTATGATCTGTGATAAATAAGTTCTTCTTTTATTTTATGATGAGATCTTTTGATCTCTTTGTGAAATACTTTTCGTCTTGGTAGATCTATGATCTTTTTAAAGAAATGAATTCTTCTTTTTTAATCATGAGATAATTTCATCTCTGTGTTCATCATCATCATTTTTACCTTGAAGAAAGATCTTCTTGCAAGAGCTTGCTCTTTGAATTTTCTTAAAGTTTTTGGGGAGGTTTTTCTCTCTTTTTTTGTATCTCTGAGACTTGAAGTCTAGGGGCCTTTTTATAGGGTAGGCTGATTTGTTGATTCAGTTAAAGAGATATTTCTCTGATTGATTTGGGGATATTTCCCACCATTGGATCTTTGATCCTAAGACTTCTATTTTACAGAAGGCAATCTTCTTGTTTTTAACAAGATTGGAAAATCTTTCCATACAGAATTTATTCTGTCTTTTGGTAATTTTTATTTACCATTGGATCATTGATCCAACGGTGCTCTGATTTACAGAGCACAATCTTGTTATTTGGAAAGATTTTGAGGAATCTTTCCTTAACAGAATTTAACTCTGATTAATTAATGATTTATCATTATTATTAGATCTTTGATCTAACGGTGGGGAGCTTTTAGTTCCAGCGCCAGCGCACCCGTGCTTTACACGTGGTGCGCTGCTTAAAGGGCAGCGCACATTGCGCTAGCGCACCTGTGTTTGACACGCAGTGCGCTGCTTGGAGCGCAGCGCATCTAGCGCTAGCGCACACATGGCGTGCTGCTTAGAGCGCAGCGCACCTAGCGCTAGTGCCCACGTGCTTTGCACGTAGTGCGCTGCTTAGGGCGCAGCGCACTTGGAGCTGCATCTGAAGTGTTGCTTCATTTCAAAAATTTGAATTTTAAACAGAGCTTTGCTCTGATTGGGGGAAACAACCCCTTTTCAAATAATTACAATTACACCACAATCATATACCAAAATCTCATATCATTCTCAAAACAAAATACTTAACATTTTTAGAATATCTTATTATTTCCCAAAATAATTACATTTTTACAGATACCAATCCGAAAACCCAAAATCCGTACACGATATTATTTTCGTAAACTCATAATATCCATATTTAAATTATAAAATAATATTTATATTTTCAAAATGTTACATAAATTATGTGGCATTTAACACATGTGCACGTGTATTGCACGTTGTGCATGTTATTTAATTGGAAATTTTGCCTTGTGCGCACATGATACTTGCGAAAATATCCTTGGCTTCTTTATTCCAGGTGCACACTCTATTGCTTGGGCATTTAATTAGGTGCAAACAAACCTTGACATGAACTCAACTTGAATCTTGAACTTGTACTCTCTCTTATATATTCATGGTGAGAGCAAGGCTTGTGGCATTACTTATAGATTAAAATACGCAGGGTGTTTGGGTAGTTTGAGCTGTGAGTTCAATATAATCTCAGGAGTCCCATACTAATGACATGAATAGTAACGACATGAATACTAACACATCTCTTGAATCGGGCCGATTCCTTCACCATTTAGGGTCCCGATACAAACACTCTCTTGAGGGCCCGTGATTCCTTACCCCTAGATTACAACCTTGGATTTAAGAATACTTTTAAGATTGGTTGGTGCTCACAATTAAGCTATTGTTAGTTAGATTACCCTTGTAGAGACCTTTTATGATACATTGACATTCACTTCATGTTCACCATATACACTTATTACATGCTTATATTTTCCAACACATGCCATACTATATTGCCATGCTCATATATCATATAGTTACCATGTTACACTTGTTCACATGTTAATGATTTCCATTCATGCTATATTACATGTCGCCTTGCACTTCATTTATATAATTCACACCTTTTTGGGGACTTACCGAGCACAAGTTCGCTGAAGGGCATTCCACCCTTTTTTCTATCATTGGAATGTTCGTTAGGTGACTTTAGGACGGAGGAAGTAGAAGCGACGGAAAAGGAGTACTATCAACTTTCATCACAAGTAGACAACTAGTTTCCTTTCAACTTTATTTTCAGTATGCCTCATGTTTAAAGCTTATCATTGTTATCGTATTTGTTTCAGATATTGTATCTCTGTTTTGAACTCTATGGAATTTGAATGTAATAGCTAGTTGTTGGACATTCACTCATTGTTTTTCTTGTCGTATTTTATATTGTTTATAAACGCTTAGCGTATTTGTTGTGAAAATGACTTTCTCGGAATAAATACGTCGTGGGTCTCGTCACATACCCATTACCGTTATTTTGGGAAGCGGGTCGTGACACTCTCTTTGACCTTCTCTTAGGAGGGTGTGATCACAAAGCTGATGAAGGATTTTAGTCATATTAATATATGCGGTTGACACTGCAATGGTTGATGTTTTTGGCTGATTGATGATGGAATGCCCGATAAAATGACGATGTTAGTAAAATTCTTTATCCATCACCAGTCTCTTCCACGATAGCAAGTCCTTCTACCTCTAAGAAGGACTATACTTAGTAAAATTCTTTATCCATCCTAATTACTTTTTAAAAAATGAAACTCTCTACATCCAAAAGAGTAAAGCCCTACACTCTTTCATTTTTTTACTCTGTTTTTTTCCTGAGTTTACATTGAAATTTTTGCTCAATATTTAATAAAGAGAAGGTCATGTATTTATAGGAGTTTTAGTCTTGATGCAAAAAAGAGGATATAGATTCTTTATCCTATAGTCAATGTACATTAGTTTGCAATAATAGAATTTTTCCTGTAGCTAGTCAAGCTGTTTTCTTCAAAAAGATTAGATTCTTCATTGATTGGTCATATTTCATGCTTTATAGGGTTTGGATCTACAAGCTAGGATATAGGGTGCTTTATGTGTAGGTCCAGTAACATGTAGTGGAGAATCTTAACTGTAGCAAGTGCTTCATTTCAACTGCTTAGAAGTTACATGCAAGTTGTTAGAAGTTACAGGCAACTATCTATAAGTTACAGGCAAATGGTTAGAAAACCACATCGGGCGTCTATTACAGACGTCTGGAAAAAAAATTTGTACCGCGTACGTATGTAGCATACGTCTCCAGTTCAAAATATGTCTCTGGCAATTGCTTAGTGTCACACCCCGCTTCCTAGTAGACGGAAACGGTGACGTGGCAAGCCCACAACGTATTTACTATGAGAAGGTCATTCTCTTAATAAATATATTAAACGTATGTAAGCAATATAACAATGTGCAAAAATAATAAGAGAAATAAAATTAAGCGGCAACTTTGTTTACATTCAAATTTCAAATACAACTGTTGGAAATAAAAAGATACAATAATTTAAACAAATGCCTAAACATTGGCATACATAAAGTAAATGCAGAAAGGAGCTAGTAGTCAGGCTAAGTAGAGAACTGGTCCAAATCCTCATGCCTTGGCTCTATCTCTTCAGAGTCCGGTTCTCCTGACGAACATTTCAAGAAAAAGAAACAGAGAGGAATGTCATCAGCGAACTAGCGCTTGGTAAGTCTCCAAAAGAAGTAAATAAAGATGACCGAAAGGTGTATAAAGTGAATAGAAACCAAGTAACTGTGAACATATAAGATTGTATAAAAGAGTATCTAAGCATGATCATTTACAGGTATAAGATAGCTATTCTAACGTGGTTGTTTGTAGTTTGATAAAAAAAATGTATTCATGTATACAAGAGGAGTCCAACTTATCCCGTGGACTATATCAACATGTAGTACAAGGACTCGTCAAAACCCACAGGATAACGACACGTGAATTCATGTAGATGTCTTTTAAAATGAGCTCCCGTGCCACGATATACGTTCTATACCAATCTACCCCTTATCCCCGCGTATTGTAGTGTATAGTTCAAGTTTACAAGTCTTGACCGAATCCATGAATATAAGAGTACAAGTTCATGTTCAAGTTGTAATCATGTATTCAGGTATTCATGTCAAGTTATATTCATGGTTCATCAAGTCAAGTCAAGTGTTCAAGTTTAAGTTTGGATGTTCAAGTTTGGATATTCAAGTTTAAGTATTCAGTTTCAAGATCAAGTGTTTAAGTTTGGGTTTGAGTTTGGATTCGAGTTCAAGTTTGTATTCAGGCTATATTTAATATCTTATGAATGAATTTAACTTTTGAAATTCTTAAGTTCGGGAATAATCAGACAACCGCTACATATGGACGATAGGATTTGTGTCTTTTTCCAAGACGATTGCCATTAATAACTCCGTTAATTTGCAGTGTTGTCTAACCTGAATAGGCAAGCACCCACTTTCTCCGACTCTCTGGGGCTCAAGAGAAATGATACCGCTTAAACCTATATTAATTTAGGGTTCTTAAAAATTTATTCTTGTTATTTACATTGTATTTATATTGTTTACATTTCTCGAGGGGGTTTTATGAAAAATGTTATAATATTGTTTTAAAAATAAACCTCGAGAATGATTTATAAAATTTAGAGTTTTTATAAAAATGTATTTAGTTTTAGTGGTATTTTAGTGATGAAACCTAGTTTTAAAAAATTTATGGTATTTTTGTGAAAACAATACTTTTTAGAAACTTGGTGGTATTTTTGTGTAATTTTAATTTTTCATTTTAATAATATATTTTTCAAAAATTAGTTATCATAGAAAAATACGGATTTATGATTTATGCAAATTTTTAAATGTTTTAATTTGTAAAATGTCGCATTCTTTAAAAATCGTATTTTTTATTTCCTTTTGAGACCGAATTCTCCGTGAGGAGTTCTGTATCCCGCTCTACTATTCCAAGGACGTGCGGTAACCCGCACTATCCGTAAATGGGTTCCCTTAAAAGGGTTGTAGAGGTATAATTGCAAAGGATATAAAATATCGATTAAAAACATTTTTGTAAAGTAATGGTATTTTAATGAAAATTGTATTCTTCAAATTAAACGTGTATCAAAAATATCGTGCTATGAATCCATAGTGTATGTGATGGGGTAGGTCGTTATCCCATGAATTTCTTATAGGTTTAGCTTTCGATAAAAAAGTTACTTTTAAAGTTCATGGTATTTATATGAAAAAGTTCGATTTATATTTATTTCGCATGAAATTGTGAATACATTAAAAGTAATTGAGATGAATAATCTTTAGAAGTATCAGTGTGAATTATGTAATATAGTAAGGGCGATAAAAATTATTTAAAAGAAAAGATCAAATGTTAAATCCACTTTTGTCGATATGGTTTCAGAAAGCGATTTGAGTTGAAACGAAAGAGAGAAAGAGGGTCTTACGGGTTTTGGAGCGTTGATAAAGGAGAAAAAAGAAAGGGGGGTCTTCGTGGATCTTGGTAGTATCGAGAATGGTTTCAGTCTTCACAAACGAACTTAGCTCAAGCTAACTCCACTTGACTAGTCTTAATCCTTTCTTGAACTTAGGAATTTAGAGAATTTTGCTAAATTTTCAGAATGGGGGAGAGCTAGGAAATGGGGTGGTATTTATAGGGTAAAAAGAAGTGAATGTGTGAATTACAAAATGAATTAAAAAGATTAAATGGTGTTAAATGGGTAGATGAAAGGTTGTACCGCTCTCTGGTTGAAATCAGAGAAAGCAAACAATAAAATAGAGTAGAGGGGAGTCAAAGAGTTGCACGGGGTGAGCACGGAAATGATTGGAGAAAATCCAACCACTGGTGGCGGTTTTTAGGTAATTTCTGGCGGTTGGATTGAAACCATCTGTCTCGAGATTTGGGCCATGTGCTTTATACTGTGTTAACTCCTCATTTATCCTGTTTGATTTCTCTGAATCTTTTCGTTTCTCCGTGTATTGCACTTGCAACTCTTGGGCTTCTGAAAAGTTAAAAAGAAAAAATATATAAATAATTGGGACTAATAGGATTCGAACATACAGGCTATGTCACAACAGCATTGAGGCTTAACCAGTGAGCTATAAGTTGTTTCTTGTTTTTATTGAACAATATTAACTTATAACTTCTAATCAAGCCGAAATACCCTTTCTATACATTGAACAAGTTACATTTGTACAGGGATTTCAGAGTCATTACATTCTACCCTCGTTATAAAAAATTCCGTCATCGAAATTTACATAAAGACTAATTTTCAAAAAGGTGAGGGTATCTTGCATGCATATTGTCTTCTCACTCACAGGTTGATTCTCCTGGCGAATCCATTTTCCACATTACTCAGACCAAGTTCACCTCCTTGTTCCGTAACGTCTTCACCTTTCGATCCAAGATCTCGGCTGGTTACTGCTCGCAAGTCAGATCGGTCTGTATAGTGAGTTCCGAATGATCAAGTATGTGACTGGGGTCACTCACATATCATCGTAATTGGGATATTTAAAACACATTATGCACTCCTTCCAATGAGATTGGTAGTGCCAAGCGGTACGCCACTTCTCCAACTCTTTCAAGTATGTCGAACAGTCTGATGTACCTTGAACTGAGTTTACCCCGTTTGCTAAAACGTATCACTCCTCTGTTCGGAGAGATCTTCAGAAACGCATACTTTCCGGGCTGGAACTCCAAGTGTCGACGCTTTGCATCTGCCCAATGTTTCTGTCGGTCCTGGGCTATGTGCTGAAAGGTTCCTAGGCACCCTATAGAGGTCTCACAAGGCATCAACCATGCCAATTTCAAAAATTATGGGTGCCGCGAAACCCTAACGCGGATCTTAGACTAGAATTCTAGGCGAAAAGATAATCTAGTTAACTACTTAACTAAAAGTTAGATGCTACAACCTTTGTAGATCCGGATATCCACTTCATAAGCTCCACGTAGTCGTCCTCTCGCTGTCCTTTTCGAATCCTAGACTCGTTCATCGGCTTCATCGGGAAAACGAGCGGAATAGGTCGTCGGCTTTGTGTCAAAGACGATCTACGTCGAGGCATCGCAAGTTCAAGCTCCGACTTCATCAAGTGGTGAAACTTGTGAAGAAAACACCCAAAACAACTAGGAAAGAGGTAGAGGGTGAAGAAATAGGAGGTGGGTTCACTTTAGAATTGGATTTCACTCACTTTTGCTCAAGTTGCCATTGATGGCATCAAGCTTTTCTTGAAGAAGAAGATGATCAAGAAGAAGATAGAATATGATAAGTTATTTTAAAATGAAAAGAAAATGAATACTTATCATAATCTAAACCATGGTGAAGTGTAGAGATTAAACTAAGGTTAGTTGGAATGGTTAGGGTTAAGGATAAGATAAGAATGGTGGACTTGTTCAAACCTTCAAGAAGCTTCAACATATAAAACAAAACAAGCCACCATCCTTAATAATTTCCAAAAAGAATATATAAATAATTAACTAAGTAAATAATCAAAACCCTAATCATTCATATAACCATGGTTTAATCTTTACACAAACCCAAGTGAGCAAGTATCATCAAACATGATACAAAAAGGTGTACAAAAGTATATCACATATACAATGTGTACATCAAGTGAGAAAAATCCATTTAAAGTGAACCAATACTAGTTAATGAAAAGTAATATATCAAATATATATAATTATACATTAAATCATTAAATCAATATTTGATTCAATGATCCGGTCATGTCGCACATAACCGACTAGTATCCTATGTATCGATTTATCGAATCAATGATCCGATAACTAGGTCATATCAAATATAACCAATCGAAACATTTATCGCGAGAATGAAATGCGGTATCACATACACGCATTATTCTCGGTCCCGCACATATCTCATATGCGCTCCTATTTCGTTTCGCTTGAGCCAGGAAACCTCTGTGTAGGACTCTAAAGACTCGTCAATACGTCGGTAGCAGATGATGATCATATCAAGCACCCACAAGCCGCAAGCGGTCTGCCAAACGTAACGGCCATCCGGGTATTGAGCGATCAGAAGAACGACGAGCTAGCCCGCTCACACTCCTGTGAATCCAACCAGTAACACTTACCGTACAGTCCGGTCTGTTCGTCTGATATGTCGCATATCAAGTCTAGGGGTGGTAAACGTCAGACCCCAATAACCGATAAGTCGTGCCGATGTGAGGCTCATAACGGGTCGAGAAACTACTGGTAACACTTACCAGCAAATCTCTGATCAGCCCTGGCCAGGGACTTCCCTGCTACGGCCAATCGAGCACAGCGCAACATCAACCCCTAATACCGGGAGAGACGAAACCCCTTCTATCGCTCATTGCCTCCATGTGATTCGGGACTGTACCCAAAGACCACCGTTTTGCACGCCCTCATGGACGTGGTAAGGTGGAGATCAAAGCACAGTGGGAATCACACAAGACTCTATGACGATCTCGGGTCTACAGACTAACCTGTACAAGTGTCACCTAAGAACTGCCATCTGACGTGAGGTATAATACCATCTGGGAGTTCTCGGCGAGTCCGTCCAGTGTACCCAGTCTCTACTGAGCACCCGTACACCATCTCTGATGTCAAACACCAATGGATATGGGATCATCCATCGCCCATCTCATGGGTCGAGAAGCGTATACGCTAGTCTACTCTGGTATATCGATGCCCCGTCTCGATACACCCACGACTAGGGACCTTGAAGGATGTACTTATGGACTACCATGTCCCCACTAGTATGATCTGCATCATAGTCCAGGTAGTCAAGTACACATCCTAAGGGCTTTACCAACATGTAACCATAAGACAGTTTAAAGAGACTAGTGTACATGTTAAGATAAAGAGTAACCAGATAGCATACTATCATATCGAGCAAGAAAGTCATCTCTATATATGTCCAAGCATCCAATATAATATACAATATCTGTACAATACTGGCCTTTAGGGCATACATACAACTAACATGTGCATCTTCTCCCTGATCGTGCGAACTACATCCACAGTTGCCACGATCATCTCTGACCCAAGGAGTTCATGATCTCCAACATCATCCCAGGAGAACGACACTTACGTCCATAGAGTGCTGCGAATGGTGCCATCCCAATGTTTGCCTCATAGCTGTTGTTATAATAAAACTCTACAAGGTGTAAGTGATCTTCCCACGAACCTCCGAAATCTAGCATACAGGCTCTCAGCATATCTTCCAGGATCTGAATTGTTAGCTCGGACTGTCCGTCTATTTGGGAATGATACGCCATGTTGAAATTCAGACTCGTTTCCAGACTGGCGTGAAGACTCTGCCAAAACTAGGATCGGAATCTAGTATCACGATCGGAGATGATGCAAACAGGTACCCTATATAATCTTACGATCTCCTGCATAAGTTTATGAGTATCAAGACAAGCATGGTATATCTTGAAGGTTTAAATCTTACTTTAGATTTTTACTTACCTCCATGTACTTCCTTGCCAACGTCTCAGTTGACTGGCCAACTCTGAAGGTAATAAAGTGAGCCGACTTGGTAAGTCGATCCACAATAACCCAAACCGCGTCTTTACCCATTGTGCTGTGTGGGAGAGCAGTCACGAAGTCCATGGTAATATGTTGCCATTTCCATTATGGGATAGGTAACGGCTGAAGGAGACCAGCGGTTCTGTGATGTTCAACTTTCACTTGCTGACAGATTAAGTACTTTGCTATGCTCCTTGCTACTTCTCGCTTCATTCCTTGCCACCAGTAGTGTTGCTATAGATCTTTGTATATCTTCGTGCTTCCGGGGTGTACAGAATACGGAAAGCTGTGAGATTCCTTCATCAACTCTTCTCGAACAGGGCCAACTGGTAGATATAAACGGCTCCCATACCGCAAGGATCTATCTTCATGCATGATGAAGTCAGTTCAAAGACCACTTTCTACTTGTTCTTAGATCTTTTGTAGCTTAGAATCATTTGCTTGAGTTTTCTTGATCTGATTGACAAGAGTGGACTGGACTTGTAAGTTCATCAAGGATGATGCTTTACCTAATATAACTACTTCAATCTCCAATCCGTGCAGTTCTTGTTGTAGTCTCCACTGAGCGGTGGGGTTCAATGCTAAAGGCTGGCGACTAAGCGCATCGAGAACTACGTTCACCTTTCCAGGATAATATTGTAAGTTGATGTTGAAACCTGCCATGAGCTCTAGCCATCTTCTCTGCCGCATGTTGAGTTCCTTCTGAGTAAATACATACTTCAGACTCTTGTGATCAGTGTATATATCCACTCGTTCTCCCAAAAGATAGTGACACCAAATCTTGAGTGTGAAAATAACGGCAGCCAAATCCAGATCATGTGTTGGATAGTTGTGCTCATGGACTTTTAACTGCCTAGATGAAAAAGCCACAATATTTCCATGCTGATGTAGAACACATTCTAATCCTTTACCGAACGTATCACAATGTACATCGAATCCGCCGGATCGATCTAGTACTATGAGAATAGGTGCAGAGGCTAGCCTCGACTTGAGTTCTACAAAAGCTTTCTCACATGCTTCTGACCACACGAATTCTTCATCTTTACGTGTAAGCTTGGTCAGGGGTGTTGCGATCTTTGAGAATCCTTCTATGAAGCGCCTGTAGTATCCTGCTAAGCCCAAAAAACTTCTTATATCTTTGACGGACTTTAGGGTAGGCTATTCGCTGACAGCTGACATCATAGCTGGATCCACAGAGAGTCCTTCACCTGAAATGATATATCCAAGAAATCTGACACGGTCTAGTCAAAATTCACACTTGTTGTACTTGGCTTAGAGTTGATGCTTTCATAGTGTCTCCAAAACAATGTGTAAGTACTCGGCGTGCTTTTTCCGATTCTTTGAATACACCAGGATGTCGTCGATGAAGATAACAACAAACACGTCTAAGTACTCCCGGAAAACATGGTTCATCAGGTTCATAAAAATGGTTGGTGCATTGGTCACTCCAAATGGAATTACGAGATATTCATAATGGCCATAATGAGTCCTAAACGCCGTCTTTGGAATGTCGAACTCATTGACCTTCACCTGATGATAGCCTGAGCGAAGATCTAACTTAAAGAAGACACAAGATCTACTTAGCTGATCGAAAAGGTCATCGATGCGAGATAGAGAATACTTGTTCTTAATCGTTACTTCATTCAGTACTCGATAATTCACACACATTCGGTACGTACCTTCCTTCTTCTTCACTAGTAACACTGGTGATCCCCAACTTGAGGTACTGGGTCTGATCTAACCTTTCTTCAGGAGCTCATCTTACTGGATACGGATTTCTTTCAATCCTTCCAGACTTAGTCGATATGGAGCTTTTATTATTGGCTACGCACCAGGTTGTAAATCAATACTGAATTCAAGAGCTCGATCGGGAGGCATACCTAATATGTCTTCAGGGAAAATATCCTCGAACTCTCGAACTACTTCAGGCTTTTCTCCTTCAGCATGTAGGGAGGACACTTCTGCAGTCTTTGGCTTGGCTCGGTAACTTTCTGGCTCTAAGGTTCTATCTCTACTTTTAAAATAAAAGACTAGGTGATCTGGGATCTCAAAGACAACCCTCCTTTGACGACGGTCATTGGTAGCATAAAATACTCCCAGCCAATCCATTCCCAACACAACATCGAAATTTGGTATGTCCAGCACTTTGAAATTTACGTAGAATTCTCGACCGCAAACTATAAATGGGCACTGATCATACTCCAAAGTTGCCTTCAAAACTCCATTCCCGGAATTGACGTTCCATCTTGAAATGAGTGGCTTAATGGGAATCACATGCGTTCTCACGAACCGTTGTGACATGAAGCAATGTGAAGCTCCAGTGTCGAAAAGTGCGAGTGCAGGAAGGGTGGCAACTAGTATAGTACCTAAGTAGTGTGATGTTGCATTTAGATATAGGAAAAGATAACGATATACTAGTATTGAAAGATTGAAAGGATAGGAAGAATTTACCGATGATGACTTATCCTGTAGCTTTGGCCTCTTCGACCGTTATTGTAAAAGCCCGACGTTTCAGCACATTCATCCTCGCCTGACTTGCATTCCTCTGTCCTTGAGGCACGCTGTGCCTGATGGAACTGACGTTGAGGCTGTGTTGGCGGTCTACGTTGAGCTAGAGCAGGAAGAGCTAGGCGGGGTGCAGGTGCCTGAATAGCCGGCCTCTGTGGAGCTGGCATTATGGGTCATGGTGCTGGTGCTGTGTTACTTCGATATGGGCATGCTCCTATAGCGTGAGTAGATGCTCCAAAAATCAAACACAGGTCATTTGCACGCCTGCAGTCCTTCGCCAAGTTTTCGGTTCTTGATTGAAACGATTTCCGATTGTGTATGTGAAATTGTAAAGAAATCACAACCAAAAATTATTTGACCGCAATCAACTACGTTGTCGGATTGTAGATTGTAAGTGAGTGCGGATCGTCCTCAGGGAAAGTATAATCGTTCGTCTTTTGAATTAGATGAGTCGAAACTTTAAAGAAAAGAAAACAAAACAATTCATGATTTATAGTTGAAGTTCAAGAATTAGAAAACAAAGATCTAATAACAAGAAAAAGATAGAATCAAGAATTGATAGTTTGTTGATTTTTCCAAACCAAATCTCAAGAATCGAAATGAGGCTCGTAGGAATCGATCGGATCTATAGATGTGATGTAATCTTACAATTACGTATTCTTATCCTTCGATGAATTGATACTAGATCGATGATGATCGATCGAGAATTAGGGATTTCTTGTGAAACTAGGGTTTCATCTTATCCCTTGTTCTTTAGTCGATATCATTCACATTCTAGCCTCTAGTAAATTCAAGAAACGATCGTAGATCCCTAATTTCGAGCGATCACAATCAAGAAAGCATCGCTACGAAACTAGGTCATCGATTCTTGAACTTGCTAGGGTTTACAAAACTCGTAGGACTTAAAAATCGTATTAAGATTTGTTACATCATCATTCTACAATCGTCTTGACTCCTTTACGAGCGGAGTTTTACTCAAACATCACAACAAGAACAACAATTACAAATTGAGATCTAATCATGATGCAAGAATTAAAAGAAAGCAAGATTAAAGAATTTCACCTTTTATTTATATCAACAATTTCATTACATTCGCTCAAGAACTACAAGAGGAAGAACTTGATCGTCGATTTGGCTTCGCTCGGCTCCGTGGGTCGCGGATCGGCTTGGATCACTTGCCCGATTGAAGATCGGCTCGGCTCCTAAAAGGTTGAAGGCTTCTCGCTTGATTGGTACTCAAGATCTTGGATTTGGAGTGGAATTAGGGTTAGGGTTTCGCACAAGCCTTGTCACTAGACTTGTGGAAGAAGATGAAGAAAGAGGTAAAGATTAAGGAAAATTGATTTCCTAAAGATTGATTAAAGATTGAACAACCTCAACCCTTAGATCTAGGTTCCTATTTATAGATAACCAAACCTTAGATCTAAGATTTCAAATTCTAAGTTTCCCTCCTAAAGTTTGTTGAGGAAATTTGAATTTCCCTCCAAAAGTTAGTTAGAGGAGAAACTTCTAGATGTGATTAGTGAGGAGGGAGCTTCTAGAAATAGTTTGTTAGGAGCTTAATTAAGATTAGCTTTGCTAATGATCTTTGCTGATCTGGTAGAAGCTTCGAGGGTTTTCTGGAGATTGAAGTATATAAAAGGAATGTGGGCCCTGATAGAGGAATTGTGTAATGAAAATTGGCTGATGACGTGGCAAAAGCGCCGCAGTTCCGCGGCGCAAGCACGCTCCCGCCGTGGATCCGCGGCCATTTTGGAGTCTTGGGGCTTGGGACTTCTGGTGATGATTTGGGCTGAATTTTGGGCCTTGTTTTGATATGTTGAATTTTGTAATCACTTCTGCATTGCTACCAGATCTGCATCTTTTGAGTTGGCGTAATTTTTGATCAGCTAAATAACAATTTTGGCCTGTCTCCTGGATTTTCCTGCACAAATCTCGAAACAAGTGTTGCGCAAATACAGAAATGATGCGATGCCATGAAATGCGGTTAATTTCCCTTAAAGTGTCGGTTTAAAAGTCTAATACATGAAATCTGATATTTTACGACTGATTTGCTAATATGTGAAATATGAATACCGAACACTTCTAAATGTATGCAAATGATGGGGAAATTGCCGTGTTAAACATACATTATTTTCGACTGATCAAATACCCCCAAACTTAATTTCGATCGTCTCGAGCGAATGTTTTATTAAAAAGAGAGAAGGAGAAAATAAAGAAAGAGAAAAACTAACTAGCACACTTTCGTAGGCAACACGATTGCACTGAGCACGTGCAACAAGCCTTTAAACCTCTAGGTGTCCCTAGTAGGAGGAGTGTTGTCTCCTGAGGGTTTTCAGCGGATTGCACCCACAAAATCCAATAATAAAAGGAAGATCGTGAATATTACATTTAAAGACAAGAATTGTAAAAGAAAAGCTTCGAAAATTAGGGTTTCCAACTAAGCTAGCTTTTCGGTTGTCATGAGCCCTATCTTAATGGTCATGAAAAGATGTTAGAAATCACATCCTCCCTCAATAAAACATCGTCTTATTTTTCATTCCTATCTGTTTTCCAAACATCGATCATATCACCCTGCGTGTGTGTAAAGGACATCCCTACACCCGGAGAATTCAATTCAAGCTATCATACTCTTGCCCATCAGCCTCAGTACTTTTTAATTAATGAATATTTAGATGAGATTGCTCACACACTTTCATGCGACCGTTAATACTTCTTGAGGTACTAACCGACCGATTACTCATGTGCTTGCTTACTTGGTGTATTTTCCTCGTCTTGCACCACCTCAGGCATAGCAGTGACTCCCAGACCAGTTGGCCTTAGGGCACTAGGTGAAGAAGCACCCTCGCTATATATTTTTTATTGCCCTCGGTGATAACAAAACCAGTGTCCATTTTTCTCACCACTTTATATTTTCTTCATTTTTTATTTCCTTCATACTTTTGGCTTTAAGATAAGAGCATTTCAAGGTATCCTCTACTATCCCAGGCTTTAAGACGTGTGTAAGTGCGAATAGCAGGGTAGCAACGTTCAAAATGTTTGGCTTCCAGAATAGAAATTATTTTTCAGACTTATTTTTATCCTCAGATTAGTGACGTCTTTCATCTTACTAACCCTTGGGACAACGGCTCATAACTACTTATTACTAGTTCGTGTAAGAAAACTTCTAATTTTCTTAGTTTTCTTAAATTTTTCTAATCTCATGGATGTAATTATTCACTATCTAAACTTTTATTATCTTATTTATGTACAAAAATTATTTTTATAGTTTTGAAAATTTTTAAATTTTTATAGGTTTTTAAAAAAATATTTTGTGCTTATGCAAATGATATGCAAATGATGCGAAAATAAGCACAAACCTCCCCCAAACTTGTTTTCAACAGTGTCCTCACTGTTGCCTTCTGCTAAATCTCGAAAAACCTGTAAGCTTGGGAGGAATTTATTGGTGGGGGCAGAATATTTAAGTGAAGAACCTCCCCCAAACTTATTTTTGGCTCAAAATTTTGTAAAAATTTTCTTCTCAAGAGCCAGAAAAAATGCCCCCCCCCAAACTTGAGTTATCTAATGTTAATCTTTGAAAATCACAAGAGGGGGTTAAAAATTAGTGGTCGATGCCAAGCTTTGCAAAGACCGAATGTTAATACCAACCATTCAAAAAATTTATCAATGCAGTGCTCGGGTTGGTGGAAGAAGAAGTGGGGAAAGGTTAAGTGGTGGAATAGAATGTGTGTGCGTCTCGTTTTGGAGAGACGATGCAGTGAATGTGATGGATTGCTCGCATTCTTTTTACAGTTCAGAAGAAGGGGTGGAGGTTCAATTTCATTGATTGGGAGATGATTCATCTCAACACCCGTGTCATTCAAAAATGCGAGTTCATCAGCGAAGATCTCCTCAAAAGTTCCATCAATACCCCGATGAATAATGTCATCACAAAATGCGGGGTGATCTTCAGACTCTAAAATCAGTTCATAATCAGTGTTAATTGTTGACCCGGACATCTCGGTGGAAGAGTCCGTATGTGTATGATACATAGTTGGGTCAAACAACAACGTATGAAAAGAGTCTAGATCGATATCAGGAGGATCATCAAATTCGCTGCTGTCGACATCCATTAAGTCGACAGAACATACCTGAGCAGTAGGTTCGGAGGGTACACTTCCCAACTTGTAAATGTTCAGTTCTATTGACCTATTCCCGAAAGATAGGGTCATAGAACCGTTACGACAGTTGATTATTGCATTGGAAGTGGCCAAAAAGGGGCGACCTAAAATCACCGGAATTTGATTTCGTGGGTTCGCTACAGGCTGTGTATCAATTACAATAAAATCTACCGGGAATATAAATTCTCCGATTTTTATTAACACATCCTCCAGTTCACCCCTAGGTTTGGTGATTGATCGGTCAGCCATCTGGAGAGTGCAATTGGTTGGCTTCAACTCTCCGATCCCTAATTGCTCATAGACTGAGTATGGAAGCAAGTTAACACTAACGCCAAGGTCTAGTAGAGCACGGTTGATTTGTTTTTCCCCGATAGAAATGGAAATAGTAGGACAGCCAAGGTCCTTACGTTTCCTCGGTAATTGTTGGGGGAATGCCGTGTCTATTGTTTTTTCCATAAAAATCTTCTTGGGCACTTGAGTCTTCCTCTTCCTAGTGCACAAGTTCTTAAGAGTTTTCGCATAAGACGGAACTTGTTGGATGGCATCTAGGAGAGGGATGTTGGTGTTTACTTGCTTCAAAATGTTCATAATCTTCTCCATATGTGGACTTGGTGTGTTAGCCCTTAACCGATTAGGATAAAGTGCTTTAGCAATAAGCGCTGGGTCCATCATAGGAGAAGGAAGTGTTTGTGGAACTGATCCCATAATAGAAGTGGGGATCGTCCGTGGAGGGGTAAAAGAGGTGGGCTGTAGTGGCGAGCCTTTTGGGAAACGAAGAATAGGCTCGAAGAAGATGGTGGGGTTGAATAACTGGGGTCAGAATTAGAAGTGTAAGTGGAAGGAAAGGTCTTAGCCGGGGTGTTATTGATTGATTTATCAGTATCATCAAACTCTTCCCCAAGGTGATGGTCAAGCACTCTTCCAGATCTCAACGTAAGTGCATCCACATGATGTGAATAGCCAGAATTGGGTAAAGGTTGAGCTGGAAGTTTCCCTTTCTCTCTTGCACTCATTTCGGCTTTTAGTTGTGCAATTTGTTCTTCCATCGATTTGATGTTCTCATTTTGAGAGATAATGATCTTCATCACATTCTCGACGGAAGATTGCAAACTTGCCGTCCCTTGGATGGATTGTTTCATGAAAGTATCCAAGGTTTGTGCTAGTGCAGAGGTATTATCTGTACCGGTCAATTGCAAAGGACTAGACGGTGCAAAAGTGTTGGCCGGATTTTGAAAGTTTTGTGCTTGGAAGGGGTGCTGACTCAATTGAAGTGGTGGCTGCTGTTGTGGTGGAGGGGCCCCTTGGAAATTGTTTTGGGTTGGAACCGTGTTTTGAAATTGTGATTGGTTCCAAGCAAAATTTGGGTGATTCCTCCAACCCTGATCATATGTGGATGAAGATGGATCGTTTCTAGGTCTTTGAAATGCGGCATTGGTATGCTCATGACCTTGAAACGGACATTCTTCCGTCAAGTGAGAAGGATCAGAACAGCATCCACATACAGTTTTGGAGAGTGACATTTGATTTAGGATGGCGGCTAAAAATTTATTTTCCATAGTCTCGAGTTTCTTGTGTATAGCTGCAATGCCAGCTCTAACTCCTATGGAAATATCATTGCCATCCCTAGACGATTGACTCACACCCTCCCACTGTAAAGATTTTTCAGCGAAATCTTCTAGAAATTTCTAGGCTTCCCCATCATCTTTGGTCATAAAATTGCCTTGACACATGGATTCAAGGGTCTGTCTTGTGTAAGGAGTAATGCCCTCATAAATGATTCGGCACAGTTCTCATCTCGGGATGCCGTGATGTGGACATTGGACTAACAGATCCTTGAAACGTTCAAGACATTTTGAAAATGTTTCATTTGGAAGCTGGGTGAATTGATAGATTTCGCTACGGACTCGAGCTGTCTTTTGATGTGGGTAGAATTTCTTAAGGAATGCTTTGACGAATTCGTCCCAATTTGAAATGGAATGTGCGGTAGTGTTATATAGCCACTTCTCGGCTAAATCGCACAAGGTGAATGGGAGAAGACGTAGACGGAAAGCATCCACAGAAAGCTGTGAAGTACCCATCATTGCGCATACATTTTCAAATTTCGTGATAAACACGTATGCGTCTTCAGACTCGGTACCGTGAAATTTTGGTAGAAGGTTGATGTATTGGGGTTTTATTTGAAAATTTTCCCCGTTGGCTGGTGGAATGGAAAGACAGGTGAAAAGTGGACCTCGTGTTGGATAACACCTCTCTTGGAGAGAGATGCGAGGTGGATTCTGGGCACCAACGGACGGCGGCAGAGTAGTGGAAAAGAAGTTCGATGGAGATGGATCCATCGATGTGGGTGTGGTGGTGGGTAAAAGAAAGAGTAAATATAGAAATACCGACTTTTGGGTCGATCACGGGAAACGCGGACTTAACAGGCACTAGAAACCCGTTGTCCAGCCTATCTTGCACTAAAAAGGGTTAGTACAAGTGGCAGCGTGAATTTATAATTAGGGGAATGATATGAATGCGGTGTTTGTTTTAAAAATTGATACGGACTTTTGAAAAAAAAAATGATGCAACAAAACAAATGCAACAAGCAAAAACCCTAGAATCTAGTGGTCACCTAGGTCAAACTATAGACCGCTCCTAACTGCCAAAAGACAAGTCGCAGGATAAATCCTCCACTGCCTCTTTGTTCCCCTGTGGCCGGATAAGTGCCAGGTAAGTGGGAAGGTACTCCACTACGTAAGTAGTGGGCCTAATTAAAAACCACTAGCCTTAGACACACTCGTCTTAGGCACCACAAGAAAACGCGGATAAGCAATGAATTGCCCACGGCCTTCTCTTGTCCTAATTGAGCGCGACGGTCCTTAGAGTCATCTCTAGATATTTTTTTAATTAATGAGGGTAAATGCGGATGCAAGTTTTACGATTTTCGGGGCCTAGGAAGGGTAATAAACTCCCCACCTAATTTGGATTTGGCCGTGCCCCTTAATTTCCGTATTAATATGCAAACAACCAAAAGAATCAAAACACGCACAAATTTTATTTTGCTTTTGCGGCGCTGCGATTATTTGCAAAGAAACCTGCAGCAATTTGTTAATTGGAGTAGATGAGGTAAGAGATAAGAAAGTACAGAGAGTTACTGAGCAAAATTGGTGCAGTGAATCAACAAGGGAGCCGCGGAACCGCCGCAGATGCGCCCTAATGCCGCTCTTCCGCCACGGTATGAACAGTACTGTGCACAAAAATTATACAGAGAGCTCTTGTATACTCCCTGAGTCCTCTGGAAATTTTAGAAAATTTTTCTCCAACTCCAATGATCCCAGATATCCTCGCAACAAATCACAACACACGTATTAGTGTTTGCATGAATTTTGATCACAAAATTTAGATGGAATAAAATTCTCAACTCAAATTTCAAAATACGAACAACTAGCGCACTATCCCCGGCAACGGCGCCATTTGATTGAAACGATTTCCGATTGTGTATGTGAAATTGTAAAGAAATCACAACCAAAAATTATTTGACCGCAATCAACTACGGTGTCGAATTGTAGATTGTAAGTGAGTGCGGATCGTCCTCAGGGAAAGTGTAATCGTTCGTCTTTTGAATTAGATGAGTCGAAACTTTAAAGAAAAGAAAACAAAACAATTCATGATTTATAGTTGAAGTTCAAGAATTAGAAAACAAAGATCTAATAACAAGAAAAAGATAGAATCAAGAATTGATAGTTTGTTGATTTTTCCAAACCAAATCTCAAGAATCGAAATGAGGCTCGTAGGAATCGATCGGATCTATAGATGTGATGTAATCTTACAATTACGTATTCTTATCCTTCGATGAATTGATACTAGATCGATGATGATCGATCGAGAATTAGGGATTTCTTGTGAAACTAGGGTTTCATCTTATCCCTTGTTCTTTCGTCGATATCATTCACATTCTAGCCTCTAGTAAATTCAAGAAACGATCGTAGATCCCTAATTTCGAGCGATCACAATCAAGAAAGCATCGCTACGAAACTAGGTCATCGATTCTTGAACTTGCTAGGGTTTACAAAACTCGTAGGACTTAAAAATCGTATTAAGATTTATTACATCATCATTCTACAATCGTCTCGACTCCTTTACGAGCGGAGTTTTACTCAAACATCACAACAAGAACAACAATTACAAATTGAGATCTAATCATGATGCAAGAATTAAAAGAAAGCAAGATTAAAGAATTTCACCTTTTATTTATATCAACAATTTCATTACATTCGCTCAAGAACTACAAGAGGAAGAACTTGATCGTCGATTTGGCTTCGCTCGGCTCCGTGGGTCGCGGATCGGCTTGGATCACTTGCCCGATTGAAGATCGGCTCGGCTCCTAAAAGGTTGAAGGCTTCTCGCTTGATTGGTACTCAAGATCTTGGATTTGGAGTGGAATTAGGGTTAGGGTTTCGCACAAGCCTTGTCACTAGACTTGTGGAAGAAGATGAAGAAAGAGGTAAAGATTAAGGAAAATTGATTTCCTAAAGATTGATTAAAGATTGAACAACCTCAACCCTTAGATCTAGGTTCCTATTTATAGATAACCAAACCCTAGATCTAAGATTTCAAATTCTAAGTTTCCCTCCTAAAGTTTGTTGAGAAAATTTGAATTTCCCTCCAAAAGTTAGTTAGAGGAGAAACTTCTAGATGTGATTAGTTAGGAGGGAGCTTCTAGAAATAGTTTGTTAGGAGCTTAATTAAGATTAGCTTTGCTAATGATCTTTGCTGATCTGGTAGAAGCTTCGAGGGTTTTCTGGAGATTGAAGTATATAAAAGGAATGTGGGCCCTGATAGAGGAATTGTGCAATGAAAATTGGCTGATGACGTGGCAAAAGCGCCGCGGTTCCGCGGCGCAAGCACGCTCCCATCGCGGATCCGCGGCCATTTTGGAGTCTTGGGGCTTGGGACTTCTGGTGATGATTTGGGCTGAATTTTGGGCCTTTTTTTGATATGTTGAATTTTGTAATCACTTCTGCATTGCTACCAGATCTGCATCTTTTGAGTTGGCGTAATTTTTGATCAGCTAAATAACAATTTTGGCCTGTCTCCTGGATTTTCCTGCACAAATCTCGAAACAAGTGTTGCGCAAATACAGAAATGATGCGATGCCATGAAATGCGGTTAATTTCCCTTAAAGTGTCGGTTTAAAAGTCTAATACATGAAATCTGATATTTTACGACTGATTTGCTAATATGTGAAATATGAATACCGAACACTTCTAAATGTATGCAAAAGATGGGAAATTGCCGTGTTAAACATACATTATTTTCGACTGATCAGTTCTCCTGCAATAGAAACAGAAAACTGTACTGGATCAGTTAAACGATCCTTCTGGTCTCTTGGGTGCAAAAGTTGGCCTGGAAGAGGCTCCTCCTGTCATCTGGATAGCGGATCGTTTGATTCCGGCTGCTTGTGGCTTACCCTTCTTCTTGACCACGGCTTCAAAACGGCAGGCTACTTTCAGAGCGAGTTCATGAGTTGGATAGTCGCATGTGGCTAATGCCGCCTGAATCTCCAGGTCTAAGCCTTGTTGGAATCGTCTAACCCGAATCATATCGGTAGGGATCAGGTGTGTCGCGAACCTAATATGATGTTGATGTCAGGATAGTTACATGTTTTACGGAACAGAATTTAAGACGAATTCTTTACCTGCTAAGACGAGGAGAGTTGGATAGTCGCATGATGAATTCAGCATCATATTCATCTACCGATTTTACCCACACAGTGCCTTGTTGCAGGTGGATGAACTGTTATTCCATCTCAAAACGGGCAGTCTTGGGGAAAAAATTTGCATTGAATAGATCACGGAATGTTTTCCACTCTATTGGTTGTGCAAGACAGCTCTCCTCGTCTTTCCACCAGACTCTTGCGTTGTCCGTGAGCTGGAGTTTTGCCACACGAACCCAAGCTATGTCAGGCACCTGCACTGCTGTAAGGTCGTTCTCGATACTTTGGGTCCACTCTTCAGCCTCAAGAGTACTCTCTTTCCTTGGGAAGTTCTTTGGATGCAACGCCCGAAATTTCTTTACCCCAGGTGATTCGGTTTCGGCCGGTTCATAAGGATAGCAGTCTGCTGCTGCTTATCCTCCAGAAGGCTTTTGATAGCTTCCAGAAACATCGTCTGTTCGTTGATTGGTGCCGCAACGGTAGGGGGTGGTAGGGTAGGAGGTGGTGTGTTGCCATTGACGTTGGTGCTGGTGTTGTTTGGAGAATCCATCACCTTGATAGAAAAGACAGGTTAGAATAGATTCAAGAAATTTGAAATGCAAGGAATGTATAGTTGCTGATTCTTATAATTCTTGTGATATATTTCTTAAGACTTCATGCATAACTGACCTGCATGGGCCACCAATAAAACTTGTCACGCACCGCTTCTCAGTAGACGGAAACGGTGACGTGGTAAGCCCGCAACACATTTACTATGAGAAAGTCATTTTTCTTAATAAATACATTAAGCGTATGTAAGCAGTATAACAATATGCAAGAATAACAAGAGTAATAAAATTAAGCGGCAACTTTATTTACATTCAAATTTCAAATACAACTATCGGAAATAAAAAGATACAATGATTTAAACAAATGCCTAAACATTGGCATACAGAAAGTAAATGCAGAAAAGAGCTAGTAGTCAGGCTGTGTAGCGAACTGGTCCAAGTCCGCCTGGTTCGGCTCTATCTCCTCAGAGTCCGGTCTTCTTAACGAACATTGTCACGTCCCGCTTCCCAGTAGACGGAAACGATGATGTGGTAAGCCCGCGGCATATTTATTCAGAGAAGGTCATTCCCTAAATAAATATACTACGCCTATTGAAGTAATAATACACAATGCAAGAATAAATAGAGTGTGTACAATTTTCAACAAATATCTTTATTTACATTCAAACTTTAAATATATACAGGTACATGAGTTCAACTGGAAAAGTAAATACAATAAAAAGAAATGCCTAAACAGGTTACATAAACTGAAAGAAAAAGGGATTTAAGCTAATCCTGAGTAGCTATCTGATCATAACCTTTTCAGTAGTGTCCACTTCCTCCGTCTCGACTGTAACTGACGAACATTCCAAGAAAACAAAGGTGGGTGGAATGCCCGTCAGTGAACTAGCGTTCGGTAAGTCCTAAAAATAGAGTAAGAGTGAAAAGTAACAAGTACATAATAACCATGAAATAATATTTATGACGCGTAAAAGTATATGTAAAAATGAACAAGGTTATCTATATTATAGGTCTCTATATGGTCACTATATTAACGTTAAGTTCCAAGTGTGAATGTCAACGCAACCATAGAAGTATTCACGAGCTCAAGAGTGAAGCCCCAGGAGCAAGAAAACACGAGCCCATTTCATGTGTTAGTATCGGGACTCAAAAGAAATGATACCGTTTAAACCTATATTAATCTAGAGTTCTTAAAGATTTATTATCATTGTTTACATTGTATTTATATTGTTTATATTTCTCGAGGGGGTTTTATGAAAAATATTTTAATATCATTTAAAAATAAACCTCAAGGGTGATTTAGAATATTTAGAGTTTTTATGAACATGTATTTTAATTTAGATGATGTTTTAGTGATGAAACCTAACTTTTAAAAGTTTATGGCATTTTGATGAAAACTACTTCTTTTGTAAACTTGGTGGTATTTTATTAAAATTTCAACCTTTCATTTTAAAATATAGTTTTACAATTTTTTTAGTGAAAATACGGTTTAATAATTTTTATATAATTTTCCAAAGTTTACTTTGTTTTTTAAAAATTCCGTATTTCTTTTAAATCGTATTTTCATTCCTTTCAAGACCGAATTCTCCGTGAGAAGCTCTGCATCCCACTCTACTATCCCAAGGATGTGCGATAATCTGCACCATCCACAAGCGGATCGCCTAAAGAGGGTTATAGAGGCGTAATTGCAAAAGGCTTTCAAATATCGATTAAAACGTATTTTTATAATGTGATGGTATTTTATTGCAAATTGTTTCATTTAGATGAAAAAATTCTAACTAAATATTGTGCTATGAATCCAAAGTGTGCATATGGGGTAGGTCGTTGCCCCATGAATTTTCTAGAGGTATATATGCTAGTTATCGAAATAAGGGTTATATTAAAGTTCATGGTATTTTTATGAAAAATTTCGTTGTATGATTATTTCATATGGAATTTTGGTTACACAAAAAGGCAAATGATATGAATATTAATTTTAAGTGATATTAGAGTAATTGTGTGACATATTGACCTATCAAGAATGAATAAAACATTTAAAAGAAAAGATTTTTAATGTTAACTCCATTTGTCAATATCTTTTTAGAAATTGATTTGAGATGAAAAGAAAGAGAGAGAGAAGGGACTTACCATTTTAGAGCGTTAACAAGAGAGGAAAAAAGGGAGGGGAAGCCTTCGGGAATCGTAGTATCGTCGGGAAAGCTCTGGTCGTCGAGATTTGATCGATATTCCTCTTGGCTTGCTTAACTCCACTTTACACTTAGAGAATTTTGAGAATTTTTTGTAGGAATTTTCAGAATAGGGAGAGCTAGGGAATGGGGTGGTATTTATAGGTGAAATTGAGTGTATGGAAATTAAAAAATTGAATTAAAAAGAATTAAAATGATGTTAATGGGGGATTTAAATGGTCTCTGTTAAATTGCAGAATAATCAAACATTATAAGGGAGTAGAGGGGAGTCAAAGAGACGCGTGAGCGAAGCACAGAGGCAATTGGAGATGATTCAACTGCCGGTAGCGGTCCAAAGATACATTTGGGCTGTTGGATTTGTGCCAACTGTCTCGAATTTCGTGTCATATTCTTTAATCTGTGTTAACTCCTCATTTATTCTGTAACGACTCTGAATTTACTGTACGAAAATTTTCAGTTTAATCTACTGAAAGGAGTTTGCAAGCCTGAGTACACTTTAAAAGATAATTTTTGTTTAAGAACAGCAAGAAATAACTTGTAGCTCACTGATAAAGCTTTGCACTGCTGTGACGTAGCTCCTGTGTTCGAATCCTACAAGGCACATTATATTTTTTCTGATTTTTATTTTAAAATTTTTGGAAGTCCAAAAGTTTACACATGCAATGCACACAAAAATGAAAAGTCTAAGAAAAAAAACATGTTCAAAATGATATAAACACAGAGTAGTACACGTGGTGAGAATCCACCGGCCCCTGCCACATAAACGATCGGCGAGATATGATTTTGGGCCGACGGGAACGGGGCCCCCGTGGGTAAAAGTCCCCGGGCTTTGCATAAGTGTCGTTTCCTCTACCCCCATTATCCCTGCACTATTTGATTACTCTGCAATCAAACAGAGACCCCTCAATTCCCCAATTTATCACATTTTAATGCATTTTAATTCATTCTTTTAATCCCAAAACCCTAATTCCACACTATAAATACTATCCTATGTCCTAGCCCCTCCTCATTCTGAAAATTCTATCTAAAACCCTTAAATTTTCTCAAGTACAAGTGGAGTAAAAGAGGAGTTAGCCAACGACCAACTTCCGGGGAGGAATCGAGGCTTTTCCGGCGCCCCCACGACGCCACGACTACAAACCTCTTCTCTTCTACCTTTTCATGGGATAAGTCACTACTAAGTCCCTTCCAATCTTCTTCACTCTTCTTTAAAATTCTTTTTAAAACGAATATCGGTAAGTGGAGTTAATACCGATATCGGTCTTCTAAACCCTAAAATCTCACCCTTTTTCTTACATATTGTTCATACAACTTTTACACAATACTTGTAACATTATTATAAATGTTTAGAATAAATTGTAACCTAGAATTCCATGAAAAATAAATTTAATTTAATTTTTTCGTTAAAATACCATGAACTTTACATATCACCTTTTAGTATGTTGTTAATACTTTACCTTTAGAAAACTTCACGGGGTAACGACATACCCCTCACATACACACATATTTCCATAGCACGATGTCCCTTGATCATACTTTTGTTATGATATTACATTAAAATACCATCAACTATAAAAAACGGTTTTCTTTGAATTATATTTCAAAATCCTTTGCAAATAAGCCTCTACAACCCTTTTTAGAGGACCCGCTATTGGATGGTACGGATTATCGCACATCCTTGGGCTAGTAAAGCAAGATGCCGACCTCCTCGTGAAGCATTCAGTCTCGAAAGGTTTTTAAATACGGTTTTTAAGAAAAACGCATTTTTTCTATTTAAATAAAATTAATTTTTTATAATTATATAAATATTATAAAATCCATATATTTTCAAAATATAATAACTTAAATTTTTTTCAAATAAAAGAATCACAAGTTTCATCAAAATACCATCAAGATATCAATACAAGACAATTTTACAGTAAAATACCATGAACTATTCAAGTTAAGATAATTATCACTAACATACCTCAATTCTTAAAATACACATCCATGGAAACCCTAAAGAATATAAATAAATTTCTCGAGATTATTTTGAACTATATTAAAAATATTTTTTCATAAAACCCCCTCGAGCTATATAAAACATTGTTAAAGACTTTAATAAATATGGGTTTAAGCGGGATCAATTCTCTTGAGCCTCAGGGAGGCGGATAAAGTAAGTTCTTGCCTATTTAAGGTAAAAAACTTAACGGTGTTATCGATGGTAATTGTCTTGGAAAAAGACACAAATCCTGCCGTCCATATGCAGCAGTTACCGATAACTCCCGAACATAATTCAGGATCCAAATCAGTTCTAAGTGTCTGACTCAAGTTTGAGTCTAAATCAAACTTGAATTCAACTCAAACCAGAATCCAATTCAAACAAGAATCTAAACTCTAACATGTATACTTAAACCTGAACCTGAATACCAGAACAATATCAACATGCAAACATGACTTGACTTGACCGAACCATGGCTATAACTTGACTTGATTACATGACTACTTGTTTACATCCTGAACCTGATTACATGAATAACTTGTATCCATGGTCCCGGTAAGTCAGATAATTATAATCTATACAACACATTATGGGGTTAACGGGGTAGATTGCTATGGAATGTATTAAAAGTGACACGATGATAGACACTAAAAGACACCTACAAGAACTCTCGTGCCGTTGTCCCGCGGGTTTTGATGGGGCCTTGTACTTATATGTTACCATAGTCCACGGGATAGTTGGACTCCTCTCGTATACACTGATATCTTCTGTACCAAGCTACAAACAACTACGTTAAAATAATAAACTGATACCTGTATAACTTAACAGTTTCCTTCCACATTACTTGTTGTATTCCTTCCTTTCTTTTGGGACTTAACAGAGTGCTAGTCCGCTGACAATATTCCTGTCTATTTCTTTCTTGGAATGTCCGTCAGGAGGACATGACCCTCAGGAGACCGAGCCCAGTTAGGAGTACCTGGATCAGATTGAGGCACAGCCAGACTACTAGCTTTACTTGTAATTACCTTCCAGTTTGTATGCCACTGTTTAGGCATTACTTTTATCTTTGTACATTTCCTTTTCAAATCAGATGTATTGTAAAGATGAATATTAATAAAAGTTGTTGTTTACATTATATCTTTTTTCATTTCTTATGCTTTTCATATATTGCTTATTTATACTTAACGTGTTTACTTCTGAGTAAATACGTCGCGTGCTCGCTACGTCTCCTTCCCCGTACACTGGGAAGCAGGGTGTGACAGGTTTTGTTGGCGGCCCATGCAGGTCAGTTCTGCATGGAATCCTAAGCAATATATCACAAGAATTATAAGAATCAACAACTATACATTCTTTACATTTCAAATTCCTTGAATCTGTCCTGACCTTTCTTTTTCTATCAAGGTCATGGATTCACCGAACAACACGAGTACCAACGTCAATGGAAACACCCTATCACCTATTATACCCCCACCACTTACCATTGCAGCTCCCATCAACGAGCAAACGGTATTGTTTGAGGCGATCAAGAGCCTCTTGGAGGGTCAGCAGCAGCAGACTGTTATCGTCATGCACCGTCTAGAGGTCGAGGCACCCGGAGTCAAACAATTCCGGGCATTACACCCGAAGCATTTCTCTGGGAAAGAGAGCCCACTAGAGGCAGAGGAATGTGCTCAGTCTATCGAGGATGATCTGGCAGCAGCATAAGTACTAGAGTTTGCTTGGGTGAGAGTTGCGAAGCTGCAACTGATAGATAACGCCAGAGTCTGGTGGAAGGCTGAAGAAAGCCGACTCGCCCAACCGATTGAATGGGGGACATTTCACGATATATTCAACGCGAAATATTTCCCTGAGACTGCCCGTTTTAACATGGAACAACATTTCATCCACTTACAGTAAGGTTCAATGTGGAATAAATCTGTAGATGAATACGATGCTGAGTTTACCATGCTTAGCAGGTAATATATGTCTCAATATTCAATTTTCTGATATCACATACTATACTGCTAATATAAGGTCGTAACAGGTTCGCAGCACACCTTATCCTGACTGCTGAGATCAGGGCACGAAGATTTCAACAAGGGTTAGACTCGGAAATCCAAGCTGCGTTAGCTATAAGGGATTTCCCAATCCATGATCTTGCTCTGAAGGCTTCCCGACGCTATGAGGCAGTGGTGAAGAAGAAGGGCAGACCTCAGACTGCCGGTGTGAAATGCCCTACCACTCAGATGGCAGGAGGAGCCTCTTCCAGGCCATCTTTTGCATCTAGGAGGCCGGGAGTAAATTTTAACCGGCCCAGTCCAGACGTTTGCTTCTATTGCAAGAGGAATGGGCACCCGGCGAAAGACTGCAGGCGTGCGAATGGCCTGTGATTAGTTTGTGGCGCATCCACTCATCCATTGGAGCTTTCCCATATTGTCTTAACCCAGCTCCTGCACCCCGACCAGCGATCACTTTTCCGCAGCGGACAACTATTCAGGCTCTTGCACCTTTTCTTGCTCTCCCTGCTCCACCTCCACGTAGACCTCATGCAAAGCCTCCTTGTTAGTTCCATTAGGCCCAGAGGAACATGCCTCAAGGGTAGAGGAACATGCCCCAAGGATAGAGGAATGTGCCTCCAGCAAAGAGGAATGTACCCCGGCGTCAGGCTTTCACCATGACCGTTGAGGAAGCCAAAGCCACTGGCCAAGATATCACTGGTAATTCCCAATATTTTCATTTATCAAATTCTTGTATATCTCTATATTTTTCCTGTATCTAAACCAACCTCACACAACTTAGATACTATACTAGTAGCCATCCTTCCTGCACTAGCATTGTTCGAAACTGGAGCGTCACACTGCTTCATGTCCCAACGTTTTGTATGTGATTCCTGTGAAGCCACTCATTTCAAGCTGGAATGTCTATTCCGGGAATGGAGTATTGAAGGCAATTATGGGATTGGATCAGTGTCCAGTTGTAGTTTGCGGACGAGAATTCTACGCGAATTTCAAAGTACTGAACATCCTAAACTTCGATGTTGTGTTGGGAATGGAATGGGTATGAGTTTTCTATGCTACAATTGACTGCCGTCAAAGGAGGGTAGTATTTGAGATACCAGATCACCCAGTCTTTACTTCAAGAGTGGAGACAGAACTTTGGAGCCAGGAATCTTCCGTGCCAAGCTGAAGAATGCAGAAGTATTTACTCTACCATCGAAAGAAGATAAGCCAGAGGTATTTCGAGAGTTTGAGGATGTGTTTCCTGAAGATATAACAGGTTTTCCTCTCAATCAAGCTCTTGAATTCAGCATTGACTTACTACCTAATGCGCAACCGGTAATCAAAGCTCCGTATCGGTTAAGTCCTGAAGGATTGAAGGAGATCCGTACTCAGTTAAACGAACTTCTGAAGAAAGGTTGGATTCGTCTCAGTACTTCAAGTTGGGGATCTCCAGTTCTGCTTGTGAAGAAGAAAGAAGGTTCATACAGAATGTGTATAGATTACCGAGCTCTAAACGAAGTGACGATAAAGAAAAAGTATCCACTACCGCGCATTGATGATTTATTCGATCAGCTAAGAGGGTCTTGCATATTTTCAAAGCTAGATCTTCGTTCGGGTTATCATCAGGTGAAGGTCAAAGAGTCTGCTATTCCTAAAATGGCATTCAGGGTTCAATATGGCCATTACGAATATCTCGTGATGCCATTTTGAGTGACCAATGCACCTGCTATATTTATGAATCTAATGAACCAAGTTTTTCGAAAGTACTTAGACAGGTTCGTTATTATTTTTATCGATGACATCCTGATGTATTCAAAGAATCGGAAAGAGAACGCCTAGTATTTGCGGATTGTTCTGGAGACATTGCGCCAGCATCTACTCTATGCCAAGTACAGCAAGTGCGAATTTTGGCTAGATCAAGTCGGATTTCTCGGACACATTGTTTCAGGCGAAGGAATCTCAGTAGATCCAGCTAAAGTGGCAGCTGTCAACGAATGGCCGACACCAAAAACGGTGAAGGATATTTGAAGTTTCTTGGGTTTAGCAGGATACTACCGAAAATTCATTGAAGGTTTCTCGAAGATTGCAGCACCCCTGATCAAGCTCACACATAAAGATGAAGCATTCGTGTGGTTAGAAGCATGTGAATAGGCTTTTGTAGAACTCAAGTCAAGATTGACTTCAGCTCCTATTCTCGTACTACCGGATCAATCTGGAGGTTTCGTCGTGCATTATGATGCGTCCGGTAAGGGATTAGGATGTGTTCTACACCAGCATGGAAAAGTTGTAGCTTTTGCATCAAGACAGCTGAAAGTTCATGAGCGCAACTATCCAACACATTACTTGGAGTTGGCAGCCGTTATCTTTGCACTTAAGATTTGGCGTCGCTGTCTTCTGGGAGAACGAGTGGATATATACACGGACCACAAAAGTCTGAAGTATGTGTTTACTCAGAAAGAATTGAACATGCGACAGAGAAGATGGTTAGAACTTATGGCGGACTTCGACATCAACAGGGAAGGTGAATGTAGTTTCTGATACACTTAGTCGTCAGCCATTATCAATGAATCTCACGCACAGTGGAAGTTTCAGCAAGAATTGCACGGGATGGAGATCGAGGTAGTTATGCCAGGTAATGCTTCAGAGTTGATGAACTTACAAGTTCAGTCTACTATTGTCAATAAGATTAAAGCAACTCAAGCAAGTGATACCAAGCTGCAAAAGATTCGAGAACGGGTGGAAAGTGGACTTCGATCAGACTTCATCATTCACGAAGACGAATCCTTGAGATATAGAAATAGATTGTGTATACCATAAGGTCCTGTTCGAGAAGAGTTGATGAAAGAAGCTCACAGCTTTTCGTACTCAGTACACCCCGGTGGTACCAAAATGTACAAGGATCTGCGACAACACTGTTGGTGGCATGGAATGAAGCATGAAGTAGCCCGAAGCGTAGCCAAGTATTTGGTGTGTCAGCAAGTAAAGGCTGAACATCACAGAACTGCTGGTCTACTTCAACCGTTACGTATCCCAGAATGGAAATGGCAGCACATTACCATGGACTTCGTGATTGCTTTTCCTCGCAGCACGAAAGGTAACGACACCATATGGGTTAATATGAATCGACTCACCAAGTCAGCACATTTCATCCCATTTCGAGTTGGCCAATCTACTGAGACGTTAGCAAAGAAGTACATGGAAGTAAGCAAGAATCTAAAAGTAAGATTTAACCTCAATATGTACTATTTTTTATACCCATGAACTCATGCAGGAGATCATGAGATTACATGGAGTACCAGTTTGCATCGTCTCCGATCGTGACACCAGATTCCGAACACAGTTTTGGCAGATTTTGCAAGCTAGCCTGAGAACGAGTCTGAACTTCAGCATGGCTTACCATCCACAAACGGACGGACGGTCTGAGCGAAAAATTCAGATTCTGGAGGACATGGTAAGAGCTTGTATGTTAGACTTCAGAGGTTCGTGGGAAGATCATCTACACCTTGTGGAGTTTTCATACAACAACAGCTATCATGCGAGTATTGGAATGGCACCATTTGCAGCTCTCTATGGAAGGAAGTGTCGTTCACCATTAAGTTGGGATGACATCGGAGATCATGAACTCCTAAAACCAGAGATGATCGTGGCAACTGTGGACGCAGTTCGCATGATCAGGGAAAGAATATGCATAGCCCAAGACCGATAGAAGCATTGGGCTGATGCAAAGCGTCAACACCTGCAGTTCCTACCTGAAGATCATGTTTTCTTAAAGATCTCTCCAAACCGATGAGTAATCAGCTTTGGCAAGAGGGGCAGGCTCGGTCCGAGATATATAGGACCGTTCGACGTTCTCGAACGAGTCGGAGAAGGGGCATACCGTTTGGCACTACCACCCTTATTGGAAGGAGTGCACAACGTGTTCCACATATCCCAGCTCCGAAGATATGTGAGGGACCCCAGCCGCATCCTTGATCACTCCGAGCTCACTGTATAGACTGACCTGACTTACGAGCAACAACCTGTTGAAATCCTAGACAGAAAGGTAAAGACACTTCGGAACAAGGAAGTAAACTTGGTCCGAGTGATGTGGAGAAAAGATTCGCCAGGAGAATCATCGTGGGAACGAGAAGAGGACATGCGTGCAAAATATATTTACTTATTTGTAAACTAGTCCTTATGTAATTGTAAATTTCGAGGACGAAATTTTTATGAGGGTAGAATGTAATGACTCTGAATTTACTGTATGAAAATTTTCAGTTTAATGTACAGAAAGGAGTTTGCAAGCCTGAGTACACTTTAAAAGTTGATTTTTGTTTAAGAAGAGCAAGAAACAACTTGTAGCTTACTGGTAAAACCTTGCACCGCTGTGACGTATCTCTTGTGTTCGAATCCCATCAGGCACATTATATTTTTTCTGATTTTTATTTTAAACTTTTTGGAAGCCCAAAAGTTTACACGTGCAATGCACACAAAAATGAAAAGTCTGAGAAAACAAATATGTGCAAAATGATATAAACACAGAGGAGTACACATTGCGAGAATCCACCGGCCCCTACCACATAAACGGCCGGCGAGATTTGGTTTTGGGCCGGCGGGGACGGCCCCCCTGTAGGTAAAAGTCCCCGGGCTTTGCACAAGTGTCGTTTTCCCTACCCCCATTACCTCTGCACTGTTTTATTACTCTGCAATCAAACAAAGACCTCTCAATTCCCCAATTTATCATATTTTAATGCATTTTAATTTACTCTTTTAATCACAAAATCTTAATTCCACACTATAAATACTATCCCATGCCCTAGCCCCTCCTCATTCTGAAAATTCTCGCCAAAACCCTCAAATTTTCTCAAGTACAAGTGGAGTAGAAGAGGAGTTAGCCAATGACCAACTTCCGGCGAGGAATCAAGGCTTTTTCGGCGACGCCACGACTACAAACCTCTTCTCTTCTACCTTTTCATAGGATAAGTCACTAGTAAGACCCTTCCAATCTTCTTCCCTCTTCTTTAAAAATTCTTTTTAAAACGAATATCGGTAAGTGGAGTTAATACCGATATCGATCTTCTAAACCCTAAAAACTCACCCTTTTTCTTACATATTGTTCATACAACTTTTACACAATACTTGTAACATTATTATAAATGTTTAGAATAAATTGTAACCTAGAATTCTATGCAAAATAACTTTAATTTAACTTTTTCGTTAAAATACCATGAACTTTACATATCACTTTTTAGTATGTTGTTAATACTTTACTTTTAGAAAACCTCACGGGGTAATGACCTACCCTCACATACACACATGTTTCCATAGCACAATGTCCCTTGAGCATACTTTTGGTACCATATTATATTAAAATACCATCAACTATAAAAAACGGTTTTCTTTAAATTGTATTTCAAAATCCTTTGCAAATAAGTCTCTACAACCCTTTTTAGGAGACCTGCTATTGGATGGTACGGATTATCGCACATTCTTGATCTAGTAGAGCGAGATGTAAACCTCCTCACGGAGCATTCAGTCTCGAAAGGTTTTTTAAAACGATTTTTAAGAAAAACGCATTTTTTCTATTTAAATAAAATCAATTTTTTATAATTATATAAATATTATAAAATCTATATATTTTCAAAATATAATAACTTATATTTTTTCAAATAAAAGAATCACAAGTTTCATCAAAATACCATCAAGATATCAATATAAGACAAATTTACAGTAAAATATCATGGACTATTCAAGTTAAAATAATTATCACTAATATAGCTCAATTCTTAAAATACTCATCCATGGAAACCCTAAAGAATATAAATAAATTTCTTGAGGTTATTTTGAACTATATTAAAAATATTTTTTCATAAAACCCCCTCGAGCTGTATAAAACATTGTTAAGGACTTTAGTAAATATGAGTTTAAGTGGAATCAATTCTCTTGAGCCTTAGGGAGCCGGAGAAAATGAGTGTTTGCCTATTTAAGATAGAAAAACTTAACGGTGTTATCAATGGTAATTGTCTTGGAAAAAAACACAAATCCTGCCATTCATATGCAGCAGTTACCGATAACTGCCGAACATAATTCAGGATCCAAATCAGTTCTAAGTGTCTGACTCAAGTCTGAGTCTAAATCAAGCTTGAATTCAACTCAAAACAGAATCCAATTCAAACAAGAATCCAAACTCTAACATGTATACTTGAATCTGAACCTGAATACCAGAACAATATCAACATGCAAACATGACTTGACTTGACTTGACCGAACCATGGCTATAACTTGACTTGATTACATGACTACGTGTTTACATCCTGAACCTGATTATATGAATAACTTGTATCCATGGTCTCGGAAAGTATGATAATTATAATATATACAACACATTACGGGGTTAACGGGCTAGATTGGTACGGAATGTATTAAAAGTGGCACGATGATGGACACTAAAAGATACCTGCATGAACTCTCGTGCCGTTGTCCCGTGGATTTTGACGGGGCCTTATACTTACATGTTACCATAGTCCACGGGATAGTTGGACTCCTCTCGTATATACTGATACCTTCTGTACCAAGTTACAAACAACCACGTTAAAATAATAAACCGATACCTGTATAACATAACAGTTTCCTTCCACATAACTTGTTGTATTCCTTACTTTCTTTTGGGACTTACCGAGCGCTAATTCGCTGACAACATTCATGTCTATTTCTTTCTTGGAATGTTCATCAGGAGGACGGGACCCTCAGGAGATCGAGCTCAGTCAGGAGTGCCTGGATCAGATTGAGGTACAGCTAGACTACTAGCTTTACTTGTACTTACTTTCCAGTTTGTATGCCACTGTTTAGGCATTGATTTTATCATTGTATATTTCCTTTTCAAATCAGTTGTATTATAAAGATGAATTGTTATAAAAGTTGATGTTTACATTATATCTCTTGTCATTTCTTGTGCTTTTCATATATTTCTTATTTACGCTTAACGTGTTTACTTCTGAGTAAATACGTCGCGTGCCCACCACGTCTCCTTCCTCGTATACTGGGAAGCAGGGCATGACATATCCCGTTTGATTTTTCTGAAACTTTTTGATTCTCCATGTATTTCACGTGCAACTCTTAAGCTTCCGAAAAATTAAAAAAATATTTTAAAAAAATAATTGAGACTGATAGGATTCGAACGCACAAGCTATATTACAGCAGTGTAGAGGCTTTACTAGTGAGCTATAAGTTGCTTCTTGCTTTTATTGAACAAAAATAATTTATAACTCCTAATCAGGCTAAAATACCATTTTTATACATTTGAATAAATTATATTTGTACAGAGATTTTATAGTCGTTACAAACATTCCAAGGAAAAGAAATAGAGAGGAATGTCCTCAGCAAACTAGCGCTCGGTAAGTCTCCAAAAGAAGTAAATAAAGATCATTGAAAAGTGTATAAAGTGAATAGAAACCAAGTAAATATGAACAGGTAAAGTTGTATATGAGAGTATATAAGTATGATCATTTATAGGTATAAGATAGCTATTCTAACGTGGTTGTTTGTAGTTTGATAAAGAAGGTATTCATGTATACGAGAGAAGTCTTACTTACCCCGCAGACTATGGTAACATGTAGTATAAGGTCCCGTCAAAACCCACGGGACAATAACACGTGAATTCATGTAGATGTCTTTTAAAATGACCTCTCATGACACGATATACGTTCCGTACCAATCTACCATTTATCCCCGCGTATTGTAGTGTATAGTTCAAGTTTACAGGTCTTGGCCGAATCCATGAATATAAGAGTACAAGTTCATGTTCAAGTTGTAATCATGTGTTCAGGTATTCATATCAAGTTATATTCATGGTTCGGTCAAGTCAAGTCAAGTGTTCAAGTTCAAGTTTGGATATTCAAGTTCAAGTATTCAGTTTCAAGATCAAGTGTTCAAATTTGGGTTTGAGTTTGAATTCAAGTTCGAGTTTGTATTCAGCTTATAGTCAATATCTTATGAATGAATTTAACTTTTGAAATTCTTAAGTTCGGGAATAATCGGACAACCGCTGCACATGGATGGCAGAATTTGTGTCTTTTTCCAAGACGATTGTCATTGATAACTCTGTTAATTTGCAGTGTTGTCTAACCTGAATAAAAAAGCATTCACTTTCTCCGGCTCTCTGGGGCTCAAGAGAAATGATACCGCTTAAACATATATTAATTTAGGTTTCTTAAAAATTTATTCTTATTGTTTACATTGTATTTATATTGTTACTTTCTCGAGGGAGTTTTATGAAAAATGTTTTAATATTGTTTTAAAAATAAATCTTGAGGGTGATTTATAATATTAAGAGTTTTTATAAAAATATATTTTGGTTTTAGTGGTATTTTAGTGATGAAACATGGTTTTTAAAAGTTAATAATATTTTTGTGAAAACTATACGTTTTGGAAACTTGGTGGTATTTTTGTGTAATTTTAATTTTTCATTTTAATAATATATTTTTCAAAACTTAGTTTTCATAGAAAAATATGGATTTATGATTTATACAAATTTTCAAATGCTTTAATTTGTAAAAAGTCGTATTCTTTAAAAATCGTATTTTTTATTTCCTTTCAAGACCGAATTCTCCGTGAGGAGTTCTGTATCCCGCTCTACTATCCCAAGAACGTTCGATAACCCGCACCATCCGTAAATGGGTTTCTTTAAAAGGGTTGTAGAGGCATAATTGCAAAGATTTAAAAATATCGATTAAAAACATTTTTGTAAAGTAATGGTATTTTAATGAAAATTGTATTCTTCAAATTAAACATGTATCTAAAACATCGTTCAATGAATCCATAGTGTATGTAATTGGATAGGTCGTTACCCCGTGAATTTCCTATAGGTATATATTTCTAGGTTTCGATAAAAAGGTTACTTTTAAAGTTCATGGTATTTATATGAAGAGGTTCGATTTATATTTATTTCGCATGAAATTGTGAACACATTAAAGGTAATTGAGATGAATAATCTTTAGAAGTATTAGCGTGTTTTATGTAACATATCAAGGGTGATAAAAATTGTTTAAAAGAAAAGATTAAAAATTAACTCCACTTTTGTCGATATGGTTTTAGAAAGCGGTTTGAGTTGAAACGAAAGAGAGAAAGAGAGACTTACGGATTTTGAAATGTTGAGAAGGGATGAAAAAGAGAGAGGGAGTTTTCGTGGATCTTGGTAGCGTCGAGGATGGCTCCGGTCTTCACAAACGAATTTATCTCAAGCTAACTTCACTTGACTAGTCTTAACCCTTTCTTGAACTTAGAAATTTAGAGAATTTTGCTGGATTTTCAGAATGGGGGAGAGCTTGGGAATGGGGTGGTATTTATAGGATAAAAAGAAGTGAGCGTGTGAATTAAAAAAATGAATTAAAAAGATTAAATGGTGTTAAATAGGCAAATGAAAGGTTGCACTGCTCTCTGGTTGAAATCAGAGAAAACAAACAATAAAATAGAGGGGAGGGGAGTCAAAGGGTTGCATGGGGCGAGCACGGAGATGATTAGAGAAAATCTAACTGCTGGTGGCAGTTTTTGGGCAATTTCTGGCGGTTGGATTGAAGCCATCTGTCTCGAGATTTGGGCCATGTGTTTTATACCATATTAACTCCTCATTTATCCTGTTTGATTTCTCTGAATCTTTTCATTTCTCCATGTATTGCACATGCAACTCTTGGGCTTACGAAAAGTTAAAAAGAAAAAAATATAAAAATAATTGGGACTGATAGGATTTGAACATGCAGGCTATGTCACAGCAGTGTAAAGGCTTAACCTGTAAGCTACCAATTGTTTCTTGTTTTTATTGAACAATATTAATTTATAACTCCTAATCAGGCTAAAATACTATTTTTATACATTGAACAAGTTACATTTGTACAGGGATTTCAAAGTTGTTACACTTAGAGACGTCTGATACTTGTAACCAGACGTCTCCAGTTCAAAATATACTTCTGGAAATTGATTTCAAAGACGTCTGGTACTTAGAACCAGATGTCTCCATTTCAAATCTTGCATCTAGAAATTGACTTTAGAGATATCTGGTATTTGAAATCAGACGTTTGCAAGGACTTACAAGTTGCAGGCAACTGCTTACAAGTTGCAGGCAACTGTCTTGTATATTCCTCTAAACAAAAATCAAGTGAAGTAAAGACAAACCTGCTCATAATGGCTAGGGTAGCAATAGATACTTGCATATGGATGACCTTCTTGTTCGTCTCTTGATGGATGTAGACCATATTTATATAGTCATCTTTATTTATCATCCTAACCTCATGATCTCTATATTTCTCCATTTTATAAGAAATTTTGAACTTCTCAATCGGCATATCGAAACGAAAAGAGATTGTTCCTTTCAGTTTAAACCATGTTGTCGCCTCCGAGATGGTCAAGAACGCACATTTATCATTCAGTCCACTCACAAAACACAGTAATTTCCAAGTTTAGGCCATCATCAATGAGCAAGATAGTAAATGAAGATTTAGTTTGTTGGGGTTAGTAAATGAAAGCGGAGTAAATGAAAGAAGATAATAGATAATGGAGAGAATGAATGGGATAATTCTTGTTCTGTTAGCAATATAGGTTTTTTAGGGGGGCAAGTGGTGAATTTGAAGGGAAAATAGCTAGGTTAGAGTACTTAATGCTCAATCCTTTAAAGAAAAATTAACAAAACGCAATTAGACAAAGAAGTTACAGGCAACTGCTTACAAGTCACAGGTAACTCAACTGCAAATTTTTTTAAAATAACGACAACTGTCTTCTTGTCACTACTACAAATGTTGGTTGCCCCTACGGTTTCCACCGTAGGGGCAAAGAATATAAAAAATTTATTTCCTTTTGTTGTCCTTACGGTACCGCAAAAGAAACCCCTACAGTTGGCACCGTAAAGGAAAAGTCAAGCACTTAAAAAAAGAAAAAAGAAAAACCCCACACCCAAAATCCTTAAGCCCAAATCCCCCCCTCCGAAATTTTCCCCGTCGCCTCCTCCTCCTTCCTGAGCTCGCCCTCCTCGTCGTCATCGCCCTAGACCTCATCCTCCTCGTCGTTGTAGCCCAAATCCCCCCTAAATTGTAACGACTCTGAAATCACTGTACAGAAATTTCTTGTTATTGTACAGAAAAGAGGTATTTCAGCCTGTGTAAGGGATAAAAGTTAAATTTGTTTAATAATAGCAAGAAGCAACTTGTAGCTCACTGGTAAAGCCCCTGCACTGCTGTGACATAGCATGTGTGTTCGATTCCCATAAGACCCAATTTTTTTAAAGATTTTTCTTTTTAATTTTTCGGAAGCCCAAGAGTTGCACGTACAACTACGAATAAACGAAAAGTTTCATAAAAATCAAACATGCGCAAATAGGAGTAAACCCTGACTAAACCACGTGACACGAACCTCAAGACAGATCATCAAGATCCGACCGCCCATTCCTTCAATATGACCGGCGCTGACGGCCCACATAGCTCCAATCTCCTCCGTGCTTTGCATACTTGTCCCTTCAGTTCCCTTTAATTCCCCTGCACTGTTTGATTTTCCTGCAATCAAACAGAGACTCTTCAATTCACCATTTAACACATTTTTAATGCATTTTAATCCAAAATTTTAATTCCCAAACCCTAATTCTTCACTATAAATACCACCCCATGCCCTAGCTCCTCTCTATTTTGAAAATTTCTAGCAAAATCATCCCAAAATTTCTTAAGTGCAAGTGGAGTTAGCAACCAAGCCCCTTCCATCGAAGATCGAAGCCGTTTTCGGAGCTTCCGCGACGCCACGAAGCCCCCTCCTTTTTCCTTTCTCCCTTCTCGAAGTTATAAAGCCGTAAGTCTCTTTCATCTCTTCTTCTTTTCATCTCATATCATCTCCTAAGAATATATCGGTAAAGTGAAGTTACCTCCGATATATTTTTTTAACATTGGAACTCTCTTTTCCTTAATACATAGGTCAAACAAACTTTACCATCCTACTTGTAACTTTGATTACAATCTTTTTGCTTTGAGTTTAACCAAAACTTCCATATGAAACTATCATAAAATGAACTTTCATTAAAATACCATGAACTTTAGTATAATACTCCTCGGTAATTAGTTTAAATACCTTTAGAAAAACTTCACGGGGTAACGACCAACCCCACACGTACACTATGGTTTCATAGCACGGTACTCTAAACATATAGCTATTTTAAAGAATAAGCTTTACATTAAAATACCACACCATTTCAAAACGGGTTTCTTTTAATCGGTATTTTGTAATCCTTGGAAAATACGCCTCTACAACCCTCGTTAGGGTACCCGCTAATGGATGGTGTGGATTATCGCACATCCCGGGGACAGTAGAGCGAGTGGCAAAACTCCTCACGAAGTATTCGATCTCGAAAGGAAATAAAAGTACGGTTTTTAAGAAATATGACTTTTCTAAACAAAACTAAATTTTGAAAAAATTATAATCCGTATTTTCAATATAAAAAAACTATAAAACTATATTTTCTAAAGATTAAATTTTTTTTTTTATAAAATACCATCAAGTCACCAAAAGGGCTAGTTTTCAATAAAATACCACAAACTTTTAAAAAGGCTAAGTTTCATCATCAAAATACCATAACAATTAAAATACATGTCCGTGAAAACCCTAAATCTTATAAATCACCCTCGAGGTTATTTTTAAAATAATAGTAACATATTTTTCATAAAACCCTCTCGAGATATGCAAACAATACTTTAAGAACTAAAAAATTAACATAGGCTTAAGCGGTATTATTTCTCTTGAGCCCCAGGGAGCCGGAGAAAGTGAGTGCTAGCCTATTCAGGTTAGACAACTTAACGGAGTTTTTAATGGCAATTGTCTTGAAAAAAGACATAAATCCTACCGTCCATGTGCAGCAGTTGCCGATTACTCCCAAACTTAAGAAAAATTCAAGAGTTTAATCCTTCCATAAGTTTCTGACTCAATCTGAGACCAAACTCAAACAGGAATCCAAAATAAAACACGAACTTGTTTACTTGATCATGAACCTGAATAATCGAATTCAAACATCAAACTCAAACTGGCATACTTGACTCGACTTGACCGAACCATGGTTATAACTTGACATGAATACCTGAACACATGCTTACATCTTGAACATGAACCTGTACATTTTTATATCCATGGATTCGGCCAAGACTTGTAATCTTAATCTATACAATACAATACGCGGGGATAAAGAGGTAGATTGGTACGGAACGTATATCATGGCACGAAAGGTCACTTTAAAAGACACTTACATGAATTTGCGTGCCATTGTCCCGTGGGTTATGACGGGGCCTTGTACTACATGTTACCATAGTCCACAGGGTAAGATGGACTCCTCTCGTATACATGAATACCTTCTTTATCAAACTATAAACAACCACGTTAGAATAACTATCTTTATACTTGTGAATGATCATATACAATTTTACCTGTCCTCTGGTCATTTGGTTTCTATTCACATCATATATTATCATCTCTTACTTCTTTTAGGACTTGTCGAGCGCTAGTTCGCTGACGACATTCCTTTTCCGTTTCTTTCTTTGGAATGTTCGTCAGGAGGACCGAACTCTGAATACGTAAAGCCGAGCCAGGAGGACTTGGACCAGTTTGCAGCTCAGCCTGACTACTAGTTCTTTCTGCACTTACTTTCAGTATGCCATTGTTTAGAAATTTGCTTTTTATTATTGTATCTTTTATTTTCAGACAGTTGCATGTAAAGATAAATGTAAATAAATTTGTGGTTTCATTTTATTACTCTTGACATTCTTATTCATTGTTATATTGCTTAATTATGCTTAACGTATTTGTTTTATAGTAAATACGTTGCGGGCTTGCTAAGTCACTGTTTCTGTCTATTGGGAAGCGGGGAATGACATAAATTTTCACCTCGTCGTTATCGCTTTCCTCTTCCTCGTCGCCGTCACCCTAGCCCTCCTCCTCATCGCCGTCGCCCACCTCCTTCCCTGACCTCCCGTCGTCGATCCTCCTTCCCGGCCTTCTTCTCGTCGCCGCATCATCCACCTCATCCTCATCGTCACCGCAGCAGCCACCCTCTTCCTCCTCCTCTTCGCTACAACAGCCAACCTCCTCCTTATCGCCGCAACCTCCCTCCTTGTTCGATTTGCCGGTAAGTGTCATCAATTTTAATTTTAATTTTCCTAAAATTTTGTTGTTAATTTCTTCAATTTTAGGGATTTAATTGTTAATTTTTAATAATTTTTTGGTGTTGTTGATTTCTAATAATTATTAAAAATTATTATAATTTTGTTGTTAGGGTTAGGGCCGGTTTAAGGCTGGGTTGGGTTAATTAGGGTTAGGGTTATGATTAGGGTTAATGGTTAGGGGGTTAATTAGGGCCGGGTTAGGGTTAATTAGGGTTAGGATTAATGGTTAGGTTTAGGTTTAGGGTTAAGGCTGTGGTTAGGGTTAGGGTTAATGATTAAGGTTAGTGTTAATAGTTAGGGTTAGGTTTAGGGTTGTGATTATGGTTAGGGTTAGGGTTAATGATTAGGGTTAGTGTTAGAGTTAGGGTTAGGGTTAGGATAAAGGTATTTTAGTGTAATTTAGCAAACCAACAATAGTTAAGGGTATTTTAGCGAATTGTGTATGTATGTGTGTATGTGTATGCATGTGTGTGTGTCTGTTTATGTGTGTACACACACACGCAGACACATACACACATACAAATAAAGCCAAACCTTAATTCATCATCATTCTCCTCTATATTGAACTCTTGTCAAATCCCATCCTAACCCCAATAAATTCAAAAGTCTTAAATTTGATTAAGAAAACCCTTAATTTTAAAAAACTTTACCTTAAATTAAAAACTTTGATACCTTGTAATTGAAAATAAACGTAAAACCAATTTAAGTTAAATCTTACACTAAGTGTATGTATGATATTCAATGATAATATAGAACTTTTATATTCTCATCGATAATCATATATGAAAATCATAGCGCGACTTAGTCCCCGTCTATCGGTTAACATACATTCGATGTTCGTCATGACATAGAACTACACGAAAGTTGATAAACATTAAACAGTATCGTTCGGTGCTAACAACCATTGTATAGTCTATATCATGAGAAAATTCAATCGTATGATAGCAGATAGATTTGTCCAGTGTGGACAAGTTAGGAATGTATAAAGCAAACATCTGCATTCATTTATGTTTTCATTCGTTTCGAGTTATTTCATCGGTACTTTCACGCTGGTTCTCCATGTACAAAGATAGATTAGATGTTCATTTCAACGTTGTTTCACAGCATTGAAATGATTATCTATTTGTTGGGAACTCATCCGCACGCGCAAACGCGTATGTTTTGGAAATGTGATCGTTTTATGGAAATGGAATGCGCACACGAGATCGTTCTCGTTTTAAATATTTATAAACCACAAGTGCACGGCACGTTGTAGCAAGCCGGCTAGTACGGGTCGATCCGCAGGGAATTGTGTATTAGGTCTTGTGATTTAAAGTTCAACAAATAACGAATTGGTTGGTTTTGTCACAAAAAAATGAAAGAATACGAAAACAAGGGAAACAAAGAAAGAAGTTAAGAAAGAAATTGTTGCGGCCTTGGCTCGGAAGATCGAATCGCGACGATTCCTTCGACGCTCCCTTTGATCATGATTTGTCCGTCCTTACGTCGATCCTGGCATGAAGCATGACTTGTCAATGCGGTTGTGGGGCACAAGTCATCAAATTCCGATATTCGCCGTAAAACACGAAACTAGTCCGTTTGTTCACTTACCGTTTGTATGTCCGAGCTTAGGGTATCAACACTAAGCGCGAGGGTTAGCAAGTTTACCACAACATCAAAAACACAAATTAGTTAATGAGAGCAAATGATTTTAGTGTTGAGTTTGCTAGGTGTTTGTGATAGTATATAGTATATGAAACCAAGAGATTATCAAGCACTTGATCACAAAATACCATATCTAAACCTAGCAACCTTAACTTGATTTTAACTTAATCATTGAAATGGGAAAAGGAAGTGAATATGGTGTATGAGGAGGTTACAAAGTAACCATGTTTCAAAACACCATATTATATCAATACATAAACAATCTTTAAGTTAGAATCATATAATTAAGCACATTAAACATTAACAAGAAGAGGAGAAGGCAAAACCTTTCATCTCACTTCCTTACCATTACCACAACCAAAGAAGATTAGTTACACAACATAATGAAAAGAAAAGCAAAGCAAGTAAAGAAAAGAAAGCAAAAACAAAGCAATATATTAACACTTGAAAGTGAGTTACAAGATGGTGGTAACTTGTTCAGCCTCCTTAATGAAGCTCTCCAAAGAAAGCTTCAAGAGGGAAGAAGAAGAAGAGACCAAGTGAAGCCCACTCACACTCAAGCCTAAACCAAAAACAAAGAAACTAACAAAATGTATACAAGTATATGAGATAATGAGAGAGAGCCTTCCCTTGTTCACTGGTCTGCTTTTATAAGCACAAAAGAAAAATAAACAAGCAATAAAAATAAGGTGACATGGCAGCAAGGGAGGGACAGTAGAAAACTGGGGGATATTGGAGCAAGGGGGCCGGCCTGCTCGGCCAAAGTGGGCATGTGCCCGGTCCTGTCGAGGAGTCTTGGGCTCGTGCTTGTTGTGTGGTCTTGTGTGCATCCCAATATCACTCTGGTGTTGCTAGTTTTGTCTGTAGAGGCCTTGGATGCACTCAGAGAATTGGAGGGAACAAGATGCCATACATCACATAAAAACTTTTTGCATTTAATACCCATGTCCCCCAAGTGTGTTTTAGGCAGCCCCCTCTCTAGGTCCATGCATCAAAGAGCTAGTGTGTACACTTGTATGTGTTGGACCAAAATTGTGTTCACACAATTATTTTGCAAAAGCTCTTTGGATATCGGTCGGTTTCCTGGTCTGCTTGCAGTGTCGGCTCCCAAACGTTATATCCGTGATATTGAATGTGTTTCCAGTATTTTACCACGGACACCTGTAATCTGTAATTACTGAGCAGACACTTGTTAAAAGTACCGATAAATAACAAAAATAGGTCATGAATGCGCGGTATTAAAATGCAGTTTTCTAAGATGAATAAATACCCCCAAACTTATCTATTGCTCGTCCCGAGCAATACAAAAAATCCTAGCCTCACTTTCGCAGGGAACGCAATTGCACTGAGAATGTGCAACAAGCCGTTAAACCTCTAGGTGTCCCTAGTAGGAGGAGTGTTGTCTCCTGAGGGTTTTCAGCGGATTACACCCACAAAATCCAGTCAAGTTAGCATTGCGTGGAAACTGTTAATTCTAATCTTAAGGTTAGAGATCAAAGCTAGAAGTTTTATCACCCTAATTTAGAAACATCAAACCCTATTTTTCACTCCTCACAATTTTTTTAACATAAGCTCATATGCGTCTTAACGTGATAGTGCGGATAGTGTCCATAAGTGTTTAAGAACTTTGATTAGGGTCATCATGTCATAATTACATATCAGGATAAACTTCTGAAGGATCACACGAGTTTGAAAGGAATTAAGATTTTCTCATGTTTTTGTTCTCAAGTTAGGTTTCAAGTCAGAATATATATCATTTTTAATAGAGAACATAAGTCTGAGGTTTCACTCCTACCTTTCACCTGTTGTTGGTCATACATACCCTTCGTTATCGTGCAAAACGTCTTTAAATATAAACTTTCATATCTCCGTAAAAAAAACTGTTTTATAAGAAAACTTGTCTCCGCCAAGATTATTCTCCCATAAAGAACCATGAAGACTTTTAACTCGGAGACAATACTTGCTTAGCTTGTTTTATTTGGCGATTAGAAACTTAGCAAGTTTTGGATCAATGACTCCCAAACCAGATGGTTTTAGAGCATTAGGTGTGGAGACATCCAAGGACTTAATTACCCAAGTTACCAAGGCCACAAAACAAAAGACTTATTTTATTTTAAAATATTCTGAACTCAGTGAAAACGGAGATATAGCCAGCTTTTTCTTTTAAATTCGAAGACGTTACATGTGGATAAGGTGTGTAATCACTCCAACAAGGTTCCAGATGGGTTATTTTTCAGACTTATAGCTTCTGTTAGAATCTCAATAATATCATTTATATTCACCTTACTTTATGAACAATTCTTAATATTACTTAACTCAGACAAATCTGTTTGATCCTAAAGATGTTTATCAACTTTAAAAGTTTTACAGACATGTCAGACTTTCATCAAATTCTCAAAAACATACGACACGTGTAAAGTGTTTATAAAAGACGTATGGTTAAACACAAAGGAGGGTTATTTTTCGGGTCGTCAATCTCACAACAAGGATTTAGTTATTTCTAACTTATCAACCGAACCGTCAGACTTCGAATTTAAGTTCCCCCACTAGCTAACATGAAAAAGTTTTTATATTTTTAGGAAATTTTTTCAATTTTTATGGGTTTTTTAATATGTATGCAATGCAAAATATACAATATACACATGATGCAGTAAAATAAACGCAGTGCTCACCCCCAAACCTGAGTTTTACGATGTCCTCATCGTTGTGCTCTCTCTGGTAGCTAGACTTAGACATCAGGGTGAGAATTTTATTCAAAGAAAAAAACCTAAGACTAATTACAACATATACAGGTTAAACGATTGGGTTAGTCCAGAAATTAATACCAGCCATTTAAAGATTTTGTCTATATAGTGCAATGGCTGGTAAAAGAATATGTATACACAAAAGAAAAAGAAAAAGAAAAGGTATATGTTAGATGTTAGTGAAGGGCATGGCGTGTAAAAGTAGGGATCAGAAGACGTTGAAGATGAAAATGAAGTTTTGAGGAGGTCAAAAAATTGTTTTCTAAATGAATTGAATGTTCAAGAAGCACATGTTGAGTTCCGAAGTCAGGTTCGTTTAAAAACTGGAGTTCATCCGCAAAAAGTTCGGCAAAAGAAAGGTTCCTAAGAAGTTCCCAAATTGATCCTGACTCAAACTCACCAAGAATATCAAGTTCATCAGCAAAAATTTCCTCAAAACTCGATATGAAAGAATATTTTTCAATGTCGTCTTCCTCCCTATGATTTTTCACAATCCTATTCTTATCACTATGGTTTTCTAACTCTCCCAATACCATTTCTTCCTCATCAAATTCACAAATGGCTAGGTATATGTCATCCAAAAAAGTAGGTTCCCACACTAACATTTCTTCCGAAACAATATCACTAGGTGATACAAAAATTGTGGGTTTCTGATCATTGATCTCTTCTAACAATCTATCCAAACCATACCCGTCAAAATCACAAGATTCCTCCTCTAAAATTGGAATGTAAAAATCAATCGGAGGTTTTTCTTGTGTGTCCTGATAACACTTAGTCAATTCAATTGCATCGTCATCTATGAAATCATCAAAATTCAATTGATCATTTATCTCACTCAGGTGACTTCCTAGATGACACACATTAACACTATTGGGTTCCAATTGACTACGTTCACTCCCTAAAATCCTCTCAGCTAAATGTTTCGCTTGTTCTTCTATTCTAGCCAAAGATTGAGTTTGAGCGTGAAATAATTGCTCAGACTGCTGTATACACAGGGCTAGCATAGCAGCTGTTTGATTCTCGACCTCAATCATCACTTCAATACCTTTCTCTAAAGTGGTCAACCTAGCATCCATCTCACTATCATTCCCTAAGGATATGTCAGTTGTTTCAGGAAGAGAGGGTTGTGACGGTGGTGATGCTAAAGCAGTCAATCTGTCGACCTCTTTCTCTAAATCTTCAATCATTAGATCTCTAATTGAAGTAGGAATGGGTTCAAAAGTGTTAGGTGGGTTGCCATTATCAAAAATTTGGTCTAGTTGGTCACCCCCTAGAAAAGGACAATTTTCATAAATGTGGGAATAATCGTGGCAATTTGAACAAAAGAATTGGGACTGAGTATAAATAAAAGAATAAGAATCGTGAAAAATTGAATTAAATCATATATCACCCATATCAACAAGAATTCCCAAATGTCACAAAAATAAAGAATATCACACCCCTAGCAGTCTATGGAATGCTAGTCAACTAGACCTACTCAAGAACCTGATTGTCGAAGTAAAACTGTGTCGAGAAACGGGCTCAAGATATACGGATCACGAAACCAGGTAAGTGCAAGAGAGAAGGGGAGGTTTTCCAACGCTTTCGCGAAGTTTCTTAATTAGATAACCCTTTCTCTTGAACGCTTGCCTAGACACCCTGTGAACGATATACCGTTAAGCGATGTTCTAAACACAGTTAACTGCTCCTAATGAGCACGAAGTCCTTAGAGTCAAAGTTCTAGTTGATTTTAAATTACTGTGGGTATGCAAGAATGCAGTTTGTGATTTGTGGGCTACGGAAAAAAGTGATGAAATCCTCTACCGTATCTTGTTTGGTCTTTTTGTGTCACGCCCCGCTTCCCAGTGTACGGCGAAGTGGACGCGACGAGGCCCGCTACGTATATACTCAGAAGTACATACGCTAAGCGTAACTAAGCAATATAAAGTAAATCACAAGAGACGAATAATATAGAAATAACAGCAACTTTTATTAATAACATTCTTTGTACAATGCATGAAAAGAAAATACAACTGGAATGAAAAGCAATGCCTAAACAGTGGCATAACAGAAAATGAAAATACTGGAAAGAACAAGGTACAATTATCTAGAGCTCTGGGTCTTCTTGGAACTGCTCCAAATCTTCACCGGTGGGCTCGATCTCAGCTTGGTCCAACGCACCTGACGACATTCAAAGAAGAAAGAAATAGAATGTCGTCAGCGAACAGATCGCTCGGTAAGTCCCAAAGATAAGAAGAATGAGAATGACAGAGTAACAGTATTTTCTAAAGTATTCTATTGTTGAATATTATGGAACATTGTTTAACACTGTTGTTTGTTGCTTGGTACAGAAGGATGCCAGTGTATATGAGGGGGGATCTCTATATGCTAGAGATCAGGGCAAAAGGAAAGTACAAGGAACCGTTATGCCACGGTACAACAGCAATAGGATTCAGGTTAGGTGACTTAATCTGACCACCTCGTACCACCTTTAACACCTTCCGTACCAATCTACCCTTTAAATCCCGTAGTGTTTTAACAGTATTGTAGTGTTGGAATATGTAATTTGGGTGACTAATCAAAACCATGATATCAGTAAATATGTTGTAACTGTATAATCAGGTAAATGGAATATCAGGATAATGGATAAATATCCATGGTTTGATTCAGTCAAAATGAATATATTGTTAACTGGATTCAGAGATTCATGTATTCAAATTGTGTTGGAATATAAAAGAATATAGATTGACTTGAATCATATTCAAGTCAGAAATAGTCAGACTCTAACCCGAGTCAGACTAAAAGAAAGGTAATTTGAAGTTCAATATTAGTTTGGGGCCTTATTGTAATTTGTAAAACTTGAGGGGGTTCTCTGTAAAAAGTACTTTTGTATAGTTTTCAAAATACACCTCAAGTGTTTAATAATCGTCTTTATTGTTATAATGAATGTGAATTTTATTTGTGTTATTCTAGTGAATATATCCTAATAAAAGTATTAATTGTTTTATCTGAAATTCATGGTATTTTAATGTAACTTTTAATCTTGGAATTTTAGGAAAATGTGGAAACTTCATATTATAATAAAATAGGTGTTTAAATGATAATTATATATATATATATATTAATACAAGAATAATTTTAAATAAATATTTTATTTTCCAAAAATCACATTTTTCTTAAATGTCGTATTTTAACCCTTCGAGACCGAATGCTCCTTGCGGAGGTCTGAATCTCGCACTACTAGCCTGCGGGTGTACGATGAACCGTACTATCCCTAACAGGTTCCCCAAAAGTGGGTTGTAGCGGCGCTTTGCTTAGGTTTATAAATACTTTTCATTTAGGAAAACGGTTTTATAAATATAGGGTATTTATTTGTAAAAGAGTATAGTTTTCCGTATTTTAGTTGTTAGGGTTTCCTAAGCCAACTAGCCTATTTCTAAGGTCTAAACGATGAGTTATTAGAAGGCTCAAATCGCCTCTTCACCATCAATTGCGGCCAGGTAAGTGCCAGGTAAGTAGGAAGGAACCACAGTCGTGGGCCTAATTAAAAACCACTAGCCTAGACACACTTGCCTAGACACCACAAGACAGTTTAGATAAACGATCGATGTCCATGACCAATCGTGTTTTCATTTTATTAAAAGATTTTATTTAGAAATGTTTAAAGCTTTCAATAAAGGTTATAAAGATTAGGCTATTTTAGTGAAACGTCCTGTAATTTCGTATTCTGTGTTTTGATATTTATCAACTAGGGTTATATTGAGTGTGTGTAGAGGTAGGTTATTATCTCGTGACTTATTTTAAGTTTTGATGTCGTTTAGAGGTAAAACATGACATGTTAAAGTTGAAGGTATTAAAGCGCAAGAATACGGTATTTGAAAACGTTATCATTTCATGTGTGAAAATTCATTCAAATTGGTTTCTACAAGTTTAGTGATCAAGATAAACCTATTTAGGAGTGAGGGAATTAATTAAACTAAGAAAAATGATCTTCATGGTATTTTTATGAAAAGAATACGGTTTTGCAAAGAAGCTATCATTTCATGTGAGAAAGTTTGTTTAAATTGGTTTATGGGTGATTAATAGTCAACATGAATATAGGTAGGTGTTATGTATTAGGTGACAAGTGGAAATTTGTAGAAAAACCGAATCGGAAATCGGTTTGTCCGATTTCCGTCGGGTTCCAAAAAGTCGTATTTTTTACATTAAGGAAAAGAGAGATAGAAGAGATGGGACTTACGGGTTTGGACAAGCTAAGGGGCCTAAAGAAGGTGGTGGTTGTCGATGCGTCAAAAACGTCGTGAAGGTTCTGATCCGGTCGCCGGAATCCGTCGTCGGTTTCGGCAGCGCTTCGCTTCTCGCTCTTTGCACCGAGTTCTCGAGAATTTGGGAGAGTGGACTTAGAGTTGTGAGGTGAAAAGGTAGAGGGTAGGGGTCTTTATATAGGGCTAGGCTAGGATTAGGGTTAGGATTAAAAAATATTAGAAAATTCATTAAAAATTCATTAATTTTGGTCTTAAAAGAGGATTAATGGAATATCTGTAACAGTACAGGGAATTTAGACTATGTAGGGGAAAAGACCAAGTCAACACGAAACTTTTTCGTGTTGACGACTCGGCCGACCGGCCGAGTCCGGCCGGCGGCGCCGGCCGACTCGGCCGAGTCAGGGCCGAGTCGGGTGCCGACGGGTGGGGTTTAGTCTGGGGGAGATTTTAGTATACTTTATTTTTTTATAATTCGCAATAAATTGTGAGTTATGGCTGTTTGACCGTTTGACTTCCCAAAAAATTAAAACAAAATGATATAAAAATTATGTGAGGCATGGGATTCGAACTCTGGTGGCTTGGTTCAGCAGTGCAAGGTGTTACCAGTGAGCTACAAGCTCTTTCTTGTAATTATTGTAGAAAAGTAGATACTTAAAATGATATCAGCAGTAATAAATATTCCAAGTACACTTTAATTTTAAAACAATTTTATGTACACTAAAAATGAAATTATTTAAAAACAAAATAATTAATTATATATATTTTGTGCTCAGATTAAAATACTTCTTTATGGATTTTTTAAAAAAATTTAAAAAAATTTGTACAGAAAAATATATATGAAAATTAGGGTTGTTACATTTTGCCCTTAATTTCCGTATTAAGATGCAGATGCACAATTAATAAAAGAATTCAAAAAATCAAGCAATTAAGCAATTCTTTTTCAGTTTAAATTTAAGCGCTGCAACAAATACAGTTAGTTCTCTATGCAATTGATGGCAAATTTGTGCGAAGAATCCTGCAAAAGATAGAATAGTGGACTGCGTCGGATTCAAGAGGAATGTGTTAGGAAATACGTACCGATATGATTTGGTTAAGAAAACCCCTTTGAAGTGATCCGAGTCTTTGATTGTTCGCTTGCGCGGGTCAAACTACCCGGATCTTTGGCACTGTACTTCACTAACGTTTTGCAATTGAATTTGATTCTCGCTCTGCACGATCGCTGGTCGTAATTCCCTAAAAACCTGAAATGTCGGAAAATACGATATTTAGTGTCAAAAAGCGATATATATGCCCCAATTCCTGCACACTCAAAATTATAAAAATCAAGCAATACTACTAGAGTACTGACAACACACTGGAGATCACACAAGAACAAAAAATCAAAAACACCCTGAAAGGGCCGGCGAGCTCGGATTTCTTGATGATGTCGCTGGCCAAATGCAAAATGTTTGTGCTCGAATTTTGTGTGGCTCCTCCAGGCTATATTAGTATTCTAATGGTATAACTTGATTTTTAAGTTGGATTACAGAGTGATAGCAGGCAATAAATACAGAGAACAAGTTAGAAAAAAGTCGTTTTGTTAGTTTTGAAAAAAAATGAGTTAAAAGTTAGTGAGTTAGTACGAACCAGAAATAACAATTCCTAATAACTACCAACTCTCCGGCAACGGCGCCAAAAACAGCTGCTACGTCGTCGCCCTCCTCCTTCCCTGACCACCCGTCGTCGATCCTCTTTCCCGGCCTCCTCCTCGTCGCCGCATCAGCCACCCCATCCTCATCGTCACCGCAGCAGCCACCTTCTTCTTCCTCCTCGTCGCTGCAACATCCAACCTCCTCCTTGTCGCCGCAACCTCCCTCCTTGTTCGATTTGCCGGTTAGTTTCATCAATTTTAATTTTAATTTTAATTTTCCTAAAATTTTGTTGTTAATTTCTTCAATTTTAGGGATTTAATTATTAATTTTTAATAATTTTTTGGTGTTGTTGATTTCTAATAATTATTAAAAATTATTATAATTTTGTTGTTAGGGTTAGGGCTGGTTTAAGGCTGGGTTAGGTTAATTAGGGTTAGGGTTATGATTAAGGTTAATGGTTAGGGGGTTAATTAGGGCCGGGTTAGGGTTAATTAGGGTTAGGATTAATGGTTAGGGTTAGGTTTAGGGTTAAGGCTATGGTTAGGGTTAGGGTTAGGGTTAATGATTAAGGTTAGTGTTAATAGTTAGGGTTAGGTTTAAGGTTGTAGTTATGGTTAGGGTTAGGGTTAATGATTAGGGTTAGTGTTAGAGTTAGGGTTAGGGTTAGGGTTAGGGTAAAGGTATTTTAGTGTAATTTAGCAAACCAACAACAGTTAAGGGTACTTTAGCGAATTGTGTATGTATGAGTGTATGTGTATGCATGTGTGTATGTGTGTTTGTCTGTGTGTGTACACACACGCGCAGACACATACACACATACAAATAAGGCCAAACCTTAATTCATCATCATTCTCCTCTATATTGAACTCTTGTCAAATCCCATCCTAACCCCAATAAATTCAAAAATCTTAAATTTGATTAAGAAAACCCTTAACTTTAAAAAACTTTACCTTAAACTAAAAACTTCGAACCCTTGTAATTGAAAATAAACGTAAAACCAATTTAAGTTAAATCTTACACTAAGTGTATATATGATATTCAATGATAATATAGAACTTTCATATTCTCATCGATAATCATATATGAAAATCAAAACGCGACTTAGTCCCCGTTTATCGGTTAACATACGTTCGATGTTCGTCGTGACATAGAACTACACGAAGGTTGTTAAACATCAGGCAGTATCATTCGGTGCTAACAACCGTTGTGTAGTCTATATGATGAGAAAATTCAATCGTATGATAGCAGATAGATTTGTCCAGTGTGGACAAGTTAGGAATGTATAAAGCAAACATCTGCATTCACTTGTGTTTTCATTCGTTTCGAGTTATTTCATCGGTACTTTTCCGTTGGTTCTCCGTGTACAAAGATAGATTAGATGTTCATTTCAACGTTGTTTCACAACATTGAAATGATTATCTATTTGTTGGGAACTCACTCGCGCGCGCAAACGCGTATGTTTTGGAAATGTGATCGTTTTATGGAAATGGAATGCGCACACGAGATCGTTCTCGTTTTAAATATTTATAAACCGCAAGAGCACGACACGTAGTAGCAAGCCGGCTAGTACGGGTCGATCCGCAGGGAATTATGTATTAGGTCTTGTGATTTAAGGGTCAACAAATAACGAATTGGTTGGTTTTGTCACAAAAAAATGAAAGAATACGAAAACAAGGGAAACAAAGAAAGAAGTTAAGAAAGAAATGGTTGCGGCCTTGGCTCGGAAGATCGAATTGCGACGATTCCTTCGACGCTCCTTTTGATCATAAGTTGTCCGTCCTTACGTCGATCCCGGCATGAAGCATGACTTGTCAACGCGGTTGCGGAGCACAAGTCATCAAATACCGATATTCTCCGTAAAATACGAAATTAGTCCGTTTGTTCACTTACCGTTTGTATGTCCGAGCTTGGGGTATCAATCCTAAGCACGAGGGTTAGCAAGCTTACCACAACATCAAAAACACAAATTAGTTAATGAGAGCAAATGATTTTAGTGTTGAGTTTGCTAGGTGTTTGTGATAGTATATAGTATATAAAACCAAGAGATTGTCAAGCACTTGATCACAAAATACCATATCTAAACCTAGTAACCTTAACACTAAATTGATTTTAACTTAATCATTGAAATGGGGAAAGGGAGTGAATATGGTGTATGGGGAGGTTACAAAGTAACCATGTTTCAAAACACTATATCACATCAATACATAAACAATCTTTAAGTTAGAATCATATAATTAAGTACATCAAACATTAACAAGAGGAGGAGGAGGCAAAGCCTTTCATCTCACTTCCTTACCATTACCACAACCAAAGAAGATTAGTTACACAACATAATGAAAATAAAAGCAAAGAAAGTAAAGAAAAGAAAGAAAAAACAAAGCAATATATTAACACTTGAAAGTGAGTTACAAGATATTGATAACTTGTTCAACTTCCTTAATGAAGCTCTCCAAAGAAAGCTTCAAGAGGGAAGAAAAAGAAGAAGAGGCCGAGTGAAGCCCGCCTAAACCTAAAACAAAGAAACCAACAAAATGTATACAAGTATGTGACATAATGAGAGAGAGCCTTCCCTTGCTCACTGGTATGCTTTTATAGGCACAAAAGAAAAATAAACAAGCAATAAAAATAAGGTGACATTGCAGCAAGGGAGGGACTGTAGAAAACTGGGGGTTATTGGAGCAAGGGGTCCGGCCTGCTCGGCCAAAGTGGGCATGTGGCCGGTCCTGTCAAGGAGTCTTGGGCTCGTGCTTGTTGTGTGGTCTTGTGTGCATCCCAATATCACTCTGTGCTGCTAGTTTTGTCTGTAGAGGCCATGGATGCACTCAGAGAATTGGAGGGAACAAGATGCCATATATCACATCAAAACTTTTTGCATTTAATACCCATGTCCCCCATGTGTGCTTTGGGCAGCCCCCTCTCTAGGTTCATGCATCAAAGAGCTAGTGTGTACACTTGTATGTGTTGGACCAAAATTGTGTGCACACAATTATTTTGCAAAAGCTCTTTGGATATCGGTCGATTTCCTGGTCTGCTTGCAGTGTCGGCTCCCAAACGTTATATCCGTGATATTGAATGTGTTTCCAGTATTTTATCACGAATACCTGTAATCTGTAATTTCTAAGCAGACATTTGATAAAAGTACCGATAAATAACAAAAATAGATCATGAATGAGTGATATTAAAATGCAGTTTTCTGAGATGAACACTATTCTATTACAGTGTACTTGGAGAACAACAGGGAGGTGCTGCCGAAATTTACTCGAAACGGATGAAAACACAAGCAAATGGGTGTATGCTCTATATATTCTTAATGGGATAGAAGCCTTACCCCCGACAGCCGAAACACACACATACAACACGAATACACAACAAACGCATACATAAAGCACATACACAGTAACAACCCTACACCTAAGCGAAATCATAAATTGAAACACACATACAAAAAATACAACTCATACTTTGGTATCTTCAAATCTAACTTTGTTAATCGATAATTTATGCTTTTCAACGACAAACTTGCCTCTACGGATTTTCTTCTTTGTCAATAACCATCTCGTTCTTAAATTTCTCAATATAGTCACCATAACTTACAATTTATATGTTATGCAGTCTAACATGGCCCATGAGTACATCAGAGTTAAGGACTGGATGTACGTGGATTGACAACAATGCATGCAATCTAAGTTTGTCGTAGGAGTTGCTGCTTTTATTGAATTTGCACGCGCACATAATAAGATCGTGTTAGAGAAGATCTCTGTCCGTGCGATAAATGTGGGAATAAGTTCTGGCAGAAGGTAGAAATCGTAGAGCTTCACATCGTTAAACATGCTTTTACTAGACTTTATACAACTTGGCTATATCACGGTGAAGGACAAGAAGAAGAAGGTAATGCGGCAAAAGAAGGAGAAGACAGTAATGCGGCGGAAGAAGAAGAAGAAAATAACTTCTTTTCAGGAAAAGAAATGGAGGATATGGTAAAGGCTGCCCCGGTGATAGTATTCCTACCGAAGATGACATTCCTTTCGGTCAAGGACCGCGTGCGAATAAGTATGAAAAGTTTATGAATGATGCTAGAAGATCAATTTATGAGAATGCAAAGTATTCCACCCTATCATGGTCCGTCCAACTTTTCCAAACTAAGTGCCTAAATGGATGGAGCAACAAGTCATTCACGATACTTCTGAAGTTCCTGAAAGATTCTATACCCCCAGGAAATAACATGCCCGACAGCTAGTACGAAGCCCGGAAGATGATGTCTGATTTGGGTCTGAACTGTGAGAAGATTCATGCATGTCCCAAAGATTACGTGTTGTACAGGAAAGAAAATTCATATTTGAAAGAGTGTCCAACATGTGGAGAGGCCAGGTATAAACCGAAAGAATCTGATAAGAAGCCCGATATACCTGTCAAGATAGCACGATATTTTCCCATAATTCAGAGGATATTCAGGTGCAAAAAACAACCGAGGCAATGATTTGGCATCACCATGCTGCTCCAAGCGCAGATGGAAAAATGAGTCATCCAAGAGATTTACCAGCATGGAAGGATTTCGATAGGAGGTACAAATATTCAGTAGTGATCCTCGCAATGTCAGGCTCGGACTGGTTAGTGATGGCTTCTGCCCATTCAACTATATGGCTGGAAACCACAGCACATAGCCCATTGTAATGATAGTTTATAATCTGTCGTCTTGGTTGGCTATGAATCAATCCTGCTTTATGATGCCTCTTCTTATTGACGGACCAAACTCACCAGGAAACAATATCGACGTCTATCTCCGATCTCTGATCGATGAGTTAAAATCTTTATTCATTGATGGTGTAGAGACTTACGATGCAAACACAGATACAAGCTTCACAATGCATGCGGCTTTAATGTGGACAATTAATGACTGTCCTGTGTATGGAATGCTATCAGGTTGGTCCGTACATGACCACAAAGCACGCCCTTATTACCATCAAGATACAACATCGAAATGGTTGAATTTTAGCAGGAATGTTTTTTATTGCGGTCATCGGCGTTTCCTGCCACTAGACCATCCCTACAGGTTAGATGCTACTTACTTTAATGGTCATCAGGAGCTTTTGGGGCCTCCAGCCTCATTATCCGGAGAGGACGTGATTGCTCTGTAGGGTTCCTGGGCACTCTAGTGAGGTCTCACAAGGCATCAACCATGCCCGTTTCAAAAATTCGGTGCCGAGAAACCCTAGTGTACGGATCGTTGGCTAGATTTCTAGGCGAAAAAGCTAACTAGTTAACAATTAACTAAGGGAATACAGAAATACAACCTTTGTAGATCCATTTGTCCACCTCCATAGCTCCGCAATGAAGTCTCCTCGCTGTCCATAACAAGTCCCGGGCTCTAGCGTCGGCTTCATCGGAGAATGGACGGGCTAGGTCATCGATGTCCATGCCGAAGATGATCTACGTCGAGGCATCGCTAAATCAAGCTCCGACTTCACCAAGTCAAGAAACTTGTGAAGAAAACACACTCTAATACTTGGCAAGAGGTAGAGGATGAAGAAATAGGAAGTGGGTAGACTTTAGAATTGGATTTCTCACTCATTTCATCAATCCACCATTGATGAAGTCAAGGTTTTCTTCTTGAGTTCAAGGAAGAAGAAGAAGAAATGTTATGATAAGTTAATTAAAAAGGAAAAGAAAAAGGATACTTATCATAATAATAACCATGATTAGGTGTAGAGAATAGACTAGGGTTAGTGAATGGTTAGGTTAAGGAGATGAAGACAAAATGGTCAAAGTTGAATGAAGCTTCAAGAAACTTCATGAATCAATGCAACCATTTTGTTTTCTTCTCTCTTTATTAATCCAAAATAAATAAATGAATGGATAAATAAATGAAAACCTAACCATATACTTAACCATAGGTTTAATTCTTTACACTTAACCAAAGCTAACATGTATCATCAAACATGATACAATCAAGTGCACAAAAGTATATCACATATACAATGTGTACATCCGAGTGAGAAAATCCAACTTAAGTAAACCGATACTAGTTGATGCAAAGTAATATATCAAATATATAAATATGCATTAAATCATTAAATCAACACTTGATTCAATGATCCGGTCATGTCGCACACAACCGACTAGTATACAATGTATCGGCTTATCGAATCAACGCTTGAATCGATAACTAGGTTATATCGCATACAACCATTCGACACATCGATCGCGAGAATGAAATACGGTATCACATACACGCATTATTCTCGGTCCCGCACATATCTCATATGCGCTCCTATTTCGTTTTGCTTGAGCCAGGAAACCTCTGTGTAGGACTCTAAAGACTCGTCAATACGCCGGCAGCAGATGATGATCATATCAAACACCCACAAGCCGCAAGCGGTCTGCTAAACGTAACGGCCGCCCGGGTATTGAGCGATCAGAAGATCGACGAGCAAGCCCGCTCACACTCCAGTGAATCCAACCAGTAACACTACCGTACAGTCCGGTCTGATCGTCTGATATGTCGCATATCTTGCCTAGGGGTGGTAAACGTCAGACCCCAATAGCTCGATAAGTCGTGTCGATATGAGGTCTATAACGATTCGAGAAACTACTGGTAACACTTACCAGTAAATCTCAGCAACCCTGGCCAGGGATTTCCTGTTATAGCCAATCGAACACAGCGCAACATCTACCCCCTATACCGGGAGAGACGAATCCCCTCCTATCGCTCATTGCCTCCATGTGATTCGGGACTGTACCCAAAAACCACCGTTTTGCACACCCTCTTGGACGTGGTAAGATGGAAATCAAAGCACAGTGGGAACCACACAAGACTCTATGACGATCTCGGGTCAACAGACTACTCTGTACCAGTGTCACCTGAGAACTGCCATCTGACGTGAGGTATAATACCATCTGGGAGTTCTCGGCGAGTCCGTCCAGTGTACCCAGTCTCTACTGAGCACCCGTATATCTCCTCTGATGTCAAACACCGATGGATATGGGATCATCCATCGCCCATCTGTATGGGTCGAGAAGGTACACGCTAGTCTACTCTGGTATATCGATGCCCCATCTCGATACACCCACGACTAGGGACTTTGAAGGATGTACTTATGGACTACCATGTCCCCACTAGTATGATCCGCATCATAGTCTAGGTAGTCAAGTACACATCCTAAGGGCTTTACCAACATGTAACAAAGAGACAATCAACGTACACGTTAAGGTAAAGATCAACCAGATAGCATACTATCATGTCGAGCAAGAAAGTCCTCCCTATATACGTCCCAGCATCCACTACAATATACATCCAATGTACAGTAATGGCCTCTAGGGCATACATATAACTAACAATCTCCCACTTGCACTACGGCCATCTGTAGCAGTGGTTGCAGTATCTCATACTCAACCATCCCATAAAAGTCTCTCTCTGGGAACAGGCCTTCATGAGTGGATTCGCCGTGTTGTCCTCTGAGTCTACTCTCCTAACCTCGATCCCTCTGGAGATCAACCATCTCTATGATCAGGTGATACTGCCTTAGAATAAGTCTGGATCACTGATGGGACTGGCGTTCCTTGGCATAAGCCATAACTCCATTGTCTCACAATGGTAGGAACGTAGTTCATCTCATGAACTAATATACACCCAAACATCCTCTTTGGTAGCATCATAAGTAGCGATGTATCCAGCCTTTATCGTCTAGTATGTCACGGTATCTAGCTTGGAACTCTTCCAACATACCGTCCCTTTACTGAGGGTAAAGACAATGCCTGCGACTGCCATTCAGTCGTCTTTATCACTCTGGAACACTTCCAGTGATTCTCCCCAGGATCGATTGATACCATCTCACTACTACTAGTGAGTATCCTAACATCCAATTAGATCTATCTCATAGATCCAAAAACCAGGATATAGGAGGTATCACTTTGATCCTTTATGGAGAATCATAGTGATAAGCGGAGATTGACCGAGCGTAGCATAGGAAACTCCTTCCCTATCATGAGTATGTCATCCACGTACTCTACGAGGATCACCACCATACTCCCTATTACCTTTTTGTATATACAAGGTTCATCTACCATTTTGATGATGTCAAACTCTTTGACCAACACATCAAAACAGACGTTCCAACTCCGCGATGCCTGCTTTATCAGATAAAACATCTTGCACACGTTTCCGCTGCTCCCACTGTCTACGAAGCCCTCTGGCTGTGTACTTATAGACGCACTCTTCTAAAACATCATTTAGAAAAGCAGTCATGACACCCAACCACCAGATATCGTAGTCATGGTATGTAGCCATGGCAAGTAGGATCTGGATGGACTTAAGCATAGCTACTTGAAGAGGTTTCACCACTATCCACGCCTGGTTGATGATGAAAGCTTTTATCAAGTCTAGCTTTGAAAGTCTCAACTTTTCCATCTACACCAAGTAATCTTCTCAAGATATACTTGCTCCTGATGGGGATTTAACCCTTCAGATATAGCAGCCAAAGTCCATACTTTGCTGGTGTATAAGGATTCCATCTCAGATCGATAAGCATCCAGCCATTCTTACAGAGTCTTACTCTTGATGGTCAGCTCGAAACTAGTTGGGTCATCATCTCATGATGCAATCCTCGCTCCCACTGTCATAGAGAAACCGAAGTATCTCTCAGGTGGGTGAGGAACCCTACTAGATCGGCGGAGAGGCTGAGGTTCGTTGGCATCTACTGAATCCTTTGGTTGTACCAAATCATCTTTTGTAGTTTGTATGGCTGGAACATTTCCAGTTCTACATAACAGATCTTGCCTCGAGCTTGTCCGGATTTTGCTTTTAGACATAGGCCGGACAACCCCAAATCTTAAGGAACTTAAGATATGGGCTCTTCCCTTTCTATATCACATATGAAATGGTAGGCAACTGATTTGATTGGAACCCTATTCAATAGGTATGCAACTTCTCAAGTGCATAACCCCCTAAGGAAAAAGGTAACTCAGTAGTACTCATCATAGAGCACACCATATCAAATAGGGTGTATCTGCTCCGTCCCGACATACCATCGTGCAATGGTGTATACGGAGGAGTAATGCTGAGAGAGAATCTCATTCTCCTTTAGAATAGTCCAGGAATTTCATGCACAAGTATTCTCCTCCTTGATCACATCAAAGGACATAATACTTATACCTGTATTGGTTCTCTACTTCTAACTTATATTCTATGAATATCTCAAAAGGTTCGGACTTATGTTTCAACAGGAACATATGTCTGAATCTAAAGAGATCATCAGAGAACGTAATGAAGTACAAAGAACCGGTCTTGGCATGTGTAGACAGGGGACCTTACATACATCAACATGTATCAACCCAAGAGTTCATTAACTCTTTCTCTGTTTCCAATAAACAGAGCTATGGTCATTTTATCTTTGTGACATGACTGGCGAGTTTCACAAGATGTAAATTCAAACTGATTTAAATATGCATCTAAATGTAACTCCAGCTAGTCGGGTCGCATTGATATGACCTAATCTACAATACCTCAAGAAGGAATGGTTCAATTCTGAACTCTTCCTCTTGTGTGTGTTCTATATACTAAGAACTGTAGTTTGATTTAGAACATCAATGCTTTTAGATAACGTGCCTGAACCGATCAACTTTTGATATAGGAAATGTTCAAAACATTATCCATTAATACAAAATTTTATCATTTCTTTACTAATAAAGAGAGTGATATGATTTTGTATATTAGGTTCGGTATCTAATAACATACGTTCAGAATCAATGTATTACAATACAGGGTGACAGTGACCAACAGACTTGGCTGCAACACTTGCCCCGTTTTCTGCCTCATGAAACTTATCACCCGTTCTCAGTTTTTCTACCTTTTTGTAGCCCTATGTAACAGTTTACATATCTGGGATCCTGATCCGGTATCATATACCCAGGATTCAGAGGATACTGAGAAACAGTTCTGTGTAACGAACACACCCGAAGATGATGCATCAACATGCACTTTCTTCGTTTGGGCGGCACGGGAAATCTGGTATTCCCCAATTTTCTGCTCTGTCTTATAACAATTATAAGTTGGAGCGGGACCAACGTTCCCCAGCTCAGTATAACAAGCGGGTTCGGTCAATAATCCGTTTTATTATCTTGATTAAGGCGTGATATGGTCGCTACCAGGAGAGAGAGAGAAGAAAACACTCGGCGTGCGCTCTTGCAAGAATAGATTGGTTATTATTTTATCTAATCAGGATGGCTCCCACTGCTTTTTATCAAATCTTCCTTCAAACCCTAAAAGGAAAAACTAGCCGGGATTAATTACACACTACAAGTTCGCCAATCTTTCAGCCAGGCCAGTGTCGGTACTTTGAGGGAGGTCCCCCGTGCTTTCGCACGAACCTAATTAATGTAAACCTCGTTTTCCCAGAGGCGTAACCCCGTTGACACCTTTCTAGACACCTACTTGATCGGCTAATTGTAATGTATAAAACTCTCCCAGGAGTAACTCTTACTCGCAGCGGGTATCGGGATCCAACTATCTCATAGAAGGTATGCAATCTCATTGCAAATTTCAACACTTGAAATTCCCGATAATATTTTGCCTCGAGCGATCTATGACCTTGACTGAGTCAACAAACCATAGACCGCAAGTAAAGTTCAACCCGTCATTTCCCGATTGAATTAAACCCACCCGCACGACCCTTGACTGAGTCAACAAGGCCGCACGACTACCCTAATCCAATCGCATCATATGCATTGCAGATAAGCAGTAATCAGCTACCGCACACTACGCCTTGACTGAGTCAACAAACACAGCACGAATACTAACTATTACTTATCTGAAATGACGGAGGGCTGCGACAGGTTTTTAAGAAAACCTTTTACGCAATGAACTTTATATCGTTGTAGGATCGAATGAATTTTGAAATGGAGTGTTTTTTAGGCTTTTCTAGTTTTGCTAAAGGAGTCACTCCCGGTGAAGGGATCGTCCGTCCTTTCCTCGTCGAATGAGGTGCGGGATATATCATATATATCGCTGTGCAAAGCAAAAACTCTTAAAAGCAATCAAAAGACAAACCGAGTGTGTAGCATCTGCCAGTTATTACTAAAGGAGTCACTCCCGGTGAAAGGATCGTCGGTCCTTTCCTCGTCGAATGAGGTGCGGGATATATCATATATATCGCTGTGCAAAGCAAAAACTCTTAAAAGCAATCAAAAGACAAACCGAGTGTGTAGCATCTGCCAGTTATTGCTAAAGGAGTCACTCCCGGTGAAGGGATCTCGGTCCTTTCCTTATCGAATAAGGTGCAGGATATATCATATATACCGCTGTGCAAAGCAAGAACTGTAGCTACCTGTTTTATTTTGAAATTCGATTCTACAACATCTTAGGTTTCTTTTATTTCATTAATCATATTAATGAAGTCCCATCATTTAAGTACCTAAACATCACAGATAGATATGACGTACACTTATGCCATCCGCATTCGCCTCGATGTCCCCTCGTGCACCGTTAGGTTAGGTAACTAACGACAGAGCAGGGCAGGGCTAGCGCGGGTGTAAAACATAAGTAACGTCTATATAATATATCATATATACTATATACTATATCCATCACAGAAACACATCAGAGATATTGCAGCAGAAGAAATATATGAAATATTGGATATACTAGGACGTCCGTGTTTTCAATACGAGCCAGTATAAAACACGGATTCCACGGTCGTGATGAATAGCCAAACCCACACCCCTAGACCCCTACAAAAGCGGCAAGCAACCCTACCAATTCTAGAGTTAGGAGACCCGACCTCGACTCCTCGAGTTGGTCTCCCACTGGACTCCAGAACCCGGTTACTTGTGCCCTCCTCCTTGGGTCTATCCTAGTGCAGAAAAGTAAATAATATACAAACGGTGACAACTTCCGCAACCTGGAAGCACCCCAAATAAAAGAATATTACATACAAGATTTTACATGAATGAAAATGAAAAACACTCATCTCACATAAAAACCCCCGGCTATTCAAACACGACGATCCAATATAACATATCCAGCAACACATAACATCACATGTCATCAACGTAAGTAAATATGCGCATCCCAATTGTCGTTGACATATAGCAACGAAACCGGCGATATCACATATTACACTTACGATCACAGAAAAGAAAGTGTAAAACTACAACAGTTGGAATCCGCAACCACCTCAGACATCACATGCAGGACCAAATGAATTACTTAGACATCGCATGCCTAACAATTATAAACCCCGCATTTTAGTCTCAAAATCGAAAACACTTTTCAATATCAAGTCGAGCAATTCAACAAGATTCCCGACATCCTGATCGAATGCTCGTCGCAAACTTCAGTAGGCGGCCGCACCTCCGACGCCGTCGACGAAGTGCACCAAGGCGGAACACCGCTGCCGCGAGCACCCGGACGGATGCTTTCGGCGACGGAGTTCTCCTACAGTCACTTGGTCGGGGCTATGGAGTGCGGCTGTCTATTAAGTTTACCCGGCGAGTATCCGCGTACGCTACGTGATTGCGACGGACTTTTGATCACATCAAAATTCCGTGGCAACCGATCAAGTGAGACTAAACTGCTATGTTTATAACATTCATTCAGTTATCACATAACTACTTGTGAATTCCAATTATTGTATCCCATTCCAGATAAACAGAAAATGTTAAACTTTTCGATCGAACAGTCAAACACCCAAGTTTTCCCGATACAGATCAACACATGAAATAAGTCTAACAACATTCAGTTCGTGCCTCAGTACCAACGGTCCAGCCGTAGAAGGGTCAAGCCAACGCCTCACATGTAGCACGCCGTACTGCCCCAAACCCGAAGGTTCAAAGGGCAGTTCAAGACGGTCACATAATCGAGTTAAGGTTTGTTGTCTTCTAGAGGGTCCATCGCGTTACTTGCACTACTTAGAACGTCGTTAAACTTCGGAAAAATCCAACACTTGAAAATTTCCCGACAGGGGAAAAGTTGGGTATTTATATCCGGTCGAACTTTTTAACATATTCTAAAATTTATCCGGAAAGCCACACAGACAAAATTTGATAATCCGATCGAGTCCATGAAATCCCAAAACAACCCAGAAAAATTCAACTCTGGAAAAAATATTAAAAATTTCCAGGAAAACCAGAACTGAAAACTAAGAATTAAGGTGCAAATTTCGAAGCAGAAAACGACAAAAGGACCGCGGATCCGCCGCATGAGCCTCCTGTAAGGCCGCGGATCCGCGCCCACTTTATGGAATCACGTGCTCGAATTTTGCAGTAAACCTTATATCTTCCTGTTGATTTTTCTGAATATTTTTAATCTGGAAAAAATCACGATTTTGAAAATTGTCCAGAGAGCTATTTTAGGGTTTTGGTTTTGATTCGATCGGAGTTCAAATTCCGTCTAAACTTCGCCTAAGGCTCTAGCTAGGCTCTGATACCACTGTAGGGTTCCTATGCACTCTAGTGAGGTCTCACAAGGCATCAACCATGCCCGTTTCAAAAATTCGGTGCCGAGAAACCCTAGTGTACGGATCGTTGGCTAGATTTCTAGGCGAAAAAGCTAACTAGTTAACAATTAGCTAAGGGAATACGGAAATACAACCTTTGTAGATCCGTTTGTCCACCTCCATAGCTCCGCAATGAAGTCTCCTCGCTGTCCATAACAAGTCCCGGGCTCTAGCGTCGGCTTCATCGGAGAATGGACGGGCTAGGTCATCGATGTCCATGCCGAAGATGATCTACGTCGAGGCATCGCTAAATCAAGCTCCGACTTCACCAAGTCAAGAAACTTGTGAAGAAAACACACTCTAATACTTGGCAAGAGGTAGAGGATGAAGAAATAGGAAGTGGGTAGACTTTAGAATTGGATTTCTCACTCATTTCATCAATCCACCATTGATGAAGTCAAGGTTTTCTTCTTGAGTTCAAGGAAGAAGAAGAAGAAATGTTATGATAAGTTAATTAAAAAGAAAAGAAAAAGGATACTTATCATAATAATAACCATGATTAGGTGTAGAGAATAGACTAGGGTTAGTGAATGGTTAGGTTAAGGAGATGAAGACAAAATGGTCAAAGTTGAATGAAGCTTCAAGAAACTTCATGATTCAATGCAACCATTTTGTTTTCTTCTCTCTTTATTAATCCAAAATAAATAAATGAATGGATAAATAAATGAAAACCTAACCATATACTTAACCATAGGTTTAATTCTTTACACTTAACCAAAGCTAACATGTATCATCAAACATGATACAATCAAGTGCACAAAAGTATATCACATATACAATGTGTACATCCGAGTGAGAAAATCCAACTTAAGTAAACCGATACTAGTTGATGCAAAGTAATATATCAAATATATAAATATGCATTAAATCATTAAATCAACACTTGATTCAATGATCCGGTCATGTCGCACACAACCGACTAGTATACAATGTATCGGCTTATCGAATCAACTCTTGAATCGATAACTAGATTATATCGCATACAACCATTCGACACATCGATCGCGAGAATGAAATACGGTATCACATACACGCATTATTCTCGGTCCCGCACATATCTCATATGCGCTCCTATTTCGTTTCGCTTGAGCCAGGAAACCTCTGTGTAGGACTCTAAAGACTCGTCAATACGCCGGCAGCAGGTGATGATCATATCAAACACCCACAAGCTGCAAGCGGTCTGCTAAACGTAACGGCCACCCGGGTATTGAGCGATCAGAAGATCGACGAGCAAGCCCGCTCACACTCCAGTGAATCCAACCAGTAACACTACCGTACAGTCCGGTCTGATCGTCTGATATGTCGCATATCTTGCCTAGGGGTGGTAAACGTCAGACCCCAATAGCTCGATAAGTCGTGTCGATATGAGGTCTATAACGATTCGAGAAACTATTGGTAACACTTACCAGTAAATCTCAGCAACCCTGGCCAGGGATTTCCTGTTATAGCCAATCGAACACAGCGCAACATCTACCCCCTATACCGGGAGAGACGAATCCCCTCCTATCGCTCATTGCCTCCATGTGATTCGGGACTGTACCCAAAAACCACCGTTTTGCACACCCTCTTGGACGTGGTAAGATGGAAATCAAAGCACAGTGGGAACCACACAAGACTCTATGACGATCTCGGGTCAACAGACTACTCTGTACCAGTGTCACCTGAGAACTGCCATCTGACGTGAGGTATAATACCATCTGGGAGTTCTCGGCAAGTCCGTCCAGTGTACCCAGTCTCTACTGAGCACCCGTATATCTCCTCTGATGTCAAACACCGATGGATATTGGATCATCCATCGCCCATCTGTATGGGTCGAGAAGGTACACGCTAGTCTACTCTGGTATATCGATGCCCCATCTCGATACACCCACGACTGGGGACTTTGAAGGATGTACTTATGGACTACCATGTCCCCACTAGTATGATCCGCATCATAGTCTAGGTAGTCAAGTACACATCCTAAGGGCTTTACCAACATGTAACAAAGAGACAATCAACGTACACGTTAAGGTAAAGATCAACCAGATAGCATACTATCATGTCGAGCAAGAAAGTCCTCCCTATATACGTCCCAGCATCCACTACAATATACATCCAATGTACAGTAATGGCCTCTAGGGCATACATATAACTAACATGCTCAGTGGGATGGTTACAATAATGTGACCTTCGGGATATATCCGGCAAAACAAGTTAAACCACCATACTGGAACAAGTTAAGCATTTTCTACGAGCTTCCGCACTGGTCAACAAATTTAGTGCGTCATTGTCTAGAAGTCATGCATATAGAGAAAGGAGTATCCGAGTACGTACTTAACTTGTTTCTTTGTAAAGACGGAAAATCGAAAGACAACCTCCGTGCTTAGATGGATCTTCAGGACTGGGAAATTAGAAATGAATTGCATCCTAAACCGATAACGGATAAACCAAGCAAGTTTGTACTTCCCAATGTCGTGTATCATATGTCATAACCGGAGAAAAAAAAGTTCCTGCAGGTGTTGCATGATTTGAAAGTTCCCACAGGTTTCTCAGGATCATTTAGAAAGAAAATAAAATTTTTGAAAGGCAAGATCGATGGGTTGCAAGTCATGATCACCATGTTATAATGGAGCACCTTCTCCCATTAGCCCTCAGGACTTCCCTTCCCGAATCGGTTAGTCTAGTAATCAATGACCTTTGTTGCTTTTTTAGAGAATTGTGTACTAAAACCTAGGATATTGTGACGCTGGAGAATCTAGAAAATTCTATTTCATTGATACTTTGCAAGCTTGAGCGTATTTTCCCGTCGTCGTTCTTCGATATCATAATACACCTGACGGTTCATCTTGCAACCGAGGCTAAATTTGCTGGACCGGTACAATATCGATGGATGTATCCCGTCGAAAGGTACGTCGAATTTTTCATTTCACGCATTTTGTAAAATTATTGTTTTCCTATATGCCCGTATTTATTTATTTAACATATTTTTTTTTGGGTACCTCTACACTCTAAAAAAGTATATACGCAATAGAAATCGACTAGAGGGTTCTATCATGCAAGGTTATCTTCTAGTTGAAGTAACCACATTTTGTTCCCGCTATCTGGATGAGAACATTGAGACGAAACTTAACCGGTCTTGGAGAATTCAGGACGGGCCATATGGTAAAGCAGATTATAAGAGAATAGACACCATGTTTATCAACAAGATATATCGGTTTATTCTCCTCAATAGCGTATGTCTTGAAGAAATTAGATAGTAGGTTTTTTGGATTAATCATTATATTTGTGTTTGTGTGTGTATGAAATATTATAATATTAATGTTATAATTTATTGTTGAGAACAGAATTCATATTGATGAGGTACGTGAGGGGCATCCTGGTTGGAATGATGAACGATTGGAAAAATATCATCAGGATAATTTTTGCGATTGGGTTGCAGATCATGTAAATTGTTCGAATAACATGTTATTACTACTAGTCTTAATCTAAACTTATATCGTTATGTATTTGCCGTAAAATTTGTTTTGACAGATCCACGATCCGAACTTATTTGCATCATTAGATAGATTCAAGATGTTTAGCTCAGTTTCCTAGCATGGAAGTTGCATATTATAAAGGATTCGGTGTCCTTGCATATAAATTTGAAGTTAAGGACTTAGAAACATCTCAAACCACTCAGAATAGTAGGATTGCGACCGTAGGATTGGATGGTGTGATTTATTATGGATACTTAAATTGCATACTTGACATCCAATTCCCGGACGATCAGAACCGTTTTATATATTTCAGTGTATTTAGTACAATACACGAATCGATACGGATAAGTGGAGAAACAATCTAGCGACTTGGAAAAATGAATATGGATTGACTAGTATGAACACACTTCGATTTTATGGTCAAGACGATCCATTTATCTTTCCGCAACAAGTGTTTCAAGTATACTACTCACAGTTCTTGAAACATCCGGGATGGAGTGTCGTATGTCGTTGGAAACCCAGGGATGTTTACGATGTCCCAGAATTCGAGGATCGTATGGAAGACAGCGATGAGGATGAAGAAGAGAAAAGACTTAGAGTGCTCCGACCGTCTGTTTCAAAGGACGGGTTATCTTCGGCTGATCGTGAAGTTACGTGGGTTAAAAATGATATCGATGATGAAATCCAAGTGGATATATCTAATGCGTCTACGAAACGAAAAAGGTTATTAGTAATGTTATATTATTACTTCACATTTCTACGATCTATACATATATTGCATGCATATGTAATGATTGTACTCTTATCTAGGTCTTATGACGACGCCCGGAGCAGCGAGGGGCGGCAGGTTCACCAGCCACGGCAGAGACAGAGGCAGAGCGGTTCTACCGTCCGGGGAGCTGCGTAGGTGTTAGTTATGTATATGCCCTAGAGGCCATTGTTGTACATATGATGTATATTATAATGGATGCTTGGATATATAGAGAGAGGACTTTCTTGCTCGTCGTGATAGTATGCTATTTGGTTTCACTTTATCTTAACATGTTGACTTGTATTAGTTTACTGTCTTGTTCTCACATGTTGATAAAGCCCTTAGGATATGTACTCGACTACTGGGACTATGATGAGATCATACTAGTGGGGCCAGGGTAGTAAACGAGTACATCCTATAACTGTTCCTAATCGAGGGTGTATCGATACAGGGCATCGATACACCAGAGTAGACTAGCGTATACGCATCTTGACCCATATGATGGGCGATGGATGATCCCATATCCATCGGTGTTTGACATCAAAGATGGTGTACGGGTGCTCAGTGGAGACTGGGTACACTGAACGGACTCGCCAAGAACTCTCCAGATGGTATTATACCTCACGTCAGATGGCAGTTCTCCGGTGACACTGGTACAGGTTAGTCTGTAGACCCGAGATCGTCATAGAGTCTTGTGAGATTCCCACTGTGCTTTGATATCCACCTTACCATGTCCAAGAGGGCGTGCAAAACGATGGCTTTTGGGTGCAGTCCCGAATCACATGGAGGCAATGAGCGATAGGAGGGGATTCGTCTCTCCTGGTATAGGGAGTTGATGTTGTGCTATGCTCGATTGGCTATAACTGGAAGTCCCTGGCCATGGCTGATATAGAGATTTACTGGTAAGTGTTACCAGTAGTTTCTCGACCCATTATGAGCCTCATATCGACACGACTTATCGGTTACTGGGTTCTGACGTATACCACCCCTAGACTAGATATGCAACATATCAGACGAAGAGACCGGACTGTACGGGAGTGTTACTGATTGGATTCACGGGAGAATGTACAGCCTTGCTTGTTGATCTTCTGATCGCTCAATACCTGGATGGCTGTTACGTTTAGCTGACCGCTTGCAGCTTATGGGTGTTTGATATGATCATCACCTACTACCAGCGTATTGACGATTCTTTAGAGTCCTACACAGAGGTTTCTTGACTCAGGCAAAACGGAGTAGGAGCACATATGTGATATGTGCGGGACCGAGAATAATACGATATGAGATACCGTATTCTATTCTCGCGATATTTGATATCAGCCGGGTCATCGGATCAAGTGTTGATTCGATGAATCGGTACAAAAATATATTAGTCGGTTATATGCGATATAGCCGGATTGTCAGATCAAGTGTTGATTCGATAATTTAATGTATAATTATATATGTTATATATTACATTACATTATCTAATATTGGCTCGCTTTATTGATTCATTTTCTCACCGGATAATACATTGATATATATACGATATATATGTTAATTGTATTATTTTCTTTTGTTACAAAAATATATTATATATGTGATATATAATATTGTAACAAGTTATGATTACAAATGCAACATGATTAGTGGAGATTAAACATGGTTAGGGTTTGATTTGGGTTAGTATTTTCTTGAAGCTTCTAGAAGCTTTTGTTTTGTTTTAAGCTAAGATATTATGTGTTGATATTTTGAAGATATTATTTAACCCAACCCAAACCCTTAACCCTAGTCTATTCTCTACATGAGTTAATACTTGATATTATTAACTCAAGGTTCATTTTGTAAACATGATAACAATTCATTATTCATCACAAAAGAAATCATCTTCTTCTTCCTCCTTGAAAAGCTTTCTAGCTTTTGATTTTGCGATGAATGGGTGTGAGAATTTGAAAATAAAAGAGAGCATAATTCCTACCTCATCATCCTTATCTAATCTAGCCAATTAGATTAGGGTGTTCACTTCATTAATACTTGATTATAGAAGTGAGAGCTTGAGTTAAAGAAACTTCAAGGTAGATCATCTTCGAAAAGGAAGACTTCAAGCAAGCATGGATCATTCGGGTTGTGGAGGCTCTCTTGAGTCCGGGAGATCATGGATCGCGGCGAAGGGACTACTACTCGGAGCTTATGAAGCGAAGGAGCGGACCACAAAGGTTGTAATCCCTCTCTCTTAGATGTAAAGATGTTTACTTGCATGTGTAACCCTAATTATCTAATAAAGATCCTTGCTTTAGGTTGCTCGGCACTTCTAAATTTTAAATCGGGCATGGTTGATGCCTTATAGACCTTTGTGACAGTGCCTAGTAACCCTACAGCGGTATCAGAGCCAAGCTAGAGCATTAAGCGACGTGTATACGAAGTTAAAAGTCCGATCGAACCCCGAAACATCAAAAATTGACCCCTCTCTGGAAATTTTTTTAAAAAGTGGTTTTTTCAACATTAAAAATACTCAGAAAATTCAGCAGGTGATTTTATGGATTACTGTGAAATACGGGTCACTGTAGCCCTAAAATCACTGCGGAACCGCGGCCTTAACATGCTTTTGGCGGCGGTTCCGCGGCCGTATTTGGGTGTCAGTGATTGTTTTTTTTAGGGTTCATCCGTAGCTATTACTACATGCTTCTGGAAATTTTTAATCTTACTCAAGTGTTGAGTTTTCTGGAGATCATTTGTAATCGTTGATTCGATCGGAAAGTTTAATTTCGTTTAGTTTTCCGGATAATTTAGAACGTGTTAAAATGTTCGAACGGATATCAATAACTCACTTTTTCCCGACACGAAAAACTTTCAAGTGTTGAATTTTTCTTGAGTTTAAAACTTTCGGAAAAACATGCAAGCATATTTGTGGACCCTCTAGAAGAACATAACCTTAACTCGATTATGTGACCGTCAAAACTGCCACTGAACCCTAGGATTTGTGATAGTTTGGCGTTGCCACATGTGAAGCGTTGGTTTGACCCTTCTACGGCTGGTTCACTGGGGCTGTGACATGTTCTGGGTTTTTTGAACTCTGCTCAAGTGTTGAGCTATTTGATAAATATTGGGTGTTTGATTATTCGATCGGAAAGTTTAACATTGTCTATTTATCTGGAATGTGATACAATATGTGGAATTCATATAGTTAGGCATGAAATGCGAAGTATGTGATATTTCGGATTTATGATGTCTAAAGTGATTGTAGATTCCAAATGTTGTAGTTTTACACTTTCTTTTCTATGACCGTAAGCGTAGTATGTGGTGTATCGCCGGCTTTGTTACTATACATCAACGACAATCGGGATACGCATACTTGCTTACGTTGATGATATGAGATATTATGTGTTGCTGTGATATGTTATATTGGATCGTCGTGTTCTGAATAGCCGGAGGTTTTATATGAGATGGGGGTTTTTATTTTCATTCATGTAAAATTCATTGTATGTAATATTCTTTTATTGGGGCACTTCCGGGTTGAGGTTGATATCACCATTGTATATTATTTACTTTTCCGCATTAGGTAGACCCAAGGAGGGGAGCACAAGTAACCGGGTTCTAGGGTACAGTGGGAGGCCATCTTGAGGAGTCGAGACCGGGTCTCCTAACCCTAGAATTGGTAGTGTTGCTTGCCGCTCTTGTAGGGGTCTAGGGATGTGGGTTTGGCTATTCATCGCGACCGTGGAATCCATGTTTTATACAGGCTCGAAATAAAACACGGACATCCTAGTATATCTAATATTTCATATGTTATCTTCTGTTGCAATGTTCTGTGATGAGATCATATTACTTCCTGAGACGAATGTTTATACTATATATATATATATATATATATATATATATATATATATATATATATATATATATATATATATATATATGTTGATATATAAATATTACTGCTTTCGTTTCTTCTGTGATGCTTAGGAAGCATAACTGATGGGATTTATTAATGAGATTAATAAAAGAAAAGAAACCTAAAAGATGTTGTATAATCAAAACTTTATAAAAGGGTAGCTACAGTTTTTGCTTTGCATAGCGGTATATATGATATACCCTGCACCTTATTCGATGAGGAAAGAGCTGAGATCCCTTCACCGGGAGTGACCTCTTTAGCAAAACTGGCAGATGCTACAAACTTACGGTTTAGTTTTTGACAGCTTCTATAGTTCTTACTTTGCACAGCGGTATTTGTGAAATATCCTGCACCTTATTCGATAAGGAAAGTGCCGACATCCCTTCACCGGGAGTGACCTCTTTAGCGAAACTAGAAAAATCCTCAAAAACACTCCTTTTCAAAATCACTTGTTTCTACAACGATATCAAGTTCATTACGCTCATGGTTTTCTGAAAAACCTGCGTAGCCCTCCATCATTTCAGATAGATATTAATTAGTATTCGTGCTACGGTAGTTTGGCATTCGTCAAGGCGTAGTGTACGGTAGCTATTTACTACTTATCTATAGCATGAGATGCGATTAGATTAGAGTATTCGTACGGCGTTGTTTGGCATTCATCAAGGGTCGTGCGGGTGGGTTTAATTCAATCAAGAAACGTACGGGTTGAACTTGACTAGCGGAGTATGGGTTGTTTGGAATTCGTCAAGGTCATAGCACGTTAAGGGCAGAAGCATTATCGGGAATTTCAAGTGTTGAAATTTGCAATGAGATTGCATACCTTCTATGAGATAGATGGATCTCGATACCCACTGCGAGTAAGAGTTACTCCTGGGAGAATTTTACACAGGACAATTAGCCGATTAAGTAAGTGTCTAGAAAGGTGTTAATGGGGTTATGCCTCTGGGGAAATGAGGTTTATTTTAATTAGGTCCGTGCGAAAGCACGGGGAACCTCCCTCAAAGTACCAACACTGATCTGGCTGAAATATTGACGAAATTGTAGGGTGTAATTAATCCCAGCTAATCTTACCTTTTAGGGTTTGAAAGAAGATTTGATGAAAATAGTGGGAGACATCCTTATTAGATAAGATAATAACCAATCTAATCTTGAAAGAGCATACGCTAAAGTGTTTTCTTCTCTCTCTCTCCAGGTAGCGACCTTGTCAGGCCATAATCAAGATAATAATATGGATGTATTAACTGAACCGGCTTATTATACTGAGTAGGGGAACGTTGGTCCCGTTCTTTCTTATAAGTGTTATAAGACTGAACAGGGAATAGGAGAATATCTGGATTCTCACGCCCCCCAAATGAAGAACAAGCATGATGATGCATCTTTTTCGGGTGTGTTAATTATTGAGAACTGTTTCTCAGTTCACCCTACGTCCTGGGTATTAGATACCGGATCAGGATCCCACATATATAATTTGTTACGTGGACTGCGTAAAGGTAGAGAACTGGGAAGGGGTGATCATTCCGTACAAGTAGGGAATGGTGCAAATATTGCAACCAAAGCAGTTGGCGAATATCACCTTGTATTACCAAGTAGTAATACATTGATTCTGAACGAGTGCTATTATATACCGAACATGATGTGCAACATTATATCTATTTCTTTATTAAGTAAAGAAGGATATAATTTTGTAATACAGGATAATGTTATGAACATCTTTCTAAATCAAAAGTTGATTAGATCGGGCTCGTTACATAATGGCATATACGTTCTCAATCAAACTACAGTCCTTAATATACAAAACACACACAAGAGGAAGAGTTCAGAAATGAACGAATCCTTCTTATGGTATTGTAGACTAGGTCATATCAATGCGACACGACTAGCTAAGTTACATAAGGATGGATATTTGAATCCGTTCGAATTATCATCTTATGAAACTTGCCATTCATGTCTCAAAGGTAAAATGACCAAAACTCCATTTAGTGGACACGGAGAAAGAGTTGAGGAACTCTTAGGACTGGTACATACTGATGTATGCGGTCCCATGTCTACACATTCCAGGAACGGTTCTTCCTACTTCATTACATTCACTGACGATCTCTCAAGATACGGACATGTGTTCCTGATAAAACACAAGTCTGAAGCTTTTGAGAAATTCAAAGAATATAAGCATGAAGTAGAGAACCAAACGGGAAAAAGTATTAAGATCCTTCGATCTGATCGAGGAGGAGAATACTTGAGCAATGAGTTCCTGGACTATCTAAAAGAGAATGGGATTCTCTCTCAGCTTACTCATCCTTATACACCACAGCACAACGGTGTATCGGAGCGGAGGAATCGCACCCTATTAGATATGGTGCGCTCTATGATGAGCAATGCTGAGTTGCCTATTTCCTTCTGGGGGTATGCGCTTGAGACAGCCATACACCTATTGAATATGGTTCCTACCAAATCAGTGCCTACCACTCCATATGAGATATGGAAGGGGAAGAGACCATCTCTTAAGTATGTTAAGATATGGGGTTGCCCGGCCTATGTCAAAAGGCGTAATCCGGACAAACTCGAGGCAAGGTCTGTCCTATGCAAGTTTGTAGGATATCCCAAAAATTCACAAGGGTATATCTTCTACCACCCCGAGGAACAAAAAGTGTTTATTTCTCGACATGCCACTTTCTTAGAAAAAGATTTTCTTATGAAACAAATTAGTGGCAATGAGGTAGAACTGAAAGAGGTTCCAGCGACACAAACTACGACAGATTTGATGGAACCAGAGGATTCAGTAGTTCCCGACGAACCCCAGCCTCTCCGCCGATCTAGTAAGGTTTCTCATCCACCTGAGAGATACTACGGTTTTCTCGTTGATGGTGGGAACGAGGATTGCATCATGGAAGATGATGACCCGGCTAGTTTCGAGCAGGCCATCACGAGTGGTGACTCTGTGAAATGGCTGGATGCAATGCGATCTGAGATGGAATCCATGTACACCAATAAACTATGGACTTTGGAAGTTGCTCCTGACGGGGTAAAACCCATTGGGAGCAAATGGATCTTTAAGAAGAAACTTGGTGTAGATGGAAAAGTTGAGACTTTCAAAGCTAGACTTGTTGCAAAGGGTTTTCGTCAACGACCAGGTATGGATTATAATGAAACCTTTTCTCCAGTGGCTATGCTTAAGTCCATCCAGATCCTACTTGCCATTGCCGCATACCATGACTACGAAATCTGGAAGATGGATGTTAAGACCGCCTTTCTAAATGGTGATTTAGAAGAGTGCGTGTACATGACTCAGCCAGAGGGCTTCGTAGACAGTGGGAGCAGCGGAAAGGTGTGCAAGCTGCTTAAATCCATTTATGGGTTAAAGCAAGCATCGCGGAGTTGGAACATCTGCTTTGATGTTGTAGTCAAAGAGTTTGACTTCATCAAAAACGTAGATGAACCTTGTATATATAAGAAGGTAGCAGAGAGTAAGGTTGTCTTCCTCGTATTGTACGTGGATGACATACTCTTGATAGGAAATGATATGTAAGTCCACGTTACCCACCCCGGTGCTTACGGGGAGGCGGAATAGGTAAAAAACGATTTTTAACACAAGGTAACATGGACTAGAACTAGAGGATCTTTGCTAAACAAAAACTAACAAACTAACTACAAGTTTAGCTACTCGGTTAGAAGGTTATACCTAGGTCTTGAACTCCTTCTCTTCTTTCTCCTTGGAGTGGTGTGAACGGATCCTCCCCGTCGTCTTCTCTTTGCCGAAGAAGGATCCACCCGAAGGCCTCTACCTTGAGCTCCTAACTCAACCAAAAGATAACTAAAGTGCTTGGCTTGCTAAACCTAGAACTCTAGAATGAGTAGAGTGAAGTCTTGATGGTTTTATCTCAAGAGCTCATGGTTCTCAACACATGAGAGATGAGAGCTTTTGAGAGAGGAAGAGGATGAGCTCAAAACATGAGAGAGAAAGAGCAAAAGAGAATGAGAGACTTTTTGCAACCATACTCTCATATGAGAGAATTATGAAATAACAATAATAATTAAAGAAATTGTGATGGTTCATTTGGAATGACCATTATCATTTCACATTAAATGAAATTTGCAAGAATCAAGAAGCATCTTTCATGTGAAATGAGGATGGTCAAATTGTCAACATAAGTCAACCGGTCAACCAAAGTCAAAAAGTCAACATAAGTCAAATGGTCAATCTAACCATGGCACAATTATCTTTAATTAATATCATTAATCATATTTCTCATTTTCATTAGGGTTTGGAAAAAGTCAACGGTCAACAACCCTAATGAGAATCCTCTGTCTCTGTCAACTGTGCATACACACCCGCATCCGTGTTCCGAGGAACACGAATACAATGAAACAAAACCAATCACAAAATAAATACTAGGATCTGGCTTAAACCAAAGCCCGCTAGTAATAACTGCCCGGACACCAAACGTGCACAAGTGCGCGGATGTGAACGAACCCCGTCGCAAAACCATGCGACCTCTACTCTGTTTTGCCCAAAGGCGAATAACCCTCTGTGTGGGACTCTAAAGACTCGACACTACGCTGGCAGTGGGTTTAACCATAGGCCGCAAGCGGTACTAGCTGTACGTAACGGTCCCCAGGTAGATGCCGATAAGAAGACTGATGAGGTGAACCCATCCGAACTCCTACTGAGCCTGAATGTGACAATCTCTGTACAGTCCAGTCTGTTCGTCTAAGAGTATCGCATGGCGGGCCTAGGGGGGCGATAAACGTCAGTCCCCTAATAGCGGTACAAGTCGTGTCGGAGTGTAGCCCAGAACACTCTGAGACAACACTGGAAATGCTGCCAATATATCTCGCTTGCCCTGGCCAGGGATTTTGTGTAATGGCTCTCCTAGACACAGCGCGATATCAACTCCCAATACCGGGAAAGACGAATACTGTCTAACCGTCACTGCCTTCAGGTGCTTCGGGACTGCACCCAACTGCTACCTGTTTGCACGACTCATTTGAGCCGTGGTAGGGTAGCAATCAAAGAACAGTGGGAACACACTCGAGGCGAAGTGACAGTGTCAAGTCAACGGACTAAGCTGTACTCATGTCACCTGGGAACTGATAACTGACGATAGGCATAATACCAACCAACAGTTCCCAGCGAGTCCTGTCTGTTAGTTATATGTATGCCCTAGAGGCCATTACTGTACATTGGATGTATATTGTAGTGGATGCTGGGACATATATAGGTAGGACTTTCTTGCTCGACATGATAGTACGCTATCTGGTTGCTCTTTATCTTAACATGTATACTTTCTATCTCTCTGATTACATGTTGATAAAGCCCTTAGGATGTGTACTCGACTTCCAGGACTATGATGAAGATCATACTAGTGGGGCCTGGGTAGTCAATGAATACATCCTTCATTGTTCCTAGTCGAGGGAATATCGAGACGGGGCATCGATATTCCAGAGTAGACTAGCGTATATCTTCTCGACCCATGCGATGGGCGATGGATGATCCCATATCCATTGGTGTTTGACATCGAAGATGGTATACGGGTGCTCAGTGGAGACTGGGTACACTGAACGGACTCGCCGAGAACTCCCAGATGGTATTATACCTCACGTCAGATGGCAGTTCTCTGGTGACACTGGTACAGCTTAGTCTGTTGACCCGAGATCGTCATAGAGTCTTGTGTGTCTCCCACTGTGCTTTGATTTCCACCCTACCACGGCTCTACTGAGTTGTGCAAACAGGTGGTTTTTGGGTACAGTCCCGATTCACATGGAGGCAATGAGCGATAGGAGGGGATTCGTCTCTCCCGGTATTGGGGGTTGATGTTGCGCTATGCTCGACTGGCCATAACAGGAAATCCCTGGCCAGGGTTGCAGTGATATACTGGTAAGAGTTATCAGTAGTTTCACACATGTCATGGACCTCACGTCGGCATGACTTATCGAGCTATTGGGGTCTGACGTTTACCACCCCTAGGCGAGATATGCGACATATCAGACGAACAGAACGGACTATACGGTAAGTGTTACTGGTTGGATTCACAGGAGTGTGAGCGGGCTTGCTCGTCGATCTTCTGATCGCTCAATACCCGGGTGGCCGTTACGTTTAGCAGACCGCTTGCGGCTTGTGGGTGGTTGATATGATCATCATCTGCTGCCGGCGTATTGACGAGTCTTTAGAGTCCTACACAGAGGTTTCCTGGTTCAAACGAAACGAAATAGGAGCGCATATGAGATATGTGCGGGACCGAGAATAATGCATGTATGTGATACCGTATTTCATTCTCGCGATGAATGTGTCGAATGGTTGTATGCGATATAACCTAGTTATCGAATCAAGGATTTATTCGATAAGCCGATACATTGGATACTAGTCGGTTATATACGATATGACCGGATCGTTAAATCAAGTGTTGATTTAATGATTTAATGTATAATTATGTATTTGATATATTACTTTGCATTAACTAGTATTGGTTCACTTTAAATGGATTTTCTCACTTAAATTGTGCAAGTTGTATATGTGATATACTTTTGTGCACATGATTGTATCATGTTTGATGATACATGCTTATTTGGTTAAGTGTAAAGAATTAAACTATGGTTAAGTTAATGATTAGGGTTTTGTTTACTTAATTACTTATTCATTTATTCATTTTGGAAAATGAAAAGGATAAATGAATGGTTACTTGTTTTGTTTTTAGTTGAACATTCTTGAAGTTTTGACTTAGTCTCCATTCTTGTCTTATACTTAACCCTAACCATTTAAACTAACCCTAATTCATTCTCTACACTTAACTAAGGTTAGAAGATGATAAGAATGAATTCTTTTTCATTTTTCTTTAACACTTATCATAATTCTTTATCATCTTCTTCTTCATCATCAACTTGAAGAAAGCTTGCACCATCAATGGCAACTAGCCAAAATGAGTGAGAAATCCAAATCTAAAGTCTACCCACTTCCTATTTCTTCATCCTCTACCTCTTGCCAAGTTGTATATGGTGTTTCCTTCACAAGTTTTCAAGGCTTGGTGAAGTTGGAGCTTGTTCTTGTGATGCCTCGACGTAGATCATCTTCGGCATCGAACCGACGATCAAGCCCGCCCATTCTTCGATGATGCCAATGCTAGAGTCAAGGGTTCGATTTGGACAGCGGAGGGAGATCATCGCGGAGCTTAGGAAGTGGTGGACCGGATCTACAAAGGTTGTAGTCACTTTCCCTTAGCATTTAATTCGATTACATGCTTGCTTCGCCTAAATATCTAGTTAACGATCCGTATTAGGGTTTGTAGGCACAAGGAATTTTTGGTTTGGGCATGTTTGATCACTTGTGAGACTCCATTAGAGTGCCTAGGAACCCTACACTGTCTAGTGTACTCGTAACCTAACGAGCACCTGCATACTATCTCCAGTACGACGTACTGATGGCTGTGGGACAGACCATCTCCCCTCCTGGGATGAAAAGCGTATACACTAGTCTACTCTGGAGTATCGATGCCCCGTCTCGATAATCCTATGACTAGGGACCTGTATAAGGATATGCTTGTAGATTACCCAGCCCCCACTAGTGTGACTGCCATCATAACGCTGGTAATCAAGCAAAGATCCTAAGAGCTCCACTAATATGTATAGGCGATATGCTAAAAGAAACACATGCACATATTAAAGTAGAAACAAACCAAGTAGCATACTACCATTTTAAGCAAGATTGTCTATACAACTGTGAATATCCCAAACTTCCATTAAGTAATATACATATTAGTATGATACAGTAATGGCCTCTAGGGCATATACACTAACAATCTCTCACTTGCACTAAGGCCATGTACTGGCGTATCGAAGACCTATCATTTCGATCAGCCGCTCGAACTGAGTCTGGGGTATGGCTTTCATGAATGGATCTGCAGTGTTATCTTCTGTAGCAACCCTCCGAACCTCGATCTCCCGGCGATCCACGATCTCCCTGATCAGGTGATACCGCCTCAAGATGTGTCTGGATTTCTGATGGGACCTGGGTTCCTTCGCTAAAGCTATAGCCCCGTTGTTGTCACAATACAGAGGTATTGGATCAACAATGGACGGAACCACCTGAAGTTCTGTCAAGAACTTCCTCATCCAGACAGATTCTTTTGCGGCATCAGATGCAGCGATATATTCCGCTTCCATCGTCGAGTTAGCAACGGTTTCCTGTTTGGAACTCTTCCAACACACCGCCCCTCCATTGAGGGTAAAGACATAACCCGACATGGATTTGGAGTCATCCTTGTCACTCTGGAAGCTGGAGTCAGCAAAGGCCTCCATCTGGAGGTCTTTTCCGCCGTAAACCAAAAACATATCCTTAGTCCTTCTCAGGTACTTCAGAATGTTCTTTACCGCTATCCAGTGCTTCTCCCCAGGGTTTGACTGATACCGGCTTACCACACTCAGTGCATAAGCTACATCTGGTCTGGTACACAACATCGCATACATTATAGAGCCTACCGCAGAGGTGTAGGGTATAATAAACATGCGATCCCTTTCTAAATCAGTCTTGGGAGACATCTCTTTGGAAAGGGTGATCCCGTGACAAGACGGTAAATTACCGCGCTTGGAATCTTCCATACTAAATCTTTTCAGTATGGTGTCGATGTACCTGGACTGTGAAAGTCCTAATATCCTCTTGGACCTATCACGATAGATCCGGATCCCCAGAATGTAAGAGGCATCACCTAGGTCTTTCATGGAGAACCTGTGTGATAAGAACCCTTTGACAGATTGTAGCATAGGAATGTCATTTCCTATCAAGAGAATGTCATCCACGTATAAAACGAGGAATACGACAGTTCGTGCTACAATTTTACTATAAATTTATGGTTCATCTGGATTTTTGATAAAGCCAAATTTTTTGACTGTCTCATGAAAATAGATGTTCCAACTCCGCGATGCCTGCTTCAGTCCATAAATAGACTTAAGCAACTTGCACACCTTCCTGCTGCTCCCACTCTGAATGAAACCCTCTGGCTGGTCCATATAAACACACTCCTCTAAATTTCCATTTAGAAAAGCGGTATTTACGTCCATCTGCCAAATCTCATAATCGTGGAAAGCAGCAATGGCAAGAAGGATCCGAATGGATTTGAGCATAGCCACTGGAGAAAAGGTTTCGTCATAGTCCAAACCAGGTCCTTGACGAAAACCCTTTGCAACAAGTCTCGCCTTATAGGTTTCAACCTGTCCATCAACACCAATCTTCCTTTTGAAGATCCATTTGCAGCCTACGGGTTTTACCCCTTCTGGAACAACGTCCAAAGTCCATACTTTGTTGGTGTACATGGACTCCATTTCGGTCCGCATTGCATCCAGCCATTTTACTGAGTCAGTGCTCTGAATGGCCTGCTGGAAGCTAGTCGGCTCATCATTATCAATGATGCAATCCTCTCTATCCCCGTCTATGAGAAAACCGTAGTATCTGTTCACACCATAATATTATATTATTATATTCCCCATTCTTATTCTTTTTATAAATAAACGGGTGCTTTTGACGCATGTCTGCTACATGTTACAGGTTACAGGTTCTTGGACAGAAAACAGTGAAAAAGACAAAAGACGGTGTAAAAAGGGACTTTTGACCAACAAATAGAAGGATCTTGATCAAGCCGACATGAAAGATAAAGTTCACAAAGTACAAGGCAGCGCAAGGTCTAAGATGTCAGTGAACGGTTAAAAGTCTAATACAAGTATTCACTGGAATATCTGGAAGAAACCTGGAAGCCTATTTGAGAAAATTACCAAAGAAACAAGAAGCCCAGAGCCATATGAAGAAAACTCAAGCAGTGATCTCACTATTGGGCCGCGGAACCGCGGCCCAAAGCCTACCCAGGCCGCGGTTCCGCGGCAATATGGAGCCTGTATGGAATAAATTTTTTACTATGATTCTTTATGTCTTTGACCGGTCTTTCTAAGGCTATTTTTGTAATTCTAAACATGCGGATCAAATGTAACCCTAGGGTTCTCTATTCTCTATAAATAGGAACTCTACGGATTGTAATTCTTTATGCCTCCCTTTAATGAATAAAATTTAGAAATCTTTTGGAGAGCATCGGTGTTTTTTCTCCATTCAGAAATTCAGATCTGACAACCCTGCATGGATGATTGGAGGGATGCATCTGTAAGTAATTTAATTTCTTGCCTTAGTGTAGATTTAAATTCCTTGCCCTAGGTAGATTTAATTTCATGCCCTAGGAACTTGTTTAGAGTTAGCTTTGGGGAAGGATTTTGAGAGATGAGATCTCTCATCCCTTTCTTACCCACCAAATATTTACAATAGGACTCCATGCATATATGCACATACCGCTCCCTACGGCACTCTATCCCTCGAGGTAGCGGTGATACCGTAGTATAAAGGCCCGGGTGTGATGTTTTCCATGGAGGTTAGGGTAAGGATCTCTAAAGGAAGGACAAGAACCTAGAGGAAGGATCGCCTTCCCGAACGGATCTAATCCACTTTATTGATAATTACCATAACTCCTCACAGATCTTCATTCGGGTATAGAAAGCGTTGAGATTTAATTACATTTCCAAACCATCCCTAAACCTAGCCCTAGCAAGAATAGATCTAGATAATTGCCCTAGGTTAATTAGATTTTTAGATTTAATAATCAATCCGAACACCCTTCGGAATTAACTCGTAAGCGCGAATCGGAAATTCACAAAATCCCTGTGGACCGACCCGTACTCACCGGCTAGCTTCATGCGACGCCGTTCTTGATTGCGGTTACAAATATTTTTGATCTATCTTTTAGAAAGCGCAAGCACGCTAAATCATTCAATCAAATGGCGCCGTTGCCGGGGATGGCGTGTCATTTCCTTTTTGCAATTTCGGGTTAATCTTAATAAAAAAAAATTATAAAAATCTGAAAAATCTAAAAAATATAAAAATATATCATCTGTTATTTTTGGAAAGGGTACTTTGTTGTTTGAATTTTGCAGAATCTACAATCAAGTTCGGATCTGGAAATCTCCAGAGATCAAAACAGCAAATAGACGATCCTATCAGCAGAAGATTGCAACAACAGAGGAACAGAAAAAATTTGGAGGACCGAGTCAACAAGAAGAACCGCAGCGATCTGGTGAGCGCAAAAAAAAAAAAAAAACCCGCCGAAGACACCAACCCGCGGCGGAACCGCGGTCAGAGGCGGCACTTCGCGGCGGTTCCGCGGTGGTGGCGACAAATCAGTTGCCAGAGAAAAAGGCAGAAGCACGGTATTAAAAAAAAAAACAGTTCCTCCACTGCAAATCTCTGTGAGTTTTCTCTCTCTTCCTCTGCAAATCTTGATATATCTTCTGTAAATTTGCCTGCAGGATTTCTTTGCGCTCAAAAATATATTCCCTTCCATATAACAGTCTTGTGTAGGATTTTTGGGCCCCGCTTGAACTAAATTGATTGCAAGTAATATTTTGCTGTTGCATATCTTTTCAATAAAATATTTTGCTGTTGCATATCTTTTCTCTAAAATCTTTTTGCTACAAAATTTTTCCAAATAAAGAGAAAGAAAAAAATCAATGAAAAATGAAAATAAAAAGTACAAATATTTATAGAAACTTGCAAAATTTTTTAGCTGCAAATAAATCCTTACACCAACCAACCTTCCTTCTTGTCACCTTTCTTCTTACAACATGGGTACCCCACATAATAAATCATTAGCCGAACTTTGGTATCCCGAACCTAATTTTGCGTCGTACGTCAATTTGTTCGGTCAATTTAAAGACGATCCTTCCTTACCTAAAAAATCTTTGAAAGATCACATAGAGGCGTCTAGGAGAAACAGTTTGACTTTTCAACCCACCTTGTATCAACTAAGTCAACCTTCACCACCTCCATATGTTGACACCACTTTTCCAAGTCCTGCTGTAACTTCTAAGCCGATGTCCATTACTGAGCATATTGCTCAATCTCGCAGTCGATCTTTCACCCCTCTCCACTCATCTAGTTTTAGGGATCAGCACGATTATTCACCTTTTTATCCATATGTTGACCCTACCCCTATCTTACCACCCACTTCCTACCAGTCCTACCCGACTTTCCCACCTTCACTAGACACCGTTTCTACACAGCAATTAGGGAGTTTCGCATATCCACACGATTTTGAATCTTTTACCGAAACCCCCTCACCACCCAAGTCTAGTTTGGAAGAGTCGTTGGAGGCATATATTGCTGCAACAAATAAAATGATGAGGAATGTGGAAGTATCCATGGCCGCCCTTATGCAATCTAGTGAACCGGTAGCTAGTTTCCCGCTAGCTCAAAATTTTTCAATGTATAAGGAGGCGGTTGGACAGAGTGAGAATGAGAGAGGATTTTCAAATCAAACCTACCCTTACCCAATTGAAGCCCACAACTCCTGTTTGCCATCGATTGTTCCAAATGATTCACCAGTTGAAAATAACCACGAGTTGTGTGATTTTGTAGTGTTTGATTTGCCAAATTGTGAGGAACCCCTTTCGAGTGAAACCGCACCTAATTCTTTCGATCTTTACACCTTCACTCTAGAACCTAAATCGATACATATCCATGCTGATGAGGTGTCTAAAGAAATTGATTTTCACTTGATTGAGGATATAGACATCGGGAATATTTCGGATGATGAACCTGTCGATTTGCTTGAAATTTTATGTTCAAATCATCATCCTGAGTTATTAAATGTTTCTCCCGAATCTCATATGCGTCTAGATTTTGATGATAATGGCATGGATGAGTTGAATATTGAGGATAGTATTGAGGAGAGTCTTGAGGATAATATTGAGGTTGAATCATTTTTATTTGATGTGTCTGATTTTCCAATTCATTCTCCTGAACCTTTGACTGTTATATCACCCTCCCTCTTTCCCATCGTTCCAACCCCGCTTGAAGACTGTGAGCTTGAAACCTTTTCCTTTGAATCTGACACAGTCCTCACAGACGATAACACCTACGAGTGTTTCACTTTTACGGACGATGCTGATGACTCACCGCCCGAGTTTGAGTCCTTTACATTTTCAGATGAGCCATCAGACTCGGTTGATTATAGTTGTTTCGAACCATTGATGGAATCTTTTAAGTTCGAGACAGTTTACTACGGTGAGAATGATATTATCCCTAATTCACTTCCTTTCGTCTTTCCCATTGTTCCGACCGAACAAGAGACCGTTACGCTTTCATCTCCTATACCAAGTTTGGCGTACCCATGTTTTCTTGCGAATCTTGAGGGATTTGATCCCATTTCTCGACGAGTGGATAGGTTAGCGCAATCGCTTATAACATATCGGTCATCACATATTGCGCTAATTTATTCACTCAATTTACACCCTCAAGATCGTACTCCACTTCCTTCTTCTTTTCGCCATTCTTCTCCCCCACCGAGACCATATTCTACCATTCTTCTTTCCACACGGTCTCGCGTGCTTCTCATTTTCTTGCACCAACTATACCATTTCCACGATAAGATTTTTGAATGGTTGGTGCTAACCTTTGGCTTGTGTAAGGCCAAACTTAAGTTTGGGGGGGAACCTTGTTGTATATATGTATATATATTTTTGTTTTCTTTTTCTATAAAAAAATTAAAAAAAAATTCAAAACATTAAAAAAAATATAAATAAATTATAAATAAATAAACAGGGGAGTACCGGCATTTTTGACCCTCTTGGTTTAGCATGACAGTGAGGACACTGTCAAGTTCAAGTTTGGGGGTATGCTCGGTACGTCTTCTTCCTTCGCATTCATTTGTACATATTTTTGCATTTGCATATTTATTTGAAAACCCATAAAAATTTGAAAAATTTCAAAAATTATAAAAATAATTGTATTCAATTTTGGCCATATTTGACTTAAGTTTGACAAATAGGTTAACTGGATAGGAACAACTAGATCTTAGACTTAGTGAATTAAAAACCCTAAATATAACATTCCTTAAAGTTTAACGGTAGAAAGTATATGCCTTGTAGTTTATTTAGAAATAGGCAAAATTTTGGGTTCACTTCTTGGGCTAAGTCAAAATGAGGGAAGAGTATTGATGTTCTTATTAGAGTATAAGTTTGAAAAATAGTTCCTAACTTAAGTCTAGATTCTGAAAATGTATACCCTACAATTTGCACAATCACGCACCTTGAAACTTGGAATAGTAGAAGAGACCTTGAAATGCTCTTGTCTAAAGTCCTTAGTACAATGAAAATAAAAGAAAAAAAGTGAATAAAGAAAAAAATGGACACTGGTTTTTGTGATTACTTAAGGCTGTAAAAAAATAGAAAAATATTTAGCAAGGGTGCTTCATCACCTAGTGCCTTAGACCAACTGGTTTGGGAGTCACCGCTAAAGCCTTAGGTGTTGCAAAACTAGGAAGTACGCTTTAAAGTGCTAACGCATCTTGTAATCGGTTGTTGGTACCTCAAGAAGTATTAACGGTCGCATGAAGGATGTGTAAGCGAAATTCAATTAAAAGTTCACTAATTAATAAGTACTTTGGACAACGAACGAGAGCATGATTGCTTGATTTGAATTTCCAAGTGTATGGGTGATTTATACACACACGTGGGGGTATGTGATTGGAATTTAGATGAGAGAGAGGAATGAAGAATAGAACTTGTATCTTTAGTAGAGTTGATAGAAATTCCTAAGTGGAGATGGAACCCTAGAAGGAAAACTTAAGAAATGCCGAAAGCTAAGTAGGTCTACATAACATATATAATCTTAAGTTAAATAATGAGGAAGTGTGAAGAATATGGGTGGATAATTTGTGAGTCAAAAGGTAATAGAATTCCTTGTTAGAAAACCTAATTGGAAAACAAAAGTCAATGGGCCGAGTTGATAGGATTTTGTGGGTGTAATCCGCTGAAAACCCTCAGGAGACAACACTCCTCCTACTACGGACACCTAGAGGTTTAACGGCTTGTTGCACGTGCTCAGTGCAATCGCGTTTCCCTGCGAAAGTATGGTTAGGATTTTAGTGAATAAAAAATAAGTTTGCTCGAGCATGAGCAAAAGATAAGTTTGGGGGTATTTGTTCACACCATAATATTGTATTATTATATTCCCCATTCTTATTCTTTTTATAAATAAACGGGTGCTTTTGACGCATGTCTGCTACATGTTACAGGTTACAGGTTCTTGGACAGAAAACAGTGAAAAAGACAAAAGACGATGTAAAAAGGGACTTTTGACCAACAAATAGAAGGATCTTGATCAAGCCGACATGAAAGATAAAGTTCACAAAGTACAAGGCAGCGCAAGGTCTAAGATGTCAGTGAACGGTTAAAAGTCTAATACAAGTATTCACTGGAATATCTGAAAGAAACCTGGAAGCCTATTTGAGAAAATTACCAAAGAAACAAGAAGCCCAAAAAGCCCAGAGCCATATGAAGAAAACTCAAGCAGTGATCTCACTATTGGGCCGCGGAACCGCGGCCCAAAGCCTACCCAGGCCGCGGTTCCGCGGCAGTATGGAGCCTGTATGGAATAAATTTTTTACTATGATTCTTTATGTCTTTGACCGGTCTTTCTAAGGCTATTTTTGTAATTCTAAACATGCGGATCAAATGTAACCTTAAGGTTTCCTATTATCTATAAATAGGAACTCTACAGATTGTAATTCTTTATGCCTCCCTTTAATGAATAAAATTTAGAAATCTTTTGGAGAGCATCGGTGTTTTTTCTCCATTCAGAAATTCAGATCTGACAACCCTGCATGGATGATTGGAGGGATGCATCTGTAAGTAATTTAATTTCTTGCCTTAGTGTAGATTTAAATTCCTTACCCTAGGTAGATTTAATTTCATGCCCTAGGAACTTGTTTAGAGTTAGCTTTGGGGAAGGATTTTGAGAAATGAGATCTCTCATCCCTTTCTTACCCACCAAATATTTACAATAGGACTCCATGCATACATGCACATACCGCTCCCTACGGCACTCTATCCCTCGAGGTAGCGGTGATACCGTAGTATAAAGGCCCGGGTGTGATGTTTTCCATGGAGGTTAGGGTAAGGATCTCTAAAGGAAGGACAAGAACCTAGAGGAAGGATCGTCTTCCCGAACGGATCTAATCCACTTTATTGATAATTACCATAACTCCTCACAGATCTTCATTCGGGTATAGAAAGCGTTGAGATTTAATTACATTTCCAAACCATCCCTAAACCTAGCCCTAGCAAGAATAGATCTAGATAATTGCCCTAGGTTAATTAGATTTTTAGATTTAATAATCAATCCGAACACCCTTCGGAATTAACTCGTAAGCGCGAATCGGAAATTCACAAAATCCCTGTGGACCGACCCGTACTCACCGGCTAGTTTCATGCGACGCCGTTCTTGATTGCGGTTACAAATATTTTTGATCTATCTTTTAGAAAGCGCAAGCACGCTAAATCATTCAATCAGTATCTCTCGGGCGGATGAGACTGCCTACTACTCCTGTGGAGCAGCACAGGAATGTCCTGTTCTTTTGAACCTTCTGGTTCTACTAAGCTTTTAGTAATAGCTTGTGGTTCTGGAATTTCTTCCAGTTCTATTGCGCTCCCACTTATCTGATTTTCTAAAAATTCAGTTTCCATGAAGCAGGCATGACGAGAAACAAAAACCTTTTGTTCCTCTGCGTAATAGAAGAAATATCCCTTGGAGTTCTTTGGATATCCCACAAACTTGCATTGTACTGAGCGTGCCTCGAGTTTTTCTGCATGCTGCTTTTTGACAAAAGCTGGACATCCCCATGTCTTAATGTGCTTAAGATAGGGTTTCTTCCCACTCCACATCTGATATGGTGTGGTAGGCACTGTCTTAGTTGGAACTCAGTTCAAAAGATATGCAGCTGATTCTAGTGCATATCCCCAGAATGATCACGACAACTCAGCGTTACTCATTATGGAACGTACCATATCCAATAGGGTTTGGTTTCGTCTCTCTGATACACCATTATGTTGTGGGGTGTATGGAGGAGTAAGTTGAGAGAGAATTCCATTCTCTTTTAAGTAATCCAGGAACTCGGCACTCAAGTATTCACCACCTCAATCAGATCTCAGTGTCTTGATACTTTTGCCTGTTTGTTTTTCTACTTCATTCTTGTATTCCTGGAATTTTTCGAAGGCTTCAGATTTATGTTTCATTAAGAAGACATATCCGTACCTTGAAAAATCATCCGTAAAAGTAATGAAGTAAGAATAACCACTTCGCGCATGTGTAGACATTGGACCGCATACATCACTGTGTACGAGTCCCAAGAGCTCGCTCGCTCTTACTCCATGTCCAGTGAACGGAGTCTTTGTCATTTTTCCTTTGAGACATGATTGACAAGTTGCATATGATTGATATTCGAATGGATCCAAATATCCTTCTTTATGCAACTTAGTTAACCTTGTCTCATTGATGTGACTCAGTCTACAATGCCATAAGAAAGCATGATTTATTTCTGGAGACTTTCTTTTGTGTGTATTCTGGACATTGAAAATCTGTGGTTGGTTCAAAACGTATATACCGTTGCTTAATGTACCCGACCCAATCAGAACATGCTTAAGGTGAATGTTTACAACATCGCTTACAAATGCAAAATCATAACCTTCTTTAGACATTAAAGATACAGATATGATATTACAAGTCGCGCTGGGTACAAAATAACAGTCACGCAAAACCAAAACATGTCCATCTGACAATCCCAAGTGATAGTCCCCCACGGACTCAGCATCCATGCCAGCTCCGTTTGCAACTCTGAGAGTCATATCACCTGCCTTCAAAACCCTGCGCTTTCTCAGTGCCTGCAAAGAATTACAGATATGATATCCTGATCTGGTATCCAATACCCAGGAAGTAGAGTTTATTGATAGACAGTTTTCAATAACATACACACCTGAAGCCGAAGCCACAACTTGCTTTGGGTCCTGGTTCTTGGCCTTCCAAGCCCTGCAATCTTTCTTCCAGTGTCCTTTCTTACGACAGTAAAAGCACTCTTCCTTCCCCACAAGCTGTCCCGCTACCTTTGCCACCTTTGCCTTTCCCTTGGCCTCCACTTTACTAACACCGCCCCTTGGTTTGGTGGGGGTCTTCTTCTTCTTTCCCTTGGCTTTCGCCTTGGACCTAGAAGAGGAAGGTCCTCCAACAGACAAAGTGGATGTTTTCCTTACTTTTTGTAGGGTGCCCTCTGCACTCCTCAACATGTTGAGAAGTTCCGGAAATTCAACTTCTTTTCATTGCATGTTGAAGTTCAGGATAAACTGGGCGTAAGTGGAAGGAAGGGACTGGAGAATCAAGTCAGTGTAGAGCTCGTTCTCTAACGTGGTCCCGAGGTCCGTGAGCTCTTCAATGTAGCCAATCATCTTAAGCACGTGTTCCGCTACAGATGATCCGACGGCCAATCTCGCCGAAAACAACGTTTTCGAGACTTCGTATCTGGCGATACGGGATTGCTCTCCATATAGTTCCTTAGTATGGAGAAATATGGATTCAAGGTCCATATTCTCGTGCCTCCTCTGATGTTCATTGTCCATAGAGGCAAGCACGAGGCACTTGGCCATCGCACAGTCAATCTCCCAGGTCTTACGGATTTCCTTATCCGCGACGCTGGATTTGGGACCTAGGACACGGGGAGCTTTGGTGGTAAGGAGATACCCCAACTTGTCATAAGTGATTGCCATTTTGACATTCCTGAGCCAATCTTTGTAGTTTGGCCCTGTCAGTATATTTTTATCTAGTAGTAACTTAAGGCCGGTCATGATGTTTGGTCGCTACAATTAGGAGAGAGAGAAGAAACACTTTAGCATGATGCTCTTGCAAATTTAGAGTGGTTTTTAGTTTGTCTAAACATGATGGCTCCCACTGTTTCTCGAATCCTTCCTCAAACCAAAAAAGAAGAATTAGTCGGGATCAATCTCACCGTACAATACTTGCTTAACCGTTCAGCCAGGCCAGTGTTGGTACTTCGAGGGAGGTTTTACGACGCTTTCGCGAAGTTCCTTAATTAAATAACCTCTTTTCCCTATGGGCGTAGCCCCGCTAACACCTTTCTAGACACCTACTTGGTTTATAGCATTGATCGTTAAGTGAGAAAGTTTCCCGAGGAGTAGCATATACTCACAGTAGGATCGAGATCCAAATATCATCGCGTGATAAATCTGAAGGAATCCTACCAGAATCATCACACTCCAAATGGTATGCAGCACTAGCAAGTTTCAGTTTCTTTAGAAACTCTCGATGTGGATTTTTGCCCCATGCTCTTATGACCTTGACTTTGGCCAACAAATCATAAGTCACATGTCAAGTTCTACCTGTCATTTTCCAGGTTAATTTGAACCCACCCGTACCTACCCTTGACTTTGGCCAACAAGGCAGTACGACTGTCCCAAACCAACGCATCTATCTATGCTACATATGAATATCCAATAGCTACCAATCACTGTGCCTTGACTTTGCCCAACAAATACAGCTTGAATACTATTGACTATCCATATGAAATGACGGAGGGCTACGAATGGTTTTGGCAAAACCGTGAATGTAGTGAACTTGATATAATCGAAGGAACGTGATAGCTTTTAAAAGGAGTGGTTTAAGGTCCGCGTTTTAAAAGTTTTCTGTTTTGAAAAGAAACCGAGTGGTTTTGAAATTGTTCCAACGATTTAACTTTGGTTTATTTTCTTGCATTAATTTAATGCGTCCCATCAATTAATCCTACCATTGCAGAAAACAACGAAAATATAACGTACGCTTATGCCATCCGTATTCGCCACGGGGCCCCGTCATCACCCGTTAGGTTACTTAACTAACGACAGAGCGGGGGCTGGACTAGCGCGGATGCAAAACATAAGCAACGCCTACTAGATATCATATATAGATATATACATTCGTCAGATGCAATGATAGCCATTCCAGATCATAGATGAACACATTGGATATGCTAGGAATCCGCGTTTCGTTCAAGCCTGCAACGAAAGACGGATTACACGGCCGCGATGAATAGCCAAACCCCACCCTAGACCTCTACGGGTGCGGCAAACTACCCGCCAAGTACCCGAAGTGAAGCAACCTCCCACAACAACGTGAGTAGGCCACTCGGCACTTCAAAGTACTCGGTAGTTTGTGCACCCCACCTTGGGTCTATCCTAGGAGCAAAAACAGTAAAAGAAATAATATACAATGGCAGCTACAACCTCATCCCGGATGTGCGGCCATAAAAATAATATTACATTGTAGGGTTGCTAGGCACACGCACAAGGTTCTATGAGGTATCAACCATGCCCGATTAAAAATTTAGCCGTGCCGAACAACCCAAAGCCGGATCTTTAAACTAGAGTTTATGTGAAAACTAACATGTTAAACACTTTAACACTAAGTGAGAGGGATTACAACCTTTGTAGATCCGGTCCTTCACTTCTTAAGCTCCGTGTTGAGGTCCCTTCGCTGCGATCATCGTGTTCTGGACTCTCGAGAGGTTTCACGAAGAGAATGATGCAACCTTTCTTTCGATCTTCGATAACATAGATGATCTACCTTGAAGTTTCGTTAACACAAGCTATCACTCATGAAATGATGTGAACACCCTCATCTAAATGGCAAGGATAGATGAGGATGATGAAGTAGGATTTTTGCTCTCATTTATAATCTTTTTCGGACTCACTTTCATCACAAAAGAAAGCTTTTTCAAGAAGGAACTCAAGGAAGAAGAAGATGAATATCATAATCCTTTTGTGATGAATAATGAATTATTGTAGTGGTTACAAATCTAACCAAGGGTTAAGCATGAAGGAGTTAACCCTTGTAGAGAATTAACTAGAGTTAATGGTTTGGATTGGGTTAACAAAATATCTAGCTAAAAACAAAGTCAAAGCTTCATGGAAGCTTCATGCAAAAGCTAACCCTAATCCAAACCCTAACCAAATTTAAACCCTAAACCATTGTTAAATTTGTAACCCTAACATGTTACAATATTATATATCACATATACAATATATATTGTAACAATAGAAAATAATACAATTAACATATATCGCATATATATCAATGTATTATCCCGTGAGAAAATGAATCTTTTAGTGAGCTAATTTTAGTTAATTTAATATATCATATATATTATTATACATTAAATTATCGAATCAACTCTTGATCCGATAATCCGGTTATTTCACAAATAACCGACTAATATGATGACCCGGCTATATCACATATATCCGGCCGATATCACATATCGCGAGAATCCAATACGGTATCACATACCGCATTATCCTCGGTCCCGCACATATCACATATGTGCTCCTACTCCGTTTTGCCCGAGTCAAGAAACATCTGTGTAGGACTCTAAAAAATCGTCAATACGCCGGCAGTAGGTGATGATCATATCAAACACCCACAAGCTGCAAGCGGTCAGCTAAACGTAACAGCCACCCAGGTATTGAGCGCTCAGAAGATCAACAAGCAAGCCTGTACATTCTCCTGTGAATCCAATCAGTAACACTCCCGTACAGTCCGGTCTCGTCATCTGATATGTCGCATATCTCGCCTAGGGGTGGTAAACGTCAGACCCCAGTAGCTTGATAAGTCATGTCGATATGAGGTCTATAACAGTTCGAGAAACTACTGATAACACTTACCAGTAAATCTCAGCAACCCTGGCCAGGGATTTCCGGTTATAGCCAATCGAACACAGCACAACATCAACTCCCTATACCGGGAGAGACGAATCCCCTCCTATCGCTCATTGCCTCCATGTGATTCGGGACTGTACCCAAAAGCCACTGTTTCGCCCAATCAGAGCAAAGCTCTGTTCGAATTCAAAATTCAAATCTTTGAAGCAGAGCTTCAAATTCCGCGCGCAGCGCCCAAGAAGGCGCGCCCAATCAGAGCAAAGCTCTGTTTAAAGGAAGCAACGCTTCAGCTGCACTGCGCTCTGCGCTAGGTGACACGTGTCAGCGCAGATACGCTAGCGCAGTTGCGCTGCGCTCTGCGCTGCGCGACACGTGTCAGCGCAGATGCGCTAGCACAGTTGCGCTGCGCTCTGCGCTGCGCGACACGCGTCAGCGCAGATGCGCTAACGCAGTTGCGCTGCGATCTGCACTGTTCGACACGTGTCAGCGCAGATGCGCTAGCGCACTTGCGCTGCGCTCTGCGCTGCGCGACACGTGTCATGCGCTGGGGTATCCGCGCCCAACTGAATTAAGATTTCATGAAATCTTTACTGTTCTTTCCAGAACTAGAAGACTTTCTTCGGCCTCTGGATCAAAGATCCAACGGTGGTAAAACTCCCAAAAATCATTCAAGAAAGATCCCGTTAACAAATTCAACAAATTTATGGGGCACTATAAATAGGACCCCAGACCTCATTCAAAAGGGCATTAAGAATTTTCTCGAAAAATCAAGAACCCTAAAACAGAGAAAACTCCGAGAAGAAAAAGGTAAAGAACCTTCATGAGGTAGAAAAAAAGGGCGGGCCTTCCAATAGATCATTGATCTAAAAATAAGATCAATGATCTTTATAAAAAAAGGGTGCTTTGCACTTCTTGTGAACCTTCGGTTCTGTAAAAACAACAAAAATAATAAAATAATAAAAGAATAGTGCTTTGCACTTTTAAGAACCTCTGGTTCTTCGAATAAAGAAAAATTTATTTTTCTTTGATCCAATTTAGACGAAGAAATTAAACAGTGCTTTGCACTTCCCTTCTTGAATCTAAAAGATTCTTAGTGCTTTGCACTTCCAATTTGCGCCGTTGCGCTCTTAAGAGAACGCCACGTGTCGGCTATAAAACCATTTGCGCTAAGCGCTCTTAGGATAGAGCTTTGCTCTCTGGAATTAGCGCAACTCGCTGAGAGAGCGCCACGTGTCGGCCATAAAACCATTTGCGCTAAGCGCTCTTAAGATAGAGCTTTGCTCTCTGGAATTAGCGCAACTCGCTGAGAGCGCGCCACGTGTCAGCAGCGCAATTGCGCCGCGCAACAGCGCAACGCGCTGCGCTAGTGCGCTTGCACTCATCAGAGCATGACACGTGTCGTCACCGTATGGACTTGCGCTCATTACTTAGCGCAAAGCGCAAATGCATTCAAAAGGGCCAAGCCCAACTAAGAGAAGGCCTAACAGGCTCAATAAAGCGTAAATGCATTATTTTAAGGGGCAGAGCCCAAATCAAAACAGATGCTTTGCATCATTTATAAATGGGCAGAGCCTAAACAGAATCTTCAGAATGCTGTGCATTTTTACCAAGGGCAGAGCCCAAATCAAACGAAATGCATTGCATCATTCATAAATGAGCAGAGCTCAGAATAGAGTGATGCTCTGCAGAGCCTAAATGCAATGCATTACTTAATAAAGTGTTGAACTGGACTTAGCCCAATCGTGGCCATAAGTCCTTAAATTAAATTGACTGAGCAAAATGGCTCTCCTAAATCAACTTACATCCGGTTCGAGGGTACATCTCCGAACTCCTTTGACATTCGTCGGTGTAATTCCTCAACGACGTCAAAGAGGTGACGGGTCCCATCGACCGCACATCGCTATGGACCGAGACGTCCCTAAACTAATATCGGACCGAGACGTCCCTAAACTAATATCGGACCGAAACGTCCCTAAACTAATATTGGACCGAAACGTCCTTAAACTAATATTGGACCGAAACGTCCTTAAACTAATAATGGACCACCACGTCTTTAAACTGGAACATAGACCACCACGTCCCTAAAACTGGAATTGATACGGACCACCACGTCTCTAAACTGGAACATAGACCACCACGTCCCTAAACTGGCGATGGACCACTACGTCCTTAAACTGGCGATGGACCACCACGTCCCTAAACTGGCACAATAGGGCCCAAACGCTCTTTTGTTGGATCTAAACGGTCCCGTCTAAGTTGATCTTAACCCCAAATACGGTTAACGTGTCCTTAGATATTCAAATAAACGATAAAACTCCAAATCAACTTTGGTTCAAGGGTACATCTCTGAACTCCTCTGACGCCTGTCGTTGTAATCCCTCAACGACGTCAGAGAGGCGACGAGTCCCGACGGCCAGATAATTAAATCAGTCACTACGTTAAGTTGATCTTAGTCTAAAACAGGACTAATGTATCCTTAACGAATGTTTAAGTTGATCTTAGCCGCAACGCGACTAATGCATCCTTAAACTAAAAACACCAAACCCAAATCTCAGTAAATACGGATTTGGACTAATCCACGTCCTACGGGTGACAACATCACTCAGTCTCCGTATACAATCCACGGGCAACCATAAACAAAACAAACACACACGACACGAAGTGAAATTCTGGAGAAGGAGAAAGTTGTTACCGCGATGCGGTAGCGTAATTAACTGCAGGGGCTTGCGACTGCAGGGAAGAGCGTCCACACAATCAAAAACCCCTCACCCTGAGGGGGAATCTGACGAAGTCTGCTACATCGGCCGCATCCGTCTAAACCTCCGATACACGGTGCCATAAATCAACTTGGCATTTTCGGAGAGATAGACGGATAAAACCAAATAGCATTCTGCCCCGAACCCCAGGCAACGGACGCGAAGTCCGGGCCGCCGTTCGGAGGGGAACAGATTCTGGCACGCCCGGTGGGACCTCTTCCTCTTTCCACTCCACACTTCGTGTGTCGTCTTCGCGAACCAATCGCGGTTTGTTAAATGATTGCCTTCGGATTTCAAGTTGCTAAGATTTGGTCTTTTGTTTGGTGCAGAACTCAAGCATTCAATGGCCACCAACTGCACCAACTGCTCGAAGTGCAACTGCAACGGACGCTCCACCTCACCTAGAGGTGTAGCATATGGGCCCCAGGCGGCTTCCTTCCTGACACTGCCGGTAGGCCAGTTGACTCAGGCCACCACCGGCTTGTTCTTCGGGACCATGGTCCCACCTGCAAGCTTCTCTGCGCCGACATCCGCACCAGAAGCGAAAAAGAAGTCGGTATTCGACCGGCTTACTGCTACTCCGACCCCTGTCAGCGGGTCGCCTGCTACTGGACCAACAGCCTCCGTTTTCACCAGGCTGGGTCAGAACTGTAAGGTGGCTGTCCCAAAGAGGGCAACGGCCGCTGCTTTGGAAGTCGTTAAAGCGGCTTCTCCTATCAGAGAGTCAGTCTTCACGAGATTGACGGCTCCTACTCCTCCTCCAGCTGGTCAGAAGGCATCAGTCTTCGATAGGCTGACATCAACAGTTACCCCACGCTCAAACAGGGGGCAACAAGAAACCACCTCAATCTCCGAGCCAATCCCGGCGGCTCGTCGCGCGCGACGTCGCCATTGGCAGAGAGTAAGGAAAGCAGGAGGCAACTCCCCCTCAGGGCTAACCCCACCTGCTCCAGTGGTGGAAGTCGATGCTGCTGTTCCAACTGGAAACAGCTTTGAAATGCTGAGGAAAGTGAGAAAGAACTCCCCGGTGGCTACGTTAAAAAGGTCTCCTCCACCCATGGAAAAAGCTCCTGAGATGAAACAGGAACAGCCCCCTCAACGGCTGTCAGCGAAAGTTTATAAAGTTTGGCGGAAGGTTCAAGACTCCGTGATTGACTCAGATCACTTCCGTCACCGGAACAGAGCAAGAGTGGAAAAAGACAAAAATCGCCCCGCCAAACAACAGGGGGCAACAAATGCTAGGATGCCCAATTCAGCGGCTCCTTCAACCTCAAAGGCCCATAAAAGGAAGAGACCAGAAAAAGCTCCCATGACACTGGCAAAGTCTAAGAACGGTGAACCTAAACGCCCCAAGTCAGGGGGCATCACAGTTCATACAGTCTATATGGCTTCGGGGAAAGAAGAAAGTCGTACTTCTATGGGTCACCGACCGCTTACCCGGTCAGTGACCAAGTCTCAGGAGCAGCAACAAAAGCTCCAGGAGATGATGACTACCATGGCTGCACTCACGGGGCCAAAAGAGAATCCTGAGACGTCCTTAGATGAACGTCAAGAAGAAGAGACCGACGCCGAGTTCCTTCGCCGAATGCTCGAAAAAAGAGACCAAGAGGCTGCTGAACAAGCAGCCAATATACAGCGCATGGGCCTTCTCTTCCAGGATATGATAGGGATGATGATACAACCAGAATCCCCGACTGAAGAACCCCCGATCGTCCTTGGGGATGATAGGGGAGAAACATCAAACCTTCAGCCCGTTCTATCGACGGCTAAAGAAGACACAATCTCTAAAACAGATCTGGACGAATATATAGCCCAGCAGATAAAAGTTCATCACGCGGCCGAAGCAGCCGGCCACGTTGTAAAGACGGGGCGGCCATATCCGGGCTGGTATGACCAAATCAAGTACCCGCCAGGTTACACAATTCCAAAGTTTCATGTCTACAAGGGGACCGGCAATCCCCATCAACATGTTGCCCAATTCAGGGCGCTTTGTGGTAACACTGGAGGCGACGACAAGCTCTTGCTGCGCCAGTTTGTGGGAAGTTTATCAGATACGGCTTTCGAGTGGTATTCCGAGCTCCCCAACGATTCCATTAAAACCTTCGCAGAGATGGAGCTGCTCTTCACCCAACGCTTTGCAAGTGCCAGCGAACGTACTCCAATGACGGCGCTGATTAACGCCAGGGTAAAGCCCGGCGAGACGTGGGTCCAGTACGCTATACGGTGGCGTAATTTATGGTCTAAATGTGAACAACGCATAGAAGAAGCCCCTGCGGTGGGAATGTTTGTTGGAACCCTTGATCCACAAGCAACCATTTCGCAGTTTATGATGTTCTTCAAGCCGACTTCTTTCCAGGCTTTGATCGACAAATTGGCGCAGATGGACCAAATGGGCCATAAACCCCCTCTCCCGAAGCCGGACTCCCGAAACGATAAAGGAAAGGGAAAAGCGATCATCGTCGCTAATGCCCAACAGCAACCGAACGACTCGAAGCCGGTTGCTCGTCCAAATAATACACGCCCATACGTACCCCTTGAGGACAGGATGGGACGTGCTTACTCCTTCCCCCGTGATAAAACAAGGAGGTTATTTGAGCTGGCATTGCGCAATAGGCTCATAAATCTGCCGGATCCAAAGCGTCCGTCACAACCAAGTGACGTTAACGAGCCTAATTATTGCCCTTACCATCGAGTGCTAGGACATCCAATCGAAGACTGTTACGTGTTCAAAAATTGGCTCGAAAACCAGTACCGTCAGGGCAAGTTTGCGCTATCTGACAAATGGAAGGTGAATCCTCCGCAACCCCACACCTATAAGGGGACGAATACGCCGGGGGCAACATGCTCCGTCATTGAAGAAGCTCCCTGGGAGGTTGTATTATCGGCCAAAACGAGAAGAATGCTAAATGATCTTCAGACCTGCCCAGCGGTCAAGTGGAAGAACCCCTTGGAGCCGCAGGTTATTGAGGGGATGTTGAAGCCGCGTCCGACTCCGAAGGCCGATGGGGATAGTTCAAGCGTTCATGACCAGCTGTCAAAGTCTTCGAAAAAGAAGAAGAAGAAATCTAAGAAGCCCGTGAAGCCTGGCGACAAGCGCACGGACTTACAAAAGCAAATCGACGCGCTGGATGAGTACAACCAAAAGGCGCGGACTCCCATTACGCTCCAAGATTTCCTTGAGCACGTCTTTCAGAAAGAAGATGAGGGAGAAACTTCATCGGATGAATCCGACGAATATGTGGCAAGTTGTCATATGATCTCCCATGTGACCACGAACGATGAAGGGACTTCTGGCACTGAAACGCCGGGGGCAAATACTGAGTCAAGGGTTCCGGAGTTATCAGTTGAAATGATTGGCGCGTTTCTTAACGAAGCTCGATTGAAAAGCAAAGCTGATCAAGAACGCGAGATGGCGATATTCGAAACGGCCAAGCGCCAGCGACTTGAGGGAGGAGCTGAGATGATCCCACTGGAGCAAAATACCTCCACCGCTGACAAAAGCCAATTTAAGATAAAAAAGAAGTTCGCCAAGGCCATATCGATGGGCATGAAGCTACCACCCTCAGAGGAAAGAGTTACTAGCGTGGTAGAAATGCATCCCTCTTATTGCTTATATCATCAGAAGGTCTCACATTCTACCCAAGAGTGCAAAGCGTTCGGTAAATGGTGGCAAGGATACGTCGCTAATCAACAACGCTTTAAACGGAAAAAGCGCAAGGTTCGTCGGGAGCAAAGAAACAAGACCAAAGTGCTTGAAAGAACTGCCGGCAACTGTCACATGGTTAACACTACCAGGTCACAAGTGCCCACATTTGGGAGCGACTCTGATGAGGAACTGGAGATTGCCCCTCTCTTTAAAGAATCAACTTCGGGAAAAGAAGAAGAACCGAAGTCTTGCGAAAATATACAGTTGCGGAATCGGACACTGCCTGAAAAGAACCTCGGACCCTCGAATAGAAAAGATAAAGGGAAAGAGAAGGTCTCTGAAGACATCACTTTAGATGACCAAGTCGCGGAAGAGTTAACCGCCAAAAATCCGCCAAAGAGGAGTAAGGTGGATTACAATGTCTTAGCGCATCTGAGGAAGCTACCCTCACAACTCAGCATCCTCGATGCCTTGTTACTATCAAAGGAGGCGAGAGACTCTTTGATTAAGGCGCTACAAGATCCGGACCAGTTCCAATCCTTCTTGGCAGAAGAAAAGATGAAAGACGAATTGGAAGAAGTGCACACAGCCGACGTTGCTTTCGGTGATGAAGACCTTCTTCTCGGGACGTGTGAACACAATCGCCCTCTTTATGTCTCAGGATACTGCCATGACATAAAAATAGGTAAAATCTTGGTCGATAACGGATCGTCCGTCAATTTACTCAACGTACGAGTGTTAAAGGAGATTTGCATGAGTGTCCAACACCTTGCCCGGGACAAGATCACTATCTCCGGTTTCGACTCTCAATCTTCAAAGACTCTTGGATCTGTGATATTGACGTTACGCTTCGGGTTGCTCGTCACAGACATCAAATTCCATGTTATAGATGCCAAGACGTGCTATAATGCTCTGCTCGGCCGACCATGGCTACACGAGTACAATATCATCCCTTCTACACAGCATCAGTGCATGAAGTATTCCAGGGATGGCCTCGAGTACACTGTGGCCGGAGAGTTGAATCCGTTTTCCGTGAACGAAGTTCGCAAGTATGAAGATGCCAAATACTTCTTGCCGAGTTTCGAAGACACGGAAAGGTGTCACAAACCGAAGAACAAAACTAATGCCACCATCCCTGTCTTCAGCAGTGATACCGAGGAGGAGGATATAATTTATTCAGGTCCATCCCAATCTACCAGGCCAGGACCATCCGTTCCTTCGTTGATCTTCGGTAGTGATTCAGAGGATGAAGTTCATGCTGTATTCCCTGCTCGGCCTTCGATACAGATCTCCGCTGATGAAGAGCGAAGTCTGCAGATAACCATGGTGCCGCTTGAACATTACAAAGAACTGGATGCACTCGACACTAACAGCGTAGAAGAATTGCAGACATTCTATATCCCTCCCGGACGAAGGGGTGAGAAGGCAATCTTATTCTACCGTTCTGAAGAGAACAAAGTAGAAAAAGAAGTTTGGCATGGCGCGGATCCCACACTTGACAGGCTTCAGCCTATCCGTCTTCCCCGGTATTATACCGAAGGTTTGAAGAAACTGCTAAAACGCCAGGGGATGTCCTTCACACAGACCGTTAGAAAAGCCAAATTCTATGACAAGGTCTGGAACATTCCCGGGACCCAATGCAAACTGCCTAACGGGAAAGTAGAAACCAAAGGGCTTGGGTACATCCGGCCAAGGAAGCGGGAGCTAGTAAACAGCTGTTATGCCATATATGACTTCGATGAAGAGGCGGACGCTCAATGGGAGAACGCTAATCCCGAACCAGCAAAAGTTCCGGATACAAAACCGCCCAGTCCATCATCTGAAGACCAGATGAGCAAACTTATAAGGGATGCGAGTCAAAAAGCCTGAGATGATCACGATCGTGAAATGGCAATCTATGAGAAAGCTAAGACACAGCGCCTCCTCCAACAGGCAGTAAAGAACGAAGATGCCGTTCCTTGTCAACCTGCTACAAAAAAGGTTCGACGCGAGAACAGAAACAAGTCGAAAGGCAAGAGAGGCGCTCGACAACTACAAAGCAGAGCTAAGAAGCCGCGCATCCGAGAATCGAGCGTTATTGACTTAGCCCTCGGGAAGAAAATGGGTCGAGCATACTCTTTTCCTCGGAACAAAACAAAGAAAATATTCGATCTCGCTCTAAAACATCAAATGCTTACGTTGCCAGAGTCCAGACACCCTGAACAAGCAGGCGAAGTCTCCAACCCAAAGTATTGCTTTTACCATCGAGTAGTAGGGCATCCGCTTGAAGATTGCTTCACCTTTAAGAATTGGGTTGAGGACCAATATCAGCTTGGCAAATTCGCGTTGTCTGACAGTTGGAGGGTAGCGCCGCCGCAAAAGCACGAACCCGAAAACACAAGAATAAAACCAACTCCGCATTGGGATTGGAAGAAAATTCGCACCTGCCATGTGATAACAATATTGAAAGAAGGGTCCGAAGATATGAACAACCTCCCTTGGTGTTTTGAAAGCGGCAGCGATGAGGTAATCTCAGAATTTCCCCCAGCTCCGAAAGAACTGGAGGACGGAATCCATACCACTGCAGATAATCTCAAGAAAATTGAGTTAGGGACGGAAAATGACCCGCGACCGACATTCATCAGCGAGCTGCTATCTGAAGAAAGGGTGGCTGCATTAAAGGATGTGCTTCTGCAGCACAAAGATTGCTTCGCGTGGAACTATTCCGAAATGCCGGGACTAGATCCAGAAATTGCTGTACACAAGTTGGCGATATCCCCGGACATCAAGCCAGTCAAACAAGCGCCGAGAAGAATGCGACTCGAGCTTGAGATGAGCATCAACGCCGAAGTCAAAAAGCTGATAGATTCAGGCTTCATCCAGGAAGTCCAATACCCTGAATGGATCGCCAACATCGTCCCGGTAATGAAGAAAAATGGGACAGTGCGCATATGCGTAGACTTCCGGGATCTCAATAAAGCCTGTCCAAAAGATGATTTCCCAGTGCCAGTCACCGAACTGATGATAGACAACACATCCACTTATGAGGTTTTCTCCTTCATGGACGGCTCATCGGGATATAATCAAATAAAAATGCACCCTGAAGATCAGAAGCACACGGCCTTCAGGACTCCGCTTGGTATATTTTGTTATAAAGTGATGCCCTTCGGTTTGAAGAACGCCGGCGCTACTTATCAGAGGGCCATGACGAAGATCTTCGACGACCTTATACACGAAATCGTCGAATGCTATATCGACGATCTCGTGGTCAAAAGCAAATCATACGAGGAACATCTCGAGCATCTGAAGACTGTATTTCAACGCCTTCGGCAATACAACTTGAAAATGAATCCTCTTAAATGTGCGTTCGGGGTTTCCTCAGGCAAATTCCTGGGATTCGTCGTTCGACACCGAGGTATTGAAATAGATCCGTCAAAGATCAAAGCGATCATGGAAATGCCTCCGCCGAGGACTCTCAAACAGCTGCGGTCTCTCCAAGGGAAACTAGCGTATATACGGCGATTCATAGCCAACCTTTCAGGAAAGTGCCGTCCTTACAGCTACCTGATGAAGAAGGGGACCCCGTTCGTTTGGGACCAAAAATGCCAAGGCGCACTGGACGAGATCAAGCAATATCTGCAGAACCCGCCGGTGTTGGCTGCTCCAGTTAAGGGGAAGCCTCTTATTCTTTATACAACCGCCCTCGAAGGTTCTTTAGGCGCATTATGGGCACAAGAGAACGATCAAGGGAAAGAAAGAGCACTCTACTACTTAAGTCGAGTCCTGCTGGGGGCAGAAAGCAACTACTCTCCCATTGAAAAACACTGCCTGGCGTTGATCTTCGCAATAACAAAGCTTAGGCACTACGCGTTGGCACACGAGGTCCGTCTGATTTCAAAAGTGGACCCTCTTAAATATTTAATGTCAAAGGCCATATTGGCGAGAAGACTCGCTAAATGGGCCCTGCTCTTGATGGAATTCTCGATAACGTATCAACCTCTCAAGGCAGTGAAAGGCCAGGCCATCGCCGACTTCCTCGCTGAGCATCCGATACCCGCCGATTCTCCTCTGAATTGCGATCTTCCAGACGAACATGCGTTCGATGCGATCGACGGTGATAATATCCGATGGGAACTTTATTTCGATGGAGCATCTTCCATGAAGAAACGTAAACAAAGTACCCCTATAATTAAATCAGGGGTAGGACTCATCTTTGTAACTCCACAAGGAGGGATAATGCGCTACGCGTTCTCCCTAATGGAGCCGAGAACAAACAATGAAGCCGAATACGAAGCTCTGATAGCAGGCCTCGAGATCGCCATTGACATGGGAATTGAAGATCTCCTCATATACGGCGATTCCCAACTGGTCGTTAGTCAAATAAACGGCGACTACCAAACGTGCAAACCGGAATTGGTAAAATACGGTGAAAAAGTGCAGCAACTGCTAACCCAAATTCCCTCTTACACTTTGGAAAGTATACCGCGCGCGGAAAACAGCAAAGCGGACGCACTGGCCAAACTTGCTAAAGAATTGGCTGACGAGAACCTCGATGACGTTAGAATCGTGATACAAAGCCGTCGAGTGCTCACCCCAACAGAAATATCTCCGAAATCGTCTGAAGAAAAAGGAGCGAAAGAGGAGACAACCTTGCAAATAAAAGACAAGGAAAATATCGAGGATTGGAGAGAAGTCTTCATAGATTACTTCAAGTTCCACCGAATACCTGAAGAGGCGTCCACAAGACATCAGCTCACGAAACGAGCTCTGTCTTTCGCCTTCGTCAATGATACTCTATACAAGAGGTCATTCGACTCTCTGTGGTTGAGATGCTTAGGACCTGACGAAGCGAGAAGGGTCGTCCAAGAAATTCACGACGGACTCTGCGGTTCCCACCAAGCAGGCCCTAAGATGAAGTTGAAGATAAAGCGGATGGGCTATTACTGGCCCACGATGATGCAGGATTGCCTCGAATATGCGAAGCAATGTCATTCATGCTAAATTCATGGGGACTTCATCCATCAGCATCCCAATCCACTACATCCGACAATGGCTAGTTGGCCATTCGAAATGTGGGGAACTGACATAGTCGGTCCCATCGAACCAGCATCGTCAAAGGGACATCGTTTCATCTTGGCGACGACTGATTACTTCTCCAAATGGGCAGAGGCGGTACCGTTAAGGGAAGTGAAGACGGAGAATATCCTCCATTTCTTCAAAACGCATGTCATATACCGGTTTGGAACCCCGAGAAGGATCATCTCTGATAATGGGCCCGCCTACCGAAGTCATAAAATTAGCCGCTTCGCACAGCAGCACAATATAGACTGGAGATATTCCTCAGTTTATAATCCGCGAGCTAACGGTCTAGCCGAGGCCTTCAACAAGACCTTGACGAAAATCATGAAAAAGACGGTGTCCCGAAATAAGAGAGACTGGCACGAAAGGCTGCAAGAAGCTCTCTGGGCATATCGAACTACGTTCAAGACGGCCACAAACACAACGCCATACGCGTTGGTATTCGGGACGGAAGCAGTACTCCCTCTCGAGATAGAATTACCCTCTCTACGAGTGGCAGTCCACTACGAGCTGACAGACGAAGAAAATGCTCACCTTCGGTTTGAAGAGCTTGACGCCCTTGATGAAATCCGGCTTCTAGCACAACAAAATCTGGAAGCCTATAAAGCAAAGATGACGCGCTCATATGAAAGATTGAGCCGCCCGAGGACATTCCATCAAGGCGAACTCGTGCTAGTGGTCAAAAGGCCCATGATCCCCAATCGCGCCAAGCGGGGAAAGTTTGAGCCAAACTATGAAGGACCGTATATCGTTGATAAGGTCTACCAAGGTGGGGCCTATCTACTCATGGACATGCACGGTGAAAGGCCTTTCAGGCCAATAAACGGACGCTTCCTAAAGAAATACTACGCTTAATGAGCCACAGCCTAGGTCAAGGGTAGATGACGACGACTATGTCCGCTCGCTATCTTCCTAAGCTCAGGCTTTATAAGTAGTAGCCAACCCTCTCAACGGCGGACCGAAATGTCCTTAAACTAATAGCAGACCGAAATGTCTCTAAACTAATACTGCGGCATCCTTGGGCTGACGAGATGAATAAAAAAAATTAAAAAAAAAGAAATATGAATAAAATAAAAAAAAAAGGGGCGGTAAGTCCATAAGCAAAATGGGCACGGATGAAAACCCGAAAGGGCTCCGTGAGTAAAAACAGCAGGACTACCGGCGAATGTTGTGAAAACCCGAAAGAGCGCAACTTCGTTAAAGAACACTTATGGAGTCCTCTCGACCCTGTAAGGAGAAACCACCCGCGTGAGATCCTTACGACTTACAAGGGAACAACACACTTAGGAATCCCCACGATTCCTAAGGAGAAAATACGCTTGCGAGATCCTCACGACTCGTAAGGAGAACTCTCTTATGGGACCCTCACGGCTCATAGGATTTGAAAGTCTTAAGTCACAGAGACCCAAACCTGGGCTTAAGCAAACCCCCACAAACTTCCAATATTGCCCTACAAGTGGTTCAATATTGACCCTTGTATACAATCCACGGGCGCGAATAAACGTTTCCCTAACCAAGGTCCATCCATGACTGGGAATACGTTCGTATGGTAAACAACCCTTATAAATCCCCTCGATTTATGAGGAGAAAACCTTCCTGTAGGATCCTTACGACTTACAGGAGAACAAAACACTTAGGAACCCTCACGGTTCCTAAGGAGAAAATACACTTACAAGATCCCCACGACTTGTAGGGAGAAATACCTTCACGAGACCCTTACGGCTCATGAAGTCAAAAGCCTTAGCCGACGGGATCCTAACCCCGGTCGCTAAGCCTCCTTTGTTCAACAACGATAGAGGCAAATGATGATTCGCTCCTGGTAATATCCCAGTTGCAGCGGTGCTGATGCCGAAATCGGTGTCCAAGTTCAGGCTGACGGCGAAAGCCGGTAAACCACTCATGCATACGAAATAGCCGAAATGATAGGGCAACTTGCAATAAAAAAACAGCAAGTAAAATGTATGCATGCAAAATAGCCAAAATGATCGGGCAACTCGTAATAAAGAGCAACGAGTAAAAAACAAAATAATGAAAAGCCGAAATGATGGGGCACCGCGAAAAATAGCCGAAATGTTTGGGCAATCGCAACCTTCGCGATATAAAAGCTGAAAAGATAGAGCATCGCGGAAATAAAATAAAATAAAAAAAATAATAATAAGAAATGATAAAATTTCGGCCCTACAGTTAAGATCACATCGATCCCTGTATACAATCCAAGGGTGTAAACAAAGAAGAAACCATACCTCCCCAGCGGATTCCGTCAAACGACGAAACCAAGCCTTAACAGCTCACTTCAACCGAAGAAGCCAATGACTCCAAAGCAAATTCCTCAACTCACGGATACAAACACTTCTTGACGAGAGCCTCCTGATCCGCGTCGACCCGCAGAGCCACCAGTGCCTCCGTAGGAACCCTCGACTCGTTTCAAACCCCAAGGACACAAATAATCCTTGGCGCTCGGGAAACAAATAATCCCAGCAAAACTTCTCAACTCACGGATACAAACACTCCTTGACGAGAGCCTCCTGATCCGCGTCGACCCGCAGAGCCACCAGTGCCTCCGTAGGAACCCTCGACTCGTTTCAAACCCCAAGGACACAAATAATCCTTGGCGCTTGGGAAACAAATAATCCCTCGCAAAACTTCTCAACTCACGGATACAAACACTCCTTGACGAGAGCCTCCTGATCCGCGTCGACCCGCAGAGCCACCAGTGCCTCCGTAGGAACCCTCGACTCGTTTCAAACCCCAAGGACACAAATAATCCTTGGCGCTCGGGAAACAAATAATCCCAGCAAATTCCTCAACTCACGGATACAAACACTCCTTGACGAGAGCCTCCTGATCCGCGTCGACTCGCAGAGCCACCAGCGCCTCCATGGGAACCATCGACTCGTTTCAAACACTAAGGACACAAATAATCCTTGGCGCTTGGGAAACAAATAATCCCTCGCAAAACTTCTCAACTCACGGATACAAACACTCCGTGACGAGAGTTTCTTTGACTCACATCTCGGGCAGTAAGGATTCAAAAGCTTGCTTCCTAAAAAATGGGACCCTGCAAGTCAATCCTAAATGGTCTCTTGCATACTATTCACGGGTCTCACTCTCTGAAGTCGATTCTCGACAAAGAGGGAAACAATCGCTTACGAGCCTTCCCGACTCATAAGAGGGCAATGGGACCCTGCAAGTCAATCCTAAATGGTCTCTTGCATACTATTCACGGATCTCACTCTCTGAAGTCGATTCTCGACAAAGAGGGAAACAACCACTTACGAGCCCTCTCGACTCGTAAGAGGGAGAAATTCTCTTATAGGATCCTTCCGACTTATGAGAGGAAACCACACTTAGGAATCCTCACGATTCCTAAGGAGAAAATTCACCTGCGAGATCCTCTCGATCCGTAGGGAGAAAAGTCTCTATGAGACCCTCACGGCTTATAGAGTTGAAAAGTCTTGGGCAGCAGATCTGAACCTGCGGCCTAAGCCATCGTTATTTCTTAAGAAGGTCGGGATACTCGTCCCAATTGTCCGTCAATTATGGTTATCAAGGTGGCGTACTGATTATAAAAGAAAAGAAAGACAGAGAAGTGACACAAGACATTACAAAAAGGTGTATCTTTTATTCATAAACTTGATCAAATACAGGATACATTATGTCAAAGGATAAAAAAAAACATACATATACATTCTTTAATCTATAAGTATGACTGATACAAAAATGGATAGCTACTGAAGAGGAAGCGCCTTTAGTAAATTCACAAGCTGTTCTCGCACTCCCTTCAGCACTTCCTCTCGGGCGACAGCCGCGGCCACCTCCGCCTCCACCTGAGCCCGTTGTTGCAAGGAAGATGAAAGTTGCTCCTCTACCGCCTTCTGGGCTGCTTCCTGGCTGGCTGAAGCTCGCTCGACAACGTGAAGGTTATGCCTCAATGATATCCTTCGGAGAGACATTGCAGGAGGCCCTCAAAGATAACCTTCAGCCGTGCAGCGTTGGCCTTCACTCGAGCATGCAGTTGAGCAGACCTACTCGAAACATCATCACGCTCTTTGCGCCTTGAAATAACCTCTTGTTCGAGATGGCGGAAATAAGAAGCGCTCTGTTCGATCCACGCAGTCCTTTGAGTATTGGCAGCCACAGTCTCAGGAGTGGGACGCAACGATTCCAATTGGAATAGGCAACCCTCGATCTCCTTACAATGGTTAACCCAGGATGCAATGGTGCTCTCATTATGGAAGTTCACGAGTACTGCTAGCATCGGGTTAACCACCAGCGCGAAGTCCGGGCCGCCGTTCGGAGGGGAACAGCCACCTTTTTACACACCCTCTTGGACGTGGTATGATGGAAATCAAAGCACAGTGGGAATCACACAAGACTCTATGACGATCTCGGGTCAACAGACTACTCTGTACCAGTGTCACCGGAGAACTGCCATCTGACGTGAGGTATAATACCATCTGGGAGTTCTCGGCGAGTCCGTCCATTGTACCCAGTCTCCACTGAGCACCCGTACACCATCCTTGATGTCAAACACCGATGGATATGGGATCATCCATCGCCCATTATATGGGTCAAGATGCGTATACGCTAGTCTACTCTGGTGTATCGATACCCTGTCTCGATACACCCTCGACTAGGAACAGTTATAGGATGTACTCGTCGACTACCGTGGCCCCACTAGTATGATCTCATCATAGTCCCAGTAGTCGAGTACATATCCTAAGGGCTTTATCAACATGTAACATAGAGACAATCAGAGTACATGTTAAGATAAAGTACAACCAGATAGCATACTATCATGTCGAGTAAGAAAGTCCTCCCTATATATGTCCTAGCATCCACTGCAATATACAGCGTATGTACAGTAATGGCCTCTAGGGCATACATATAACTAACAATCTCCCACTTGCACTAGGGCCATCTATTGTGGTATCACATACCCAACAATTGGCTGCGGTTGAAGTATCTCATACTTAACCATCCCATAAAAGTCTCTACTGGGAAAAAGGCCTTTGTGAGTGGATCCGCGCTGTTGTCCTCTGTTTCTACTCTCCTAACCTCAATCTCCCTAGAGATCAACCATCTCCATGATCAGGTGATACTGCCTAAGAATTATATCTGGATTTCTGATGGGACAGTAGTTCCTTGGCTAAAGCCACAACTCTATTGTCACACAATGGTAGGAACGAAGTTCATCTCATGAACTTATATATCCAGACTGCCTCTTTGGTAGCATCCTTGGTAACGATTTATCTTGCCTTTAATCGTCTAGTAAGTCACGGTATCTAGCTTGGAACTCTTCCAACATACCGTCCTTCCACTGAGGGTAAAGACAATGCCTGGGACTGACATTCAGTCGTCCTTATCACTCTGGAACTTTTCCAGTGATTCTCCCTAGGATCGATTGATACCATCTCACTACAACTAGTGAGTATCCTAACATCCAATTAGATCTATCTCATAGATCTAAAAACCCAGGATTTAGGAGGTATCACTTTGATCCTATCTGGAGAATCCTTGTGATAAGCGGAGATTGACCGAGCGTAGCATAGGAAACTCCTTCCCTATCAAGAGTATGTCATCCACGTACTCTACGAGGATCACCACCATACTCCCTACTACCTTTTTGTATATACAAGGTTCATCTACCATTTTTATGAAGTCAAACTATTTGACTACCACATCAAAACAGACGTTCCAACTCTGCGATGCCTGCTTTATCACATAAAATATCTTGCACACATTTCCGCTGCTCCCACTGTCTACAAAGCCCTCTGGCTGTGTACTTATAGACGCTATCTTCTAAAACATCATTTAGAAAAGCAGTCGTGACATCCAATCACCAGATATCGTAGTCATGGTATGTAGCCGTGGCAAGTAGGATCTGGATGGACTTAAGCATAGCTTTGAAAGTCTCAACTTTTCCATGTACACGAAGTAATCTTCTCAAGATATACTTGCTCCTGATGGGGATTTAACCCTTCAGATAAAGCAACCAAATTCCATACTTTGTTGGTGTATAAGGATTCCATCTCAGATCGATAAGCATCCAGCCATTCTTATAGAGTCCCACTCCTGATGGCCAGCTCGAAACTAGTTGGGTCATCATCTCATGATGCAATCCTCGCTCCCACTGTCATAGAGAAACCGAAGTATCTCTCAGGTGGGTGAGAAACCCTGCTAGATCGGCGGAGAGGCTGAGGTTCGTTGGAAACTATTGAATTCTTTGGTTCTACCAAATCATCTGCTGTAGTTTGTATAGCTGGAACTACTTCCAGTTTTACAGAGTTAACCTTGCCTCGAGCTTGTCCAGATTTTGCTTTTAGACATAGGCCGGACAACCCCAAATCTTAACAAACTTAAGATATGGGCTCTTCCCTTTCCATATCACATATGAAGTGGTAGGCATCTGATTTGATTTGAACCCTATTCAATAGGTATGCAGCTTCTCAAGTGCATAACTCCCAAAAAGAAATAGGCAACTCAGTAGTACTCATCATAGAGCACACCATATCACATAGGGTGTTTCTTGCTCCGCCCCGATACACCGACGTGCTGTGGTGTATACGGAGGAGTAATGCTGAGAGAGGATCTCATTCTCCTTTAGAATAATCAAGGAATTCCGTGCTCAAGTATTCTCCTCCCTGATCACATCAAAGGACATAATACTTATACCCGTTTTTGGTTCTCTACTTCTAACTTATATTCTGTGAATATCTCAAAAGCTTCGGACTTGTGTTTCAACAGGAACATATGTCTGAATCTTGAGAGATTATCAGAGAATGTAATGAAGTACAAAGAACCGTTCTTGGCATGTGTAGACAGGGGACCTTCATACATCAGCATGTATCAATCCCAAGAGTTCACTAACTCTTTCTCTGTTTTCAATAAACAGAGCTGTGGTCATCTTAACTTTGTGACATTACCGGCAAGTTTCACAAGATGTAAATTCAAACAAATTTAAATATGCATCTTAATGTAACTTTAGCTAGTCGGGTCGCATTGATATGACCTAATCTACAATGCCTCAAGAAGGATTCGTTCATTTCTGAACTCTTCCTCTTGTGTGTGTTCCGTATACTAAGAACTGTAGTTTGATTTAGAAGGTCAATGCTTTTAGATAACGTGCCTGAACCAATTAACTCTTGATATAGGAAATGTTCAAAACATTATCCAACAATACAAAATTATATCCTTTCTTTACTAATAAAGAGACTGATATGATGTTGTATATCAGGTTCAGTATCTAATAACATTCGTTCAGAATCAATGTATTCTGGTAATACAGGGTGATAGTGACCAACAGACTTGGCTGCAACACTTGCACCGTTTCTATCTCATGAAACTTATCACCCGTTCTCAGTTCTCTACCTATCTGTAGCCCATGTAACAGATTACATATGCGGGATCCTGATCCGGTATCACATACCCAGGACGTAAAGGATACTGAGAAACAGTTCTCTGTAATGAACACACCCGAAGATGATGCATCAACAAGCACTTTCTTCGTTTGGGCGGCACGGGAAATCTGGTATTCCCTAATTTCCTGCTCTGTCTTATAACAATTATAAGTTGGAGCGGGACCAACGTTCCCCAGCTCAGTATAAAAAGCGGGTTCGGTCAATTCATCCGTATTATTATCTTGATTAAGACGTGATATGGTCGCTACCTGGAGAGAGAGAGAGAAGAAAACACTCAGCGAATGCTCTTGCAAGATTAGATTGGTTATCTAATATATATAATCAGGATGTCTCCCACTGTTTTAATCAAATCTTCCTTCAAACCCTAAAAGGAAAGAATAGCCGGAATTAATTACACGCTACAAGTTCGCCAATCTTTCAGCCAGGCCAGTGTCAGTACTTTGAGGGAGGTCCCCCGTGCTTTCGCACAAACCTAATTAAAGTAAACCTCGTTTTCCTAGGGGCGTAACCCCGTTAACACCTTTCTAGACACCTACTTGATCGGCTAATTGTAATGTGCAAAACTCTCCTAGGAGTAACTCTTACTCGCAGCGGGTATCGGGATCCAACTATCTCATAGAAGGTATGCAATCTCATTGCAAATTTCAACACTTGAAATTCCTAATAATATTTTGCCCCTAGCATCCTATGACCTTGACGAATGCCAACAAACCATAGGCTACTAGTCAAGTTCAACCCGTCATTTCCCGATTGAATTAAACCCACCCGCACGGTCCTTGACGAATGCCAACAAAGTCGCACGACTACCCTAACTCAATCTACATCATATGCATAAGCAGATAAGCATAAATAGCTACCGCACACAATGCCTTGACGAAAGCCAACAAACGCAGTACGAATACTATGAAGTACTTATCTGAAATGACGGAGGGCTACGACAGGTTTTTAAGAAAACCTTTTGCGTAATGAACTTGATATCGTTGTAGAATCGAGTGATTTTAAATGGAGTGTTTTTGAGGCTTTTCTAGTTTTGCTAAAGGGGTCACTCCCGGTGAAGGGATCGTCGGCCCTTTCCTCATCGAATAAGGTGCAGGGTATATCATATATACCACTATGCAAAGCAAGAACTATAGAAGCAATCAAAAGACAAACCGAGTTTGTAGCATCTGCTAGTTTCACTAAAGAGGTCACTCCCGGTGAAGGGATCTCGGCTCTTTCCTTATCGAATAAGGTGCTGGATGTTCTACAAGGAACACCGCTATGCAAAGCAAGAACTAGAGCTACCAGTTTTTAAACAAGTTTCTACAACATCTTTAGGTTTCTTTTATTTCATCAATCTCATTAATGAAGTCCTATTTTTAATTATGCTTCACAAGCATCACATTTGAAACGAAATCTGCAATAAAACATATATCTCATATATATAATATAAACATTCGTCTCAGGCAGTAATATGATCTCATCACAGAACATTGCAGCAGAAGAACATATATGAAATATTGGATATACTAGGATGTCCGTGTTTTCAATACGAGCCAGTATAAAACACGGATTCCACGGTCGCGATGAACAGCCAAACCCACATCCCTAGACCCCTACGAGAGCGGCAAGCAACACTGCCAATTCTAGGGTTAGGAGACCCGGTCTCGACTCCTCGAGATGGTCTCCCACTGGACCCTAGAACCCGGTTACTTGTGCTCCCCGCCTTGGGTCTACCTAATGCGGAAAAGTAAATAATATACAATGGTAACATCATCCTCAGCCCGGAAGTGCCCCAATAAAAGAATATTACATACAAATGAATTTTACATGAATGAAAAAGAAAAAAAAACTCTCATCTCACATAAAACCCCCGGCTATTCAAACGCGACGATCCAATATAACATATCACAGCAACACATAATATCTCATATCATCAACGTAAGCAAGTATGCGTATCCCGATTGTCGTTGATGTATAGCAACGAAGCCGGCGATACACCACATACTACGCTTACGGTCACAGAAAAGAAAGTGTAAAACTACAACAGTTGGAATCCGCAACCTCCTTAGACATCACATGCCTAACCAAATGAATTCCTTAGACATCGCATGACTAATAATTATAAACCCCGCATTTTAGTCTCTTTATCGAAAACACTTTTCAATATCTAGTCGGGCAATTCAACAAGATTCCCAACAACCTGATCGAATGCTCGTCGCAAACTTTAGTAGACGGCCGCACCCCCGGATGCCGTCGACGAAGTGCACTAAGGCGGAACACCACTGCCGTGAGCACCCGAACGGATACTTTTGGCAACGGGGTTCTCCTACAGTCACTTGGTCGGGGCTATGGGGCATGGCTGTCTATTAAGTTTACCCGGCGAGTATCCGCATACGCTACGTGATTGCGACAGACTTTTGATCACATCAAAATTCCGTGGCAACCGACCATCTGAGACTAAACTACTAGATTTATAACATTCAAATTAGTTATCTTATAACTACTTGTGGATTCCAAATATTGTATCACATTCCAGATAAAAAGACAGTGTTAAACTTTCCGATCGAATAATCAAACACCCAAGATTTCCCCAATATATCTCAACACTTGAAATCGGTTTAAAAACAGCCATCACATGCCACAGTACTAATGGTCCAGCCGTAGAAGGGTCAAGCCAACGCCTCACATGTGGCACGCCGTACTGCTGCAAACCCTAAGGTTTAGAGGCAGTTCGAGACGGTCACATAATCGAGTTAAGGTTTGTTGTCTTCTAGAGGGTCCACCGCGTTACTTGCACGACTTAGAAAGTTTCAAACTCGAGGAAAAATCCAACTTTTGAAAAAATTTCCGACTGGGGAAAAAGTGAGTTATTGATATCCGTTCGAACTTTTTAACACGTTCTAAATATTACCCGGAAAAACTAAACAAAGTTAAATTATCCGATCGAATTAACGAGTCCCCAATACAACCCTAGAAAACTCAATACTTGAGTATATATAAAAATTCCCAGAAGAATCAGGAAGTACCTACGGTTCAACTGTAGAAAAATGATGCCCTAAGTCCACTGTTGCGCCGCGGAACCGCCGCCAATGGCATGTGTTTGCCGCGGTTCCGCGGCTATGTAATGGAATTACAGGCTCGGTTTTCATAGAGGTCCATAGAATTCCCTGCTGATTTTTTTGAGTATTTTTAATTTGGAAAGAATCACATTTTCATAAAATGTACAGAGAAGGGTTCTTATCGGAGTCCTCGGGTTCGATCGGACTTTAAACTTCGTCCAGACTTCGCCTAAAGCTCTAGCTTGGCTCTGATACCACTGTAGAGTTGCTGGACACACGCACAAGGGTCTACGAGGCATCAACCATGCCCGATTAAAAATTTAGCCGTGCCGAACAACCCAAAACCGGATCTTTAAACTAGAGTTTATGCGAAAACTAACATGTTAAACACTTTAACACTAAGTGAGAGGGATTACAACCTTTGTAGATCCGATCCTTCACTTCTTAAGCTCCGTATTGAGGTCCCTTCACTGCGATCATCGTGTTCTGGACTCTCGAGAGGCTTCACGAAGAGAATGATGCAACCTTGCTTCCGATCTTCGATAACATAGATGATCTACCTTGAAGTTTCGTTAACACAAGCTATCACTCATGAAATGATGTGAACACCCTCATCTAAATGGCAAGGATAGATGAGGATGATGAAGTAGGATTTTTGCTCTCATTTATAATTTTTTTCTCACTCACTTTCATCACAAAAGAAAGCTTTTTCAAGAAGGAACTCAAGAAAGAAGAAGATGAATATCATAATCCTTTTGTGATGAATAATGAATTATTGTAGTGGTTACAAATCTAACCAAGGATTAAGCATGAAGGAGTTAACCCTTGTAGAGAATTAACTAGAGTTAATGGTTTGGATTGGGTTAACAAAATATCTAGCTAAAAACAAAGTCAAAGCTTCATGAAGCTTCATGGAAGCTTCATGCAAAAGCTAACCCTAATCCAAACCCTCACCAAGTTTAAACCCTAAACCATTGTTAAATTTGTAACCCTAATATTTTACAATATTATATATCACATATACAATATATATTGTAACAATAGAAAATAATACAATTAACATATATCGCATATATATCAATGTATTATCCCGTGAGAAAATGAATCTTTTAGTGAGCTAATATTAGTTAATGTAATTTAATATATCATATATATTATTATACATTAAATTATCGAATCAACTCTTGATCCGATAATCCGGTTATTTCATAAATAACCGACTAATATGATGACCCGGCTATATCACATATACCCGGCCGATATCTCATATCGCAAGAATCCAATACGGTATCACATACCGCATTATCCTCGGTCCCGCACATATCACATATGTGCTCCTACTCCGTTTTGCCCGAGTCAAGAAACCTCTGTGTAGGACTCTAAAGAATCGTCAATACGCCGGCAGTAGATGATGATCATATCAAACACCCACAAGCTGCAAGCAGTCAGCTAAACGTAACAGCCACCCAGATATTGAGCGCTCAGAAGATCAACAAGCAAGCCTGTACATTCTCCTATGAATCCAATCAGTAACACTCCCGTACAGTCCGGTCTCGTCGTCTGATATGTTGCATATCTCGCCTAGGGGTGGTAAACGTCAGACCCCAGTAGCTTGATAAGTCATGTCGATATGAGGTCTATAACAGTTCGAGAAACTACTGATAACACTTACCAGTAAATCTCAGCAACCCTGGCCAGGGATTTCCGGTTATAGCCAATCGAACACAGCACAACATCAACTCCCTATACCGGGAGAGACGAATCCCCTCCTATCGCTCATTGCCTCCATGTGATTCGGGACTGTACCCAAAAGCCACCTTTTTGCATGCCCTCTTGGACTTGGTATGATGGAAATCAAAGCACAGTGGGAATCACACAAGATTCTATGACGATCTCGGGTCAACAGACTACTCTGTACCAGTGTCACCGGAGAACTGCCATCTGACGTGAGGTATAATACCATCTGGGAGTTCTCGGTGAGTCCGTCCAGTGTACCCAGTCTCCACTGAGCACCCGTACACCATCCTTGATGTCAAACACCGATGGATATGGGATCATCCATCGCCCATCATATGGGTCAAGATGCGTATACGCTAGTCTACTCTGGTGTATCGACGCCCTGTCTCGATACACCCTCGACTAGGAATAGTAATAGGATGTACTCGTCGACTACCGTGGCCCCACTAGTATGATCTCATCATAGTCCCAGTAGTCGAGTACATATCCTAAGGGCTTTATCAACATGTAACATAAAGACAATCAGAGTACATGTTAAGATAAAATACAACCAGATAGCATACTATCATGTCGAGCAAGAAAGTCCTCCCTATATATGTCCTAGCATCCACTACAATATACAGCGTATGTACAGTAATGGCCTCTAGGGCATACATATAACTAACAATCTCCCACTTGCACTAGGGCCATCTGTTGTGGTATCACATACCCAACAATTGGCTGCGGTTGAAGTATCTCATACTCAACCATCCCATAAAAGTCTCTACTGGGAAAAAGGCCTTTGTGAGTGGATCCGCGCTGTTGTCCTCTGTGTCTACTCTCCTAACCTCGATCTCCCTGGAGATCAACCATATCCATGATCAGGTGATACTGCCTAAGAATTATATCTGGATTTCTGATGGGACGGTAGTTCCTTGGCTAAAGCCACAACATTGTTCTCTGGATAATCTGGGCAGAAACAAAATATCTTAAAAATCCCAAAACATCATACTGAACAAACTGCAGGAAATCCGAGTCGCGGCCGAGTCAACTCGGCCGCGGAACCGCGGCGAAACGCTTGGTTTCGCCGCGCTTCCGCGGCGCTTTGACCGAGTCGTGGGCTCATTTTTCTTGTATGTTCCTAAAATAACCTGCACTGATTTTTAAGGTGTGTGGAAATATTTTTAGGGCTGTTTTAAAAATCGGCAGAAGGTGTAGGTTTTTGATTTTTTTGCGATTTTTTTCGGTTCGAAGTTCTAAACACTTTGCTAACATGCTAGTTGTTGTTTAGCTAGGCTCTGATACCACTGTAAGTCTACGTTAACCACCCCGGTGCTTACGGGGAGGCGGAATAGGTAAAAAACGATTTTTAACTCAAGGTAAGATGGACTAGAACTAGAGGATCTTTGCTAAATAAAAACTAACAAACTAACTACAAGTTTAACTACTCGGTTAGAAGGTTATACCTAGGTCTTGAACTCCTTCTCTTTTTGCTCCTTGGAATGGTGTGAACGGCTCCTCCTCCTCGTCTTCTCTTTGCCGAAGAAGGATCCACCCGAAGGCCTCTACCTTGTGCTCCTACCTCAACCAAGAGGTAACTGAAGTGCTTGGCTTGCTAAACCTAGAACTCTAGAATGAGTAGAGTGAAGTCTTGATAGTTTTATTTCAAGAGCTCATGGTTCTCAATACATGAGAGATGAGAGCTTTTGAGAGAGCAAGAGGATGAGCTCAAAACAAGAGAGAGAAAGAGCAAGAGAGAATGAGAGACTTTTTGCGACTATACTCTCATATGAGAGAATTATGAAATAACAATAATAATTAAAGAAATTGTGATGGTTCATTTGGAATGACCATTATCATTTCACATTAAATGAAATTTGTAAGAATCAAGAAGCATCTTTCATGTGAAATGATGATGGTCAAATTGTCAACATAAGTCAACAGGTCAACCAAAGTCAACATAAGTCAAATGGTCAACCTAACCATGGCACAATTATCTTTAATTAATATCATTAATTATATTTCTCATTTTCATTAGGGTTTGGAAAAAGTCAACGGTCAACAACCCTAATGAGAATCCTCTGCCTCTGTCAACTGTGTATACACACCCGCATCCGTGTTCCGAGGAACACGAATATAATGAGACAAAACCAATCCCAAAACAAATACTAGGATCTGGCTTAAACCAAAACCCGCTAGTAATAACTGCCCGGACACCAAACGTGCACAAGTGCGCGGATGTGAACGAACCCTGTCGCAAAACCATGCGACCTCTACTCTGTTTTGCCCAAAGGCGAATAACCCTCTGTGTGGGACTTTAAAGACTCGACACTACGCTGGCAGTGGGTTTAACCATAGGCCGCAAGCGGTACTAGCTATACGTAACGGTCCCCAGGTAGATGCCGATAAGAAGACTGATGATGTGAACCCATCCAAACTCCTACTGAGCCTGAATGTGACAATCTCCGTACAGTTCAGTCTGTTCGTCTAAGAGTATCGCATGGCGGGCCTAGGGGCGGTAAACGTCAGTCCCCTAATAGCGGTATAAGTCATGTCGGAGTGTAGCCCAGAACACCCTGAGACAACACTGGAAACGCTGCCAGTATATCTCGCTTGCCCTGGCCAGGGACTTTGTGTAATGGCTCTCCTAGACACGGCACGATATCAACCCCCAATACCGGGAGAGACGAATCCTTTTTAACCGTCACTGCCTCCAAGTGCTTCGGGACTGCACCCAACTGCTACCTGTTTGCACGACTCATTTGAGCCGTGATAGGGTAGCAATCTAAGAACAGTAGGAATACACTCGAGGCGAAGTGACAGTGTCAAATCAACGGACTAAGCTGTACTCATGTCACCCTGAGACAACACTGGAAACGCTGCTAGTATATCTCGCTTGCCCTGGCCAGGGACTTTGTGTAATGGCTCTCCTAGACACGGCGCGATATCAACCCCCAATACCGGGAGAGACGAATCCTTTTTAACCGTCACTGCCTCCAAGTGCTTCGGGACTGCACCCAACTGCTACCTGTTTGCACGACTCATTTGAGCCGTGATAGGGTAGCAATCTAAGAACAGTGGGAATACACTCGAGGCGAAGTGACAGTGTCAAATCAACGGACTAAGCTGTACTCATGTCACCTGGGAACTGATAACTGACGATAGGCATAATACCAACCAACAGTTCCCAGCGAGTCATGTCCGGTGTACTCGTAACCTAATGAGCACCTGCATACTATCTCCAGTACGACGTACTGATGGCTGTGGGACAGACCATCTCCCCTCCTGGGATGAGAAGCGTATACACTAGTCTACTCTGGAGTATCGATGCCCCGTCTCGATAATCCTACGACTAGGGACCTGTATAACGATGTGCTTGTAGATTACCCAGCCCCCACTAGTGTGACTGCCATCACAACGCTAGTAATCAAGCAAAGATCCTAAGGGCTCCACTAATATGTATAGGCGATATGCTAAAAGAAACACATGCACATATTAAAGTAGAAACAAACCAAGTAGCATACTACCATTTTGAGCAAGATTGTCTATACAACTGTGAATATCCCAAGCTTCCATTAAGTAATATACAAACTAGTATGATACAGTAATGGCCTCTAGGGCATATACACTAACATGATATTCCTATGCTGCAATCGGTCAAGCTCTTCTTATCACAAAGATTCTCAATGAAAGATCTAGGTGATGCCTCCTGCATACTGGGAATTATGATCTATAAAGATAGATCTAAACGGATACTGGGATTGTCCCAATCCAGGTACATTGACATCATACTAAAGAGGTTTAGTATGGAAGAATCCAAGCGTGGGAATCAACCTACGATCTCTGGACTCACTCTCTCCAAAGAGATGTCTCCCAAGACTGATTTGGAGAGAGCTCGCATGCAAGGGATAACCTATGCTTCGGCAGTAGGCTTTATCATGTATGCGATGTTGTGTACCAGACCCGATGTAGCATACTCACTAAGTGTAGTGAGTCGGTATCAAGCAGATCCTGGAGAGAATCACTGGACAGCTGTGAAGAACATTCTCAAGTACTTGCGAAGGACTAAAGAGATGTTCTTGGTGTATGGTAATGGAGAACTCCAGGTGGAGTCCTTTACCGATTCGAGCTTCCAAAGTGATAAGGACGACTCTAAGTCGCACTCGGGTTTTGTCTTTACCCTCAATGGAGGGGCGGTGTGTTGGAAGAGTTCCAAACAGGAAACCGTTGCAGACTCGACGATGGAGGCTGAATACATCGCTGCCAACGATGTTGCCAAAGAGGCTGTCTGGATAAATAAGTCCATTACTAAACTTGGTGTGGTTCCGTCCATTGAGCACCCAATACCTTTGTATTGCGATAACAATGGAGCTGTGGCTTTGGCCAAGGAACCCAGGTCCCATCAGAAGTCCAGACATATTCTGAGGCGGTATCACCTGATCAGAGATAGTTGATCGACGGGAGATCGAGGTCAGGAGAGTTGATACGAAGGACAACACTGTGGATCCACTCACGAAGGCCATTCCCCAGACACAGTTTGAGAGACTCTTCGGGATGCTGGGTATGAGATACTACAACAGCTGGCCTTAGTACAAGTGGGAGATTGTTAGTTATGTATATGCCCTAGAGGCCATTGTTGTACATATGATGTATATTATAATGGATGCTTGGATATATATAGAGAGGACTTTCTTGCTCGTCATGATAGTATGCTATTTGGTTTCACTTTACCTTAACATGTTGACTTGTATTAGTTTATTGTCTTGTTCTCACATGTTGATAAAGCCCTTAGGATATGTACTCGACTACTGGGACTATGATGAGATCATACTAGTGGGGTTAGGGTAGTCAACGAGTACATCCTATAACTGTTCCTAGTCGAGGGTGTATCGAGACAGGGCATCGATACACCAGAGTAGACTAGCGTATACGCATCTTGACCCATATGATGGGCGATGGATGATCCCATATCCATCGGTGTTTGACATAAAAGATGGTGTACGGGTGCTCAGTGGAGACTGGGTACACTGAACGGACTCGCCGAGAACTCTCCAGATGGTATTATACCTCACGTCAGATGGCAGTTCTCCGGTGACACTGGTACAGGTTAGTCTGTAGACCCGAGATCGTCATAGAGTCTTGTGAGATTCCCACTTTGCTTTGATTTCCACCTTACCACATCCAAGAGGGCGTGCAAAACGGTGGCTTTTGAGTGCAGTCCCGAATCACATGGAGGCAATGAACGATAGGAGGGGATTCGTCTCTCCCGGTATAGAGAGTTGATGTTGTGCTATATTCGATTGGCTATAACTGGAAGTCCCTGGCCAGGGCTGATATAGAGATTTACTGGTAAGTGTTACCAGTAGTTTCTCGACCCATTATGAGTCTCATATCGACACGACTTATCGGTTACTGGGGTCTGACGTATACCACCCCTAGACTAGATATGCAACATATCAGACGAAGAAACCGGACTGTACGGGAGTGTTACTGATTGGATTCACAGGAGAATGTACATGCTTGCTTGTTAATCTTCTGATCGCTCAATACCTGGGTGGCTGTTACGTTTAGCTGACCACTTGCAGCTTATGGGTGTTTGATATGATCATCACCTACTACCGGCGTATTGACGATTCTTTAGAGTCCTACACAGAGGTTTCTTGACTCAGGCAAAACGGAGTAGGAGCACATATGTGATATGTGCGGGACCGAGAATAATACGATATGAGATACCGTATTTTATTCTTGCGATATTTGATATCAGCCGGGTCATCGGATCAAGTGTTGATTCGATGAATCGGTACAAAAATATATTAGTCGGTTATATGCGATATAGCCGGATTGTCGGATCAAGTGTTGATTCGATAATTTAATATATAATTATATATGTGATATATTACATTACATTATCTAATATTGGCTCGCTTTATTGATTCATTTTCTCACCGGATAATACATTGATATATATGCGATATATATGTTAATTGTATTATTTTCTTTTGTTACAAAATATATTATATATGTGATATATAATATTGTAACAAGTTATGATTACAAATACAACATGATTAGTGGAGATTAAACATGGTTAGGGTTTGATTTGGGTTAGTATTTTCTTGAAGCTTCTAGAAACTTTTGTTTTGTTTTAAGCTAAGATATTATGTGTTGATATTTTGAAGATATTATTTAACCCAACCCAAACCCTTAACCCTAGTCTATTCTCTACATGAGTTAATACTTGATATTATTAACTCAAGGTTCATTTTGTAACCATGATAACAATTCATTATTCATCACAAAAGAAATCATCTTCTTCTTCCTCCTTGAAAAGTTTTCTAGCTTTTGATTTTGTGATGAATGAGTGTGAGAATTTGAAAATAAAAGAGAGCATAATTCCTACTTCATCATCCTCATCTAATCTAGCCAATTAGATTAGGGTGTTCACTTCATTAATACTTGATTATAGAAGTGAGAGCTTGAGTTAAAAAAACTTCAAGGTAGATCATCTTCGAAAAGAAAGACTTCAAGCAAGCATGGATCATTCGGGTTGTGGAGCCTCTCTTGAGTCCGGGAGATCATGGATCGCAGCGAAGGGACTACTACTCGGAGCTTATGAAACGAAGGAGCGGACTACAAAGGTTGTAATCCCTCTCTCTTAGATGTAAAGATGTTTACTTGCATGCGTAACCCTAATTATCTAGCAAAGATCCTTGCTTTAGCTTGTTCGGCACTTCTAAATTTTAAATCGGGCATGGTTGATGCCTTATAGACCCTTGTGACAGTGCCTAGTAACCCTACAGTAGGGAGCTCCAGAGAACTGGTCTTGCACCCCGATCCGTATCCCCTTCGGATGACTCGTTCCGTGTGGGCTTTGCTACACCTCCAGGTATATTGCATGCATATTCATTTTGTGTAACATTTCCGAAAATAAAATAATTATTTTTAGGGAATTTAAATAAAAAGTATTATGAATATTTTAATGTATAGAGAGTGTTTTAATAATGTGGTATAGTTATATACCGATAATTTGGAAAATTGATATAATTCTTAATTTTGAAGGTGTTAAGTTGATTTGGACAATTTATAAAATTATATACAATTGATTATATACATATTTAGTGTTAACTTGATTAATATTTGCTAGTAGTGCATTAATCATGTTTATGTGCATGTCATGCAACATAACATGTTGCATACACTAGTTAATTTTTTTAGTTGAACCATGGTTTAAACTCCTCATTTTGCACATATATATATATATGGTTTTTGTTTTATGAAATGAAAAGAAAAGAAAAAGAAAATAGATGAGAGAGAGAGAGAGAGTGATGGGACAAGTATCATGGTGAGAGAGAGAGGGGGTGGGAGAAAACTCTAGAATTCTCATGGTTCTCTTCTCCATTCATTTCATCATCTCACCATTTCATCTCCTCTTCATTTTCCTTCACCACCCTCCACCTCCTCTACCACCCATGACCACCTAAAAAACCACCTCAAATCACCATGTCACCTTCATTAAAAATGTGTACAAGCTCACTACAAACCTAATGGACCTATCAAGTAGAGATTTTGAAGACTTTGGGCAACTCAAGAAAATTCTTGAGTTGCCAAATGAGGTAAAAACCTACACCTTTAGTTTAGAATCTTGTATTCCTCATATCTTTGGTGGTTTAGAGTGGATTAAATATGGTTTAGCAATAATAGAAATTTTCAAGTTCAGGGTTGGGTGATTTTTAAGATGTGTGAAGGTGAAATTGAGACTTATTAGTGACCACAAATCCTCAAATGTTGGTTTTGTGAAGATATTGGGGGACCACAGGGAATCTAGAGCAACCTGAGACCTTTATAAGAAAAACAAACAACTTAGTTGACCTAATCAGAACCGTAGGAGACCACCATCAAAAGACGAGCTACCAATTCTACTACGAGACCGGCGACACCGGATTTAATAGGCATTTCGCCGGGCCTGTCGTGGGAGTTGGCGTAGGGGTTTAGCATGTAGCTCACTTACCTAATGTCCTACCCCCTGTATTGTTTGTTTAGACCTTAATAACCTGAAGCAAAATCTGGAACTATTTTCTTTAGTTGATGTTTTAAGTTTTGTGGATTTTAGTAACTTGAGTTTTGATATATGTGTTTTATGTCGATCGATTTGCGTTTGTACGTCGATGTCGAGAGTTGTTGGTTATTCCTGCACACATAGACCATAGGTTCTAACCTATGTGTATTTCGTATGCCGTTTTGGTTTCGTATTCGATTCGTGTTACGATATGACGTATTGAAAACTGTAGGTACCCCGCGTGGACTTCAGGACGACGAGGGAGAGCGTGGCGTCTTTGACTTCGGCAAGCGAGGATCAAGGTGAGTAGATGTATATCTACGGGGGAAGTCCGGTGGATGGCGTATAGCACCCCCGCAATCGTAGAATAGGGTATTACTATATCTGTAAGTTTGGATGCGGTATTTGGATACTTAGTAAAGATGGTATTTAGAAAACCTTAGGTTAGATTAGGTTGATCTAGAGAGACATATCCATAGGATGATTACCTTGGTGGTGAATTGCATGTTATATGTAGTCGCGCGCACGCGCGCGCGCACATGATTTTGTGTGTGTGTGTGTGTGTGTAGGTATGTGAGTATGTGTGTGCGTGTATATATTCATATACACGAGTGATGAGGATAGCATGTGATATATGGATGATTTGTGTCAAAAACTGTAATTACCGCAATCAGAAATGGCGTCGCTTCGCAGCTAGCCGGTGAGTACGGGTCGATCCACAGAGACGGGTAAATTCCTTTTATGTGTCTTAACGAGTTGATTCTATTTGTCGTTTTGGTTGGTTTATAAGAATCTAAAATACTGGATCTAATTAATCTAATTAAGAATCTTGCTAGGGTTAGGCTTAAGGGAAGTTTTGGAGATTAAAGTTTTTCATCACCGCTTTCAATGCCTACTTTGTTTAGATCTATTAGATGTTAAGTTAATTATCAATAAAGTGGATACAAATCTTTTGGGAAGATGTTTCTTCCTCTAGATTTGTACCCTACCTTTGTTGATAATTATCATAACCCTCACGGAAAACGCGCGGAACCGGCCCTTTATACTACGGTTCATCGTTACCTCGAAGGGTAGGATGCCGCAGGGAGCGGTTGTGCTCGTATGCGTGAAGTTCTAATTTATTAGGTGAAGGTGGCATTGAAAGGGGTGAGAGATTTCATCTCTCAACCCTTTTCCTAAGGCTAACCCTAACAAGCGAGAAGACTACTCGCTCATTAGGGGATGAGAAGACATTATAATTAAAAGAATTAAAAGACTTACTAGGTTGACGGCTCCCTCCAAACAAGAAGAACAGATCTGAATGTCACCTCCAGAAATTCTGAATTTTATTGATTGAAAAGAGGCATACAATTTTTAGATCTAAAACTACAATTTATAGGAAAATAGAAAACCTAGGGCTACAGGCTCTCGCACATGCGCAATTACAGATTTGACCACGAAAAATCCCAACAATTTAACCGTCGCAGCGATACAGAAATTTTCCACCGACACGTGTTCCTCATGGCCGCGGAACCGCGGCGCCAGGTAGGGTTTGGCCGCGGTTCCGCGGCCAAAGAAGGGAGTTGGGCCTTGTGCCTTCTGGTCTTGGTTCATTAGCTCTTTGGACTTCTGTTTCTTCACTTGTTTTCTTTTTTGGGCTTCTGGTTCTTCTCCAGATTTTTAGTGAAGACTTGTATTGGGCTTTTTAACCGTTTCACTTGACTTTTTGGACCTTGCACTGTTCTTCGGCTAGGCTTGACTAGGATCCGTCTACTTGTTGGTCAAAAGTCCCTTTTTCTGTTGTTTTGTGTCTTTTTCACTGTATTTGCTCCAGAAACCTGTAACCTGTAATATGCAACAAACGTGCGTCAAGAGTACCTGTTTATTTATAAAAAGGGTAAGAATAGGGGAATGATAAATGCAATATTATGGTCTGAACAAATACCCCCAAACTTACCTTTTGCTCGTCCTCGAGCAAACTTATTGTTTTTTTCTCTACAAAAAACCTAACCGCACTTTCGCAGGGAAACGCGATTGCACTGAGCACGTGCAACAAGCCGTTAAACCTCTAGGTGTCCCTAGTAGGAGGAGTGTTGTCTCCTGAGGGTTTTCAGCGGATACTACCCACAAAATCCTATCAACTAGGCCTTTCGACTTTTGTTTTCCAATTAGGTTTTCTAATAAGGAATTCTATTATCTTCTACTTGTAAATTATCCACCCATATTCTTCACGCTTCCTCATTATTTAACTTAAGATTATATATGTTATGTAGACCTACTTAGCTTTCGGCATCTCTTAAGTCTTCCCTCTAGGGTTTTATCTCCACTTAGGAATTTCTATCAACTCTACTAAAGATACAAGTTCTATTCTTCATTCCTCTCTCTCATCTAAATTCCAATCACATACCCCTACGTGTGTGTATAAGTCACCCCTACACTTGGAAATTCAAATTAAGCAATCAACCCCTTGTCCGTTGTCCAAAGTACTAATTAGTGGTGAATTTAAATAAAATTTGCTTACACATCCTTCATGCGACCATTAATACTTCCTGAGGTACCAACGACCGATTACAAAATGCGTTTGCACTTTAAAGCATACTTCCTAGTCTTTGCAACACCCAAGGTTTTAGCAGTGACCCCCAAACCAGTTGGTCTAAGGCACTAGGTGATGAAGCACCCTCGCTAAATATTTTTTTTCTATTTTTGCAGCCTTAAGTAATCACAAAAACCAGTGTCCATTTTTTTCTTTATTCACACTTTTTCATACTAAGGACTTTAGACAAGAGCCTTTCAAGGTCTCTTCTACTATTCCAAGTTTCAAGGTGCGTGAATGTGCAAATTGTAGGGTATACATTTTCAGAATCTAGACTTAAGTTAGGAACTATTTTTCAAACTTATACTCTAATAAGAACATCAATACTCTTCCCTCATTTCGACTTAACCCAAAAAGTGAACCCAAAATTTGCCTATTTCTAAATAAACTACAAGGCATATACTTTCTACTGTTAAACTTTAAGGAAGGTTATTTTTAGGGTTTTTAATTCACTAAGTCTAAGATCTAGTTTTTCCTAGCTAGTTAACCTATTTGTCAAACTCTAGTCAATTAGCCAAAATTGAATACAATAATTTTTATAATTTTTCAAATTTTTTCAAATTTTTATGGGTTTTCAAATAAGTATGCAAATGCAAAGATATGTACAAATGAATGCGAAGGAAGAAGACGTACCGAGTATACCCCCAAACTTGAACTTGACAGTGTCCTCACTGTCATGCTAAACCAAGAGGGTCAAAACACCGATACTTCCCTGTTTATTTATTTATAATTTTTATATTTTATTTAAGAAAAACAAAAATATGTACAAAAAGGCCCTCCCCCAAACTTCATTTAAACTATGTTAGACATGACTGCCAAACTTTGCACCGGCCAAAAGTCAACACCAACCATTTGAAAAATTTATTAGTAAAGGATATTGGTTGGTGGAAAAATAAGTTGTGGTGGTCCGCAAAGAATTTGGGAAGATAGAAGTAGTGGTGTGGGAGGTGTGGAGGGAAATATACAGGTGATGGTGATGCATCGAAACGAGAATGCGAATGATCAGCAATCAGTGGAGTGTTGGCATTGTCGTACCTTATTAAAAGAAAGGGGGGTATTTCAACTTCTAAGGGAGGAAGTTGGCTCACTACAATACCCCCAAGATGTTCCTGTGGGTCCTCTATTGACATGGCATCATCCATCACATGTGTATGATATTCACTTATGAGGGAACTTATCTCCTCGATGTCCGCCATAGTCCAATTGGAAACTTGCCGCCTATCTTGTAAGACTTTTAAAATAGCGTTCTCTTGCTCGAAGGCTAGAGAGGCTGATATGATAATGGGAAAAGTCTCATTCTCACCTATATGAGCATACTTAAGTTGAGGCGGTAAGGACATGAGTTCGAATTTCTGAGGCGAAAGAATCATTGCGGAATCTACCTCGAACTCAAAGGACTCTAACACAGGTTCGAAATCACTGCAAACAACCGATTCGGATGGTTCGACTGACTCATCCAAAAATTCAAACGACTCATATTCGGGCTGTGAGTCGTCATCATCCAAAAAAGTGAAACATTCATAATCAACATCGGTTGTGTCAACGGTGGTAGGCTCAAGGAGGGACGCACTAGTGGCGTCAAAACTGTTTTCATCAAATAGAAATCTTTCAAGCTCGCAGTCCTCCTGCGTGATTTCGTGAATAGAGCAAACTTCTCGTGTACTAGTTTTAGGCACGGGGGGCAGACCTCCCATCTTATAAATATTGAACTCACTAGACCTCTTCCCGAAGGATAGAGTCATGGAGCCATTGCGACAATTTATCACGGCATTGGAAGTGGCCAAAAATGGTCGACCAAGAATCACTGGAATTTGGTTTCTTGGGTTAGCAACAGGTTGTGTATCCATAACGTAAAATCAACGGGGAATATGAATTCCCCGACTTTGATCAACACATCTTCTAGTTGACCCCTTGGATAGGTGATTGATCGATCAGCCATTTGGAGAGTGCAACGAGTGGGTTTCAACTCTCCAACCCCTAATTGTTCGTACACGGAGTAAGGAATCAGGTTAACACTAGACCCAAGATCTAAGAGTGCTCGATTAATATTCTTATCCCCAATTGTGATTGAAATAGTAGGACAGCCGGGGTCCTTTCGTTTTTGGGGTAAGGTTTGATGGTGGTTAATAGCATTGCTCACTGCACTAGCCACTAGCACTTTCTTGGGTACTTGAGATGCCTTTCTCTTCGAGGTGCACAAGCCCTTTAAGATTTTCGCGTATGAAGGGACTTGTTGGATAGCATCCAAGAGAGGTATATTTATGCTAACCTGCTTAAATATTTCCACAATCTTCTCCACTTGTGTATTTGGTTTATTAGGACTCAACCTGTTTGGGAATGGAGCATTTTGAAAATTTGTTGAGTCAAAAGTCTGTGGAGCAGACTGTGGATTAGGAACGGATCCCAGTGTGGATGTGTTCGTGTTGTTAGAAATGGGTCCGTTCGAGTCAGGAGAAGTAGAGCCGTGTGAAGGGTGGAGAATAGGCTCTAAGGAAAAAGGTGAAGAAGGAAGTGAAGAAAATGAAGAAGGGGAAGAAGAAGAACCACCGGCGGGGATGTCATCATTAGTTTCCACATTATTTTGCAACTCTCTTCCGGATCTCAACGTGGTCACCGCATTCACATTGTGATTGTTATATGCGTTTTGTGTGTGACCGGGATTGGGCAATGGTTGAGATGGAAGCTTTCCCTTTTCTCTCTCGCTCAACGCAGCAGTTAATTGTGCAATTTGTGCCTCAATAGATTTGATACTTTGATCGTGTGAGGCATTGTTATTCAATAAAGATTGAACATAACTTTCAAATCTTGCTGCGGATTCTGTAGTTTGCTTAAGAAATGCATCTAGACTTTTTTCGAGCGAGGTAACCTTATCATCATTTGGTTGAGCCAAATTGTTCGTTTGATTTGTATAAGGTTGTTGTTGGAAAGGTTGCTGTATTTGAGTTTGTAAGGGTGCTTGTTGTTGTTGTGGAGGAGCTCTTTGAAAATTGTTATTCCCTTGGAACTGTTGATTTGGGTGACTCCTCCACCCCTGATTGTATGTCAAAGAGTACGGATCGTTTCTTTGTCTTTGCTGGAATGCAGCATTGACTTGATCCTGCCCTTGAATGGGTGCATATAAGGGCACTCTTCGGTTAAATGCGATGGGTTCGAACAACAAGCACAAACAGTTCTTGTGGGTAGAGTAGGGGCAGGAGAAGACGATGAGATTTTTGTCTCAATGGCTTCTAGCTTTTTCATAAGTGAGGCCATCTCGGCCTTCATAGCAATCGACATATCTATTTGATGTATGCCTGCCCTAGATTGACCAACTGAAGAAGATGATGTGGTCTTGGTACTCTCCCACTGAATTGTTTGCTCACTTAGGTCCTCAAGAAACTGCCAAGCTTCGTCGCTAGACTTGGAGAGAAAATGACCTTGACAAATTGTTTCTAGCAACTGCTTCGTTGTTGCGTTCAATCCCTCGTATAAAGTTTGGCAAAGTTGCCACTTTTCTATCCCATGATGAGGGCATTGAACAAGTAGGTCTTTAAATCTCTCGAAACACTTCCAGAATGGTTCGGACGGAAGCTGTGAAAATTGTATAATCTCATTTCGGATTCTAGCAGTTTTATGATGAGGATAGAACTTTTTCAGAAAAGCTCTCACAAACTCGTCCCAATTTCTAATGGAATGTGATGCGGTGCTGTATAGCCACTTCTCGGCTAGGTCAAATAAGGTAAAAGGAATGACCCTTAGCCTTATTGCGTCATCACTTAATTGGGTTGTCTTCATCATGGCGCAAACGTTTTGGAATTTATTAATGAAAATATATGCATCTTCGGATTCCAAACCATGAAACTTAGGCAGCATATTGATGAAGTGTGGTTTTATTTCAAAGTTGTCCCCATTTGCCGGTGGGGGTGAAAGACATGTTGGTAAGGAAGTGCGGACGGGGTAGAAGAGATCCTGGAGCGCGACTCGTGCGGGCGCTACAACAGGCAGAAGATTCGGGTTATTCGCACCTGGCGGAGGTGGAATCATTCCCGTCGGTAAGGTATCGTTGGGGTTGAATCCCGACATACCTTCGGTGAAAGAATTTGAGTGTGGAGGTAAGGAAGTGGACGGAAGATCGACGAAGGGTTCGTCGAAGGGTTCGTTGGTCGGTACCAACGAAACACGGACTAATCGGGCGTTAGTATCCCTAGTCCAAGATGACATACACTAAAGGGTAGTGCAGTCAGAAAAAAATAGAAAAACAGAATGTGGGGGTAAGATAACGTCAATGAAGGAGAGATGGTGGAAGTGAGGTGCAAGTTTTCTTTAGCGGCAAGTTGCAAGTTTTTTAAAAGATTTTTCTTTTTCTTATATATGTGCGTGTTTTGCAAAAAATGTTTTAGAAACGGGACTCGTGACACCAATGTGTCAACCACACATGCACAATCAGGCCTAGATCTAGGGTCGCCTAGGTCTACTAGACAGCTCCTAACTAGGGCTAGAAATAGACCTCAAACCGCCTCTTCACGGACAAGTACGGCCAGGTAAGTGGGAAGGAACCACCACTATAGTGGGCCTAATTAATAACCACTAGCCTAGACACCGCAATGTCGGTTAGGATAAACGGCCGATGCCTACCCTAGTCCTTTTCCTATCGAGCTCGATGTCCTTAGGTCTGAGTCTAATCTTTTTTAATTAATTGTGGTCGATGCAAAATGCTTAGGTGTTTTCTGGGGTCCTGGGAAGGGTGATGAAATCCCCACCCAATCTGAGATTGGTCAATTAGCCCCTTAGAGTCCGGTTAAATTATGCAAAACAAATAAAATTTCACTTGCATTCAATTTTTTTTTAGCGCGGCGCAAAGAAACCTGCAGAAATCTGTTATTTAGAAGGGGAGAATGACTCTTTACGCAAAGAATTCCTGCAGAAAGATTTTTACAGAGAGATATATGGGAGGTTGCAGAGGAGAGAGAGAAAAATCAAACCAGAAAATTTCAGGTGCTGACGTGTCACTTGGAGCGCGGATGAGCGGCGGAAGGCCTCTTTATGCGGCGGAAGCGCGGTGTAACAGAGGGATCAGCCGCTGAAAAAATTTCTGATGTTCTGTGACTTCAGTTCCTCTCTGTTCTTATATGTACTTTTCTGTTCTTCCCTCTGTAAAATTCCAGATTCTTGATTCGTCGCTGTTCCTGCAAGATCCAAAAGATACACCCTTCAAACAGATCAAATTTGATTATTTTTTTATAATTTTTTATATTTTCAGATTTTTATAATTTTTAAAATTTATATCAACCCGAAAATTCACAAAAAGAAAGATTACGCCGTCCCTGGCAACGGCGCCATTTGATTTGTGTCAAAAACTGTAATTACCGCAATCAGAAACGGCGTCGCTTCGCAGCTAGCCGGTGAGTACGGGTCGATCCACAGAGACGGGTAAATTCCTTTTATGTGTCTTAACGAGTTGATTCTATTTGTCGTTTTGGTTGGTTTATAAGAATCTAAAATACTGGATCTAATTAATCTAATTAAGAATCTTGCTAGGGTTAGGCTTAAGGGAAGTTTTGGAGATTAAAGTTTTTGATCACCGCTTTCAATGCCTACTTTGTTTAGATCTATTAGATGTTAAGTTAATTATCAATAAAGTGGATACAAATCTTTTGGGAAGATGTTTCTTCCTCTAGATTTGTACCCTACCTTTGTTGATAATTATCCTAACCCTCACGGAAAACGCGCGGAACCGGCCCTTTATACTACGGTTCATCGTTACCTCGAAGGGTAGGATGCCGCAGGGAGCGGTTGTGCTCGTATGCGTAAAGTTCTAATTTATTAGGTGAAGGTGGCATTGAAAGGGGTGAGAGATTTCATCTCTCAACCCTTTCCCTAAGGCTAACCGTAACAAGCGAGGAGACTACTCGCTCATTAGGGGATGAGAAGACATTATAATTAAAAGAATTAAAAGACTTACTAGGTTGACGGCTCCCTCCAAACAAGAAGAACAGATCTGAATGTCACCTCCAGAAATTCTGAATTTTATTGATTGAAAAGAGGCATACAATTTTTAGATCTAAAACTACAATTTATAGGAACATAGAAAACCTAGGGCTACAGGCTCTCGCACATGCGCAATTACAGATTTGACCACGAAAAATCCAACAATTTAACCGTCGCAGCGATACAGAAATTTTCCACCGACACGTGTTCCTCATGGCCGCGGAACCGCGGCGCCAGGTAGGGTTTGGCCGCGGTTCCGCAGCCAAAGAAGGGAGTTGGGCCTTATGCCTTCTGGGCTTGGTTCATTAGCTCTTTGGACTTCTGTTTCTTCACTTGTTTTCTTTTTTGGGCTTCTGGTTCTTCTCCAGATTTTTAGTGAAGACTTGTATTGGGCTTTTTAACCGTTTCACTTGACTTTTTGGACCTTGCACTGTTCTTCGGCTAGGCTTGACTAGGATCCGTCTACTTGTTGGTCAAAAGTCCCTTTTTCTGTTGTTTTGTGTCTTTTTCACTGTATTTGCTCCAGAAACCTGTAACCTGTAATATGCAACAAACGTGCGTCAAGAGTACCTGTTTATTTATAAAAAGGGTAAGAATAGGGGAATGATAAATGCAATATTATGGTCTGAACAATGGAGATGAGTCGATATGATCAGGCATGATGCCGTGAGATTTGATATGTGATTGAGTCATGATATGGAATATGATATGATATTATAATGGATCGTTGGGCGATATGTATTCAAACATGTAACATGTGATTTGATAAAATAATAGATTGTATGAGACCTTAGATCCATACCACTGATTATGATATTGATATTGTACGACGATTGATATCGTACGATTGATGATTCATATGATATTTGACCCGTATTCTCGATTTTGAGGATGTCATACGATGGATATTACCGCACGAGGTTCATGTGATGATTGATCCGCACTCTTGACTCTAGGATGCCGTACTATGTATTATACAGTACGTGACGCTATGAGGCTGGATCGCCGACTACTAGGTATATCGACTCGGAATATATATTTAGATTTTCTTATCCTTCCAACTAGTTTCTTAGTTAGTCTCTTAGTTGTTTAGGTAAATTCCAGACCTGGCTTGAGTCATACCTATTTTCAAAACTCACGAATCGTGAGTATTTTCAAAAGACAGCCCAAGAGATGCTACGGATTTTTCAAAAGACATATCTTTTCTCAAAAACACCGTAGCCCCTACTTTTCTAAAAACCTCGATTCGTGCTATTTTAAAACACTAAAACCGTATGACTCGTACACTGATATGTATATTTTATAATGTTACGGTTACTATTCGCTTTTCTGTTATATTTATGTTGTTCTCATCGCATTACATATTTATTACATGTGTTTTCTTTAGCTATTATGGACCCCGTCTGTTAGGACACCAGCACTATTACCGATGATGCGTATGTTCTACATACACTTGCTTGCCGGCTCACACACATCATCGTCGGTAATTGCCATATCACGTACACTTTAGAAAACGTTACTTCATTAGTATAACCTGCTAGCTGGAAATTTCAACGTAGTACTAGAATGCTTACTCTCATATGCTAATTTAGATATTGCATTACTTGCTTAGATACCCCATGTATTATATATTCATTCTGCTATGCAATATTGTGGGGCTTTATGCCGGTTTTCACTATTTATTGACTCTTGATTTTAGGATTTCAGATTTCCATGAGATTTCTGGATTTGGGGAAAACCGCAAGGATTTTATAAACTCATTATAATTTTAAAAATGCAAGTTGCGATTTTCTTGTGATACGATGTATATGGCGTCCACCATGAGTTTTCCTGATTGAGTTGGTTTTCGAGACCCGATTCGAGGAGTAGGATGAACCGTTTCGGGTATATGGTGGACTCGGTAAGGTACCCCGGGGCATGAAGCTCGAGATGTAGATGATGAGCTTGGCAAGGGTAGACTACCTACCGATGATATTTGGCGCGGCAGATATCCAGAGGATATCGACCGTAGTCGTAAGATTGGATGATATGGGCCGATCCGGACTGACGGAACCCGGGATTTGAGGATTTTGTGTCGATATTTGACATGGATTTCTGTCGATTTCATTGATGATACTCCAGTTTTTATACTAAAATCTTACTGAGATAAGAACACGGCTTTCTCATATAGATATATTATGGTTTCATTCTTCACGCATTTATACATCATATATATGACATGTTGCTACTTGAAGCACTGACACGAGTACTTAGTATTACACTTATGCTTAGATTATTACCCTTGCCACTACTAGATGTTTCAATGTTATAATCGAGTATGTTACTGTATGACCTAGGAGATCGTCATACATGCGATTTCTACTCGGTGATGTCTTCTACTCACGAGTTGGTAACTCACCCCCGTTGTGCCACAGTTTCTTTGCAGGTTCGGCCGTACAGGTTCCGTTGCGGTTTGCTGGCACATCATTTCTTTCGGGTGATTGCTTGGTAGGTGGATTCACTTGCATCGTGACCACCATTGCACATGTACTTTATATTTCAATTGTATCTAGTTAAAGGCTCTATCAACCAGACTATGTATATTTAGTAGACTTAGAACACCACAATTATTTATTCTTTCGGTCTTAGAGTCGCGCTTATGTATTTATTGTTGTTTCTGGTTTTTCTTATGATGCTTAGTTTTCTCGCTTTCATTCTGAGTTTTGATCCTCGCCCTTCGACGTTGTATATTTATATTATCTTGCATGGTTGTTTCCACCAATTGGTGAAGAGCTAGCTCCCGCTTGGGGATGCCTAATTTATTATTGCTTGTATTCATTTTTGGGTTAAAAATTATAAAGGAGGTGCTGCCCAAATTTCAAATGACAAAAAGGGTTTTCAAGTTAGATACAAATATAGTGTTTTCATATATTACTACTTGTGTGTGTGTGTGTGTGTGTGTGTGTATAAGAATAAGTTTGATTTTTAGTAAACCTTATTTCAAAACTGCACCTCCACTATTTTCCCCTAAAAAGGTTTAGATTTCTGGGCTTTTGGCTTACTTGTATTAGGTGTGGTCCTATAGACTTCACCTGATTCAAGTGCCAGTCATGTGCCTTTTCCGGGTCGTGACAAAGTTGGTATCAGAGCGTTAGGTTTAACCTTGGTTCGGGTCTAGATTTGACTGTGCGGAGTTTACGGCGTATATTTATATTTGGAACCTAGGCTTGACCTTACGGAACTTAGACTTGGTCGAGGGGGTATTAGACTCGAACTTTCATCGCGTAGGTTGACCTTGGTTGATGGAGTAGGTGACTTAAGTAAAGTAACGTGCCGTGTGTATGTTCCGCGGCATACTTACGATACGCTACTCCGCTTAAGAAGCCTTAGAATGTACATTTCTTAGGCACTGTATTTCTATTCGTTCCTATGATCTATCCTCATCGATGTCGGATTGTGTTTCTGTTACTACGGTTACACGAGCAGAGGAAGTTGCGGCTAGAGGTGCAGTCAGCATGAGCTCGTCAGGGACGAGGACTGACCAGGTTGCTTTCCGGTAGCAAACGAAACACATCAATATATTGTTATTTGGATTTTTCCGTTGACACGAGCGTTCGAGATTTGCCCCAGATGATTGGGCTGTTGTCAGAGGCCAGCCGTATTGCGAAGACTATTAGCGTACCGCTAACTCCAGATGATTGAGGTATTGTCTACCGTGCGGACAGATGAGCCAGCTGTTACTACGACTGACAAGATATCGGTCCCAAACGTTGAAAGCTATTGCAGCATGAGGTTACATTCAGGAATGTGATAGAAGATCGCTAGTCACCCTTGGATAAGACTAGGACCTTTTGTTCATTGGATGCTCGATGCGAGATCTTCATATTGACTAACTTCAGCTAGAAGAAGACCTCACCCAGATGCGATGTAAGTCGATCGAGAACGAACGAGCATAAGCGCATCACTCTGATGATTTGGACGAGTCCCCGAGGATGTAATTAGCAAGATGCATACTACAGGATATTTGAGATGCCGAGTACGTAGCTTCGTAAAGGAGACTCTAGATATGAGTGCAGCCGTTTGGAACGCATTTCACACAGCTACGAAGAGATAATTCCGAATTGGTCCATATTGAAGAAAAGCAGAGTAAGAGGTTCGTAAGAGATCTTGACGATATGACGTTCCACTCCGTTGACATCAGAGATGTGATATGCATACAGAGACGTTGAATATGGATATATCTTCCAGAAGAAGTCGTGATGAGTATGCAGCTGTTCCGAAACAAGAAATGGATTAAGTAAAGGGTGATAGCTTCCGGGCAGTTCGGCAGAGATGAGGCTTGGGAGAGACCCCGACATAATCTTTCTGGAATACTACACAAGAAGACTTGGACCCAGGATCAGATTTATCGCACACCCTTAGTGGGCAGAGGTTGCCATAATTGACGCGATACGTTACGAGCAACCATGTTAATTGGTCAGGAAATCTTTAGAGAAGCGCCAGAACGGGACTGTTTCCGTCGGTACCCCGAATCGGGCTATCGAGCTGAGATGGCGTATAACTGGTAATCCACACAGAGAGAACAAGACTTAAGGGCAGAAGGCGCCAGACCGTGAACAGGAGGCAAGTAGATACTTGCTCTGCTAGCTTTGGATGCACCGACACCCTTCGACATTAAAGGAGGAGCATATCGATGACAGTATTTATGATTTGTGATTTGGTGATTCAAATATCATGTTTCCGTTGTTTTGGATTCTAGTATTTTGAGGATTTTGTTTCATGATTGATACTTCTTATGTGCACCGCAGTTGCACTTGATTTGTATTCTCATATATCAGTTATACTGATTTTCATTTTGTGCAGACCCATTGCACCTGATTTTGATTTCATACCCTCCGATATATTCGATTTTGATTTCATGCATAAGGGTTGCACACGATTTTTACTTATGCATTCGGTGTAATTTACACGAGCTTTCAGTACCTTAATGTGATTTTGTGCACGCAGATGCACGCGTTTATGAGTTTATATACCACGGTATACCTGATTTGGATTGATGTATGTTGTATACCGTCGATTTCTATTGTGATATTCGCTATTTGTTTTCGTGCACCTTGTGCACTTGACTGGGATTCTTGCGCACACTTGACGCACTTGATGCGATTTTGTGCACACCAGATGCACTAAATCGAGATTTTTCGTGCATATCAGATGCACCTGATATGGTTGTCGTGCACACCCGTTGCACTTGACAGATGTTTTTGGTGCGCACCCGTTGCACTCAGTTTTGTTTCTGTGCACATTCGTGGCATCCGTATTTGGTTTCGATTTTCGTGCGCACCGGACGCACGTGACACTTTTGTACACGCTATTTGAGATGGATTTCTTTCGAGCATCATGTTTTCATGACTTATATGCTATATGGTTTAGTAACCCACCAGGACTGTTCTGAAAACAGTACCTAAGTGTTTTTGCATGCATCGATAATTGCCGAAGGGATTTATAAAAAGGAGCTATAGTCTCAATATTTTCCTCTGTGTGTCCGAGATGACATGAAAACTTTACAAAGGAAACACTTCTAAATTATTTTTAAATGGCGGGACGTTTACGTTAAATAAAGGATGTATATATATTTAGCTATTTTCCTTATAAATGAATGTCCACTACTTATGCCGTGATACGCGCATCGCACGGCGATTGGAAAAAGGTTTTGCATGCATTTCTATTTGGATGTTTTAATGATTTCACGAGATGTGTATTATACATATGTCATAATCTTAATTATATCATACGTGATTTTCGTAATGGTTTTTAACACTTATGTTTTCATATTAACTCCCAGGATGACGTGACGCTTGACGGAGTTTCGATTTCAAGTTTTTGGCACTCGTTTTCATGCGCATGTATTGCGCTATAATATGTTTTGTGTATTCATAATTTCGGAGCCCTGACGATTTGATCATTTTACTGAAATGTTTTAGCATTTGGGGGGTTTAAATTTAAATTCGGGGACCGAATTAATTTAAGGGGGGAAGATTGTAACATTTCCGAAAATAAAATAATTATTTTTGGGGAATTAAAATAAATAGTATTATGAATATTTTAATGTATGGAGAGTGTTTTAATAATGTGGTATATTTATATACCGATAATTTGGAAATTTTATATAATTATTAATTTTGAAGGTGTTATGTTGATTTGGACAATTTATTAAATCATACACAATTGATTATACACATATTTAGTGCTAACTTGATTAATATTTGCTAGCCGTGCATTAATCGTGTTTATGTGCATGTCATGCAACATAACATGTTGCATACACTAGTTAATTTTTTTAGATGAACCATGGTTTAAACTCCTCATTTTGCACATATATATATGTGGTTTTTGTTTTATGAAATAAAAAGAAAAGAAAAAGGAAATAGATAAGAGAAAGAGAGTGTGATGAGACAAGTATCATGGTGAGAGAGAAAGGGGGTGGGAGAAAACTCTAGAATTCTTATGGTTCTCTTCTCCATTCATTTCATTATCTCACCATTTCATCTCCTTTTCATTTTCCTTCACCATCCTCCGCTTCCTCTACCACCCATAACCACCCCCAAAAACCACCTCAAATCACCATGTCACCTTCATTAAAAATATGCACAAGCTCACTACAAACCTAATGGACCTATCAAGTGAAGATTGTAAAGAATTTGGGCAACTCAAGAAAATTCTTGAGTTGCCAAATGAGGTAAAACCTACACCTTTAGTTTAGAATCTTGTATTCATCATATCTTTGGTGGTTTAGAGTGGATTAAATATGGTTTAGCAATGTTAGAAATTTCCAAGTTGAGGGTTGGATGATTTTTAAGATGTGTGAAGGTGAAATTGAAACTTATTAGTGACCACAAATCCTCTAGTGTCACTTTTAGGACCAATACTTAGTGTAGAAGACCAAACTTGAGTTTAGATATTTCAAATGTTGGTTTTGTGAAGATATTGGGGGACCACAGGGAATCTAGAGCAACCTGAGACCTTTATAAGAAAAACAAACAACTTAGTTGACCTAATCAGAACCCTAGGAGACCACCATCAAAAGACGAGCTACCAATTCTACTACGAAACCGGCGACACCGGATTTAATGGGCATTTCGCCGGGCCTGTCGTGGGAGTTGGCATAGGGGTTTGGCATGTAGCTCACTTACCTATTGTCTTATCCCCTGTATTGTTTGTTTAGACCTTAATAACCTGAAGCAAAATCTGGAACTATTTTCCTTAGTTGTTGTTTTGAGTTTTGTGGATTTTAATAACTTAAGTTTTGATATATGTGTTTTATGTCGATCGATTGGCATTTGTACGTCGATGTCGAGAGTTGTTGGTTATTCTTGCACACATAGACCATAGGTTCTAACCTATGTGTGTTTCGTGTGCCGTTTTGGTTTCGTATTCGATTCGTGTTACATATGACGTATTGAAAACTGTAGATACCCCGCGTGGACTTCGGGACGACGAGGGAGAGCGTGGCGTCTTTGACTTCGGCAAGCAAGGATCAAGGTGAGTAGATGTATATCTACGGAGGAAGTCGGGTGGATGGCGTATAGCACCCCCGCAATCATAGAATAAGGTATTACTATATCTGTAAGTTTGGATGCGGTATTTGGATACTTAGTAAAGATGGTATTTAGAAAGCCTTAGGTTAGATTAGGTTGATCTAGAGAGACCTATCCATAGGATGATTACCTTGGTGGTGAATCGCAGGTTATATGTAGTCACGCGTGCACGCACACACACTTGATTTTGTGTGTGTATGTGGGTGTGGGTGTGTGTGGGTGTGTGTGTAGGTATGTGAGTATGTGTACACACACACACACATATACACGGGTGATGAGGATAGCATGTGATATGTGGAGATGAGTCGATATGATCGGGTATGATGCCGTGAGATTTGATATGTGATTGAGTCATGATATGGTATATGATATGATATTATAATGGATCGTTGGGCGATATGTATTCAAACATGTAACATGTGATTTGATAAAATAATAGATTGTATGGGACCTTAGATCTGTACCATGATATTGATATTGTACGACGATTGATACCGTACGATTGATGATTCATATGATATTTGACCCGTACCCTCGATTTTGAGGATGCCGTACGATAGATATTACCGTACGAGGTTCATGTGATGATTGATCCGCACTCTTGACTCGAGAATGCCGTTCTATGTATTATACAGCACGTGACGCTATGAGGCTGGATCGCCGACTACTAGGTATATCGACTCGGAATATATATTTAGATTTTCTTATCCTTCCGACTAGTTTCTTAGTTAGTCTCTTAGTTGTTTAAGTAGATGCTAGACCTGGATTGAGTTATACCTATTTTCAAAACTCACGAATCGTGAGTATTTTCAAAAGATAACCCAAGGGATGCTACGGATTTTTCAAAAGGCGTATCTTTTCTCAAAAACACCGTAGCCCCTACTTTTCTAAAAATCTCGATTCGTGCTATTTTAAAACACTAAAACCGTATGAATCGTACACTGATATGTATATTTTATAATATTACGGTTACTATTCGATTTTCTGTTATATTTATGTTGTTCTCATCGCATTGCATATTTATTACATGTGTTTTCTTTAGCTATTATGGACCCCGTCTGTTAGGACACCAACGCCATTACCGATGATGCGTATGTTCCATGTACACTTGCTTGCCGGCTCACACACATCATCGTCGGTAATTACCATGCCATGTACACTTTAGAAAACGTTACTTCATTAGTATAACCTGCTAACTGGTAATTTCAACATAGTACTAGTATGCTTACTCTCATATGCTAGTTTAGATATTGCATTACTTACTTAGATACACCATGTATTATGTAGTCATTCTGCTATGCAATATTGTAGGGTTTTATGCCGGTATTCACTGTTTATTGACTCTTGATTTTGGGATTCGGATTTTCCATGAGATTTCTGGATTTGGGGAAAACCGCAAGGATTTTATAAACTCATTATCATTTTAAAAATGCAAGTTGCGGTTTTCTCGTTATACGATGTATATGGCGTCCACCATGAGTTTTCCTAATTGAGTTGATTTTCGAGACCCGATTCGAGAAGTATGATGAACCGTTTCGGGTACATGGTGGACCCGGTAAGGTACCCCGGGGCAAGAAGCTCGAGATGTAGATGATGAGCCTGGCAGGGGCAGACTACCTATCGGTGATATTTGGCGCAGCAGATATCCGGAGGATACCGACCGTAGTCGTGAGATTGGATGATATGGGCCGATCCGAACTGACGGAGCCCGGGATTTGAGGATTTTGTGTCGATGTTTGACACGGATTTCTGTCGATTTCATTGATGATACTCCAGTTTTTATACTAAAATCTTACTGAGATAAGAACACAGCTTTCTCATACAAATATATTCTGGTTTCATTCTTGACGCATTTATACATCATATATATGACATGTTGCTACTTGAGGCACTGACACGAGTACTTGGTATTACACTTATGCTTAGATTATTACCCTTGCCACTACTAGATGTTTCAGTGTTATAATCGAGTATGTTACTGTATGACCTAGGAGATCATCATACATGCGATTTCTACTCGGTGATGTCTTCTACTCACGAGTTGGCAACCCACTCCCGTTGTGCCACAGTTTCTTTGCAGGTTCGGCCGTATAGGTTCCGTTGCGGCTTGCTGGCACATCATTTCTTTCGGGTGATTTCTTGGTAAGTGGATTCACTTGCATCGTGACCACCGTTGCACATGCACTTTATATTTCAGTTGTATCTAGTTAAAGGCTCTATCAACCAGACTATGTATATTTAGTAGACTTAGAACACCACAGTTGTTTATGAAAGTCGACCTTAACACCACCATAAGGTTCTAAAGGTATCAAGCATGCCACAATTTAAATTTTTATTTGGTGCTAAGTTAGACTAACAAGATCACTACTAGATTATTAGGGTTTAGATTAGTGGTGTGAACAACTAGAGAGAAAAGAAAAGAAGTTATACCCTATATGATCAAGTCCTTCTCTTCTTAAGCTCCTTGTAGTAGTCCTCTTGACTCCTCTAGACTCCACTTCGAGTTGAACGAACCTCCTCGTAAATTTTCGCGCCAAAGAAGATCCACCCGAAGTCCACAAGCTCAAGCCAACCCTTCACTAATCTCATTAGTGAAGGCAACACTCCACATCAAATTGCTAATCTAATGTGTGATGGTGAAGTAGGGGTTTAATTTCTCACTAGGGTTTTCTTAAGTTCAATGATTCACATCACATGTGAGGGTTTGAACTTGGAAGTGAGGTGAAGAAAATTGTAGCGAGCAAGAGCTCAAAAATGGCTAAGGCATGAAGAATGAAATATGAGAGTTAACTAAAATGGCTCTCTCTTTCCTCACTTATTCAAGTATGGAATAAAATTGCAATTCTAAATTACAACCATGCTTGAATAGTGAGTCAAGATTAATATACAAATAATAAAACCCATGTCTTGCCCATTCCACAAATATCTCCACAATTTACACCTCATTTTTCTATTTTCTAAAAATAGAAAAGCATGCCATGCTTCATATAATATATATATATATATATATATATATACACACACACATTAATATATATATAAAGCAATTAGTGAGCTAATGATATTAGTTAAGATATAATTATATCACGTATAATATATATCACATTATTAAATCAACACTTGATCTAATAATCCGGTTATATCACATATAACCAACTAATATCATTAATCTGAATATCACATTATCAAACCAACACTTGATTCAATAATCCAGTTATATCACATATAACCTGACCGATAACAGATAACTGCCAGATTACAATACGGTATCATATACTCGAATTTAATCAAGCCCACACACATATCACATATGTGTCCTACTTCGTTTCGCTTGAACCAGGAAACTTCTGTGTGGGACTTTAAAGACTCGTCAATACGCCAGCAATAGGTGATGATCACATCAGTCACCTACAAGCCGTCAGCGGTACTAGCTGGATGTAACGGCTACCCGGGTATTGAGCAATATGAAGATCAAAAAGTAAGCCCATCCATACTCTCCATGAAGCCTATCAGTAACACTACCGTACAGTCCGGTCTCTTCTTCTGATATGTCGCATATCATGTCTAGGGATGGTAAACATCAGCCCCTAGTAACGTGATAAGTCATGCCGATGTCTGGCCTATAACAATTTGAGAAACTACTGATAACTCTTATCAATAAATCTCAGCAACAGCCCTGGCCAGGGACTTCCAGTTATAGCCAATCGAGCATAGCGCAACATCAACCCCCAATACCGGGAGAGACGAAACCCCTCCTATCGCTTATTACCTCCATGTGACTCAGGACTGTACCCAAAATCTACATGTTTGCATGACTCCTTTGAGCCGTGGTAGGGATGAAATCAAAGCACAGTGGAAGCCACACAAGACTCTATGACAATCTCGGGTCTACAGACTAACCTGTACCAGTGTCACCAGAGAACTGCTATCTGACGATAGGTATACTACCACATAGGAGTCCTCGGCGAGTCCTGTTCGGTGTACCCATTCTCCAATGAGCACCTGTGTACAATCTTTGATGTTACACACCAATGGTTGTGGGATCAACCATCGCCTTCTAAGAGACAAGAAACGTACACACTAGTCTACTCTGGAATATCGATGCCCTGGTCTCGATATTCCCACGACTAGGAACTGATTAAAGGATGTACTTGTAGACCACCCTGGCCCCACTAGTATGATCTTATCATAATTCTGATAGTCAAGTACATATCCTAAGGGCTTTATCAACATATGAGAGTAAGACAGTAAATAATACCAGTCAACATGTTAAGATAAAGAGTAACCGGATAGCATATTATCATGTCGAGCAAGAAAGTCCTCTCTCTCTCATACTCTCTCTCTCTCTCTACATATACATGTATATGTATACATATATATACATATACATATACATATATATATATATATATATATATATATATATATATATATATATCCAAGCATCCACTATAATATACATCACATGTACAATAATGGCCTCTAGGGCATATATATTACTAACAGTTTATTCTTTCGGCCTTAGAGTTGCGCTTATGTATTTATTGTTGTTTCTGGTTTTTCTTATGATGCTTAGTTTTCTCGCTTTCATTCTGAGTTTTGATTCTCGCCCTTCGGCGTTGTATATTTATATTATCTTGCGTGGTTGTTTCCGCCAATTGGCGAAGAGCTAGCTCCCGCTTGGGGATGCCTTATTTATTATTGTTTGTATTTGTTTTTGGGTTAAAAATTACAAAGGAGGTGCTGCCCAAATTTCAAATGACAAAAGGGGTTTTCAAGTTAGATACAAATATAGTGTTTTCATATATTACTACTTATGTATATATATATATATATATATATATATATATATATATATATATAAGAATAAGTTTGATTTTCTGTAAACCTTATTTCAAAACCGCACCTCTACTATTTTCCCCTAAAAAGGTTTAGATTTCTGGGCTTTTGGCTTACTTGTATTAGGTGTGGTCCTATAGACTTCACCTGATTCAAATGTCAATCACGTGCCTTTTCCGGGTCATGACATTTTGAATGTAATATTATAGATATACTCGCATATTTATTTTTAAAATACTTATATAGTCAATGTTTAATTGTCTAGCTGTAGGTGGTGCGTCCACATCAGAGGCAGAGGCCACTACCGCACCTGCAGATATGTTTATATATCATATATTGCATGCATATTGATTTCGAATGTTATATCATAAATATACACACATTCTTTTTGCTCTTACTTAGATAATCAATTTTTGATTGTCTAGCTGTAGATGGTGCCTCCACATTCCGGGCAGAGCCCACCACCGCACCTGCGGGTATGTTTATATATCATAAATTGCATGCATATTGATTTATAATGTTATATTATAGATATACACATTCTTTTTGTAATTACTTATATAATCTATTATTAATTGTCTAATTATAGGTGGTGTATCCATATCTGGCGCAGAGGCCACTCCCGCCACTTCCGTACCCTCCGCTTAGTCTCTAGGTTAGTATTCTTAAATAAAAATATTTATTCATTTTACATATCCTCTAAGAATAACCATGAACTTCATATAATTTTATCGTCAATGTTTATTTTCTAGTTGAAGTGGATGCATCCACGTCCAGGTCACCGGCTGTTCCTCACCGGAGGAACTATCGTCCCGCTCATGCTACTACCCGGGCCCAGGCTTGTGCTACTGTCGCCGGAGGTATATATCGCACTTCAATTTTCGTTAATTCTTGATTTCTAAATACCGTTTTGTCTTAATATTGTTTGTCTTGATATTTCTTGTAGATGCAGGGCAGCCCCATCTCGAGAGGGGGACTCGAGGGTCGAATCAGTCCCACAGGCTAAGGCCCGATAGAGCTAGGGGAGGCACCATTCCCCCTCTTCTTTACCTCCGATTATCGCTATACTGGCGATTATGCCGAGAGGTTCGTCCGGTATATGGGGGATGAGAGCCGCATCTAAAATAAGTATCCACTTCACGTTAAGTAGGGCGATCAGCACCGGCGCTCATTTGCCCTCTTCTGGGATCAGGCTTGGGTATTAATATATATTTTCATTTGACTTATCAAATAAATTTATTATTATTTAACACTTATAATTTAAATACATTATTTTCTTATATTTGCAGTTGGATTACGACTTTCAGCTTGTACCCAACCCTAATCACCCTGACAGAGTGCTCGATATTCACGCTCTTTACTTGGGCATCATGAAGAACATGGAATCTAAGGTCCGATATAATAAGAACGAGCTGAAGATCGATTGCTATTTGGTGTGGCTGGCGAACCCTGAGGCAAAGAGAGCGACTCTCCTACATTTTTCGGCCTTTGCCAGAGTCGACGTAGATACATGACCTCTCATGTGCCAATATTATGACTCTGAGCGCAAACAGGTTTGTAATTTAAATGTAATTCATTATTTAGTATATATAATTTATTTTTTTGTGTTGCTTAATTAGAAAACTAAATCTGATTGTGTTGTACCGAAACAAGCCGATCAAAATAATAAGAATAGGAAGTCGGCGAAGAGGGGTCGCCCCACTTACACAGGTGGCTCGAGGAACATTACTCGTGCCATGGAGTCATCGGTAAATTACAATAGATCTATTTTGATATATGCAATATTAAGAGTTATTTTATAATATATGTAAATTTTTGGCGAATTGTAGAGAGCTCAGACACTGGCGCAGGGTGGTACACCGACCGTGTTGAATGCGTATCTTGCCGTCCACGGCACCTCGACAGATCCCGCTACGGGCGAGGTTCGATTCCCCGACACCGCTATCTAGTAGTATTTCGTAAGTGTTAATATTTATTCTAATTCGAATGAAATTTTTGTTTTGATAAGTTCAAATTTAAATGATATACTTATATTTTAATGGTTAATATGGGTGTAGGAGCGGGTGGTGGAGCAGACGGAGGCATCGGGGATCGATTTTAGTGGATAGACTGATCCGATACTACTGACCCCGGTCCTAAACGCCGCACACGGAGGGCACCACGGAGATTGGGAGAGAGGCCGGGGACTGGATCCTCACAGGGCCCATATGAAGTTGGTCTCCACTCCGGCGGTTACTTCCTCTACCCCCGTGAGCAACGTCTGGAGCACGATGTTGCCGCCTTGAAGACCACTGTCGAGGAGTTGAAAGAGATGTCAGTACGTATATTACTTAATAGTAAAATATTATATGACATTATAGATGGTAACATATGCAATATTAGTGGCCTGAGCTTATTTGGTTGTAAACTTAACTTTGATTAATCATACTTACATAAAACTATCTAATTAAACTGAACTCTATAATCATAACCATGCCACATTATTCTTCATTTTGGAGTTTAAAAAGTTATGATTATCCAAATTCAAAACTTGAGAAGATAACATTTCTTTGTAAATTAGATAACTCCAAAACTAAGCATCCAATCAAAACTAAACAATTAAGGAGAGATACGGGCTTACAAGTTAGAGTAAGCATCATTTCTACCCCCACTTAAAATAAACTGCGGTTTTCCAAACTAAATACCCAAACTAGGCCTAAGTCCCTAAGTATTCTTAGATTGGGGTATAAAAGCATAGTCATGAATGCGTGGAATTTCAAGATGTATAAATTCTCATACATAACATATGAATTTCAACATAACGTATGGAATCTCAAAAAAGCATATATAAATTCGCGGTTTCACAATAATCTGATAATGATACGAATTCGACTAAAATCTAATACACCGTTCTTACTTGTTTATTACACACACAAAATTTTACAGATTCGACAGGCTACTTCGACTGCGGCTCCACATGTATCTCCTTCGACTGTGGCTTCGCAAGCCACTATCTCGGCTGCGGTTGTGCAGACCATTCCTACAACTCCACAGCCCGCTCAGACTCCCGCATAGTCCGCCCCTTCATTAGTCGAGTTTTTGACGACTCGGGGTTGCATCGAGGAGCAGATGCACCAGATTACGGCGATTATCAGAGGTGGAGGAGCTGGACTGAGCTAGGGTAGCTTTATATATATTTTTCAGGATGTATGTACTTATTTGATACATATTGTATATATTTGGGATGGTATTGGTGGTTGTTTGTATGTTCATGATGATTTTAGATTGATTTCGTATTCTGTTTGTTTATGTAACACCTTAGTACTATTATACTATATATTTTGGTATTTTAAATCTTACGGCAAAATTCTTTACTATTGTTACTATTGGGTTACAAATGATGCAATTAGTAGTCGGGGTTATTATCCGACCAGACCCGCATGTTTGAAACCCAACATGGTTTGAGATTACATCAAATATTTGTTAGTACAGTGTATCTATGCAAATCTAGAATATATATACACATATAATATTTTAGAATCCACATATCTTTTTATAATATTGCTAGACTCTAAATATCTTTTTATAATACAATATAAAATCAAATAATATTTTTCCCATCTAGCATTGCATGTCATAGTACCCTATATCAGGTGACTGCGCCCATATATCATGTTCGTATCCTAAGAGTTAGACAGACTAGTATTTGGATCGCTACGTATATTTATGTGATTCTCATTTGGGGGTATATGTTTTTAATTACAGGATATTGCATCATTATTTAAATTCTTACGTGTATTCTTCATATTTAAAAACTAGATTTTTAAATGGATACGGGTAATATTCGGATAAATCTGGTATTATCTGTAAAATCTTACCATATATATATATTTATATAACTAATATATATTGTTGGGTTCCTTAGGGCAGCAGCAAGGTTTCGGGAGGTTTCGTCCATGCCAATTTGAAAAAATTGTTGTACTAAAGAACCCTAACCATAGAATCTTAACTAGATATTTAGACGAAACAACAATGTAAACAACTTTACATCTAAGTGAACAAGGAATACAACCTTTGTAGACCGGTCTTTCACTTCAATAGCTCTGTGTAGTAGTCCCTTCGCTCCAAGTAGTGAATTCCCGGACTCTAGAAAAGCTCCACAAGATGAACGGAACAAGCTTGCTTGAAGTTTTCGAGGCCGAAGATGATCTACGTCGAGAAGACACCAACTCAAGCTACCTCTTCACTAATATGAAATTAGTGAAGCAAACACCCTAAAACTAAATGGCTAGTATAATAGAGGATGATGAAGTAGAAATTTTGCTCACTTTAGAAATATTTTTCTCATTATTTTTCTTCATCTCCCATAAACCTAGAGAGCTAAGCTCTTGATGAAGAAGAAGATGAAGAGAGAAGAGAATGAAACTCATGAGGTGAGAATAGTAACCATAGATGGGTTAGTGACACTAACCCATGTAGAGAATAAACCATGGCCAATATTAATGGTTAGGTTAACAAATATCTATAAGTAAAACAAAATTAGTGGACTTGGTCAATGGTTCCACAAGCTTCTACAAGCTTGAACCATGTGACTAATTTCCAACAAATTTTGATTAACTTTAAATAAATAAAACCTAACATTAACATAAGTATAGTGTGAGTCTCATACATCCATGTAGCATGTGGTATCTAGCATGACACAAAATAATGTACATAAATATATATCACATATATACTAAGTATACACAAGTGAGAAAAAGAAATGTTAAGTGAGCTAATATTAGTTAATGTAAATTAATATATCAAATATATAATTATACATTAAATTATTAAATCAACACTTGATTTAATAATCCGGCTATAACACATACAACCGGCTAATATCAAATGTAATATCCTATCGAATCAACACTTGATCCGATAACCCGGCTATATCACATATAGCCGTCTGATATCACATATCGCGAGAATAGAATACGGTATTACATACATGTATTAATCTCGGTCCCGCACATATCACATATGTGCTCCTACTTCGTTTCGCTTGAGCCGGGAAACCTCTGTGTAGGACTCTAAAGACCCGTCAATACGCCGGCAGTAGATGGTGATCATATCAGTCACCCACAAGCCGCAAGCGGTCTGCTAAACGTAACGGCCACCCGGGTATTGAGCGATCAGAATATCAACAAGCAAGCCTGCTCATACTCCTGCGAATCCAATCAGTAACACTACCGTACAGTCCGGTCTCTTCGTCAGATATATCGTATATCACGGCCTGGGGGTGGTATAACGTCAGACCCCAATAGCCTGATAAGTCATGCTGATGCAAGGTCTATAACGGTTCGAGAAACTACCGATAACACTTACCAGTAGATCTCAACAATCCTGGCCAGTGATTTCCTGTTATGACCAATCGAGCATGGCGCAACATCAACCCCCAATACCTGGAGAGACGAAATCCCCTCCTATCGCTCATTGCCTCCATGTGACTCGGGACTGTACCCAAAAACCACCGTTTTGCACGATCTCTTGAACGTGGTAAAGTGGAAATCAAAGCACAGTGGGAATCACACATGACTCTATGATGATCTCGGGTCGACAGACTAACATGTACCAGTGTCACCAGAGAACTACTATCTGACGATAGGTATAATACCATCTAGGAGTTCTCGGCGAGTCCGTTCCGTGTACCCATCTCCACTGAGCACCCGTATACCATCTTTGATGTCAAACACCAATGGATATGGGATCATCCATCGCCCATCATATGGGTCCAGAAGCGTATACGCTAGTCTACTCTGGAATATCGATGCCCCGTCTTGATACTCCCACGACTAGGAACTATTGAAGTATGTACTTGTCGACTACCTCTGCCCCACTAATATGATCCGCATCATAATCCTGGTAGTCAAGTACTCATCCTAAGGGCTTTATCAACATGTAATAGAGAGACAATAAGTGTACATGTTAAGATAAAGTGCAACCAGATAGCATACTATCATGTCGAGCAAGAAAGTCCTCCCTATATATGTCCAAGCATCCACTACAATATACATCACATGTACAGTAATGGCCTCTAGGGAATACATATAACTAATAATCTCCCACTTGCACTAAGGCCATTTGTTGCAGTATCTCAGACTCAACGTCCCATAGAAGTCTTTCTAAGGAAAGGCCTTAGTGAGTGGATCCGCTGTGTTATCCTTCGCGTCATCTCTCCTAACTTCGATCCCTTGGAGATCAACCATCTCCTTGATGAGGTGGTACTGTCCTCAGAATATGTCTGGATCGCTGATGGGACCGGTGTTCCTAGGCCAAAGCCACAACTCCATTGTTGTCACAATAACAGTTATTAGACGCTCAATGGTTGGAACTTTGGTCATCTCATGAACAAGAAATACCCAGACAGCCAATTTGGCAGCATCGTTGGTAGCGATGTATTCAGCCTTTATCGTCTAGTATGTCACGGTATCTAGCTTGGAACTCTTCCAACTTACCATCCCTCCAGTGAGGGTAAAGACAATGCATGTGACTGACTTTCAGTCGACCTTATCACTCTGGAAGCTCAAACCAAGAATATTCTTTTAGTGCTTCTCAAGTACTTAAGAATGTCCTCCACAGCTGTCCAGTGATTTTCCCAAGATCCGATTGATTCCTGATCACTACTCCTAGTGAGTTAGCTACATCTGGTCTGGTACATAACATCGCATACATGATAGAGCCTACTACCGAAGCATAGGGTATCCCTTGCACGCGAGCTCTCTCCAAATCAATCTTGGAAAACATCTTTTTGGAGAGAGTGATTCATGAGTTAGTGGGCAAACCGCCACGCTTAGAATCTTCCATACTAAACCCCTTTAGTATGGTGTTAATGTACCTGGATTTAGGACACTCCCAACATCTACTTAGATCTATCACCATAGATCATAATTCATAAGATGTAGTGGGTATCATCCAGATCTTCTATGGAGAATCCTCGTGATAAGAGGAGCTTGACCGAGTGTAGCATAGGAAACCATTTCCTATCAAAAGTATGTCATCTACGTACAATACGTGGAAGACAACCTTACTCTCTATAACCTTCTTGTATATACAAGGTTCATCCACCTTTTTGATGAAGTCAAACTCTTTGACTGCCACATCAAAATAGATGTTCCAACTCCGCGATGCCTGCTTTAATCCTGATGGACTTAAGCATAGCTTTGAAAGTCTCAACTTTTCCATTTACACCAAGAATCTTCTCAAGATTCACTTGCTCCTGATGGGTTTTACCCCTTTAGGTGCAACATTCAAAGTCATACTTTGTTGGTGTATATGGATTCCATCTTTGATCGCATAGCATCCAGCCTTTATATAGAGTCCTCACTCGTGATGGCCTGCCTAAACCTAGTTAGGCCATCATCTTCCATGATGCAATCCTCGCTCCCACTGTCACCGAGAAGACCGTAGTATCTCTCAAGTGGATGAGGAACCCTACCAGATTCGTGGAGAGGCTGAGGTTCGTTGGAGACTATTGAATCCTTTGGTTTCACCAAATCATCAGCTGTTAGTTTGTCTAGCTGGAACTCCTTCCAGTTCTACCTCATGACCACTAATTTCTTCACAAGAAATTCCTTTTCTAAAAAGATGGCATGCTGAGAAACAAAACACCTTTTGCTCCTCAGTGTGGTAGAAGATATTCCCTTGCAAATGTTCGGGATATCTAACAAACTTATACAGAGCTGACATTGCCTCGAGCTTGTCCAGATTTTTCTTTTCAACATAGGCCGAACAACCCCATATCTTAACTCGTTTAAGACATGGTCTCTTCCCATACCATATCTCATATGGAGTGGTAGGCACTGATTTGGATGAAACCCCATTCAATAGGTATGCAGCTTCTCAAGTGCATAACACCAAAAAGAAATAGGTAACTCAGCAGTACTCATCATAGAGCGCACCATAGCTCATAGGACGCGATACCTTCGCCCCGATACACCGATGTGTCGTGGTGTATATGAAGGAGTAAGCTGAAAGAGATCCCATTCTCCTTTAAGAAACTCCAGGAACTCCACGCACAAGTATTCTCCTCCTCGATCACATCGTAGGACTTTAATAATTCCACCTGTCTGGTTCTCAACTTCAAGCCTATATTTCTTGAATTTCTCAAAAGTTTCAGACTCGTGTTTCAATAGGAACACATGTCCGAATCTTGAGAGATCGTCGATGAATGTAATGAAGTACAAAGAACCAACCTTGGCATTTGTAGACATAGGACCGTATACATCATTATGTATCCGTCCCAAGAGTTCGGTAACTCTTTCTCCGTTTCCAGTAAACGGAGCATTTGGTCATTTTATCTTTGAGACAAGACTGGCAAGTATCATGAGATGAAAATTCGAACAGATTCTCATATTCATCCTTATGTAACTTTAGCTAGTCGTGTCGCATTGATATGACCTAGTCTACAAAGCCACAAGAAGGATTCGTTCATTTCTGAACTAGTCCTCTTGTGTGTGTTCTATATACTTTGAACTGTGTTTTGATTTAGAACTTATATGTCATTACATAACGTGCCTGATCCAATCAACTCTTGATTCAGGAAAATATTCACAACATTATCTTCCAATACAGAATTATATCCTTCTTTAATTTAATAAAGAAACTGATATAATGTTGTATATTAGGTTCGATATGTAATAACATTTGTTCATAATCAATGTATTTACCATTTGGTAATACAGGGTGATATTTGCCAACTGATTTGGCTGCAACAATTGCACCATTCTCTAACATTTTCACCCATCCCCAGTTCTCTACCTTTCTGTAGCCCATGTAACTCTTACATATGTGGGATCCTGATCCGGTATCTCATACCCAGGACATAGAGGATACTGAGAAATAGTTCTCGGTAACGAACATACCCGAAGAATACGCATCAACACGCTTATTCCTCGAATGGGTGGCATGGGAATCCTGATTGTTGGGGTAGAAATTTACGCCGTGGTTGACCAAGTCAAAATCAAAGTCAACCTCAAACCAAGCGGGCCCAAGCCCAGGTTAAGTGGGCCAATGCCCAGGATCGAGCCCGAACATGAAACGGCCGGCCTCCTCCCTTGCCAAAATAAAAATTTTGTAATAAATAATTTTGTTGTATTTCTTTTAATTTATTTTATGAATAAATGTAAGAAAAATAGGCATAAAGCCAAATTTTTGTAAAGCCCATGACTTATGCGCAAAAAGAAATAGCACGTGAGGTATGGGATAGGCAAAATGCCATTTTTGTAAAGCCCAAGAGGCTATAAGTAAAGTGTATAGCCTATAAAGGCAAAGATAATGAAAATATCTCAACAACTTTTCTCTCTTTCCTAAAAAGAATCAAGATCTGTGATCTTCTCTTTTCTCAATGTTCTAAACCTTCTTCTTTTTTTAATTAAATCAAGAGTATTACTCTTCCTTTTCCAAAACTAAATAGTTTTTTACCACAAAACCCACAAAGGGGAATTCAGATCTTCCATTAGATCTCAAAAAGGAGAGATTTAAAAAAAAATCTCATAGTTCTTGTTCATCCAAGATCCTGCCAACAGAGGAGGAAGAAAGAGACCCATCTCCAAAGACCCCACTTCGGGGAAGATCCAGGGCTCCAGGGGGAGAAGCCCCCTTCATCAGCTTCAAAATATCCTAGGAGTTTAACTCCTCATAAATACCACACACACACACACACAAAATAATAAGTGTTCCTTTCTGGGAGTACAACTCCCATTGCAGGGACCAAGTCCCTTTTGCCTCACGAGCGCCCGAGCGCCCACGTGCCTGGCACGTGAGGCGCTAGCGCTCAGAGCGCTAGCGCCCAAAGAGCTAGCGCCCGAGCACCCACGTGCCTAGAACGTGAGGCGCTAGCGCCCTTGCGCTCAGAGCGCTAGCGCCCGAGCGCACACGTGCCTGGAACGTGAGGCGCTAGCGCCCAAAGCGCTAGCGCCCGAGCGCACACGTGCCTGGCAAGTGAGGCGCGAGCGCCCTTGCGCCCAAGGCGCTGGCGCTTTTCCCCATGCATCCTTTGGATGCCCTTTCCCCTTACACACACACACACACATACATACATACACGCACATGCTCCACACTAAATATACCTCCCCCGTTAGAAAAAATTTCTAATGGGGCGCTGCCCCGCACCCCGCAAGGGGGCTGCTAGCTTCCTTGACCCCCAGCCCGCTATCCGGGTAGTGGGACCCCGTGAAAACTCTGCGGGGCCCCCGATATATCCAAAACCTCTTTCAAAACACAACACACGCACACTGCACATTAAGTTCGCATGACCTGTTTGACCCGTCAATCGGAGGTTCTCTCGCTCCAAAGGTGAGGGGTAATTAACGGCAGCTTAGTTCGCGGCTGCCGGAGATTCGGATCCCCACAATCAATAAACCCTGACCTGCCCTAGGTAGGGAGAATCTGTAATGCGCCTGACAAGCGCGCGCGCATTCCCATCTCAATGGGGTGACGAAAAACACCCGACACTGATATTCTCCTATTTCCTGCTCGGACTTATAACAATTATAAGATAGAGTGGAACCAACATTCCCCTGCTCAGTATAATAAGCAGGTTAGGTCAATACATCCATATTATTATCTTGATTAAGGCACGTTACGGTCACTACCAGGAGAGAGAGAGAAGAAAACACTCAGCATATGCTCTTGCAAGATTAGATTGGTTATTATTTTATCTAATCAGGATGGCTCCCACTGTTTTTATCAAATATTCCTTCAAACCCTAAAAGGTAAGACTAGCCGGGATTAATTACACCCTGCAAGTTCGCCAATCTTTCGGCTAGGCCAGTGTCGGTACTTTGAGGGAGGTTCCTCGTGCTTTCGCACGGACCTAATTAAAATAAACCTCATTTTCCCAGGGGCGTAACCCCGTTAACACCTTTCTAGACACCTAGTTGATCGGCTAATTGTAATGTACAAAACTCTCACAGGAGTAACTCTTACTCGCAGTGGGTATCAGGATCCAACTATCTCATAGAAAGTATGCAATCTCATTGGAAATTTCAGCACTTGAAATTCCCAATAATATTCTTCCCCTAGCGTCCTATGACCTTGATGCAGGCCAACAAACCATAGTTCGCTGGTCAAGTTCAACCCGTACATTTCATGATTGAATTAAACTCACCCGCACGACCCTTGATGCAGGCCAACAAAGTCGCACGACTACCCTAATCCAATATCATCGTATGCAGCATATAAGCATTAGTTAGCTACCGCACACTACGCCTTGACGCAGGCCAACAAACGTAGCACGAATACTAAGTAGTATTTATCTGAAATGACGGAGGGATACGACGGGTTTTTAAGAAAACATTTTGCGTAATGAACTTGATATCGTTGTAGAATCAAGTGATTTTTAAAAGGAGTGTTTTTTAGGATTTTACTAGTTTAGCTAAAGAGGTCACTCCCGGTGAAGGGATCTCGGCTCTTTCCTCATCGAATGAGGTGCTGGATATTTCACAAATACCACTATGCAAAGCAAAAACTAAAAAAGCAATCAAAAGACAAAACCGAGTGGGTTGTAGCATCTGCCAGTTTCGCTAAAGAGGTCACTCCCGATGAAGGGATCTCGGCTCTTTCCTTATCGAATAAGGTGCTGGATATTCTACAAGGAATACCGCCATGCAAAACAAGAACTAGAGCTACCAGTTTTTAAAACAAGTTTCTACAATATCTTTAGGTTTCTTTTACTTTCATTAATCTCATTAATGAAGTCCCATCAAATATGCTTCCTAAGTATCACAGAAGAAACGAAAGCAGCAATATTTATTATATATCACATATATAATATAAGCAATCGTCTCAGAATATCAAGTGATCACATCACAGAATATCAGCAGCAGAAGAACACATATGAAATATTGGATATACTAGGAATTCCGTGTTTTAATTAAGCCAATAAAAACGCGGATTCCACGGTCGTGATGAATAGCCAAACCCACATCCCTAGACCCCTACGAGAGCGGCAAACAATCCCACCAATTCTAGAGTTAGAAAACCCGGTCTCCACTCCTCGAGATGGTCTCCCACTGGACTCTAGAACCCGGTTACTTGTGCTCTCCTCCTTGGGTCTATCCTAATGCGGAAAAGTAAATAATATGCATCAATGGTGACATCATCTTCAACACGGAAGTGTCCCAATAAAAGAATATTGCATACAAGCTTTTACATGAATGAAAATGAAAAACTCTCATCTCACATAAAAAAAACAAGCTATTCAAAACATGACGATCTAATATAACATATCACATCAACACATAACATCACATGTCATCAACGTAAGTAAATATGCGTATCCCAATTGTCGTTGACATATAGCAACGAAACCGACGATACACCACATATTACACTTACGGTCGCAGAAAAGAAAGTGAAAAACTACAACAATTGGAATCTGCAACCACCTTAGATATCATAAACCCAATGCATCACATACTTTGGATTTCATGTCCAACCAAATGAATTTCTTAGACATCACATGCCTAACAATTATAAACCCCGCATTTTAGTCTCGATATTGAAAACACTTTCCAATAACCTGTCGGGTAATTCAACAAGATTCCCGATAACATGATCGAATGCTCGTCGGAAAATTTAGTAGACGGCCGCACCCCCGATGCCGTCGACGAAGTGCACTTAGACGGAACACCGCGGCCACGAGCACCCGAACGGATGCTTTTGGCAACGGGGTTCTCCTACAGTCACTTGGTCGGGGCTATGGGGCATGGCTATCTAGTAAGGTTACCCGGCGAGTATCCGCGTACACTACATGATTGCGACGGACTTTTGATCCACATCAAAATCCCGTGGCAACCGATCAAATGAGACTGAATTGCTAGATTTATAAAATTCAAACTAGTTATCACATAACTAATTATTGTGGATTCCAAGTATTGTATCACAATCACAAATAGCTAGACGATGTTAAACTTTTCGATCGAATTAACAAACATCCAAAATTTCCCAAAGAGCTCAACACTTGAGCAGAGTTTAAAATGTACCCAGAACATGCCACAGCACCTATGAACCATCCGTAGAAGGGCCGACTCATGCCTCACTCATGTTGCCGCGGAACTGCCGCAAACCCTAGGGTATGACCGTGGTTCCGCGATCCAAAAAACGAGTTTGGGTATCGTTCTTCTAGAGGGTCCGCAGAGCCGCTTGCATGATTTTCTGAAAATTTTAAACTCGGAAAAATCCAACTTTTGGAAAATTTCCAGCGAGGGAAAAATTGGGTTCTTGATATCCGTTCAAACTTTTTAATGTCGTCTAAATAACCCAAATAGATGTTAGAATTACAACTACGAAACACTCCGAATTGCCTTTGCAGAAAGATAACATCACATGCAAATTTAGCAAAAACAAGTAACACGTGAAACACCAAAACCCAGAGACTGGAACACCCTAAAAAATCCAACCCAGAACAAGCCTACAAAATCGAGCTGGCCGGATTTTCCTGACTTGTGGCCGGCCATTTTTCGGCGAAGAAGGCTGAAATTTTTATGGTGTTCATGTTACATCAAATGCAACATTCTGCAGTTGCTTAAAAAAAATTTAGACTCTCTGAAAATTTCGACAAAAACTAGATTTTAGTTTCGGGTGTTTCGGAGTTGTTTCGGTTTCGTTATCCTACAAATATCGTCTAATTCTCTAGCATGGCTCTGATACCACTGTTGGGTTCTCTAGGGCGGCGGCAAGGTTTCGGGAGATATCGTCCATGCCAATTTTAAAAAATTGCCGTACTAAAGAACCCTAACCATAGAATCTTAACTAGAGATTTAGACGAAACAACAATGTAAACAACTTTACATCTAAGTGAACAGCGAATACAATCTTTGTAGACCGGTCCTTCACTTCAATAGCTCTGTGTAGTAGTCCTTTCGCTCCAAGGAGTGAACTCCCGGATTCTAGAAAGGCTCCACAAGATGAACGGAACAAGCTTGCTTGAAGTCTTCGGGGCCGAAGATGATCTACGTCGAGAAGACACCAACTCAAGCTATCTCTTCACTAATATGAAATTAGTGAAGCAAACACCCTAAACTAAATAGCTAGTATAGTATAGGATGATGAAGTAGGAATTTTGCTCACTTTAGAAATATTTTTCTCATTATTTTTCTTCATATCCCATAATAAACCTAGAGAGCTAAGCTCTTGATGAAGAAGAAGATGAAGAGAGAAGAGAATGAAACTCACGAGGTGAGAATAGCAACCATGGATGAGTTAGTGTCATACACTAACCTATGTAGAGAATAAACCATGGCTAATATTAATAGTTAGGTTAACAAATATCTATAAGTAAAACAAAATTAGTGGACTTGGTCAATGGTTCCACAAGCTTCTACAAGCTTGAACCATGTGACTAATTTCCAATAAATTTTGATTAACTTTAAATAAATAAAACCTAATATTAACATAAGCATGATGCGAGTCTCATACACCCATGTAGCATGTGGCATCTAGCATGATACAAAATAATGTACATTAATATATATCACATATATACTAAGTGTACACAAGAGAGAGAAAGAAATGTTAAGTGAGCCAATATTAGTTAATGTAAGTTAATATATCAAATATATAATTATACATTAAATTATTAAATCAATAATTTATTTAATAATCCAGCTATATCACATACAACCGGCTAATATCAAATGTAACATCCTATCGAATCAACACTTGATCCGATAACCCGGCTATATCACATATAACCGTCTGATATCACATATCGTGAGAATAAAATACGGTATCACATACATGTATTAATCTCAGTCCCGCGCATATCACATATGTGATCCTACTTCATTTCGCTTGAGCCAGGAAACCTCTGTGTAGGACTCTAAAGACTCGTCAATACGCCGGCAGTAGGTGGTGATCATATCAGTTACCCACAAGCCGCAAGCGGTCTGCTAAACATAACGGCCACCCGGGTATTGAGCGATCAGAAGGTCAACAAGCAAGCCTGCTCATACTCCTGTGAATCCAATCAGTAACACTACCGTACAGTCCAGTTTCTTTGTCAGATATGTCGCATATCATAGCCTGTGGGTGGTATAACGTCAGACCCCAATAGCCTGATAAGTCATGCCGATGCAAGGTCCATAACAGTTCGAGAAACTACTGATAACACTTACCAGTAGATCTCAACAACCCTAGCCAGAGATTTCCTGTTATGGCCAATCGAGCATAGCGCAACATCAACCCCCAATACCGGGAGAGACGAAATCCCTTCCTATCGCTCATTGCCTCCATGTGACTCGGGATTGTACCCAAAAACCACTGTTTCGCACGATCTCTTGAACGTGGTAAGGTGGAATTCAAAGCACAGTGGGAATCACATAATATTCTATGACGATCTCGGGTTGACAGACTAACATGTACCAGTGTCACCAGAGAACTACTATCTGACGATAGGTATAATACCATCTAAGAGTTCTCGGTGAGTCCGTTCCGTGTACCCATCTCCACTGAGCACCCGTATACCATCTTTGATGTCAAACACCAATGGATATGGGATCATCCATCGCCCATCATATGGGTCCAGAAGCGTATACGCTAGTCTACTCTGGAATATCGATGCCCCGTCTTGATACTCCCACGACTAGGAACTATTGAAGTATGTACTTGTCGACTACCTCTGCCCCACTAGTATGATCCGCATCATAATCCTGGTAGTCAAGTACTCATCCTAAGGGCTTTATCAACATGTAATAGAGAGACAATAAGTGTACATATTAAGATAAAGTGCAACCAGATAGCATACTATCATGTCGAGCAAGAAAGTCCTCCCTATATATGTCCAAGCATCCACTACAATATACATCACATGTACAGTAATAGCCTCTAGGGCATACATATAACTAACATATATATTGTTTGATATATATATATATATATATATATATATATATATATATATATATATATATATATATATATATTATTAATTATTTTAAATTAAAAAAACACTCTCTTTCTCTCCGTCTCTCTCTCTCTAACTCTCTCTGTCTTTCTCTCTCTATATATAATATATATATTATTATAATATAAAATTTATATTAAAAACTCTCTCTCCTCTCTCGTTTTCTTTCTTCTCACCTTGTCGCTAACCCCGGGCCCTAACCCACGCCATGTCGCGCTCTTGTCGTCGCCGCCCCTATTTTCTCGCCGTCTCCTCCTCCTCACCAACACCATCGGCCACACCTCCTCCTCTCCTTCTTTCCCGACGACACCCAAGCTCCTAACCCCAGACCCTGACACCAAAAACCCATCACCAGCTCGTCGCCGGAAAACCATCACCGCCTGACCACCTCCATCACCTCCTCGTCTTCCCGCAACCCACAGCACCCATACTGAAAGGTTCCTAGGCACCCTATAGAGGTCTCACAAGGCATCGAACATGCCAATATCAAATTTTATTGGTGCCGCGAAACCCTAACACGGATCGTCGGCTAGAATTCTAGGCGAAAAACTAATCTAGTTAACAATTTAACTAAAGTAGAGAGGCTACAACCTTTGTAGATCCGGTTATCCACTTCCTTAGCTCCACATGGTCGTCCCCTCGCTGTCCATCTCGAATCTCGGACTCTCGCGACGGCTTCATCGGAGAAGTGAGCGGAATAGGTCGTCGGCTTCGTGCCGAAGATGATCTACGTCGAGGTTGCACAAGTTCAAGCTCCAACTTCACCAAGTTGTGAAACTTGTGAAGAAAACACCCAAAACAACTTGGCAAGAGGTAGAGGGTGAAGAAATAGGAGGTGTGTTCACTTTGGAATTGGATTTCTCACACTATAGCTCAAGTTGCCATTAATGGCATCAAGCTTTTTCTTTTGAAGATGAAGAAGAAGATGAAGCTAGAATTATGATGAGTATTTTAAAATATCAAATAAAATGATACTTATCATAATAGCAACCATAGTTAGGTGTAGAGAATAAACCATGGTTAGGGTTAATGGTTAGGTTTAGGAAAAGAACAAGAATGGTCAAACTTTCAACACTTCATGAAGTTTCCACAAAACTACAAAAAAAGCCACCATTCTCTTTATCTTTTCAAAATGAAATAAATAAAATAAATAAATAGATAAAAGTAAACCATAACCACTAACTTAACCATTGTTTAATTCTTTACACAAACATAAGCTTGCATGTATCATCAAACATGATACAATCTAGTGCACAAAAATATATCACATATACAATGTGCAATTCAAGTGAGAAAATCCATTTAAAGTGAATCAATACTAGTTTATGCAAATTAATATATCAAATATATAATTACGCATTAAGTCATTAAATCAACACTTGATTTAACGATCCGGTCATATCGCATATAACCGACTAGTATCTTATGTATCGGCTTATCAAATCAACCCTTGATTCAATAACTAGGTTATATCGAATATAACCATTCGATACATTCATCGCGAGAATGAAATGCGGTATCACATACACGCATTATTCTCGGTCCCGCACATATCTCATATGCGCTCCTATTTCGTTTCGCTTGAGCCAGGAAACCTCTGTGTAGGACTCTAAAGACTCGTCAATACGCCGGCAGCAGATGATGATCATATCAAGCACCCACAAGCCGCAAGCGGTCTGCTAAACGTAACGGCCATCCGGGTATTGAGCGATCAGAAGATCGACGAGCTAGCCCGCTCACACTCCTGTGAATCCAACCATTAACACTTACCGTACAGTCCGGTCTGTTCGTCTGATATGTCGCATATCAAGTCTAGGGGTGGTAAACGTCAGACCCCAATAACCGATAAGTCGTGCCGATGTGAGGCTCATAACGGGTCGAGAAACTACCGGTAACACTTACCAGCAAATCTCTGATCATCCCTGGCCAGGGACTTCCCTGTTACGGCCAATCGAGCACAGCGCAACATCAACCCCCAATACCGGGAGAGACGAAACCCCTCCTATCGCTCATTGCCTCCATGTGACTCGGGACTGTATACAAAGACCACCGTTTTGCACGCCCTCATGGACGTGGTAAGGTGGAGATCAAAGCACAGTGGGAATCACACAAGACTCTATGACGATCTCGGGTCTACAGACTAACCTGTACAAGTGTCACCTGAGAACTGCCATCTGACGTAAGGTATAATACCATCTGGGAGTTCTCGGCGAGTCTGTCCAGTGTACCCAGTCTCCACTGAGCACCCGTATACCATCTCTGATGTCAAACACCAATGGATATGGGATCATCCATCGCCCATCTCATGGGTCGAGAAGCGTATACGCTAGTCTACACTGGTATATCGATGCCTTGTCTCGATACACCCACGACTAGGGACCTTGAAGGATGTACTTATGGACTACCATGTCCCCACTAGTATGATCTGCATCATAGTCCAGGCAGTCAAGTACACATCCTAAGGGCTTTACCAACATGTAACTATAAGACAGTTTAAAGAGACAAGTGTACATGTTAAGATAAAGAGTAACCAGATAGCATACTATCATATCGAGCAAGAAAGTCATCTCTATATATGTCCAAGCATCCAATATAATATACATCATCTGTACAATACTGGCCTCTAGGGCATACATACAACTAACAATCTCCCACTTGCACTAGGGCCAGCTGCTGTAGTATCGCATACCGAGCATCCCGAAGAGTCTCTCAAACTGTATCTGGGGAATGGCCTTCGTGAGTGGATCCGCCGTGTTGTTCTTCGTGTCAACCCTCCTGACCTCGATCTCCCGGCGATCAACTATCTCCCGGATCAGGTGATACCGCCTCAGAATATGCCTGGATCGCTGATGGGACCTGGGTTCCTTGGCCAAAGCCACCGCTCCATTGTTATCGCAATACAAAGGTATTGGATGCTCAATGGATGGAACCACACTAAGTTCAGTAATGAACTTCTTGATCCAGACAGCCTCTTTGGCAGCATCGTTGGCAGCGATGTATTCAGCCTCCATCGTCGAGTCTGCCACGGTTTCCTGCTTGGAACTCTTCCAGCTAACCGCCCCTCCGTAAAGGGTAAAGACAAAGCCCGACTGTGACTTAGAGTCGTCCTTATCACTCTGGAAGCTCGAATCGGTAAAGGACTCCACTTGGAGCTCTCCGTTACCATACACCAAGAACATATCTCTAGTCCTTCGTAAGTACTTGAGAATGCTCTTCACAGCTGTCCAGTGACTCTCTCCAGGATCAGCTTGATACCTGCTCACTACACTTAGTGAGTATGCTACATCAGGTCTGGTACATAGCATCGCATACATGATAGAGCCTACTGCCGAAGCATAGGGTATCCCTTGCATGCGAGCTCTCTCCAAATCAGTCTTGGGAGACATCTCTTTGGAGAGAGTGACTCCAGAGATCGTGGGTAAGTTCCCACGCTTGGACTCTTCCATACTAAACCTCTTTAGTATGGTGTCAATGTATTTGGATTGGGACAATCCCAAAATCCGTTTGGATCTATCTCTATAGATCCTAATTCCCAATATGCAGGAGGCATCACCAAGATCTTTCATTGAGAATCTTTGTGATAAGAAGAGCTTGGCCGATTGCAGCATAGGAATATCATTTCCTATCAAGAGTATGTCGTCGACGTACAATATGAGGAAGACAACCTTACTCTCTGCCACCTTCTTGTAGATACAAGGTTCATCTGGATTTTTGACGAAATCAAACTCTTTGATAACGACGTCAAAGCAGATGTTCCAACTCCGCGATGCTTGCTTTAATCCATAAATGGATTTAAGCAGCTTGCACACCTTTCCGCTGCTCCCACTGTCTACGAAGCCCTCTGGCTGAGTCATGTACACGCACTTTTCTAAATCACCGTTTAGAAAGGCGGTCTTAATATCCATTTGCCAGATTTCGTAATCATGATAAGCAGCGATGGCAAGCATGATCCGGATGGATTTAAGCATAGCCACTGGAGAAAAGGTCTCGTCATAGTCCACACCTGGTCTTTGACGAAAACCCTTTGCAACAAGTCTAGCTTTGAAAGTCTCCACTTTCCCATCTACACCAAGTTTCTTCTTGAAGATCCACTTGCTCCCAATGGGTTTTACCCCTTCAGGAGCAACGTCCAAAGTCCATACTTTGTTGGTGTACATGGATTCCATCTCGGACCGCATAGCATCCAGCCATTTCACTGAGTCCCCACTCGTGATGGCCTGCTCGAAGCTAGTTGGGTCATCATCCTCCATGATGCAATCCTCGCTTCCACCATCCATGAGAAAACCGTAGTATCTCTCAGGTTGGCGAGGAACCCTACTAGATCGGCGGAGTGGCTGGGGTTCATCGGGAACTACGGAATCCTCTGGTTCTATCATGTCTTGTGTTATAGTTTGTGCCGCTGGAGCCTCTTCCAGTTCTACCTCAATGCCACTTGTCTGTTTCATAAGAAAACTCTTTTCTAAGAAAGTGGCATGTCGAGAAACAAACACTTTTTGTTCCTCGGGATGGTAGAAGATATACCCTTGTGAATTCTTGGGATATCCTACAAACTTACATAAGACTGATCTTGCCTCGAGTTTGTCCGGATTCTGTCTTTTGACATAGGCTGGACAACCCCATATCTTAATGTAATTAAGATGTAGTCTCTTCCCTTTCCATATCTCATATGGAGTGGTAGGCACTGATTTGGTAGGAACTCTATTCAATAGGTCCATGGCTGTCTCAAGCGCATATCCCCAGAAGGAAATAGGTAACTCAGTTGTGCTCATCATAGAGCGCACCATATCTAATAGGGTGCGGTTCCTCCGTTCTGATACACCGTTGTGCTGTGGTGTATATGGAGGAGTCAACTGAGAGAGAATCCCATTCTCTTTTAGGAAGTCCAGGAATTCATTGCTCAAGTATTCACCCTCTCGATCAGATCGAAGGATTTTAATACTTTTTCCGGTTTGGTTTTCGACTTCTTGTTTATATTCTCTAAATTTCTCAAAAGCTTCTGATTTGTGTTTCATCAGAAACACATATCCGAATCTAGAGAGATCGTCAGTGAATGTAATGAAGTACGAAGAACCATCCCTGGCATGTGTAGACATGGGACCGCATACATCACTATGTATCAGTCCCAAGAGTTCGGTAACTCTTTCTCCGTGTCCCGAAAACGGAGTCTTGGTCATCTTGCCTTTGAGACATGACTGGCAAGTGTCATAAGATGAAAATTCAAACGGATTTAAATATCCATCTTATGCAACTTAGCTAGTCGTGTCGCATTGATGTGACCCAGTCTACAATGCCACAAGAAGGATTCGTTGAGTTCAGAACTCTTCCTCTTGTGTGTGTTTGTTATGCTCAGAACTGTTGATTGATTTAGAACATAAATGCCATTGCATAACGTGCCTGATCCAACCAACTTTTGGTTACGGAAAATGTTCATAACATTGTCCTGTAATACAAAATTATATCCCTCTTTACTTAATAAAGAAACCGATATAATGTTGCATATCAGGTTCGGCATGTAATAGCATTCGTTCAGAACCAATGTATTACCAGTTGGTAATACTAGGTGATATTCCCCGACAGTCTTAGCTGCAACAATTGCACCATTTCCAACTCTAATGTCTTTATCACCTTCTCCAAGTTCTCTACCTTTCCTAAGCCCATGTAACTGATTACATATATGGGATCCTGACCCGGTATCTAATACCCAGGACGTAGAGCAAATGGAGAAACAGTTCTCTGTAACGAACACACCCGAAGAAAATGCATCAACATGTACTTTCTTCAATCGGGTGGCATGGGAATCCTGGTATTCCCCTATTTCCTGTTCGTTCCTATAACTCTTATAAGAAAGAACGGAACCAACGTTCCCCAGCACAGTATAACATGCGGGTTCGGTCAATACATCCATATTATTATCTTCATTAGGGCATGAAATGGTCGCTACCTGAAGAGAGAGAGAAGAAAACACTTTAGCGTATGCTCGTGCAAGATCAGATTGGTTATTATCTTATCTAATCAGGATGGCTCCTACTGGTTTTTATCAAATCTTCCTTCAAACCCTAAAAGGAAAGACTAGCCGGGATTAATTACACACTACAAGTTCGCCAATCTTTCAGCCAGGCCAGTGTCGGTATTTCGAGGGAGGTCCCCCGTGCTTTCGCACGAACCTAATTAATGTAAACCTCGTTTTCCCAGAGGCGTAACCCCGTTGACACCTTTCTAGACACCTACTTGATCGGCTAATCGTAATGTGCAAAACTCTCCCAGGAGTAACTCTTACTCGCAGTGGGTATCGGGATCCAACTATCTCATAGAAGGTATGCAATCTCATTGCAAATTTCAACACTTGAAATTCCCGATAATGCTTTTGCCCCTAGCGTGCTATGACCTTGACGCATGCCAAACAACCCATAGTTCGCTAGTCAAGTTCAACCTGTACAATTCGTGATCGAATTAAACCCACCCGTACGACCCTTGACGCATGCCAAACAATGCCGTACGAATACCTTAATCCAATCGCATCTCATGCTGCAGATAAGTAATAATCAGCTACCGTACACTACGCCTTGACGCATGCCAAACAACCGTAGCACGAATACTGAATATTACATATCTGAATTGACGGAGGGCTACGCAGGTTTTTCTGAAAACCATAAGCGTAATGAACTTGATATCGTTGTAGAATCAAATGAAGTTTTAAAATGGAGTGATTTTGAGGCTTTTTCTAGTTTTGCTAAAGGAGTCACTCCCGGTGAAGGGATCTCGGTCCTTTCCTCGTCGAATGAGGTGCGGGATATATCATATATATCGTTGTGCAAAGCAAAAACCCAAAAGCAGTCAAAAGCAAACCGAGTGTGTAGCATCTGCCAGTTATTGCTAAAGGAGTCACTCCCGGTGAAGGGATCTCGGTCCTTTCCTCATCGAATAAGGTGCAGGGTATATCATATATACCGCTATGCAAAGCAAGAACTGTAGCTACCTGTTTTGTTTTTAAAATTTGATTCTACAACATCTTAGGTTTCTTTTCTTTCATTAATCACATTAATGAAGTCCCATCATTTAAGTACCTAAACATCACAGATAAATACGACGTACACTTATGCCATCCGCATTCGCCTCGATGTCCCCTCGTGCACCGTTAGGTTAGGTAACTAACGATCGAGCAGGGCAGGGCTAGTGCGGGTGCAAAACATAAGTAACGTCTATATAATATATCATATATACTATATACTGTATCTATCACAGAACATCACATGATCACATCACAGATATCGCAGCAGAAGAAACATATGAAATATTGGATATACTAGGACGTCCGTGTTTTCAATACGAGCCAGTATAAAACACGGATTCCACGGTCGTGATGAATAGCCAATCCCACACCCCTAGACCCCTACGAGAGCGGCAAGCAACCCTGCCAATTCTAGGGTTAGGAGACCCGGACTCGACTCCTCGAGCTGGTCTCCCACTGGACCCCAGAACCCGGTTACTTGTGCTCCCCTCCTTGGGTCTATCCTAATGCGGAAAAGTAAATAATATACAAAGGGTGACAACTTCCGCTACCTGGAAGTGCCCCAAATAAAAGAATATTACAAACAAGTTTTTACATGAATGAAAATGAAAAACACTCATCTCACATAAAAAAAAACCCGGCTATTCGAACACGACGATCCAATATAACATATCCAGCAACACATAACATCACATGTCATCAACGTAAGCAAGTATGCATATCCCAATTGTCGTTGACGTATAGCAACGAAACCGGCGATATGAACATACTACACTTACGGTCACAGAAAAGAAAGTGCAAAACTACAACAATTGGAATCCGCAACTTCTTTAGACATCACATGCCTAATCAGATGAAATACTTAGACATCACATGCCTAACAGTTATAAACCCCGCATTTTAGTCTCATTATCGAAAACTCTTTTCAATATCAGGTGAAACTAAACCGCTAGATTTATAACATTCATTCAGTTATCTCATAACTGTTTGTGAATTCCAATTATTGTATCACATTCCAGATAAACAGATAATGTTAAACTTTCCGATCGAACAGTCGAATACCCAAGTTTTCCCGATACAGCTCAACACATGAAATAAGTCTAACAACATTCAGTTCGTGCCTCAGTACCAACGGTCCAGCCGTAGAAGGGTCAAGCCAACGCCTCACATGTGGCACGCCGTACTGCCCCAAACCCGAAGGTTCAAAGGGCAGTTCAAGACGGTCACATAATCGAGTTAAGGTTTGTTGTCTTCTAGAGGGTCCATCGCGTTACTTGCACTACTTAGAACGTCGTTAAACTACGGAAAAATCCAACACTTGGAAATTTCTCGACAGGGGAAAAATTGGGTATTTATATCCGGTCGAACTTTTTAACATATTCTAAAAATTATCCGGAAATACACAAAGAAGAAATTTGATAATCCGATCGAAACACCGAATCCCCAAAACAACCCCAGAAAAATCAACTCTTGAAAAAATATTAAAAATTCTCAGGAAAATCACCACTGGAAACTAAGAGTTACTGTGCAAAAAACTTTACATACTGTGGCCGTACGGCCGCGGAACCGCCGCATGAGCCTTGCTCATGCCGCGGAACCGCGGTGATATGGTGGAATTAGGCTCACGAATTTTACAGTAAACCTTAGAATTTCCTGCTGATTTTTCTGCATATTTTTAATTTCGAAAAACTCCAGATTTTGGAAAAGTCCAGAGAGCATGTTTGTGTTAGGGTTTCGGGTTCGTTCGGGTTTGAAACTTCGTCTAGACTTCGCCTAAGGCTCTAGCTTGGCTCTGATACCGGTGAAAGGTTCCTAGGCACCCTATAGAGGTCTCACAAGGCATCGAACATGCCAATATCAAATTTTATTGGTGCCGCGAAACCCTAACACGGATCGTCGGCTAGAATTCTAGGCGAAAAACTAATCTAGTTAACAATTTAACTAAAGTAGAGAGGCTACAACCTTTGTAGATCCGGTTATCCACTTCCTTAGCTCCACGTGGTCGTCCCCTCGCTGTCCATCTCGAATCTCGGACTCTCGCGACGGCTTCATCGGAGAAGTGAGCGGAATAGGTCGTCGGCTTCGTGCCGAAGATGATCTACGTCGAGGTTGCACAAGTTCAAGCTCCAACTTCACCAAGTTGTGAAACTTGTGAAGAAAACACCCAAAACAACTTGGCAAAAGGTAGAGGGTGAAGAAATAGGAGGTGGGTTCACTTTGGAATTGGATTTCTCACACCATAGCTCAAGTTGCCATTAATGGCATCAAACTTTTTCTTTTGAAGATGAAGAAGAAGATGAAGCTAGAATTATGATGAGTATTTTAAAATATCAAATAAAATGATACTTATCATAATAGCAACCATAGTTAGGTGTAGAGAATAAACCATGGTTAGGGTTAATGGTTAGGTTTAGGAAAAGAACAAGAATGGTCAAACTTTCAACACTTCATGAAGTTTCCACAAAACTATAAAAAAAACCACCATTCTCTTTATCTTTTCAAAATGAAATAAATAAAATAAATAAATAGATAAAAGTAAACTATAACCACTAACTTAACCATTGTTTAATTCTTTACACAAACATAAGCTTGCATGTATCATCAAACATGATACAATCTAGTGCACAAAAATATATCACATATACAATGTGCAATTCAAGTGAGAAAATCCATTTAAAGTGAATCAATACTAGTTTATGCAAATTAATATATCAAATATATAATTACGCATTAAGTCATTAAATCAACACTTGATTTAACGATCCGGTCATATCGCATATAACCGACTAGTATCTTATGTATCGGCTTATCAAATCAACCCTTGATTCAATAACTAGGTTATATCGAATATAACCATTCGATACATTCATCGCGAGAATGAAATGCGGTATCACATACACGCATTATTCTCGGTCCCGCACATATCTCATATGCGCTCCTATTTCGTTTCGCTTGAGCCAGGAAACCTCTGTGTAGGACTCTAAAGACTCGTCAATACGCCGGCAGCAGATGATGATCATATCAAGCACCCACAAGCCGCAAGCGGTCTGCTAAACGTAACGGCCATCCGGGTATTGAGCGATCAGAAGATCGACGAGCTAGCCCGCTCACACTCCTGTGAATCCAACCAGTAACACTTACCGTACAGTCCGGTCTGTTCGTCTGATATGTCGTATATCAAGTCTAGGGGTGGTAAACGTCAGACCCCAATAACCGATAAGTCGTGCCGATGTGAGGCTCATAACGGGTCGAGAAACTACTGGTAACACTTACCAGCAAATCTCTGATCAGCCCTGGCCAGGGACTTCCCTGTTACGGCCAATCGAGCACAGCGCAACATCAACCCCCAATACCGGGAGAGACGAAACCCCTCCTATCGCTCATTGCCTCCATGTGACTCGGGACTGTACCCAAAGACCACCATTTTGCACGCCCTCATGGACGTGGTAAGGTGGAGATCAAAGCACAGTGGGAATCACACAAGACTCTATGACGATCTCGGGTCTACAGACTAACCTGTACAAGTGTCACCTGAGAACTGCCATCTGACGTGAGGTATAATACCATCTGGGAGTTCTCGGCGAGTCCGTCCAGTGTACCCAGTCTCCACTGAGCACCCGTATACCATCTCTGATGTCAAACACCAATGGATATGGGATCATCCATCGCCCATCTCATGGGTCGAGAAGCGTATACGCTAGTCTACACTGGTATATCGATGCCCCGTCTCGATACACCCACGACTAGGGACCTTGAAGGATGTACTTATGGACTACCATGTCCCCACTAGTATGATCTGCATCATAGTCCAGACAGTCAAGTACACATCCTAAGGGCTTTACCAACATGTAACTATAAGACAGTTTAAAGAGACAAGTGTACATGTTAAGATAAAGAGTAACCAGATAGCATACTATCATATCGAGTAAGAAAGTCATCTCTATATATGTCCAAGCATCCAATATAATATACATCATCTGTACAATACTGGTCTCTAGGGCATACATACAACTAACACATACACCACCGCCGCCGCAACCCCCTTGCTCATCCCCGATCATACCAAAACTCACGACCACCCACCTCGCCATCATCTCACTGCCGACCGCCTCTTCTCTCTCCCTGCCTTCGCCAAATCCAGAGAACCCCAGCAACCCCCAACAGCCTACTTCTTCTTCTCCTTCTTTTCTTCTTTCTTTCTTCATCCCTTTTCTTTTCTTCCGATCGTCTCGTCGGAGTTGCGCAAGTCGCCGACGATCCAAACGACCTAGTTACCGTCGTCGACTAACCCAGTCACCACGTCACGCAGCTGCTCAGCCAGATCAAGTCCTGCGTGCGTAAGTTTTGCGTCTTGACTTTATTTCGGCGTCGGAACGCAACATTCGTATCTCGACGTGAGATTCGATCAGGCAAGTTCTAAACTGTCAACATGTTATTTTGATTATATCGATATTCATATGCTTGACTATAGTACATACGTTTTGATATTCAGTAAGTAGCACCAAGTTATAGTTTTATAGTATCCGTCTGTATCCATACTGATAATGGCTTATCCAGTTGCATACCGAAACATCACGATATTATTATAATACTATATTAGTTCAATATGTTATGTAGATTGCAATATACATGGTAATGGACGTGAAACGGTTGTTACAGATAGATACACATACATCCTGGCATTAGTTGTGTTTACCGTGTTTAGATATTTGTTACAATTTTACATTCAGTATCTATTCCAGTTAGAATACATTACATGATATGTTCACGACATACTACCAGACTTATTATTTAGATCTTTTACTAATGCCGGCAATCCTGATTTATTATCCTGACAGACGTAACTTGTTGTCTACATAGATAAGACCTGTACCCGCTTGATCATGTGTTGGCATTAGATTTATATCATCAATACCTGACTTGAACACAAAACCTTGGGGGTAAGGGGAAATCAATAATGAAAACAACTTATAACTTAACAGTTCGATACTCCAGATACTGATCAGTCTTTACGGGCTCGGCCAGCCCAGGAATGATGCTGCTGATATCATTCATCTGTACATATTATCTATTTACTGCTTAAGCGGCACGTCTCGGATTCAGCTCGAGAATCATAACCGTGGTCCCGGGCATGCATGGATACTATTGAGTTATATCGACGATTCTATTAAATTGATTTCAAAGACTTATAGAATAGATAACCTATAAGCACAGACTTTACATCACGTACATATAGCTCACTATTTTATGCCTGTGTTTATTATTTATACTCATGTTTAATCACATCGTCCTATCCTGGTTATTACTATTATTTTGATATTATGACGAACTGACGTCTGGGTTTTGCATGACCCAGTTCCTCTGACATTATCGCAGGCAGATCAAGAGTACTTTAGCAAGAAAGCCGAGCAATGATGAGCTAGACGTTTAGTTTAGAGATGCTTAGTTTCTTTTATTTCCATAGTTTTATTTTTATCGATGTGAGCCTATAAGGGACATGATTCAAAGATTGTTTTTATTCGGATCTTGATTCGTTTCCGCTATATACATTTTTTGATTTTATTTATTGTGGCAGATGGACATGTGTTAGCTAGATTTTATTTTACTATTCTTGATATCCGATTGACGGCCGTAATGTGACTATGGAGGGATTATCCCTAGTCATAGGTAGCATGGTTGGCTCTGTCACGTGCCGTATTTAAGTATTTTGAGAAGCGGGGCGTGACAGTTTATTTTTTTTTATATATTATGCGTGAGATGTTGATAATGAATATTTCTGTATTTGGCTATATATATATATATATATGCACAGGACAGGGAAAAAATGGGAAGCCCCTTTTTAAAAGAAAACTTGATACAATGTCCCTACGGATTAATCCGTAGGGGGCAACTGTTGCACCTACGGATTAATCCATAAGGGCATTTATCCGTAGGGACAAGTTTTGCCCATACACATTTCTCCGTAAGGACAAAATATCAGAATATCTGATATTTTGTCCCTATGGACTCAGTAACAGGGATAAAAGTTGCCCCTACGAATTAATCCGTATATGCATTTATCAGGCCCTATGGATAAATTCGTAGGGGCATTTATCAGGCCCTACGGATAAATCTGTGGGGGCAAATATTTTATTTTATAAACAGATAAATTAAATACAGATTATGTCCCTACGGGTTAAGACGTAGGGGCAATTATTACTCCATATGGGTATGTTCAGAGCGAAGTCTTGCACCTGCGGCCTTTGGACCTACGGAGGAATTTTTTGTCCCTACGGATATATCCGTAGGGCTATCCGTAGGGCAGTGGTTTGCCCCTACGGCTAAATCCGTAGTGGCAAGCGATCACTGTAGTAGTGTGTGCTTGCGCACACGAGTCATTAGAAGCAGTTTTGGAATATACTAAAATACATAAAGCTTACGGTATTTCAGAAAAAAATTGATGGGTGCAGCGAGTTTTCAAAGCCCTTTTTTGAAACTTTTTCTTTGGCCGGGGTTTTCCAACAATTTACCCAAAAAAAAACTCTCCCCATGAACCCGCGGTCCAAACGCCCATGGCAAAGGCCAGCAGTCATCTGCTCCTCATACGTAGACTCTCCTCCCACTCAAACTTAACCATAATCCCTTCATCTCTCCCCTCCCCAAAACCTTAGCCGTTCCTCGCCTTCAGTTCTGCTCCGGCGACACACTAGACCTCCTCCGCGATCGCATCCACCTCTTAACGGAGAAGCCGGCGTCCGTCACCTCCGACGGCGATCTCGACGACCTTCGACTTAGGGTTTCTTCCATCGCCGACGATCTCCTCTCCGTTAACGATGTGTAAGATGTCGAGTTCCTGAGGCGAGATCCGCTGCTGATTTGCTCCAGCGATCCCCTGATGGGTTCGCGTCTGTCGAGTTGCTGTCTAGACTTAAGTCGAGGCCTGATTTTGCTTTGGAGGTGAGAATCTGAGCGTTCCTAGGGTTTGCTAATTATACTATTGCTTATTGATTTGGCCCAAATTGTGACAAATATTCAGTTTAGCCATATTGGGAGTTAGGGTTCTTGATTGTCTTATGTTATCTCCAATTCCCCACATTTTTGGCCCTGTTTGAGTATGGAGTTAGATAACCTGAGTTTATTTTTAAGTGGAGATATAGGGGATGCCAAACTCTGGTTTGCAAGCTCCAAGCTCCACTTTCTGGTTATATTATTATGATAGATGTGTTTGGGAATATGGAGTTTAGAAAACGTGGATTAGGTTGGAGCCGAATCCAAAATGATTGCCAAATAGAAAAAAGTTAGGCCCTGTTTGGGTTCGGAGTTAGGAAAACTAGAGTTTATTCTTAAGTGGAGGTTGATGGGATGTAAAACATGGTTTGCAAGCCCCAAACTCCATTTTGAAATAAACTATGGTTATGTTTGTGGAGATGTGTTTGGAGAAATGGAGTCTACTAAACTTAGATCATATTGGAGTTTAGATAATCGTAGTTATCTCAACTTTGGAGTTGAGATGACCGTAGTTATCTAAACTCCAAAATAGATGCCAAACATGGCAAAGTTAGCGTTTTGGAGTCAAGTTTTGCTAACTTTATGAAACTCCAGCTTAGAAAACTTAACTCCATTCCCAAACAGGCCCTTAGCATTTTAGAGTTAAGTTCTGCTAACCTTATGATACTCGAATTTAGAAGACTTAGGGGTGCTAGTCCCAAGTAATTTAATAATCTTGAATTTGAAAATCAAATTACGATCATTTCAATATAATTACTTTTCATTTCAAGTTGTTAGTCATTTGATTTCGAAATCATATACTTTTCATATAAACGATATTAAGTTAGTCTAGACTAGATCATAACATGGAGACAATTGACGGCGGAAGGACGGTGGCAACTGGCGCCGATCGGTTAGCGATTGCTGATAGCAGTCATTGGCGGGCTTTTTTCAATAGTGGTCGGCGACAATTCTTGATGGGTGGTTGCCGCCGTCAATTATTGGCGGGAAATTTGTGCACGGTGAATCTTAGGGTTGCATCCGGATCGGATATGAGAATTATCATCTCTCTTTTTAGTTTGGGATACGGATACGAATACAGATATGATCCGGTAAGAAATATTCATATATGTAACCAGAGAAAACAGATACAAATACGAAGCGGATATTAAAGAGACGGATACGTATACGAATCGGATATTTGTATAAATAAGATATGATATAAAACAATATAAATGTGAAGCGGAAATGTGTATGTAATCAATATATTTCATTGAACGTTTACTTAATATGACTTAAAAAATATTTGATAAAGACGAATTTTTATCAATGAATAAATAAATATGTTAACAAATATACTAAATATAACCGGCGTATTTTAAAAAAGTATAAAAAAATTGATAAAATAATGTCATAATATTCTTTTAGATGCATAGCATATTAATTGAGAAAACGATATGGTTTAAATAGGCATGTCAACGAAATAAATAATTTTAAAGGATATATTTCTTGTATTTTTCTACAGATATCCATATCCTTATCCGAATTTACATATCCGGATATCCATAACCGGATAATTTTGCTAAAACCGTATCCATATCCGGAAGGATATTTAAATATATATCCGTGTCCATATCCGGATGGATAACAAAATCCGTACCCGTATCCGGATATCCGGATGCAACCCTAACTGTGATCCTGGACGAGCAGTTTCTAGCACGGTGATCCTTAACAGGCGGTGGTCGGCCGCGGTCTTCAGCAGACAATTTTTTGGCGGTAGTTGGCAACGGTGATAGGCGGCAGGGGCTTGTTGGCGACGATAGTTGTTGAACGGTTGTCGTTTTTGAATGGTTGTCGGCGGGCGGATACCGTTGACAGTCACAGTCGGGCGATCGTTGTCAATGGGCAGTTGCCGGCGAGTGGTTACCGATGACGGTTGTTGTCAATAGGCGGTTGGTGGTGGCCGTCAATGGTCGTTGGTGGATGGTGGATGATCGACATTCGGCTGTGGCGGTTGTTGGTTGTCGACAACGATCGTTGGTGGACTTTGCTCATGGACGGTCATCTTTTGGCATTTGCCGGCAGGTATTCGTTGGCAACGAGCGATCGTTACGGGACGATGGCTGGCAACAGCCATCGGTCATCGCCCTGCAGTTGCCGGTAGAAGTCGATGGGCAGTTGTCGAAGATCGGTTGTCGGATGCGGTCATCCACAACAAGGTGCTAGCAGCGGTCATTGGCGGGCGGTTACCGGAGACTTCGATAGTAAGCGGTGGACGGTTGCCTCTGGGAATTGATGACAATGGCCTTAGCTGATGGTCTCGAAAAATTTAAATTTCGAGGGGTTTAAGTGAGTTGATGGGTGACGCTCCACCATTTAAGAACACATCATGGTGGAATGAAAAAGTAAATTCTGCTATTAAAATCAAGAGGTTTTTTTATGGAGATTTGAAGAAAAGTAAAGATGTAGAGAAATTTAAGAAATAAAAGATAGCTAAAAGGAGGTTAAGAAAGCTGTTCGGAAAGCTAAAACTAAGATCTATAAAGAGGTGTACGAGAAGATGGACACCAACGAGGCTGAAAATAATATATATGATTGCTCGGATGAGTGAGAGGAAGACTAGAGACTTGTTGCGGTGAAGTGTGTTAAAGATAAAGATCGGAAGGTTTTACTTCGAGATGAAGATATCAAGGAGAGATGGACAGATTATTTTGATAAATTATTCAATAAGAGCTTCATTAAGGATTTGGTGGTCTTGTTATTCAATTTCAAGATATAAACCATGATTCATGCGTAGGATAAAGAATACCTGAGTTTACTGAGCTTTGAATTGGATGAAATCAAGGAAAACTGTTGGTCCAGACATGATTCCTATTGAGGTATGGAGATGTCTAGAAGAGATAGACGTTAGATGACTGACAGACCCGTTTAATAAGATTTGGCAAACCAAAAAGATGCCCAATGAGTACAGAAAGAGTACCCTTGTACCTCTATACAAAAATAAGAGTGATACTCAAAGTTGCTCAAATTACCGTGAAATAAAATTTATGTGTCACATCATGAAATTTTGGGAGGATAATTGAACGCAAGCTAGGACTCAATACGGTATCGGGAGGTGAAGCAGAGGGAAGGAGCCTCCTTCGCACACGTGTGCGTTAATAAGTACGCACGCGTACGCGAGACAGAATGTTAAAATAACAGAGAACCAGTTTGAATTCATGCTTGGACGATCGACGACAGACTATTCGTCTGTTTCGTCAACTTATCGAACGTTTTCAAGAGAAAAGGGATTTGCATATGGTATTTGTTGATTTGGAGAGAGCTTACGACAAGGTATCTAGAGAGGTATAATGGCGAAAAATGATGAGTATAGGAGTCTCAATCATGTATATTGACATAATTAAGGACATACATGATAGAGTAGTGGCAAATGTAAGGACTTGCGGCGGCCCAACAAGAGATTTTCCGATCACAATTGGCTTGCACCAAGGATCCATATTAAGTCCATTTTTGTTTGCTATAATGATAGATGAACTTACTAGAACTATCTAGAACGAGATACTTTGATGTATGCTATTCGTTGATGATATTATTCTAGAAAATGAGACGAAAGCATGGATTAATGCCAAATTGGAGTTGTGGAGGCAAACGTTGGAATCTCGAGTGTTTAGATTGAGTAGGTCTAAGACAACATATATGCAATGCAAATTTAGTAAATATAGAAGTCGAGATCATAGTAGTATAACACTAGATAGTCAAGAGACCACCTAGCGATCGGTTTAAGATATCTAGGTTCCATTATCCAAAAGGATGGGATATTGATAGCGATATCAACTAGAGAATTCAAGCCGGTTGGTTGAAAATGGAGGAATACAGCGGGGAATTTGTGTGATCGTAACTTTCTGTTAAAATTGAAAGGGAAGTTTTATCGAAACGCTATTCGGCATGCCTTGTTATATGGTACGGAATGCTAGGCTTCTAAGAAATATCATGCACAGAAGATATATGTAGCGGAAATGCGGATGCTTTGTTGTATGTATGGTAACACTAGAAATGTCAAGGTGCGAATGTGGATATTCGTATAAAGGTTAGTATAGCACCCGTGGAGGAGAAGATGCGTGAAAACCGTCTAAATTGGTTTGGTCATGTGCGACACAGACCCACGGAAGTATCGGTTCGACGAATGGATATTCTTGATTTAAGCCAAGTCAAAAGAGCAAAAGGGAGACCAAAGAAAATGTGGATGAAGGCGATACGAAAAGATACAGATGCCAAAAGTCTTAATGAAAGTATGTTCAATAGGAGTGAGTGGAGGCGGAGGATTCATGTGCTCGACCTGGCGTGATTCTCATGTTGGTTCATATAGCCCACCCCATATGCTTGGGATAAAAGGCTCAATTGTTGTTGAGGGGTCTAAGTGAATTTAAGTTTCAAAATTGTTTCCATTATAATTTACTGTGAAGAATTTTAAACATTTGATTTTAGCATATTTTGATTAGACACTATAATTAACATTTTTGAATTGCTAGGTTCAAATTACTTTAGACCGACACTCTTTTTCAAATGACTTTGGACTTGCTCTCTCTTAACTCCATTCCCAAACCGGGCTTTCTAGGCTTAATTTTTATTGGTCTTATTATTTTATTATTGTTCGAGTTATAAAATTTATATAATTAGGATGATGCTTTACTGGTTTATTGTTAGTATTTGATAATATAAAATAAATTGATTATAAAGATTTTAACAAGTTTGATCGTAACTTTTAGCTAACCAATTAGTATATAAGATGTTTAATGGGCCTATATGCAAGGTTCAAGAACTCGGTTTCGATCTCTCAAAATTTTATTAGTTTCGGAGGGTTTCGGTTAGTTTTGCTTGTCTCGGTTCAAGTTTCAGTTTTAACGGTAATACATACATATACATAGATATATTATATTTATGGTTGCATATTACAAGACAGTGATCTTAGTGTTAAAAAATCGAGCCAAAACAAGATCTAGTGCAAAATACATTGAAAAGTATATCTAGATAAGTATCAATATATGGTTTGGATCGACTTTTATGGTCTTCTTAGGATGAAAATAACCCGACCAGCTGTACCACAAATAAAAGTTGTTGTCTCAATCTTGGTTCCGTACTTGATCCACAAAAAATAATTAGGCATCCCTAAAAGTTACAAAATTAAGCCTGACCAGTTGTTTTTCAATCCCCTTTCTCACATCGCTCCCTTTATCTCTATCAGCTCGATATTTTCTCTTTTCTTATAACTTTCTCAATAGTCAAGATCATCTGTTCTTGACGAGCAAGTAGCGACTACTCACTATGAAAACATATTAGATCTAACGATGAAGACCTATAGTGATCATGGTGATAGCAAAAACGCCAAAAGGAAAAAAAACAGTTATTTCAGGTTTCGGCCGAAATCTGATTGTATAGTTGGTTTCGTATCGGTCTGTACCGAAACCTATACGAAACGATCGCGTATTGGTGGTTTCGGACGAAATCTCGAACCTTGCCTATATGGTTCATGTTTGAGAGAATATATAATCATGTCATGTAAGTTTTTTGGAGGGGAATGAATGGTCAAAATTGACCGTTGGAACATGTCCACCAATTCAATATTTGACCAAGTTTTTTTGTAATTGACCGTTAGCATCTAGCGGGAAGCAAAAGTTTTGCCTTGTATATTTAAGTGGGAAACAATTGCATTAGTTTGCAATGGTTACAATTTAAAATCAACGACTACGAGATGTTTGGGCTCTCGGGCGTTCTATTAAATGCTTTCAAAAACTATAAATAGAAACCCACACTTGTTTAAACACAACAATTCTTTCTCAAGCTCCTCTCTCTCGCTCATTCTCTCAGACAAAGTGTCATCAAAATCCTTCGTATTTTCACAAATTATTTTCATATTAGAAACAAGAGTTGCTAAAGGTCTTCAGTTCGAAAATAACATTAAGATTGCTACTTGCCAGCTCTGATTGGCTTCGTTGTATCAGACAGTGTATCGCCTTGCAAGCCATTAGCAATTTCAAACTGAGTGGGGAGGCGATAAGCTTAACCGTCTAAGAAGGAAATGGAAACGGAAACTAGTGCTACTTCGATCAAACCATTCATTTAAAAAGGTTTGCACCAGCCATCGGTTTAAACCTAACACTTAAAATCAAACCTTTTATGCCATTGTTTAGGAGTTTGTTTTAACAAAAAGATTTGACTAATTTGCAGGCCTTCTTTTTATTACTGAATAAAACAAACTCTTCGGGTTGCTCCATGTAAATCTCTTCGTCGGGGTTTCCATGTAAAATATAGTTTTCACATCCATTTGATTGATATATAGATGATAAATAGACGCGAATGAAATCAATACTCTAATGGATTTAATTCTAGCAACCAGTGCGTAGGTGTCAAAATAATCAATACCCGTTTTTGTCTAAAACCCTTGGTAATTACTCAAGCCTTTAGAGTTTGAGTGTATCCATCCATATTATTTTTCTTTCAGATATCCACTTACAACCAATAGGTTATATCCGGAAGGCAAGTCAACTATTTTCCAAGTACCATTAAACATAATCGAATCCATCTCATCATTAATCGCTCCATTAACCAAAAATTTTGTAACATTTTTTGCAGGGGTGATTCACATGGATGTATAGTAGATTTAGCGTGGTTTAAATAAATATTACGTGATTTAAATATTAAGCTTTTAGAATTAAGTCTTAAGATGACTTTAGAAATGGGACGAGATGGCTTAGATATTGGTGTCTAGATGTATATTTTTTTTGGGAGGAAGGGAAAGGAAATAAAGTATTTGAACTTTGAATTTAGAGAAGATAATTAAAAAATTTAAATAGGATGACGATGTGGATATCTTAAAAGGCTAAATTGCATAAAAATACCTCCAACTATCACGATTTTTGCAATAAATACCTTAATCTAAGTAAATTAGGGTAAACTCGCTCGATCCTTCCGTTTGGCAGATAGTTACTCTATGATGTTAAAATATTAACATATTAGCTATTATACCCTTAATTAGCATATCCATTAACTTTACCGGTACTTTTCCATCAATCTAAAATTTCTTGTTCTCAATCGAAAGATCGAGTATTTTTCTTGTTCTAAAGCCAAACATGGCATGTATAAACTAGTCTCCAGACTTGTCAGAGTCGGTAAGTTACTAATATTAGGAAATGTAGATTACTAATATTACGGAAAGAGAAATGATTTTTCTGCCAGGTTGGTAGAGCTACCAACCTGGTGATTGGGGGCTTGCCCCATCAATGAGGCCAGCCCCTCCTATTATAACCTCATTGATGGGAGATGCCCTCAATGGGGGCCTTGGTATTTTTTCTACCAGCCATGAGGCTGGTAGAAAAAGTAATGTTCTTACGGAAAAGGCTTCATTTCAATTTCTTCACATGCCACTCTCTTTCACCATTTTTACCAGGTTTTTAATTGGAGTAGGAAACAGGCAGGTGGTGGGATCCCTATGGTAGCAGAAGAATATTCCAAAGCGATTACATTTACATGCCGAACTAAGAAGGTAAACTTCGCAGTTACTCTCTTTTACGATGTTGTAGAAACCCATGGGATTCGGAGCACTTGCATCTATGATGCCCTAATGACCGCTTACATGTACAATAGGCACACCAAGAAGCTTATCTCCCGCTATGAGAGCTTTAAAAGAGACCCAGAGTGTAACCCAATCATCGTCACCCACAATATTCTTCTCGCTGTCTTTGGTCGTTCGATGCTAATAAACCACATGGAATCCACAGTTAAGACCATTGGCCAGTACGATGGTCTCTCACCAACTTTAGATACTTATAATAAAATGATTGTTGGCAAGGTTGCACGGATACGGACACGATATGATATGACATGGAGATACGGCAAAATCCTAAAATATAGGATACGGGGACACACATACATATATATATAATAAAGATAGTACCATAACATTACAACAACATATTCAACAAAAAGTCAACAACACAAAAAAGTTCCACTAAGATTATGTTTTTTCTCGCCTTTAATTGAAAAAATAAGACCGTCGCTACTATGGGAATCGCATTTGGTGTCGTGGCTACACTTAAACATGTCCGACACGTGTCCAAATCCAAAGCCGCCTTATTTCAAAGCGGAACACGGAAATTCCGTGTCGGATACGTGTTGTGCAAGTGTCGGGCACAAATCCGTGTCCGACACGAATACGGCAGCCAAAAAGACGTGTCCGTGCAACCTAGATTGCCGGTTATATTACTGCTTGGATGTGGGATAAAATGGAGATCACTTTCCAGACGATGGAGGCTGGGCCTGTTTAAGCCTGATGCTTCCACCTATTTATTGATGATCCGAGGTTATGCCCATTCCGGTAATATCGAAAAGATGGAGAGAACTTATGAGATGGTAAAAGAAATGGTCAATAATAATGAGATTTACTTGATCCGAGCAATGATTTGCTCATATTGTAAAAGCTCAGACCCGGACCGAGTGAAAAAGATTGAAAATTTGATGAAGAGTATTCCCGAAGAGGAATACAGGCCGTGGCTTAATGCACTTTTGATCCGGGTTTACGCTCAAGAAGGCTTGCTTGAATCAATGGATAGGTTTATAATGGAAGCATTCAAGCAGAATACAACGGTAACCACATCGGGTATTATGTGTTCAATTATTTCGGGCCATTTTAAGTGTGATGCGGCAGATCGGCTTGCAGTGTTTATACAGAAAGCTGAGTATGCTCAATGGAGGCTTTGCCGTTCACTATATCATTGTAAGATGGTGATGTATGGGCAGCACAATCGATTAGAGGAGATGAATGGAGTTCTGGATGAAATGGAGGCGTGTAAGTTTAACCCCACAAAAAAAGACTTTTTTGATCATGTTTAAGGCATATTGGAAGATTGGGAGGAGGTCTGAAGCTGAGTCAATACTCGGGATGATGTGGAAGCTTGGTTTTGGGACCCCAGAAGATTCTTTCATTTTCTAATAGTTATTTGAGATTTTAGACGGAAACAGATAAGTTGCATCATAGCAATAGCGGATCATTCAAGAGTATTGAACCTCTTTATATCTATAAAATAATCACTCGGTGAGTTTCAAGCATTGGATTTAACAGGAATTATCTCTCTTACATGTACCAGATTCTGTTTGCCTGCATATGCATACTCAATTATGCATTTTGGAGTAATTCAGGAAAAGTTTCGATGCTTTCTTGATAATATTGTTGCATGAATTATCCATGGTCACGGTCAATAAATTCGGGCTTCTACAAGATTCTTGGTTGAGATTAGTTCTGACACGTCATCTTGCAACCTTTTGATTCTTGCATTGGTCACCTAGAGGGTATTCACAATTGACAGCATCCTGTTATTATTTTCTTACTAATCATTAATATCTTGGCTTATCATTTGCTGGATTGATTTTGTATAAAAGATCCTTTTCGGAATAAGGTTGAGATGAAACTCGAAGAATATTCTCTTACTGAGTTGACTGCCTAAAAGCAATACATACCTGGCCATTAGTTGCAAAAATAAAATGGAAATTTCCTTGCTAAACTGGCCCATATCCTCCAAATTGCATTGTTCCGAAGAGTTCTAAAATCAGGCATTCAATAATGTTAATTCTTGTGGTGTACCCCCAGATCAGAGAGATCAATCACAACAATTTACATTGGCTTGACACTAATAATCTTCAGATGTGATGCATCATAGTGCTGCTAGGTTATAATTATACAGAGGCCAGATTTTAGGTCAAACAATGGGGTTTCCCTGTAGCTATAACTTCCTGTCCTGAAATTACATCAAGTTCTTAATCTTAAGTTCTATGCATGGTACTAACAATAGGTGACTTAATTGTTAAGAACGTGGTAGCAGAGTCAGGCAGACTGATAAATCTAAGAATACGATGTTAGTATCTAGATTTTTAGGTGGAAAAGTAATAAATAGATGGCTGAGGTAGCAAGATAGCAACCAACATACATAAATAAGCAATCTGATATACAGGTTACCTAGAGAGAGAAGATCCCTGAATTCCTCTAAACACTCCCTGGTACGGGACCGTGAAGTGGTGCAGCCAAGGCTGTCATGACCCAATGCGATACGACAACACGGCAAAATCCCAATATCTAGGATACGGGGACATGACGTTGTGTGTGTGTGTGTGTAACAAATAAAAGATAGAGACTACTATTACAACATAAAACAAGAGAAAATAACGATTCAAACAATTAAATATACACGCAATAAAAATAACAGACAACCATATCTTATTCTTCAGATTTTTTACCAATAATATAAGTCATTAACAAGTCTTTCTTAAAATGTTAACGATGTGTCGATAACATACTAAAGATATGCACAAGACACGTATGACGCGCATAGGATACACATGCAGTACTCATATGACTCGTATACGGCGTGTTCAGTATGTATTGTGCAAGTTTAAGCGTCCGACACATGTCGGACATGGAAACATGTCAGAAGTGTCCATGCAACCTAGGGTGCAGCCATTCCTAGGGTATAAGCTAACATATAGACAGCTAAAGAAATAGGTACGGTAGGGGAACTAAAAGAGTTTAAGGAAGTTGGGTTTTTTTTTCCAAGAGAAAGCAAATTGCAACTTGGCTTTGCTTGGAGACAAGACATCGTCCCCTTGTTGATGTGCGACTTGAATTGTACACTTGTTATTAGACTTCTAGAGACTCAAAAAGTTTTACCTAATTTCTTCCTAATCTAATGCTCATGGTAACCTTTACACCACAAGGATATACATGAGTAATCTAGGCTATTCCTTTAATTTTTGATCGGATCTAGTGTATTCATGAAATCTAGCCTGAAGTTCTTAGAAAGTTTGTTTCGGCTACTTTTGCAATTGCAGAACCTTTCAGCCTTAACCTGAGCATAAGTGTATTCAAGTGTTTAAATGAATGGTCTTGGTAACTTGGTCTTCATCAAACAAGTAATAAGCAGGTTTGCTTGATAACCTCACTTAGATGATATACCGATTCCCTCCTACCTAATTAGAAGATGGTTTACATTCTGCCTTGTTATCTACTTAATGTTGTATTAGCTGACACGTTCAGGCTGGCACTGCACATTGGTGAATTTTTCATATACGAGCTTGACTTCCACTTCATTGTTAGTGGTTGAGGCTTGATCTACCGTTTCTTCAAGATTCATGAGAGTTCAAGCAACTTGTATGGAGAAGAGGATGGATATTTAGGTTGGATTTTTTTTATAAATAAAATAAAATAAATGTTGCTTTCCATGACTTCTTTACAATGAGTAATAGCCATATTTCTTATTAACCACTATGCACCTTTTGAAGACACCTCCGGGTTGTTTATTTGGAGTTTAATCATTATTACTATGCCCCTTCCCTTGAACTCCAGTGGCCCTTAGTATACACCTTCCATGCTTTAGTTATAAGTTTAATAATCCTAGCGTCAGGTTGCACTTGCAGTGTTAAGACATATTAAACTGGGTGACAAGAAACTTTTTTACTAGTATTTTTTAATCATATGTCGTTAACTTGTGAAAGCAAGATTTGAGCCAAACTGCTCAACAACAGAAAGCTTTACCACGTACTACAGTGGCTGAGTGCCACTCATAATAAACTTTTTAAACTATCATTAAATTTGTGGTATACTCTCAATTTATATATAGTGCTTGTTGAAGAAATTATCATTAATTTGTGGCCAACTCTGGTGGCATATGGAAAGATGTTATTGTGGAACGGGGTGTCGGATGCAATAGCTTTCAAATAACTAGACAATCAATTGATCCTCTGAATCAATCAATACCATAAATTGAAATTTGGTTATGAGTAGGTTTGATTGAATAATGCTTTAAAGTAGGCAGAGATATCCAATTGAGTTCGGTAGGCTGGTTATAGGCTTCTAGCAATCCATTGAATGGGTACCTTTCGCAATATTTATTTTGGCAGATCGAGTAATGAAATCATAATGTTTTTGGTCGCTCATAACTCAGTCTGTTTACTCTGATTTGTAAGTTGGTTTACGTACATTAACATTCAATTCAATTAACTTTATCAGATGTACTTTCCATTTCTTTATGGCTCAGTTTTAATCTATAGCAGTTAATTTCTATTTGTATCTTTTTAATTTGATTTTTGACTATTTCTTGCAGGGTAATTTTTAATTCAAAACCCCGACTTTGAATATAGAATGTTGGCTATTGCTTGTATGCAAAAAGTTTGATTGCTTTATAGAATTTCGATCTGAATTCTTTTAGCGCAACTTTTATATACCGAAAGCTCCTGAGACAGCAACCCATACATTTTTGAGTAATTTAAGCTCACTTCAGTTCCATAATCTAAAGAGCTGCTCGTTAGGAAAGATCGCTAACTGTATATTGTTGACCTAAATTCCCTGGTTCATTTATTTTTCTTCATGTGTACAGCCAAATTGGCTGATAATTCTTTGTATTTAGAATGTGGTTTATTTAGCGCCAAGTAATGTGTATGTTTTTTCGCTGGAATTCTTATAGGGGCCATGAATTGCCCTTTGTTTCTATTGCTGATGGCAAGAGCACAGGAAACATGTAGTAATTCTAATTGAAGAACAATAATGAAATGAATGAATTTGAGATGATGCAAAGGAAGAAATTCTCTCCGTTAGCTGCTGAAGTCTATTTGGTATTCTTGCCTGTCCAATGCAATACAAGGTACAAATTCTCTCCCTTTTTCATAGGCATTAATGTATTATATGTTAGAAGTGTCTCTTGATATTTATTTTGTTTTCTTTAGACATTTTTTTTCCTAGTTATTATACAAGCAACAGGCTGTGATTTTATATTCTCTGGTGTATGAATTTGAGGCAAATGTCAGGATACTTGTAGAGCCTTTTATTGTGCTATCAATGAAAGAGTTGTTTAGGTGTTGGAACTCTTCAGGCGACTATAAACTTTGTTTTGTTTCCAAAATATTCTTTGTAATCATCTATCCGTTTCTTTACTCAAAAGACAGGCAGCCCATGCAATATAATCAAATTAATATAGGGGAAAATTCATTATAATGACCTACAGCAGTGTGTTGCTCACTAAACTACCTTAAAGTATCTTAAGGGTTTTTCCCTGCAATAAGTAAAAATAAAAAGAATGCAGTAAAGGACGAAAATTATAGTTAAGGAGGATATTTTAGTGAAATTTATCCAAGCTAGAAACAATAGAAAGAGTAACAGCTACCTTCCATTGGTAAAGACATGGGATTTCGCCAACAGGACAATAAGCGATTTTCTTTAATAAAGTGAATATTTTTTTATTTATAGCGTATTGAAAATTCAGCCTTACTTGTCAATGACTTTTTATGCAGATCAAAGGAAAGAAGAAAAGATTTCTTAACAAGCAAACAAAACTGACATGAAAGCCAAAGCAAAGAACAACATCATCATCCATCAACAAGGAGACAAATATTGAAACAAGATGCACACATAAATCTCATCATAAGCAGAGCCATTCTGATCAAAAAATATAGTATTAAAGGTCATTGATTCTTGATTAACATCAAATTTTAAATAAAAAAGAACTGCAGACAGAAGAGAAGGAAAAGTTAGCATTCTTTAAATCCTTCCGGCAATGTGTTTTATCTCTTAAATATCAGAGATAGAGCCAAAAGCAAAATCTTTGGTTTTTCAAGAGGACAAATTTTTAAAACGAGACAGCAGCAATAAATCCCACCATAAACAAAACTAAAGTTGGATTGCATGAACAATAACAAACAAATTACTAGGTTAGTTTTTGTGCTAATTTCCGAAGACATGGATTCAAATGGCAAACTAAAAATGTCCAAAATGAAAGCTATCATTTGTCGTTTCTAAAACTTTGGAATCGACACAACAAACCCGATATAAAAGACAATCAACATTAGACTAATAATATCTTAAACTTTATGGACTAACTGGACGAATAAAAAGAGTGCGACGGTGTATATTATTAAACTTTACTTTTGACAATGACTGATAGATTAAAAGAGTAAAGAGTTATATATCAAGGGGAAAGAATAGTTTAACTTTGCAATTTACATAGTTTAAACGTCAAGTTTAAAAATAGTTCGAATCTAGATTGCGCAGTTACCATCTTTTAGTTTATGTCCATTTCCATTATAAACCCAAAAGATTCAAACAGGTGACATTTCATATATGAACCTAGAGCTCAATTGGCATCCTAGAGATTGAATTAAATTTGTGAAGCGTTGATGAACAACTAACCACTCATATATAAAATATATCTACCAGAATCTCCATTTCTTTCTGAATTGCCTTAAAAGTCAAATGAAAAGGCCTTAGCTGTTGCTTTGGCATTTCATTTACTCTTTAATTTAATGCCAATGAGGAACTCGCTGTTCTCTCTCTCTCTCGCTCTCTCTCTCTCTCTCTCTCCCACTAAATTCCAAAGGGTTCGTGGATTCCTAATCAAAATGGAACAGAAACGAAGGCCCATGTGTTTGTATGAAGCTTCCCAAGCACTAAAAAAGCTTTACTGCTCGGCATGAGACCAACTGCTCCAGCTAAGATTGATTGGAAAAAATGCCAAAGACACCCCCACCCACCCACTCACCCACCAAACTACGCACAATTAAATATTGTAAAGCCCCATGAGTTGTAATATTAATGTTTTGTTACTCTTTGTCTATTAGTCCCTAGCCTTGACCAATTCTTTCTCTTTGGTCATCATCACCAAAGGCTTTGTATTCATGTTAGGTTTGGTTGGTATTCTTGGAACATAGACATTGCAATTATACAAATATATACAAAGTTTAAATCTATAGCATTTTGCGAGAGAATATTTTGACCACAAAAAGACAAAAGATTGATGATGATCAACTTTTCTCACAAGTGCTTCAATATTTTCATTGCTTGTAGTTATATGTGTAGCAATTTTATATTTCCCTTCTTTTCTTTTTAACAAGGTAAGAATTCAGATGATATCGATTGGTCATTTAGGATCCAATAAGTTTCTCATAATTTCATCGTGTTATCTATAGTAATGTGATGATCATGCTGAGTTTTATTAACAAGTTTTTTTAATTGTTATGGGGGATAAGCCAAGCATTTAAGCTATTTACATAGTGATTATAGTTTGGGTGGTATTTGTTTGCTTGTTTGTTTTCATCCTAACTTAAAAAAGGAACAAAAACATAAACCGTCAGCTTCACTTTGGGCCCGTTTGGGCCTGCCGCTCAACGCTTCGTCGCTCCCCCGAACGGGAAAGCGGCGAGCGCACCGCTCATTGGAGCGGGGAAGAAAAGGTACCTCCCTTGTTGTTATTTTTTAAATTGAAGTGATTGGGGTTAAATTTTTAATAAATTTTAACTTTTAAAGAATTTTTTTCTTACAAATCTTGATTACAAAACCATAGTTTAGGTAATCCGAACATCCCATAGTTACGAAACCATGATTTCACATCGCTCTCCCGAACAAACCCCGAAATATGATTTGGTTTCACAACCATGGTTTCACACCGTTCATACGAATTGGCCTTTTGTTAGGTATCTATTTTTTTTGTGAGTCAAACGAAGAGCTCGAAAGTCCCCGCGTTTCATTAAAAATATTTTAATGAAACAACAAAAAAAGCCATAGAGGTACAAAAGCAAAGCAAAAAAAAAGGTTGGAGAACAATACCCATAGATGCCAAATTCAAAATCAGGAAACAAATCCCATAGCGGACAAATAAACACAAAAGTATCGATACCAGGACCTATAAATATAAGATGAAAAGTTATAAGCCCGGATCATGTCTCAGTCCAATAGACTCATCTACATCTCTGTATCCTGCGGCCGTTCACCCTCCACTCGATCTACAACTCCTCTCCTAATGTACCGAATATCCATATCCTCTCGTACAACGAGCGTAGTGCTGTGTCCTCGGTCCGCAAATCCATCATGCTCGTCGTCCCCACACATAGTCAATATGAGTCTCTTGCGGCTTCTACCTGTCGTAGCCCTTGCCCATAACATTATGACTATATCAGTGCTATATATCATGCTGGCTATTGATTTTATTTTTGCATTGAAAATTCTATTATTGCGTTCCGTCCAAACTATCCAACATATGGCACTAACAACAATGTCCCAAGCTGGAAGATTCTCTCTTCCAAAATTTTCAATTCCCCCATAAATCAAGGATAGATGAAGGCGTCACATCCTCCGTAGACATGGCCAAAAGTTTGTCCCATATTTGTGAAGTCACCTCACAACTCAGAAGCAGATGATCGACCGTTTTGACATAGCCTACATTCTATTGGGCCAATCCACTTTCGTCTTAGTAAGTTATTTTTTGTGAGAATTGAGTTCATAATTACCGGCCAGTTAAAAATCTTTATTTTATGTGGAATTTGGACTTTCCAAATCTGATATAGGCAATTATCATCCACTCCTCTATAGTGTAAAAGATCCTATACATAAAGCGGACCGTGAATTTGTGTTGAGGACCATCTCCAAATCTGGCCATCTTTGGTTTCCTCCATTGGCTTCCAGTTTTCTTGAGAATTGATTAAGCTACGTCTCTCTTGAAGCTCATGTCGCAAAAGTATTCTATTGAATGCTGACCATCATTTTTCTCATTTCCATTGACTTTCCACCAGTGCACCGCAATTTTTTGTTAGCAGTAAAAGAGAGAGGAATTCTTCTTGCAGGAAGGTTTCCGTACCGATAATCATACCAAAAATTAATGGAGACTGTTTCTAGCATAAAGGAAATCCCTCCGAATAACAAATCTTTAAGGGCCAATCCACTTTGCTCGGTATTTTGTATGGTCAAATGTTGAGAAAGCTTTGATTACAGTGGCATGAAGCTGTCCTGAAAGACATCTTGTATCCTCTCTCTCTCTCTCTCTCTCATATTTTGAAGTCTATTTTTGTTAGGGATTTTTTTGCCGTTTATTTTTATTTTTATTTTTGAGTATCATGGAGGTGTGAAATGTCTCTGTTCCATTGTGCAGAGCATAGTCACATAATTCGCCGAATTCGTGAATAATTCGCGAATTTTTGATCATACGAATTAATCTGCGAATTAATCGCCATTGCCGAACTGGCCGAATTATTCGCGAATTATTCCCGAATTATGTGAAAAAACAACGAATAATTCAAAAAACAGCAAATAATTCACAAAATCAAAACCTAGCGTCTCATATATTAATTTATTGCTTGAAATCCTTCCCGAACACTTACCGAATCTTTCCCGAATACCTGCCGATTTTTTCCGAATAGTTCTCCGAATCCGAATTTTCGTCCTCGCCGAATTATTCCCGAACGGCGAATTTGTGACTATGGTGCAGAGTAATATTTTTACCGCTGGTGCGTGGAATCTATGTAGGTTAGATGGATTATTATTGGATACAAGGTGGACCATAAAATATAAGCATCTAGTTATGGATAATATGGTCCATTTTGTATCCAACGGAAATTATGGTTGGATTTAGAGCAGATACGGATTTGATATGAGTGTTACCGTATCCATATTCGCTTTCTAGTTTTGGATACAGATACGAATACAGATATAGTTCGGTAAAAAATATTCATATCCATATTTGACAAAATCAGATACGGATACGGATTGAATATGAATAAACGGATATGGATATGAATTAGATATTGATAAAGAAATATTTAAAATATAAAATAAGTGAACGTGAAGTGACAATATGCATGTGACCGATACATACAACAATAAAAATTGAGTGAAAATTAAATATGAGTATTTAAAATATTTGAAACATATAAATATGCACATTATAGAATATATTAACAAATAATTATATATATATATATATATATATATATATATATATATATATATATATTTGTCCTATTTTGTACACTTTATAATAAAAATAATAAAACATTATGTTAAATGCATAATTTATAAAGCATATAAAATAAACAAATTAATATATTATTTAATTTTAATTTTAATATAACAGTATTAATTAATTAAGCATAAAAACATTATAAATTTAATTTAAAATTCTATATTTAATTTAATAAGTCTGTGGATATCTATATCGGTATCCGAATTCAGATCTCCGGATATCAGAATCCGTATTCGAAAATTTTGAAAAGATCCGTATCCGTATCCATATTCTACTAGATCCAAAAATCTGTATTAGTATTCGCATTTGAATGGATCTGAAATTTGATATCCGTATCCGAAAATATCCAGATCCGGTTAAATGTCCGGATATCCGTATCCAAATACAACCCTAATGAGAATATATGCAGCCTACATGAATTCCACTGCACCGGCAAAAAAAGTAGTACTCTTTTTTGATATATGATATCAACTTTATACTTTATACGTTTCTCTCTTTCAAGATTTGAGATCAATTTTTCAGAATTCTCATTTCTTCTCTCTCTCTCTCAAGATTTGAGATCAATTTGTCGGAATTCTCATTTCTTCTTTCTTCATGCGATCGGACCTTTAACTGTCCCTGTTCCATATGCTTTCTTCAAATGCAAGCAGGATAAAGCCTAAAAAAACACAATTTTATCATTAGCCGAAATGACATCATGCATGAAGCCTTTTTCCAAGCCTTTCAAAGAAAAGCAAAAAAATATCAATCTATCACAATCCAATCATGCTAACAGTACTATCAACAGCTAAGCACCCAATTAACATCAAGAAAATGAAGCAACAGGGGGCCAACTTTATATTACTAGAAATCCCCAAAAGTACTGCAAAAATAGATTCACAACAATACTGGAAATACTATCATATGCTATAATTAGAACAATTACAAACACGGCTTTGAGAAAACAAGTCAGTTGAAGGAAAAAGAGCTGTACTTCTCCCACAAAAATATTTTGATCAATCACTGGAAATGAAGAAGAAGCACATCAATTCTTCCACTAACAAAGTCACCCGCAGAATACTTGGAAATTCTTCACAGCTCATCAAAAGACTCCTTCGTGAATCAATTTATCGATACATATAACAATACATATACTCTGTATTCACTAATGCTAGCATTTCGAGGTTATGAAATTTTTAATCTCTTCCATAACCTCGTAAAAATGCTCGGTATTAGGCAAGAAGTAAAACCCAATCGTAGCGTTCTCTCGATACACAAGCTTCACGTCTTGCCCCGCTTGCTTCAGACCCTCGGCATAAGCCAATTGCCAATCTTGCATCAGATCCAAACCCGCTATAATCACAAGGCTTTTTGGAAATTTCATATCCTTGAGTTCAATCCCGTTCGGGCCGAACGGGTTACAAGCTGGATGATCTCTATCCGCTCCTTCGGGCAAAAACGCCTTCCAATACCAATCTCGATCTTGGATCGTTACGAAATACTTCCCATCGAATCTTTCCTCGGACTCCGTCCTTTTTATGCCCCCGAACATTGGATTCAGTAGTATATTCCCTGAGATTGGAATCCCAGCATCAATAGCTCTCAGGGCAACATTATGTGCAATGTTACCACCAGAGCTATCGCCGCATAAGAAAATAGATGGTTTCGTATCTTTGTCGCATCGAAGCCATTGTTTGTTAGAGGCCCATTTTAGGGCGGCCCAGCCATCATCGTACGCCGCGGGGTATCTGTGCTCGGGGGTACGTCTGTAATTTACAGACACCACCACCGCAGGTCCCACTAGAGAGACCAGGCGCCGACAAAGAAAATCATATATTGAACTATTGGAAGATGAATGTGCAAAGCTACCCCCATGGAAGAAGATGATTACGGGGAAAGGGGAGTCCGAAGGGGGCAGGTGGAGGTTTGCAAAAGAATTTGATTCGTGGGCCGGACGATAAATGCGAGCTAAGAGGTTTGTGGAGCAATCAAGGAGGATATCAAAGGAGAGAACTCCATTGACAGGGTAAGCGTTGGCGGGGACTGTGAGTTCAAGGTATTCCCCTAGGTGGCGATCGAAGGTGCCATCGGGGTGACGAAGCATGTTGTAGGCTACTTTGAATCTGGAGATTAGAACCCTAGTGTGTAGAGGAACCACCATCTGCAAAAAAAAATAAATATTAATATATACAATAAAATAAAAAGAGCATAAGAATTAATATCAAGATTTGGATTTTAGATATTGAGGGTTTGCAATTTGCGCCTTCAAGTTTGCTTGTATGGTTAAGAATTATTAAAGGAAATAGAAATAAGCAAAAATCAGGAGTAAATTTTAGAACCCTAGTGGTGCAGAGGAACCACCTTTTGAAATTAGATAGAATCAATATCAAGATTTGAACTTTGGAGATTGAGGGTTTTCTCCCCTTCAATTTGCTTGTATGATCAAAAAATATTGAAAGTAATAGAATCATTTAAAGCATACCAAGAGCAACTGTAACAAAATGTTACAAGAACATAACAAATTTGAACTTTTCTCCCAAGTTCACTTTGGTTGAAGAATTTGAGGATTATTGAAGGGAGAACACACAAACATGTAAAAAAGTATGATAAATTTAACAAAAGTGGGTTCCATTTCTTTCCTTGTTTGGGAAAATTTTTGGGAGCAAGAAATAGAGGCAAAGATTCACACTCTTTCTAAAATAACTTGTCACGGGACTGTTTGATTTACAGGAATTTTGTCTTCTTTGTACAATTAGAGAGTTTCAACTTTCAATGATATGAAGAAGATTTTTGTTTGCTTCTTCAAACTTTACAGAATCTAGATTGAGCCTCCATGAGATTATTTGTGTTTAATGGGTAAAATAATCACCACAGATCGAATGAAGCACAAACCCTAGCTAGCAAATCGGGGGCAGATTCAAGTCGATTGTAACACAGATTGAAACCCAATCTAAGATCTTTCAGCAAACAAACACAAAATCCCCAAAAATAAAAGAGAAAGCAGTCCATTTGCTCCATTTTTATACCAAATTTTCTCAAAATTAACGACGATACCTCGGACTCAGCTGCGTTCACCTCGTTGCTTCCAGCCATGGCGCCAAAGTGAAAGGGGGGAAGGAGAGAGGGAGAGAGAGAGAGAGCTTAAATCAAACAGTAGAAGAATAACAACAATCTCAGTTACAAAAGAGCAAAAAGCTTCCTCCTTTTTATCATGGTTCAGCTCCAAAACGCAAATCCATGAAACCCTTATCTCAAAAATCCCTTCTCTTCACAATTTTACTTAACAAAACAGAGTTCTTTTTCTCTAACCCTTTTGTTCAGAGGCCTTGAGATCGAAGCAACGGAGGAGAGTGCGAGAGAGAGAGAGGGGTTTGAACGTTTAAAGTAGGAGAGAGAAGAAGCACGGGATTAAGAAGAGGAGATGATAGAGAGAGAGAGTCAAAGGAGGAGAGAGAAAGAGATGAGAGAGAGAGAGAGAGATGAAGGAGACGACAAAAAGGGGCGGCTTCAAATAAAACTCTACACTTGGGGGAGAGGGGTGGGGCCCACCAACTCCCTTGGGCACCTCACCCTCTCATTTGTTTATGTAGTTGTAATGGGAGCTCTTATTTATTTTTTCATGGTACCAAATTTAGCAAATTCTCACAAAATATTGTTTTTGTCTTTTGAAGGAGAAATGTAGAAAACTACCTCTATTGGATACTGTTTGGCTTTTGTCTCTTCCCCTCCCCCCTCCCGTTCCCCCAACACAACCCCCAGGTACATATACACGTGTACTCAGATATGCAATATGGGGGTGTGTGGTGGGTGGGGTGGGGGGGTATTAGCTATGCATGACTGGTACACTGGTATAATAACATAGCTGGTATCTAATTTCTGGTCGGTACCTCCATACTGTCTGTATACAGGTCTAGTTCAAACAATATCATTCATAATTATAATTCTATGGAGTCCTTATTTCATGGCTTGTCGAGCGGTGTGTTTAATCCTACGTTTTTCTGTTTGTGTTACCATCAAATAAGATGTATATGGTACGATGTTTTCAAGGACTCTATCCTCGAAAAATGTGTTTTATATATACATAGTTGAAGTATCACATAAAATTTCTTACTTATAATCCTATATTTAGAGTTGTTTCTAACCAATACAAAAGCAAAAGGTTATCAAAAGATATTATACAAATTAAATTTATGGCTGCTTGGATCTAAAACTCACGGCTTACTTACGAGTTCCGTGTTCTTTTTTCCAAATATGATATCCAAAAAAATTAAATAAAAAAAATCTCCAAGCCGTTCACGTTATCAAAACTATCCCTCACTCTCTTTAAAAATGCATATATATATATAATTCTCTCTTTTTGTAATCTAAAATTGTATTTATTTGTTAGTTATATATATATATATATATATATATATAAAACTCGTGATGCATATACATGTGATGTGTGTAGTCACCTAATAATCCCATTTCAAACCCTCTTATTTGGAAGGAATAATTACATTCTACTTTTTAGCCTTTTTTAGGGCAACATTTGGTACTTAAAAGATAACACGTTTTACTTCAAGTGAAATGGCTTTCCCATGCAGTGAAGTTATTATCCTCGTGATAATAATAATAACAGGGGCTTGGTTACTTAACTTGATTGCACTATAATTCGTTAGGTAAAAGTTTGCAATCTTCGAACTAATTCCTGCTACCAAACAAATGCATCGCTATCACTGAAAACCTAACCAAAGAAAAGATGTTTCCTGTGTGAAAAGCCAGTCCGAGGACGTAAAACAAATTAGTACTCAACATAGGGCCCTGACAAGATATTTCACCTTCTATTTCTCAGACAATTAATATAATTTATTTTTTGTTATTGGAAAAAAGAAAAATATTACTCGCTTTTGATTGATCATGACTTGCATCGTGTTTACTTTTATGCTTAAATACTCGTTACATTAATTATTCTCAAAACAAATTGTGATTTTTTTATTAATCTTTGTTCATGGATTTTAGGTATGTAAATGATGTTGTAGAAACCTCAATTCGATCTTGCGAATTCTTCCGATAGAAATATAAGAAACAATAGTTATAGAAATGCAGTCGAAGTCTTGTAGGCCATCCAATGAAATTGCAGAATCATCAATAATTTTTATTCTAAAGAGAACTAAATTACATTTTTTTGATTGGTAGCCAAAACAGGTCGTTTCAATACTGAAGAAGAGCATTTCTTGAAATGATAAATATTTTATATATAAGGTATTTTCCAAGTATGATCCAATCAATATTAAAAATTTATTTGGATAATTGGCGTCCTTCCTATTGAGCTATGTAGATGTTTAGGAGAGATAGATGTTAAATGGCCTATGTATCTATTTAATAAAATTTGGCAAACCAAAAATATACCAAATGAGTGGAGGAGGAGTGCTCTTGTACCTCTCTATAAGAACAAGGGCGACGTTCAAAATTGCTCAAATTACCGTAGCATAAAACTCATGGGTCACGCCATGAAATTTTGGGAAGAAGTGATTGAACACAGGCTAAGACATGATATTAAGATAACAGATAACCGGTTTGGGTTCAAGCCTGAACGATCGACGACAGAGTCTATTCATTTGCTTCGTCAATTTGTCAAACATTTTTTAGAGAGAAGAAGAGATTTGCATATAGTTTTTATTGACTTAAAGAAAACTTACGACAAAATACCTAAAGACGTATTATGACGGATGATGATGAGAAAGAGAGTCCCAATCAGGTACATTGACATAATCAATGACATGTATGATGGAGTAGTGGCAAATGTAAGGATTTGTGGCGGCCTAACGAGTGATTTTCCAATCACAATTGGCTTGCATCAAGATATGAGTTAAGTCTATTCTTATTTGCTATAGTGATGGATGAGCTTGTTAGAAATTATGGGGAAAATTTCAGATCAGACATCCGTTGTCAACAACAACAGACTTCTGGATGTGCACACGAGAGACATGTCAGAAATAAAGGGCAATGACAGACGTCTAAAGGCCAGCGAGGAAGATGTCTGCAGAAGCTGCAAAGCTCAATCCAGAGCGCGAGCAGACGTCTGCCTAAGTGTGGGTCAGACGTCTGCCCAAGTGTTGTTCAGACGTCTGGTCGAGACGTTGAAGAGATAAAGAGTCGGTATAGACGTCTGCTCAAATATGTGTCAGACGTTTGTCGTCGGTGAATCTGCTGTGAATCAATTTTTTCCATATTGTGATTTATCTCTATTTATTATAGGATTACGATTTGTCCATATAAGGAGACCTTTCATATGTATTCTTGACAGCCAAAATTAATATAGTGAGATATCATTGTATTGAGAGGATGACACTAGGGTTTGTGAGATCTAGAGAGATTTGTGAGATATCTCCTAAGGTTGCTCGTATAATTGATTCAAGAATTCTAATGGACGTTAGCAGATTCCGCTTTGCCGGGGACTAGCCCCACGGTGGGTGAATCTCGTTAACAAATCCCGTCTCTTTGATTCTTATTTACTCATTCTCGTATCGTTATTAATTTATCTTTTCGTTTTTAATTTCATGATTGGTTGTTGATTGCATGATTTGGTTTGTCGTGAGCATTGTTCCGTGGAACGACTTCTCCATTCTTAACCATTGGTATCAAAGCGTGGTTTTAGGGAACTTAGGGTTCTTTAATTCTACAATCTAGGTCAACGGTGAGTAACGATACCTCGTCCTCTTCCCTATTTTCTTAGATCGTCGTTTTGAATACATTAGTTCAGATCAAGGGAGTAGTTGAATTTGCTGCGACTTAGTCGAAAGATGGAGGAGGATAAAATAAGGATCGAAAAATTCAATAGTCGCAACTATGGTTGATGGCGTATGCAGATGGAGAACTACCTGTACCAAAAGGACCTGTATATTCCGTTGCTAGGAGAAAAACCCGAGAAGATGACCGATGAGGCATGGAACGTTTTGGATAAGAAAGCCATGGAGATGATCAAATTGTCATTGACTCTGCAGGCGGTCTTTAACATCTCAAAGGAGAAGAAAACCATGGCGCTAATGACGACATTAGCGAAGTTGTATGAGAAACTTTCAATATCAAACAAAGAACCTTTTCAACATGAGATGGCTGAGAGTGGTTTGGTGACAGAACATTTGAACGAGTTCAACAGCATAAAGAGCCAGTTAGAATCCATCTTGATCGTGTTTAAAGACGAGATCCGGGCCTTGTTATTTCTCTGTTAAATGCTGGAGAGTTGGGAGAACCTAGTTATGGCTGTTAGCAACTCTATCTCAGGGACTCTCATGTTTAATGATGCGGTGAGTTGCATATTAAACGATTAGATGCGGAGAAAGACCATGAGTGGGAGTTCGGGAACTTCTGCACTTTCGGTGGAAAATCGCGATAGAACGATGTAAAGTGGAAAGGGCAAGAAAGGAAGTCTAAAAACCGAGAAAAATCTCAAGGAAAAATCCATGGCGCGTGTTGAGATTTGTGAGATGAAGGGTCACAGGAAAAGTGACCGCAAACTTCTAAAGAAAGGCTCAGAGGAGAAGCCGGATGAAAATGAAGCAAATGTGATGTGTACACATGAACAAGGGGAATATGGGCTTTGACTATCGGTGAACGGCAGTACAAATGCGGATACGTGATTCTTAGATTCGGGCATATTTTTTTATTGTACTTCGGGTCGGCATTACTTCAACGAGTATGTTCAAGGCGATCTTAGACATGTGACGGTAGGAAACGGTTAGCCGTGTAAGATCATTGGTAAAGGGACGATCATCTTGTAACCGTAAAGAAGTGGTCAAATTAAATTGAAAAATGCTAGGCGTATTTCAGATTTGAAGAAAAGTCTTATTTCCACGAGTCAGCTAGACATTGAAGGATATATGACGGTGTTTGGAAATTCGCAGTGGAAGATTTCCAAAAGATCGTTGGTGGTCGCTAGAGGCAACTTGAACGGTTCATTGTACTTATTCAGCATGAACATTCTTCACGGTAGGGGTATTCTTTCGGGGCTGAAGAAGGTGGAGTTTGGGCTTTGTGAGAGGTGCGTTTGTGGGAAGCAAAACGCGTCCAGGTTTCGAATTGGAGGCGTAGCAAAGAAGATCAAGAAGCTGGAAATGGTGCATGCGAACGTATGGAGTCCAGTCTCGATGAAGTCTTATGCAGGAAATCAGTACTTCGTAACGTTCATCAACGATGCAAGCCAAAAGATATGGGTGTAGGGGATAAAGAAGGAGTCCGGTGTGTTCGGTATCTTCAAATACTGGATTGCGCAGGTTGAGAACCAAATATGGACTAAGGTAAAATTCCTTAAGTCCGATAATAGAGGGGAATACTGCACACAGGAGTTAGAGGCGTTTTGCACACAGAAGGGTGTTCGTTGGCTGAAGACAGTATCGGGGATGCCACAGCAGAATGTCATTGCTAAAAAGATGAACATGACGATCCTAGAGCGAGTATGAAGCATGACCTTGGATGCGGATGCGACGAAGTTCGTATGGGCAGTGGCGGTCGATGCTGCTGTGTAATTGATCAACAGAAGCCCGGCAAGTGCGCTTGATGGAGGCATTCCGGAAGATATTTGGTCAGGTAAATCGGTTAATTACGTGCACATAAAAGTATTTGGTTGTATTGCATATTCTTTGGTTGATAAGGCAGAAAAGAGTAAGCTTAACTCCAAATCTAGGAAGCATGCTTTCATCGAGTATGGTGGAGACGAGTTCGAATATCAGCTGTGAGATCACCCAAGCAAGAAAGTAATATGAAACCGGAACATTGTCTTTGATGAACAACACTTAAACAAAAAATAAAAGCAAGCCAAAGATGGTGCGGTATCGGGGTCCGTTAAGTTGGACAGAACTCAAGAGAGCATTCAGGTACCTACAGGTGGAGATCAGAACATAAGTTATAGTGCAGGATCAGATTCAAGAACATGATGATGACCATGTTCAGCAACCATATGTACTAGTTCTGAGGAGATCTACACGAGATAGGCGGTAATCTGAAAGACTTGTGACCGACTTCGTTTTATACATAGATTCAGGGGAGTCCGAATCCCTTTTAAGAAGGAACAAGCGATGATAATTGCAAACAGTGGGAGCAAGTTATAAATGAGAAGATGGATTCTTTGAAGAAGAAGAACCGTACGTAGGACATAGTGAAGCTACCCAAAGGTTGGAAAGCGTTGCTAAACAGGTAGGTGTACAGGATTAAAGATGAGGTTGATGGTGTGAAGCGGTACATGACTCGTTTGGTAGTCAAGGGATATACACAAAAGCAAGGTATTGACTATCAAGAAATATTTTCCCCGGTTGTAAAGATGACATCTATTCGGGTGTTTCTTAGTATCATGACGGTGGAGGACTTGCACTTAGAGCAGCTGGATTTCAAGGCTATGTTTCTTCATGGAGACTTGAAGGAGAAGATCTATATGATGCAGTCGCCGGGATATGAGGTGAAGGGGAAAGAAAATATGGTGTGTACTGCAAAAGAGCTTGTATGGCCTCAAGCAAGCTCCTATGTGGTGGTATCTCAAATTCGATCAGTTCATGTTAGAGACGAGATTTGTAAGATGTGAATCCGATCACTACGTCCACATTCAGAATTTTAAGGACAACGACTACATTATTCTATCACTGTATGTGGACTATATGCTAGTAGCGGGTCCAAATTTCAAGAAGATTCAAGATCTAAAGAAGACGATGGCTGAAAAATTCTCCATGAAGGATTTGAGAGTGGCAAAGCAAATCTTAGGCATGAAGATCGTAGAGATATGAAGCAGCAGAAGCTGTGGTTATTGCAAAGGGACTATATCGAGAATGTTTTGAAGCGATTCAATATGGACAAGTCAAAGCTGGTGAGAATGTCCTTAGCGAAGCATTTCAAACTCAGCAAGAAGTTGTACCCGACAACTCAAGAGCGGATAGATGAGATGGAAAGTGTGCCCTCTGCATCTGCGGTGGGGAGATTGATGTATGCGATGGTGATTACGAGACCTGATATCGCACATGCAGTGTGAGTTGTTAGTTGATATATGAAAAACCCGGGGAAGGAACATTGGAATGCGGTGAAGTGGATATTGAGATATCTAAGGGGTACATCAAGTAACTCCTTATGTTTCGGGGGTAGGTCTCTAAAGGTGCAAGGTTACGTTGATACGGAATGCTCAGGTGATCGAGATAGTGGGAAGAACATAACGGGGTATGTATTTACGGTTGGGGGAACAACGATGAGTTGGGTCTCTCAATTGCAAAAGGTGGTGATATTGCCGACTATGGAGGCAGAATACTTGGCGATCACGGAATCCAGCAAGAATATGATATGGTTGCAAGGGCTACTTGAAGAATTGGAAAAGAAGCAAGACTTCAATACCTTGTGGAGGGACAACCAAAGTGCGATATGTTTGGCAAAGAAATCGGCTTATCACTCGAGGGAGAAGCACATGAAAGTGTGGTATCATTTCATTCGTATTGTTTGGAAGAAGGCGAGTTGACATTGCAAAAAGTCGTGGAAGAAAAGAATCCGGAGGATATGTTCACCAAAGTCGTAGATAGAGATAAGCTGGAGCTCTGTTATAGGTTGGTGAACCTCTCCATGTAAAGTCCACTGGCTTTGGGAATCAAGGTGGAAGTGTTTCCAAGTAGGAGTTTGTTAGAAATTGTGGAAAAACTTCCTGGTCAGTCGTATGTCGTCGACAACAGCAGACGTCTGGACATGCACACGAGAGGCATGTCAGAAACACAGAACAACGGTATACGTCTGAAGGCCAGTGAGGCAGACGTCTGCAGAGGCCGTGAAGCCCAATCCAGAGTGCAGGCAGATGTCTGCCCAAGTGTAGGTCAGACGTCTAGCCGAGGCGTTGAAGAGATACTATCGGGCCTCGGTCCTTGCTCCAAGAACAAAGTGCCACACATAACAAAGTGTCACGCTAAGGGGGCCACCACTTGAATCCGTGGGGGCTACCTCTTGAATCCGTATGACCTACTCTAAAACAATGGGATCGGTCTCCGAAACACGTTCCGAAAGAGAGCAGATCTGTACTATAAATAGAATGATACCACTCTTCAATACAGAGATACCTTTTAAGTGAACCGGCACTACAGGAACTTGAGAACTGCGAGCATGCTCGAGCCAGGGAAATTCTGGGATGGGTGACCTCCTGGGAAGTGGCCCCTGGTCGGGTCCGATTCGCTCTGAAGGACAAAACCGCGCGCCTTCTGCTAGAGCGAACAATGTTGTCTGTGTTGAGGGTAGGTCGTGACAGAATAATTTCGCAATAAGATAAAGAAAAACACGAGGAGTTCAAAGATCGGTCCTAATGATATTAGAGTAACAAGAATAATTTCAATAACTTATTCAAGAGATGACTTAAAAGGTGCAAGAAAAAAGAAACAAATGGGGATTTTAAAGAATCTAAGAAAATGGGCTGTAAAGATCATTACTCCGGTCGATAAGAAGAACACATTGCTATTCATTACATATTCAACACTTTTACTTATTACATGCTCACTATATCTACACCACACAGCCATGCTCTACTTATTTGCCATGCTCATGTTACATTGCTATGCTTATATACATATTGTCGTATTCATGATACCTTACCATATGCATATAGCTGCTAGGTTTAATTGACACCCTTACATAACCATATTAGAATTTATTTTCTACTTACATGATGTCCTTTACTAGTGATCTTCTTGACTTGGTTCGATCTCACCGTCCCTACGCCACCTAATAAACATTCCAAAGATAGAAAAAGAAACAGGGTGGAATACCCGTCAACGAACTTGCGCTCGGTAAGTCTCCAAAAAGGATAAAAATGTGAATGTGGTAAAGGACATCATGTAAGTAGAATATGAATTCTAATGTGATTATGTAAGGTTGTCAATTAAATCTAGCAACAATATGAACATGGCATGATATCATGAATATGACAATATGTATATAAGTATAACAATGTAACATGAGCATGACAAACAAATATAGCATGGTCGTGTAGTGTAAGTATAGTGAGAATGTAATAAGTAAAAGTTCTGAATATATAATGAATAGCAATATGTCCTAAAGAGCTCACTAAAAGGGTAAGCTAATTAACACGAGTTCAAATGTGAATTTCAACCAATCTCAAGAGTATTCTCGAACTCAAGGGTAGAGCCAAGGAGCAAGGGATCACAAGTCCGAATCAAGAGTGTTAGTAACGGAATTTCGACCGTCGTCAAAATATTCAAAACCCAAGAGGCATCCCAGAGGCTTGGAAACACAGGCCCTCATGATAGATTGCTTGTGTTAGTAAATATGAATTTATGAACTAGGGGGACTCCTGAGATTTCGTTGGATTCACACTTAAACTACCCCAACACCCCGTGTATATTAGTTTACAATTAAAGTTGCAAGCCTTGATCAAATCCATGAATACAAAAGATGATGTAATATCAAGATTAAGTTCATGTCTCATGTTAGGTGCAAATCATGTCATTTGTATTCATGGTTCGAATCAAGTTGGTTTCAGGTATACTGTTTGAGTTCATGTATTCATGCCAAGTTTCAAGTATGCATGTCAAATGTTCATGTAAAGTCATTATGTATTTATAGTTCGGGTCAAGTTGAGTCTAGCATGTAACAGTTTTTATCATACAAGTCAATTAGATAAAATAAATAAGCAGTCACAGAGCATGAGATGGTACAACTATATTATTCAAGAAACATCCAGAAACAATGATGTAAAGAAGTGTTATATACGGCTAATTACTCAAGTCTTTTAGGTTCGAAATATAAACGGAAACATAGCCAAAAGTGTTGTGCACGCGTGAGTACCAGTCGCTCTAAATACGACTACCAGTTTGGAGATATATCCGTTTTCCTATCGTCGCGCAGAAATATGTTCTACACCATCACATACTTTTAAAACACGGTTTAAGTTAATTTCTGTCGGGTTTCAGGTTTCGGAAATTATTAGAAACTTATAGGTTTTTCGGTACATATCCAAACAACTATGTTTCGCGTGATTTAGATTTCTGAAACTCTAGTTATGGTCATTTTAACGCCAGGGTTTAAAACAAAAATTTTGATTTCTGGACAGCAACTATGTGATGTATTGCAGAGTATATATTGGGTTATTCTATATATTTATGGGTCACCGAGTACATCATAAATTCTATGTATATAAATTATGCATATACACATCTAAAGTTTTTCATGAACGGATATCGAGAGTTCGAATTATGTCCAATTAAAAAATAGTGTGCAAATCAAGACAGATTCTGTCCAGATTCATCACATGATTTTGTAATGCATATTTTTATATTTTACGTCGATTTTCAGTAAAACCTTATAACTAAGAAAATCTATATCTTTCGATATAGATATCCAAAACATCTAAAAACGCTTAATTTGGGTCACCAATGACAGAGTTATGGCCACTCGATGAAATTCCTTAAAAGCAGTTTTCTAGTTTTAAAAGCAGTGAATAAAAACAACGCAACTCCTAAACCATTAATCGATCAAATCTGAAATTTTTATAGCGCTCCTATAAATGTGTTTAAGGTCTTAAAAAAATTCTTGGGATTTACAGATATCACGATTAATTTCTAAAAATTAATTCGAAGATAAAGTTTTTGCTATGATCGTATTTTGAGAAAAATCGAACACCATGCTATTCGTAACTTCATTTTCTTTTATAAAATTTAAATAAACTAATTTAAAATATAGCGACAAACGATGTACTCCTAATTGGCCTCCGAAATCTTAACATATGAATTAAGGGTAATGAAAAAGACTTATATAAACTATATATGAGTCTGTGTGTGTGTTTGTATGCTCATTATTTATATATGTATCCATTTAATTAATCATTTAGGGATGGTGATACGAAAAGAGCAACGGGTTCATGGAGCATGACAAGAGGAGGAGAGATAGAGAGAGACGGAGGGTGAGAGAAAAGTGACTTATATGCACAAGTCGGTATCGTTACCGCGGTTGTCTATCAGACGATAGTCTCACGTTACCAGCGAGACTTTTTTTTTGAAAGATTTTTCATGTTTTTTTAGGACTTTAGATGAAGAGGGAGAAGAAGAAGAATATTTCTGAGGAAGAATATGAGAGAAGTTGTTCTTCTCTCTCATTTTTTTTAAAAGAATAAGAAGAATAGAGTAAGATGAATATATAAAAAGTTATGTCATATTAATTCAAATTATTATCTTCTGTCTATAATGCAAATACCGTTTGGTTAGAGATCCACCTTTCTCTTTTTTTCTAAAAAAAAAGAAAAAGGGAGAAAAATCCTCACTTCTCAACCCTCCACATCATCAACTTCAAAGAAAAAAACAAAACAAAAAATTAAAAGTTTCTCTATCTGCTTTTTTCAAAATTTAAAGAAAAAAGAGGAAAAAAAACTCACCTCCTATGGCCTCCACCTCATTTAAGAAAAAAATAAAAACAATAATGCATTCAAATAAGAATTTACACATATACCCTCATTATTTATAAAGTTACACATAAATCCTCTTTTAAATGAAAATTTACACATAAACTTTTATTATTATTAAATTTTCATTCTCACCAATAAAATGTTAAATTCAAATGAAAACCAGAAAAAGGAGAAAAATCCCCAATTTTTAGGATATCCACATCATCTCTCTCTCTTCTACCAAAATTGTCACGCCCCGCTTCCCAATTTACGGGGAAGAGGACGTGGCAGAGATCCGACGTATTTACTTAGAAGTAAACACGTTAAGCGTCAATAAACAATATAAAAGTAAAGCACAAGAATAATAAGAGATGTAATGAAACAACAACTTTTTATTTATATTCATTCTTTACATACAACTGGAAAGTAAAGTACAATAATGGAAAGTGATGCCTAAACAATTGCATATGAACTGAAAGCAAAGTAAGTACAAGTAGAAACTAGAACTCTAACTCCTCTGTGAAATACTCCAAGTCGTCTTGGCTGAGCTCGATTTCCTGAGAGTCGGGTCCTCCTGACAATATTCCAAAGAAAAAGAAAAAATAGGAATGTCGTCAGCAAACAATCGCTCGATATTATGAATAGATTAAGTAAATGGAATAGGTCTGGTATTTATCTGTTTTTGTTATACTAACGTAGTTGTTTGTAGCTTGGTACAGAATGCATCAGTGTATACGAGAGGAGTCCAACTATCCATGGACTAAGGTATACGGAGTATAAGGCCCCGTCAAGCCACAGGACAATGGCACGGATATTCAGGTTAGGTGTATTATAGTGACCGTCTTGTGCCACTTCTAATACATTCCGTACCAATCTACCCCATTAAACCCCGTAATGCATATTGAATTGATTGTATTGATTTGTTGTATAAGACTTGCTGAAACCATGGTATAAGTTGTTCATGTAAACGGTTTGGATGTAAACGGATAGTCATGGAGTCAAGTTGAAGATATATCCATGGATCGGTCACGTCAAATCATGTTGCGTGTTCGTATTGTTCTGTATTTATGTTCAAGTGTCCATATTTGATACATTGGATTCATGTTGAATTAGATATATGGTTGGATTCATATTTGTATTGTATTCAGATTAAACTGAGACTCAGATTGAGTCAGACACTTAACAGATTTGAGTCCTAAATTAGGTTTAGGAGTTATCGGTAACTGCTGCAAATGAACGGCAGGATTTGTGACTTTTTCCAAGCCAAATTACCATTGATAACCCCGTTTTAGTTTTCTACCTTAAACAGGCAAGCAACCACTTTCTCTGGCTCTCTGAGGCCCAAGAGAATTGGTCGGCTTAAACCTATATTTACTAGGGCCCTTAATGTAAATTAATATAACTTGAGCGTGTTTTATGAAAAATATTTTACATATACTTCCAAAATAATCCTCAAGTTTTTATTTATATTCTTTAGGGTTTTCATAGATGTAATTTTTTTAAAAGTGAAGTATTCTAGTGAATAAATATCTAACTTGAATAATACATGGTATTTTAGTGTAAAGTTGATTTAAAATAGATGGTTTGATAATATTTATATATAATTATTAAAAATAAAATTTATTTATTAAATAGAAAATCACATTTTTCTTAAAAATTGCATTAAAAATTCCATCGAGATCGTATGCTTTGTGAGGAGGTCTGCATCTCGCCCTACTAGTCCGATGGATGTGCGATAACCCGCACTAACCGAATCGAATTTCCCAAAATGGGTTGTAGAGGCATAATTGCAAGGAATTTAAATAACACAATTTAAAGAAATACGGTTTTTAATAGTTTATGGTATTTTGATGTAAAAGTCGTATTTGCCACAAAATTATTATTCAAGGGAATCCTGCTATGTCAAGATGCGTGTTTGTGAGAGGTAGGTCATTATCTTGTGAGGTTTTCTAAAGGTAATATAAGCAAGAATAATTAAACGATGTCATATATAACTTCATGATATTTAAGCGTAAAATCTTAATAAAAGTTCTTTTACTTGGAATTTTAAAGTGAAACTTGTTTCTAAAAATTAGTTAATGTTTAACAAGCAAGATGTAATGATATGGTTAAGTGGTTCTTAAGAGAAAATTGAAATTTAAAAGAGAATAGAATTAAGGGTCGGTATAACTCCACTTATCGATGTGATTTGAAAAGAGAACATTTTAAGTTAAGAAGAGGAGGAGAGAAGTGGGACTTACAAGTTAAAAAGATAGAAGAGAGGTTGAGGGGAGGAATGCTGGCCTTTTTGAAGTCGTCGGGTCGCCGAAAGTGCTTCGAATCCTTGCCGGAAAAGGAACTTAGGCTAACTCCACGTGTACTCTTCTTTGGCTTGGAAATTTTTGAGGATTTTGATAATAGATTTCAGAATGAGGAGGGATAGGGGATGATGTTGTATTTATAGGGTAAAATTATGGTTTTGAGAATTGAAGAGAGAATTAAAATGTATTAAAGTTTGGATTAAAGGGTGGATTTAAGTTCTCTGTTAAATTACAGAGAAATCAAACAGTATGGAGGTAGTGGGGGTAGGCCAAAAGACTAGTGTGCAGAGTCTGGGGACCATTACCTACGGTCCAACTGTCGGTGCCGGTCGTTTTCCCGGTCTCTCCGACCCATGTGGTGAGATGAGGGGTGGGATTTGGGCCACGTGTCCAAGGCTGTATAAATACCCTTTTGCACATATTTATTTTACCTGACTAATCATTTTTACATGTGTGTAAACTCTTGGACTTCCAAAAATTTTAAAAGAAAAATCATTAAAAATAATATGTGGCTGATGGGATTCGAACACATGGGCTACGTCACAGCAGTGCAAAGTCTTTACCAGTAAGCTACAAGTTGTTTCTTGTTGTTCTTAAAAAAATTTAATTTATAACTTGTACTCAGGTTTGAAACTCTATCTGTACATTAATTTGAAAATTTTTGTACAATGAAATTGGAGTCGTTACAAAAAAAATTTAATTGTTTATATTTAGAACCCTCTACATCTCTCTCTCATCCCAAAAAATACTGGAACCCTCCACATCTCTCTCTCTTCTGCCAAAAAAAAATATTTAATTTTTTAATTATTAGAACCCTCCACATTTCTCTTTCTCTTCTCCCAAAAAAATAATTAATTTTTAAATTAATACGTGCAACGCACTTGCACAAATTCTAGTGAATTGATAATGGGAGTTGATGAGGAAAAAAAAGGGTCACCATTTATTTGGCAGTTAAAGAAAATGAAATGTCTCATTTCTAGGTTATGAGAATGGTATAAAAAATGATAAAAATAATTTCAAGATTGGGGGTTCGAACATGCGGCATATGTAATAATATAGTTAGAACTTAATCAATGAGTTAGAAGATTGTTCATGCACATATTCAAAAAAAAAATTAAATATATTTTGTTGCTTGAAAAGAAAGTGGGGTAAAAAAAGAAAAGAAAGAAATCAAATTGAACTGTTTTGGCTTGGATTTTGAGGTTTGAAAATTATAAAATAGGCAAAATAAAAGGAGAGATAAACTAATATATTTAATAGAGAATAAAACATATGGGGATACCCAAGAACAAATAAATACAGTATTTTATAAAAAAGAAGAATGATATGAAGATATAGGAATTTTGGGGTCATTACATTCTACTCTCCTTAAAAAAAATCGTTCTCGAAATTACTCAAGAAGGATATTGCAACAGAGTAAGAAAACAAGGTTAGATAAGGCAGCTGCATTTCGTTGTCGTGCTTCATCAGTTGGTACTCTAGTCGATAAGAAGGTATACGACCGAAGTAAATCGCAATAAGACAAAGAGAAACACTAGTGGTTCAAAAATCGCTTCAGATGTATTAGAGTAACAAGAATAATTTCATGAACTTTTTCAAGAGACGACTTAAAAGGTTCAAGCAAGAAGAAACTGCAGGGTTGCTAGGCTCGCTTAGTGGAGTTTTAAAGTGCGGCGGAAGCAGTATTTTTAAAAATCTAGAGAGCTATAGCAGCCCTAAACCAAGATAATAACCAAAAGACTAAACTTGAACTTAATCTAGTTAGCTAAAAGAAAGAGTTTGGCAGGCTACAACCTTTGTAGCGCTGTTTACCGCCCAAAACGAAGACGAGCTGAGATAGATCATCTGGCCTGAATTTGGGGGCAGTTGCTATTTGGATTTATCCGTCCTCCTCTCTGAAGATACCAAGTTGATTTATGGCACCATATATCGGAGGTTTGGACAGACGCGACCATTGTAGCAGACTTTATCAGATTCCCTCTCATTTTATGAGGGGCTTTTGATTGTGGAGACGCTCTTCCTTGCAGGCGCAAGCCTCTGTAGTTAATTACGTTACCACATTGTGATGACCACTTTCTCCTGCTCCGGCAGTTCACTTCGTGCCTTGTGTGTTTTTGTTTGATTAGGTTGCCCATGGATTGCATACGGAGACTAGTTTATGTCGTCGCCCGTAGGGCGCATATTAGTCTAAATCCATATATTTTAGATTTGGGCTTAGCTTTATTTAAGGACCGTTAATCTGGTTTGAGATTAAGACCGACTTAAAACATATGAGCATTTAGGTCCAATTATTTTAGTTTAAGGACATTGTTCCCCTCCGAATGGCGGCGACGACGTGAGGACGTCTTGCCTGAGATTCGGGGCAGATGCTATTTGGTTTTATCCGTCCACCTCTCCGAAGATGCCAAGTTGATTTATGGCACCGTGTATCGGAGGTTTAGACGGATGCGGCCGATGTAGCAGACTTCGTCAGATTCCCCCTCGCTTGAGGGGTTTTTGATTGTGGGGACGCTCTTCCCTGCAGGCGCAAGCCCCTGCAGTTAATTACGCTACCGCATCGCGGTAACAACTTTCTCCTTCTTCAGAATTTCACTTCGTGTCGTGGGTGTTTGTTTTGTTTGTGGTTGCCCGTGGATTGTATACGGAGACTATTTATTTCGTCGCCCGTAGGACGTGGATTAGTCCAAATCCGTACTTTCTTAGATTTGGGTTTTGGGTTTTGGTTTAAGGATACGTTAGCCATATTTGAGGCTAAGATCAACTTAAACGTTTGTTAAGGATACGTTAGTCTAATTTCCAGACTAAGATCTACTTAACGGGATCGTCTAGATCCATTTCCAGTTTAGGGACATGGTAGTCCATTTAATATATGGCCGTCGGGACCCGTCACCTCTCTGACGACGTTGAAGGATTACAACGACATGTGTCAGAGGAGTTCGGAGGTGTACCCTTGAACCAAAATTGATTGGGGGTCTTATAGTCCAATTTGGGACTAAAATATGTTTGAATGTTTAAGGATACGTTAGCCATATTTGAGGCTAAGATCAACTTAAACGGGATCGTTTAGATCCAACAAAAGAGCATTTGGGGGCTCTATTGTTCCAGTTTAGGGACGTAGTGGTCCATAGGTAGTTTAGGGACATTGCAGTCCATTGATAGTTTAGGACATTGCGGTCCATTGGTAGTTTAAGGACATTGCGGTCCTTTGGATATATGGTCGTCGGGACCCGTCACCTCTCTGACGACGTTGAAGGATTACAATGACATGTGTCAGAGGGGTTCAGAGATGTACCCTTGGACCAAGTGTAAATTGATTTAAAAGAGCAACTATGCTCAGTCAATTTAATTTGAGAACTTACGGCCACGATTGGGCTAAGTCCAATTGAGAGTATTCAACGTTTTATTTGCATTTGGCTTGTTAGGCCTTTACTGGGGCTCTGCCCCTGTTTAATAATGCATAGCATTTTCTCTGGAATTTTAGGCCCAGAGCATTTTATTTTGGTCCATTGGGCCTCTTAATTGGGCTCTGCCCTTTAATAATGCGCTGCATTAGTCTGACAGAGCGCCACGTGGCTTGTCAGGCGCTTTGCGCTGATTGAGGAGCGCAAGGCGCAAGTCCACGGGGAGGTGATACGTGTCACGCTCAGGAGAGCGCAAGCGCAGTGCTCTGCGCCAGCGCGCTGCGCTATGCGCTGCTGACACGTGGCGCGCTCTGGTGAGTTGCGCCAATTCATGAGAGCAGTGCTCTGTTTTTAGAAGCGCATAGCGCAGATCATCATGGGGCTGACACGTGGCACTCTCTGGTGGCTTGCGCCAACCCGAGAGCGCAACATCGCAGTTTTGCAAGTGCAAGGCACTGTTAACTTGAGAATCTTTTAAATTCCAGAACCAATGGTTCATAAAAGAAGTGCAAAGCATTGCTTGGTTTCTTGATCTAATTTAGATCAAAGAAAACAAGTGTTTCTTATTTTTCTTGATCTTAGAGAACCAATGGTTCATAAGTGCAAGGCACTATTTTTATTTTGTTTTTCATTAAAGATCATTGATCTTGTTCTTAGATCAATGATCTATTAGAAGAAATTCTTCTATCTAAAAGGTCTTTTACCTTTTTTCTTCTTGAAATTTCTTCAGAGTTCTCCCTGTTTTGAAATTTTTGATTTCTCACCAAATGTTGATCCTTGAATTGAGGTCTAGGAGCCTTTATATAGTGCCCATAAATTTGTTAAAGAGATTTTTCTCTGAGTGATTTGGGGAATTTTCCCCACCGTTAGATCTTTGATCCAAGGGCTTCTGTTTTACAGAAGGCAATCTTCTTGTTTTAACAAGAACAGAAAAATCTTACTCGAATTTAATTCTGTTTGGCGCAAACGCCCCAGCGCGTGACACGTGTCGCGCAGCGCAAATCGCAGCGCAACTGCGCTAGCGCATCTGTGCTGACACGTGTCGCACAGCGCAGTGCTTGCGCAACTGAAGCGTTGCTTCCTTTAATTTTGTTTTAAAATAGAGTCTTGCTCTGATTGGGCGCGCTGTCTTGGGCGCTGCGCTCCTTGCGCTGGAGTGTCTGATTTTGACACGTGGCGCTCTGCGCGCAGCGCAGGGGATCTGAAGCGTTGCTTCATTTATTTTAACTTTAATTTTCACTTCAATTTTCAAAGCAAAGCTTTGCTCTGATTGGGGGAAACATAAGCGTTGCTTCGTTTCTCGTCTTGGAATTTGAACAGAGCTTTGCTCTGATTGGGGTAAACAGACATCACGGTCCATTATCGCCATGTTGGAGGCAAAATTTTAGTTTAGGGACATTGTCACGCCCCGCTTCCCAGTGTACGGAGAAGTAAACGTAACGAGTCATGATGTATTTATTCAGAAATAAACACGTTAAGCGTAAATAAGCAATATAAATGAATACACAAGAATAACAAGAGATGTAATAATAAACAGTAAATTTTATTAACATTCTTTCTTTACATTATAACTGATTTGAAAAGGAAATGTACAAGAATGTAAGCAATGCCTAAATAGTGGCATATGAACTGAAAAGTAAATAAATACAAGTAAGCTAGTAGTCGTGTTGTTCGGGTATTTGCTTCAATTACTCCTAGCTGGGCTTGGTCTCCTGAGAGTCGGGTCCTGACGAACATTCTAAAGAAAAAAAATAAAAGGAATGTCGTCAGCGAACTAGCACTCGGTAAGTCCCAAAAGAAAGAATGGAATAGATAAGTAAAGAGAATAGAACTGGTAATTAGTACAAGTATATGTTTGTTATACTAACGTAGTTGTTTGTAGCTTGGTACAGAATGTGTCAGTGTATACGAGAGGAGTCCAACTATCCCGTTGACTATGGGAAACGGAAAGTACAAGGCCCTGTCAAAACCCACGGGACAACAGCAATGGATGTTAATCTACGTCTTTTAGTGTCCATCATCGTGCCACTTTTAATACATTCCGTATCAATCTACCCCGTTAAAACCCCGTAATGTATATTGTATTGATTTGTAGATATCATACTTGCCGAGACCATGGATATAAGTTGTTCATGTAAACGGTTTCAGGATTGTATCAAGTAGTTATGTAGTCAAGTCAAGTCATAACCATGGTTCAGTCAAGTCAAGTCATGTTTGCATGTTGATCTTGTTCTGATATTCAGGTTCAGGTTCAAGTATATATGTTGTTGTTGGCTATAGTACTCTCAAGTCAATTATTGGATCGCAGGCACGCGATTGCGATGATTGAAGGAGGACCTATACCAGTAGAACAGTCTTACTCGAGATGATAGTATGCTATCTGGTTTGTCTTTATCATCATGTATCTGTTTTAGGTGGCTTTACTGATCACTATTACATGTTGATAGTGCCCTTAGGATTCTTGCTTGACTACCTGCAGTATGATGGCGATCATATACGTGGGAGCTTGGTGGTATATAAGCACATCCTTAAATATCCCTAGTCGTGGGAGTTTCGAGACTAGGCATCGATACTCCACAGTAGACTAGTGTATACTGATCGAGACCCCGACGAGCGACGGTGTCCGGTCTCACAAGCCATCGGTGTCAGTTTGTTCACCTAAGATGTATACATATGCTCATTGGGTTATGAGTACACCGGACGAACTCGCCGGGAATATGCTAGTTGGTATTATACATATTGTCAGATAGCAGTTCCCATGTGACATGTGTACAGGTTAGTCTATCGACCTAAGATCGTTATTTGTCTCGTGTGAGTTTTTAATGTGCTTTGATTACTACCCTACCATGGCTCAAAAGAGTCGTGCAAACAGGTTTTAGTTGGATACAGTTTCGAGCCACATGGAGGCAGTGAGCAGATCGTGAGGGGATTCGTCTCTCCCGTTATTGGGAGTTAATGTCGCGTTATGCACGGGTGACCATCACCAGAAATCCTTGGCCAAGGTAGTCGGGAATTACTGATCTAGGATCGGTAGTTTCTCAGACGGTAATGGGTTTCATACCGATACTGAAATGTCAAGTTGTTAGGGGTCTGACTTTATCCACCCCCTAGACTCGATATGCGATACTCATAGACGACCGGACCGGACTGTACGGATATTGTCACTGTCAGGCTCAGTAGGGGTTTCAGGATGAGTTTGCTCGTCGGCCTCTCTTATGCTCAATACTTGGATAGCCGTTACGTAATGCTAGTGCCGCTGACGTGCTTGTGCTTAAACCCACTGCCAGCGTATTGACTAATCTTTAGAGTCCCACACATAGGGTTTCCCTGCTTTGGGCGAAACGTTGTAGAGGACGTATGGTTTTATGTCAGGGTTCGAGAATATACGTGCACTTGTGCACGGATCATGATTCGGACGGATAATACCAGTGGGCTTTAGTTTAAGCCGGATCCTAATATTATATTGTTGGATTATTTTTGTCTCGTTGTATTCGTATTCTTTCGGAATACGGATGCGGGTATGTATATACGGATGAGGGGTATTCTTGTAATTCATTACAAGATTACTTTAGAAGATACCATCTCTTTTATTGGATTAAATCATTTTAGGTTAAATGGTTTGTGAGTGGAAAGTGTGACTCATTGTTTTGCATTCATTCTAGCATGTGCACTTGGTGACTCATGGTGGCATGATGAATGTTTTTATAGTATTGTGAGATATTTGGAGTGAGAAGGCAAATATTTTCTTGGTGTAGCTTTCTTGAGTTGGATATATGCTCACAACAAATAAATCACAACACTTGAGCTATTTTCTTCACTTGCTTTCTCTTATGCCTCACACCCTTCTCTCCAATGGCATCTTCTTCTACCTCCACCCTACATGTCTCATGTGTTGAGAAACCTAGGTGTATTGAGACAAACTAATCCTACGCACTCTCTACCTCATCTTGTCTATCTAGGGTAGTGAACTAGGTACTCGAGTTGCCTTGCATTTTAGGTCGGAGCCCGTATTACATACTCTCAAGGTGGGTCATCTTCGACGGGGGAGACCGGAGATCAAACTTGATCAAGGAAGCCGCGAGGAGCTTGGGATGAGGTTGAAGACCGAAAGACACGGATCATTCGGTATAACCTTTCTAAAATCCTTTATAGACAACTAGTTTAGGGTTAATGGTAGATCCGGGGAATCGGGTTCCGTTAGCGCCGGTTTATTAAAGTTTTTGTTCCGCATTTGGCCACGGATTGATGGCCGAGGCACTGACGTAACCCAGCGGTTGGTATATTGGATTCATATTGATTTGGATTCATGTTTGTATTGGATTATTGTTTGTATTGGATTCATATTTGGATTGGACTCTGGTTGGATTCGGATTGAGATAGATTCAGATTGATTTAGATTCAGACTTGAGTCAGACACTTTAAACAGATTTGGATCCTGAATTGGGTTCGGGAGTTATCGGTAACTGCTGCACATGGACGACGAGATTTGTATCTTTTTCCAAAACAATTACTATTGATAACCCCGTTAAGTTTTTCTACCTTAAATAGGTAAGCACTCACTTTCTTCGGCTCCTTGAGGCTCAAGAGAATTGATCCCGCTTAAATCTATTTTTACTAAAGTCCTTAAATGTAATTTATAAAACTCGAGGGGGTTTTATGAAAATATTTTATATACTTTCAAAATAAAGCCCGAGTAATTATTTATGTTTTCTTAGGGTTTTCATGGATGTAACTTTTCAGATTTGAGATATGTTAGTGAATATTAACTTAGCTTGAATAGTTCATACTATTTAAGTGTAAAACTTGTCTTTTGGATAACTTGAGAGTATTTTGGTGAAACTTGTCATTATTTTATCTTTTTAGAAAATATGGAATTTTATTATATCTTGAAACTATGTGTTTTCATAATATTTATATATTTATAAAAATTAATTTTATTATTAAATAAAAAATCTCGTTTTTCTTAAAAACCGTATTAAAAATCTTTCGAGACCGAATGCTCCGTGAGGAGGTCTGCTTCTCGCTCTACTAGCCCGAGGATGTGCGATAATCTGCACCATCCAATAGAGGGTTCCCCAAAATGGGTTGTAAAGACATAATTGCAAAGAATTTTTAATAATACCATTCAAAGAAAACCGAGTTTTTATAGTTTATGGTATTTTGATGAAATGTTGTAATCGCCACGATATATGTTTCAAAGAGAATCGTGCTATGAAATCATGTGTGTTGTAAAGGGTAGGTCTTTACCCCGTGATATTTTCTAAAAGTAATAGCAAGCAAAACAAATAAATATGGTCGATACAAAGTTCATGGTATTAAAGGTAAAACTCAATTTAAAGATGTTTAGCATGATGATTTAGGGTGAAAGTTATTCTAAACTTTAGTTTTATGATTAACAAGCAATTTATAGGAATATGAATGAGTAATTCTTAAGAAAAAATTGTAGTTTTAAAGATTTTAGAATCAAATGTCGGTATAACTACACTTACCGACGTGTTTTATAAAAAGAGACTTTTAAGTCGAAAGAGAAGAAGAGGGTGGGACTTACTAGCTAGAAGGGTGAAGATAAGGTATAAGAAGATTGTGTAGTCGCCGTGGCGTCGCGGAGTCGCCGGAACTTGCTCGATTCCTCGCCGGAAGTTGACCTTGGGCAAACTCCACTTCTACCCTACTTATACTTAGGAAAATTTGGTAATTTTGATTAGGGATTTCAGAATGAGGAGGGGAAAGAGTATGGGGTTGTATTTATAGTATGGAGTTAGGGTTTTGGAATTGAAAGAATGAATTAAAATGTATTTAAAATTGGATTAATTGGGAAATTGAATTCTCTGTTAAATTTCAGAGAAAACAATCAGTGCAGGGGTAATAGGGGTCTAGTGTGTAGAGTATGGGGATAATTGGCTACGGGAGGCCCGTCCCCGCCGGACCTAAGCCTCATCTCGCCGGCCAAGTTGTGGGTGTTGGATGCTTGCCACGTGTCCTCTTCAGTATATACAACATTTTGCACATTTTTAGATTTCTTTGACTTTTCATTTCTATGTGCAGTGCACGTGTAAACTTTTGGACTTCCAAAAAGTTTAAAAGAAAAATTCAAAAAAATAATATGTGGCAGATGGGATTCGAACACAGGGGCAACGTCACAGCAGTGCAAGATTTTACCAATAAGCTACAAGTGCTTTCTTGCCGTTCTTAAATAAGAATAACTTTTAAATTGTGCTCAGGCTTACAAAATACTTTCTGTATTTTAAGAAGAAAAAATTTTGTACAGAAAATTCAGGGCCGTTACAGACATTTCGGTCCAACATTCCTATTTTGGGGACGAATGTTAGTTTAAGGACATTTCGGTCTATTACCGCGATGTTTGAAGAAAAGTTTTAGTTTAAGGACATCTCGGTCCGTTATTCATCTTACGCGCATGTGTATTTGTTATGTGGCGAAGTGAATGATGGTGATATGGAATGCGTCCAATTTGGGACGCGATCCGATTTGAGGCGTGCACGTCAATTTGGAAGTGCATCAATGTATGATGAAAGTAGTTGTTAGTTGTCGGGACAAGCCACCTCAAATTATGGTGGTCCTAAGAATCATTAATTATATTTGAGACTACGATTACTTTAGGAGATACGAGATGAATATCATTTTGGATATAATCAATGAGAGATCATTAGTCATGTTTAAGACTAAAATTAGTTTAACAATATTTTTAAGGATCATTTTTACTTTAGATCCATCAAAAGAGTTTTTAGGCTCAGGTGCAAGAAACTTCAGAGACTTAGCCAATTTGGGCTTAGTCTGCCTACTCTTTTTCTTTTTCATTCAAAAGTGTCAAGCACTTATTTGGGCTATGTTTGTTCAGCCCCCCTTTTTATGCAAAAGTGCTAAGCACTTGTTTGATACTCTGACGCTCACATGGGTATCATGTGAAGCCTTCAGTTATGGGCGCTGCCCAATCAGTGCTAAGCACTCAATTATATATAGTGCTAAGCACTTTTTATATGGCGTCCACATGAAGAGCACGTGTGGCGCTGGGCACTGCCCAATTAGTGCTAAGCACTCAGCCGTTTTGGCTGTATATGAAGTGCTAAGCACTTTTGTCTGGCGTCTACGTGAGGAGCATGTGAGGCGTTGGACGCTGCCCAAACAGTGTCAAGCATTCATCCATTTTTGCTGTATATGAAGTGCTAAGCACTTTTTGTGTGGCGCCTACGTGAGGAGCACGTGGGGCGCTAGGCGCTGCCCAATCAGTGCTAAGCACTCAACTTTTTTGGCTGTATATGAAGTGCTGAGCACTTTAATTCAGCACTCATATGTATTTCACATGAGGCGCTGGCCTTCTGCTTTGGGCGCCCGCGTGTTTTTCACGTAAGGCGCTAAGCACTGTTGGAAGGGCGCCCACGTCGGAAGCACGTGAGGCTCTAAACTCTTTTCTTTCTCTGTTAATGGCATTTTGACCATTAATGATCGCCAAGATCTTTGTTTTAAAGACCTTGGATCGTTTTTTCTTTATTGGAGAACTGAGTTCTTTTTTTTTTATAAGAACTACGTTCTTTATGTAGGGTTAAACCCTAACTTCGGAGGAATTAAATTCCCACGACATATGTTCTTTTTCTTTTTTTTCTTTCTTTTTAACCTAGTTCTTTTCTGAATTTTTTATTCTCAAGAACAAGATCTTCCCGATAAGAATTAAATTCCCAACTTGTGGGAGACTTGTCTTGTGGATCTCTGATCAAGAAATAGAACTAAGTTCTTTGAGAAGGGTTAAACCCTTAGATAGGTAAAAAGAGATATTTTGATCTCTGTGTTTTTTTTACCTAGAGTTTTTGATGAGGCAAGTCCTCTTCTTCTCTGTTGTTTTTAAAGCTTTCTGTATTTTTCATAAACTTATGGGGTTTTTCCTTTATTTTGTCTATATCTTGAGACTTGAATTCTCGGATTCTTCATATAGTGGAGGCAAATTGTTAATTAGTTTTGAGAAAATCTCTCATTGAGAGATTCCAATTGATTTAATTGGTCTCGAAATTGATTCGGGGAATTTATCCACTGCTGGATCTTTGATCCAAAGATTTCTGTTTTACTGAATATGTTTTCTTGTTTTTAACAAGTTCGGAGAAATATTCTCACATATACAGAATTTATTCTGTCAAGTGGTGATTTTTAATCACCATTAGATTTTTAATCCAATAGTTCTCTGTCTTACAGAGAGCAATCTTTTTTGTTTAGAAAGATTGAGGGAATATATTACCAAAATTAGAATTTTATTTTATTATTGGATCATCGATCCAACCGAGAGTATTTTTCTTATCTAGAAAGATTTGGGAGATATTTTATCCTAATAGAATTTGATTCTATATTTTGATGATTTATCATATCCGTTGGACGGCTCTGTTTAACAGAGAGTACTGTAGAATTTAATTCTGTCTGGACGCTGGCGCTCACGTGTTGTGCACTTGGACGCCACTTAAGAATTTAATTCCTAAGATGGGTATTCCTGTGCTTTGCACATTTGCGCCCGCGTGAGGAGCACGGGCGGCACCATCTAAGTGTTTAACTCTTGTGTGCTTTGCACATTGGCGCCCGTTGAGGAGCACGTGAGGCTCCACCATAGGATTTAATCCTATAAAATTGGCTCTGGCACCCTCGTGAAGAGTACATGAGACGCTGCCTCATTAAAGAAGGTTTCTTTTCACATTATTTCTATACTTTTCCTGAGTCAAACTTTCCTTTCCAAAGCCTTTTTTTGTCAGAGTTTGAAAATAGCTTCACCATGCACAACATTTTCTGTGCCGACTTAAATGCCTCCTTTTATAATCTAAGCAATGCTCCTCTTCTCTCTTACTTTCAGAGAATCATTTTAACAGAGAAGAGTCATGGCTTGCAATCGTCCGCATGCTAATCAGCAGCCATGGGAGGTTCCTATTGAGGAAATTGTTCCTCGCTTTGTTGCATGCTTGATGAATCCCGCTCTCACAGATGATCGATGTGATACAGCGCTGCACGAGCTCTTGACTCGTAGAGGATCTCCTATCCCTATCGGCTCCATTTGCTCCGGACGATCTTCCTGTTTGTGCTCGATGACATTCCTCCTCATCCAGTGGAGAGGACTCTAGCGATGCTCGACGTAGCGGAGGACAAGATCAAGTGCTTTCATGAGGCACTTTTGATTACCAAGCTTCTGAGGGATCGTTCTGTTCAGCTGTTAAGCCAGATACGGGCTCAGCGGACCATCATGTCTTCCTTCGCTGATGGGCACGACGCTAACCGATGGGGAGCAACTCCTTGCGAAGATCATCGCTTCGACATGGTGGAGAGGGCTAAGAGGGCTTTAGAAAACTTTATTCATAATTTTGTAAACCCTTGTACTTTTGATCCCGTGTTTGGTGATCTATTTCCTGTAGCATAAATGTTTATTTAAATGCTTTCCTTTTATCGTTTGACCACCGAGTGCTTCATTTCTAACACCTGTTCTTCCTCTGATCGTATTGTTGAAATATACGTGCAACATACATGTGCTCATGTACACTTTACCCTTAGGGATTTTTGCTAAGCGCAAACGCCACTAATATGCTCGTATCATGCATTAACCCTCTACACGAGTATATGAATGAGCCTGCTTTCATACACATCTGTAAACGAAATTTAAACCGGTGTAAACAAACGGCCCCACTACTTTTCTCACGGAGGTATACACGTGAGTGAACCAGTATAGAGTAATACATAGCATACGACCGGTTTTGGGCTGGTGTATCGTACATAACTTTTAGAATCTCGATCTGAGAAGATAGAGAGCGGACACAAACGTCTTCATCCATCATTAACTCAAATCTTAACTCTTAAAGGATATAGTTCTATACCCTGAGGCCCATGAGCTGCACCCTTCTGTTTCTTTATGTTTTAATCTGACGTGAAGTAGTTTATGTACTCATTTCGGAGTTTCTAGTTTATGTACTCATTTCGGAGTTTGTAGTTTATTCACTCGTTTTGAAGTTTCTAGTTTATGTACTTGTTTCGGAGTTTATAGTTTATTCACTCGTTTCGGAGTTTCTAGTTTTTGTACTCATTTCGGAGTTTGTAGTTTATTCACTCGTTTCGAAGTTTCTTATTTATGTACTCGTTTCAGAGTTTCTTGTTTATGTACTCGTTTCGGAGTTTCTTGTTTATGTACTCGTTTCGGAGTTTGTACTTTATTCACTCATTTCGGAGCTTCTAGTTTATGTACTCGTTTCGAAGTTTGTAGTTTATGTACTCATTTCGGAGTATTTTTAGTTTACCTCCCTTGGGTTTACAGGCAAACTTATCCTAACGTTATATGCAGATAACTCCCATTCTTTATGACAGAGGTCCGTTAGGTTTGTGGTACTAGGGTTTTAGTCCGTGGTACCGTCGCGTTGGCTGATGTATTGCTCGATATGCAGTCTTTAAGCCGATGTTTGAGTAGCCCCGCGACTGTCGTGTCTCTGATCTCTTTTGGGGCTGGACAACAAGTCTTCAGGTAATCTGCTTAGGTCATATCACCGTCGGAAGAGCAAACGTTAGGAATTTGCCATGATGCTTTTTACTTGAGGTTAGGCTCAATTTGGAGCCCCGATGAGTTATAACCACTCCGCTCTGATGTGGGATGATCTCCGATAGTCTTTTAGGCTTTATATGAGTTGCCTTCAAGACCCAAAGCTGGGAATATACCGCTGCTTCATTCATTTTTTTGTTTTGACAATGTCGCGCCGATTTTTTGCTGAAGTAGGTCAGACATCTGTAGGACCTCTATGCTGTATGTATTGCAATTGAAGTCCGGAGCTAGGAATATACCATTACTCCATTTTCATTTGATAGCCGCATTTGCATCCTGCTGAAATGAGGGGGAACGTCGGGATGGTCTCTGGGTTGTATATGCGCCATCGAGACTTAGAGTTAGGATTTTTCCGTTACTCCATTTTTGGTTTTGACCCTTGGGTCTTTTGTTAATGTTGCGTCTGCATCCTGCTGGAATGAGAATGAACGCTGAGATAGACTCTAGGTTATATATGTACCATCAAGACTTGGAGCTAGGATTTTGCCATGGTTCCATTTTTGTTTTGACCCTTGGGTCTTTTATTGACGTTGCATTTGCACCTTGCTAGATTTAGAAGGAACGCCAAGTTGGAGCTAGGATTTTACCATTACTCCATTTTGATTTGGCTCCTTGGAGCTTTGTTGACGTCACGTCTGCACCCTATTGTAATGAGAAGAACATCGAGCTGATCTCTTGGCTGTATATATTGCCGTCGAGATCTGGCTCTCCCTTTGACGGAGCCTGGTGGAAAAGTATGGTTCCTTTTCTTTCATTTGTACCCATGGATTGTATACAAGAGTCAATATGGACATACTTGCACGGCAAAGGAAATTTCATTATATATATATATATATATATATATATATATATATATATATATTATTTCTGCGATACTCTATCTTTTCAGCTCTTCATATCGCAAAAGTCACGATTGCCCAATCGTTTCGGCTATTTTTTGCGGTGCCCAATCATTTCGGCTGTTTTTGTTTTTAGTCGTTGTTTTTTTATTGCGAGTCGCCCTATCATTTCGGCTGTTTTTGTTTTTAGTCGCCGTTTTTTATTGTGAGTTGCCTCATCATTTCGGCTGTTTTTGTTTTAAGTCGCCGTTTTTTATTGCGAGTTGCCTCGTCATTTTGGCTATTTTTGTTTTTACTCGCTGTTTTTTATTGTGAGTTGCCCTATCATTTCGGCTGTTTTTGTTTTTGCTCGCTGTTTTTTATTGCGAGTTCAGGACTTGGTCCTGATACCCATTGTGGCATTAGTATCACTGCAACTGGAATATTGCCAGGAGCAAATCATCGTTTTCTTTTTTGAAAACTTGAAATTTAATACCTATTTAGGCATCAGCATCGCTACAACTGGGATATTGTCAGGAACGAATCATCATTTGCCTTTGCGGGAATTTGAAATCTGATACCAATCTTGGCATCAACATTGCTACAACTGGAATATTACCAAGAGCGAATCATCATCTGCCTTTGTTAATTTAGACAAAGGTGGCTTAGCTAACAGGTTTAAAATCCTGTCGACTAAGCCTTTTGACTTTATGAGCCGTAAGGGTCTCATAAAGGTATTTCTCCCTACGAGTCGAGAGGATCTCGTAAGTGTATTTTCTTCTTAGGAATCGTGGGGATTCCTAAGTGATATTTTCTCTTGTAAGTCATATGGATCTTCCAAGAGTGTTTTCTCCTTATAACTCGAGAAGACTTACAAGTGGCGTTCACCATATGGGAACATTTCTTGCCATTGGTAGAACTTGGTAAGGGAATATTTATTCGTACTCATGGATTGTATACAAAGGTCAATATGGACCACCTGTAGGGCAACTTGGGGGAAACAACGGCTTAAGAACGGGTTCGGATCCCTGTAGCTCAAGGCTTCTGAATCCTATGAGCTGTGAGGGTCTCATAAGGGGAATTCTCCTTACGAGTTGTGAGGCTCTCGCAAATGTACTTTTATTTTTATGAGACTGCGCCCTTCCGGGTTTTCACAAGCTCGCTGGTAGTCCTGTTGTTTTTAGTCACGACGCCCTTTCGGGTTTTCATCTGTGCCCATTTTGCTTGTGGACATACTGTTTTTTTTAAACGATGGAACTCCCGAAAGTAGTTTCACCGCAAGTGACCCATCTATTTGCCGGTGGGACTTGGGGGTCGCTTCATCGCTGGAGTAGCTGTGTAGCCGGCAGGACTTGAGTTACAACTCTTGCTTTTGAGACTTCGATTGCAATATAGATCTCGAGGGAGTGGATCACCGTATTTGAGGCGATGTGCTAGTTTAGGGACGTTCCGGACCATTATCGCCATGTTTGAGGCGGCATTTTAGTTTAGGAGGCGGCATTTTAGTTTAGGGACTTTTCGGTCCTTTATCGCTATGTTTGAGGCGAAATTTTAATTTAGAGACTTTTCAGTCCAATGTCGCCATATTTGAGACGAGGTTTTAGCTTAGAGAATTTTCAGTCCATTATCATCATGTTTGAGGCGAAATTTTAGTTTAGGGACTTTTCGGTCCAATGTCGCCATATTTGAGGTGAGATTTTAGTTCAGGGACATCTCGGTCCGTTGTTAGTTTAGGGACTTCTCGGTCCGTGGTGTTGCCGTACTTGAGGTGGATAATTAGTTTAAGAACTTCTCAGTCCTTTATCACCATGTTTGAGGCGGATAATTAGTTTAAGGAATTCCCAGTCCGTTATCGCCATGTTTGAGGCGGATAATTAGTTTAAGAAATTCTCGGTCCGTTGTTGTCACGACCTGAAAGTACGAAACGCGACTGGCACTTAAATTACGAAACGTCTAGAGGCGTAACGTAATCTAAGTAAGACAAAGCCCAGAAATCTAAACCATTTTTAAGAAAAAGAGTGAAGGAAAACAGATTTAAAAGCAACTTCGTATTTTCCCGAAAATTTCGGCAGAGTCTCCTTTGTAAATACTGGCCCCCAAAAGGGTACAACACATGAAATACATAATAATGAATAAAGACATCCCCATGCGGGAGCTAGCTCTTCGCCAAATGGCGGAAACCACAACACAAGCAATATAATATACAATGCCGAAGGGCGAGGATTAAAACTCATAGAGAAAACCAACAACCTCAAGAAAACCAGAAAAGAGTCATAATAATACAAGCACGCGAAGGTCGAAAGAATATACAACTGGTCTTCTAAATCTATCAAATATACAAGTCTGGTTGATGGAGTTTACTAGATACAACTGAAATAAATAAAGTACTACGATGGTCACGATGAGAGTGAACCCACCTACCAAAGCAATCACCCGGAAGGAAGCAGTGTGCCGGCAAGCCGCAATGAAACCTGTACGGCCAAACCTGTAAGAAACTGTGGTACAACGGGAGTGAGTTGCCAACTCGTAAGTAGAAAACATCACCGAGAAGAAATAGCATGTATGACTAACTCCTAGAGCATACAATAAAAATACATAATACTACAACAAGGGTGACAGTATCATAAGTGTGATATCACAGTACTCGTGTCCGTGTCATGAGTAATAATATATCGATGCATGACATGTACTAATGCATCATCCAACGTGTGTCCAGCAACGACACACAAATCATGATAAAACCCGAGTGCCTAGCATCGGAACTCAATACATCTCGAAATCCATGTCCAACAGCGACACATAATACTCAAATCTCGGGCTCCGCATAGTCAGGATCGGCCCATGGGCTCCGTCGGTCCGGATCGGCCCATATCCATCTCTCTCATAACTCCGAACGGTATCCTCCGGATATCCGTCGAGTTTCTAAAACAATCACCGGTAGGTAGTGCTCCCCTGCAAGGCTCATCATCCATCATGAAATCACTCTCGCCTCGGGATACCTCACCGGGTCCACCATGTACCCGCAGACAGTTCATACTCCTCCTCAAATCGGGTCTCGAAAACCAACTCAGAACCGAGAAAACATCATGGTGGACGCTACTCATCATATCAAGGAAAACCGCATATTTCTCTTTTTAAAATCATCATAAGTTTACAAACATTCACATGCGGTTTCCCAAAACCAGAAATCTCATGAAAGATCCGAAATCTCAAAATCACTAGTCAGTGAACAGTGAATATCGGCATAAAGCCCCACGATAATGCATAACAGAATGAATGCATAAATGCATGAAGTATCTGAGTAAGAAATGCAATATCAAAACTAGAATATGAAGGCAAACGTACTGGTACTTTGTTGAAACTACCCACTAGCAATTTATACAAATGAAGTAATGTTTTCTAATGTGTTCGTGACATGGAAATTACCGATAATGATATGTGTGAGCCGACAAGCAAGTGTACGTGGAGCATACACATCATCGGTAATGGTGCTGGTGTCCTGACAACATGAGTTCATAATAACTAAAGAAACACATTTAGAAGTATGCAACGTGATGAGAACAACATGGTTATACAGAAAAGATGTAGTAACCGTAACATTTAAGAATATACCATCCATATATGAGTCATACAGTTTTTGGTGTTTGAAATAGAACGAATCGTAGTTTTAGAAAAATAGAGGCTACGGGGTCTTTGAGAAAAAATACGTCTTTTGAAAAATCCGTAGTATCTCTCGGCCTGTTTTTAAAATAATCACGATTCGTTAGTTTTGAAAATAGGTATGACTCGAGCCCAGTCGAAAGGGTAAGGAAAACCACCTAAAGTCCGAGTCGATATATCTAGTAGTCGGCGATCCCGCCTCAATAGCGTCACGTACGGTAAAATATATAGTACGACATCCTCGAGTCACGAGTGTGGATCAATCATCATATCTATATCTCGTACGGTAAAATCCATCGAACGACATCCTAAAATCGGGGTACGGGTCAAATATCACATATACCTCAATATTCAAATGGTATCAATATCGTAAAACCATGAATTAGGGGTACCGTTCTAAATCTATTACAACCCAATATCATCAAACATATATCCTCGTGTGCATGAAAATACATTGCCCAACGTTCTGCTATAATATCATGTCATATCATATCACGACCCAATAACATATCACAACTCACGGTATCATGCCCGATCATATCGGCTCACCTCCAAGTATCATATACTGGGCTCGCATCCGTGTATACGTATATGTATGTATGTATACACACACACACACACACACACACACACACACACTAACGCATCTACACACACACACACACACACACACACAAATCAAACCACGTGTGTGCATGTGTGTGTGTCCACTTTTACTCCAGGGTTTCGCGACTAAGAAACTAAACTAAAAGCACTTCCATCCAATTACACAAAATCCAACCCACGGTCTCCTAAGGCCTTTCTTACTAATTATCCATACTCGCAATAACGCATACGTATATATATCATAACCTACGAAAATGCGGGGGTGATATACGCCATCCACCCGACTTCCCCCGTAGATATACATTTACTCACCTGGACGCCTTGGCTAATCTGATCCGATTCCAGCTCTGCCATTTTCGCGCCACATCCGACGCCTCAGCACCCAATCCTAGAAACGTACACAAGGAAATAAGAGAATAAATAAATGATAGTCGCGGAAACAACGATACAAGATAACCATGCGCACTAACTATACGCGCACGCGCTTGGTGCACAAAACACGCTCGCGACAACGCCACAAAACACAACTAGGATCGCTATACGTTGCAACTACCAAACCAAAAACCCAATCGCGCGTTCACAACACATCATATATTATATGAAATAGGTTATAATTCACCAAAACCTCAACTTCCATTAAATCGATTTATTTCAAAAAAACCTAGTAAGTATCAATTTCCATTTAGTTCAAAACTTGATGTTTTAACCAATCTAATGGCCACATTTCTCACATAATATCTTAACTAAGTCACACTAACCATAACCAAATTTTTATTTCATCTAATTACATCAATTCTAAAAACCTAGTTTGCAAAATATCTTAATTTGGACATTTTAAATGTTACAATTAGCAATAAGCAACAAGATTAAGTTTTGCATATCTTAAGATGGTAAAATACATCACACAACCATGAACAAATGATCACAACCCTAACTTTAATTTAACCCTTCTCTTGAATTTCAAACTTTCGATTAAACCCACAATTTAACACCTAATTAGACTAGATTGAAGTAATTAATCAACATGGTAACTATGGGTTTAGATTTATACCTCACAAATTTTGAGATCTAGCATGAATCTTAGCCTCCCAAATTATCATCTTGCTCCTTGATTCATGCTATCTTGGGCCAAGGAAAAATGGGTAGAGATTAGATTAGGGATTTGTGAGGTTTTGTGTTGATTTTTGATGGATTTTTGATGAGAAAAGGAAGTGGGGAAATAAATGGGGCTACTGCTGGAAATGGGGAGAGGGGGCTCGGCTAAGTGTGAAGGAGAGGGGAGAGAGAGTGAGGGTGCGTTGTGAGGTCAAGAAAATTGCCAAGTCAACAAAGCCCATACTCTTTCATACTTGTTTTTCTTTTCTTTTTCCTTTATTCTTTCCTTTTCTTAACTTGGTGTGGGAAACTGGGATGTGAGAGCAGCCATGGGTTCGGCCAGCTCATGGGGATGGGTGTGTGTGGTTGTGTGTAACTTCCCAAGTCAAGAAAACCCCTTCAAAACTCATTATTGTATCTTACATCAATCTTTTCCATTTTATTTCTTTTTCTTTTAACTTTTCTATACAAATAAAACTAGAACCATCCAAATATTTTTCTTTGAAAGAACATGTTACAATACGTGTTTATATGTGTCATGGTGCACTAAACTTGAGTTAACCCATCTCATTTGTAATTATCACTAATTAAATGTATTAGTGAAAACTTAAAATAATATTAAAAATAATTAATTTCGGAAAATATTTTAGTAAACTAGCAATTTTATAAGTGACCGATTAAATACCAAATACTAGCAATTATATAGCTAGAATAGGTATATTTAAATCTATATTAAAAAATAATTATATTGTGGTTTTTACGGAAAACACCAGTTATTTTACCGATTATCAGAAATTTCACCTAAACGATTTTCAAAACGTTACAGTCTTCCCCCCTTAAAGAAATTCGGTCCCTGAATTTAAATTACAACTCCCCCAAAAATTAAAACATTTCAGCAAAACACTCAAATCGGCGGGGCTACGAAATCTTAAATACATAAGACACATCTTAGTGTAATGTATGCGCATGGAAACGAGTATATAACTCAAAATCAAAACTCCGTCAAGTATCACGCAATCATCGGAGTCATGGTGAAGATACCAGTGTTAAAATCCAATACGAAAACCAATATGATATATATCAAAACTATAACGTGTACATAGTACGCATCGTTGTAAACTCGTCAAAACATCCGAAAAGAAATACATGCCAAACATTTTTTTTTCAAGTCGCTGTACGATGCGCGTATCACAACATAAGTAGCGGACGTTTATTGTAAGAAAGATAACTATATATATGTATATCCTTTGTTTAACATACACATCCCTCCTTTGAAAATAATAGAAGGGTTTCCTTTGTAAAATATTTCGTGTCATCTCGGACACACAGGAAAATACTGAGACTATAGTTTTTTTTTGGAAATCCCTTCGGTAACTATCGATGCATGCAAAAACATATTCAGGTACTATTCTCAGACTAGTCCTGCTCGGCTACTATACCAAATAGTAAATATCATAAAACATACTGCTCCAAAAGAAATCATACTCAATAGTATATGCAGTAATGTCACGTACGCCTGGTGCGCACAGAGATCGAAATCAATGAATGTGCCATACATGCGCACAGAAACAAAATCTATGTGTAACGGGTGTACACGAAAACACTTATCAAGGGCAACGGGTGTGCCCGACAACAATATCAGGTGCATAGGATATGCACAAAAATCCCAATTTAGTGCATCTGGTGTGCACCAAAACCGCATCAAGCGCGCCAAATATGCGTAAGAATCCAAAACAAGTGCACAAGGTGCACGAAAACAAATATCGAATATCATAATCGAAATCGACGGTCTACAACATACATCAATCCAAATCAAGTATACCGTGGTAAAAAAATCTCACAACCACATGCATCAACGTACACAAAATCGAGTCAAAGTACTAAAAGTGCATGAAAACTACACCTATAAGTACAAGTCAAATCACATTCATACCATAGGCATGAAATCAAAATCAAACATCTCGAACGACATCAAATCGAAGTCGAGTGCAACTGTGGTGCACGAAAACTCAATCATGCAAATAAATTGCCCAAAATTCCGAAATCCAAAATGACGTACACATGATATTCGAATCACCAAATCGCAAATCATAAACACTGTCTTTGATATGTCTTTCCTTCAAAATCGAGAAGGTGTCCGTGCATCCAAAACTAGCAGAGCAAGATATCTACTTGCTTCCTGTTCATGGTCTAGCACCTTGTGCCCTTAGGCTCTCGTCTCTCGCTGCGGATTATCAGCTATATAGTTCCTCGGCTTAACGACCCAATATGGAATGATGACGGAAACAGTTCCGCTCTGGCACATCCTCTAAAAATCTCTGGCCAACTATCATGGTCACTCATAACATATCCCGTCGATGATGCCAAACTCTGGCCTACTGGGTGTGCGTGATACGACCGATCCTGGGTCCAAGTCTTCTCGTGTAGTATTCCAGAAAAATTCTGTCGGGTCTCTTCCAAATCTAGTTTTTGCCGAACTGCTCGGAAGTTATCACACTTTACTAATCCATTTCTTTTTCCGGAACAACTGCGTACTCATCACGACTCTTCAAAAAGGTATATCCATATTCAACGCCTCTACATGCGTGTCACATCTCTGATTTCAACGGAGTGGAACGTCATCTCGTACTAACCTCTTACTCCACTTTTCTATAATATGGACTGATTCAGACTCGTCTCTTCGTAGCTGTATGGACTGCGCTACAAACGGCTATACTCATATCTGGAGTCTCCCTTCCGAAACTACGAACTCGACAGCTCAAAATCTGGTGGTAGGTATCTGGCCAACTACGCCTTCGGAAACTCTTCCAAATAGTCGGAGAAATACTCTTCATTCGTCCGTTTTTCTATCGACTCTCAACGTGCCTGTGTGAATTCCTCTCTTGCTGAAATCAATCAATTTGACGACCTCGCATCGGGGTATGCAAACGAACCATACGCCCTAGTCATTCATCCAAGGGTGACTAGCAATCTTCTATCATAGCCCTAAGTACAAACTTGTGCTGCAATAGCTTCAAACATCTGGGGCGATACCTTGGCAATCGCAGCAGCAACTGGCTAATTCGTCCGCACGCTACACAATGCCTCAATTCTCAAGAATAGAAGATACATTAACGGTCATCACATTCTAGCCGGCCTCTAGCAGTGGCCCAATCCTCTGGTGCCGATCTGAACGTTCGAGAAATCTTAGTAAAAACAATCCGTCAAAACGCTTATGTAACGAAAAACACAAAAAAGCGACACATCTAAACAATCGTGTGTGACCGAAATTATGCCCTGGTCAGTCCTCGTCCAAGGCGAGCTCATGCTGACCGCAACTCTAGCCGCAGCTCTCTCTGCCTGTGAAATCGTGGTAACAGAAACCACCATCCGACATCGATACTCCGGAGTAGACTAGTGTGTATGCTTCTCATCCCAGTTGGGGAGATGGTCTGTCCCACAACCATCAGTACGTCGTACTGGAGATAGTATACAGGTGCTCGTTGGGTTACGGGTACACCGGACAGGACTCGCGGGGAACTGTTGGTTGGTATTATACCCGTCGTAAGTTAACAGTTCCCAGGTGGCATGAGTACAGCATAGTCCGCAAACTTGACACTGCTGCTTCGTCTCGAGTGTGTTCCCACTGTTCTTAGATTGTTACCCTACCACGGCTCAAAGGAGTCGTGCAAACAGGTAGCAGTTGGGTGCATTCCCGAAGCACTTGGATGCAGTGGCGGTTAGACAGGATTCGTCTCTCCCGGTATTGGGAGTTGATATCGCGCTGTGTCAGAGAGCCATTACGCAAAGTCCCTGGCCAGGGCAAGCGAGATTTACTGGTAAGTTTTCCAGTAGTTTCTCAAGGTGTAATGGGCTTCGCTCCGACATGACTTATACCGCTTTTAGGGGACTGACGGTTGCCGCCCCCTAGGCCCAATATGCGATAGTCCTAGACGAACAGACCGGACTGTACGGAGATTGTCACATCAGGCTCAGTAGGATTTCAGATGGGTTTCCTCATCGGCCTTCTTATCGACATCTACCTGGGGACCGTTACGTACAGCTAGTGCCGCTTGCGGTCTGTGGTTAAACCCACTGCCAGCGTAGTAGTCGAATCTTTAGAGTCCCACACAGAGAGTTTCCCTGCTCCGGACGAAACGATATAGAGGTCGTATGGTTTTACGACAAGGGTTCGGACGCATACGTGTTTTTCGCACGTACGATGTTCGGACAGTTTTTACTAGCCGGTTTTGGTTTAAGCCAGATTCTAGTATCGGATTATTGGATTTATACAGTCTAAAGTTTTTCCGTGTTTTCACGGATAGGAGGGGCGTTCTCGTAATTTGGCGAGAAGTTTCTAGAAGGATGATGACTTGGGGGTTAAGGTGGCATTTGCATTTATTGATTTAATGACTCATTTGTGTGATTCATCCATGGAGTTAATGATGCATTTAATGGCTAATGACTCATGAGATGAATCACACAAGGTGAATGAATGAAGCATGGATGATAAATCATTTGATTTATTCATTTAATAAATCATCATGCTTCATATATTCAAAATGAATCATTATTTCTTTTTATTCTCACTCTCACCTTCTCTCTCCTCAAGCTCTCTCTCTTCAAACCCTAATCCTACCCTCTCATGTGTTGAGATCAAGGATTAGCAAGACTCATTAATCCATAATCATACTCTATATTCCCTAGATGACTTTGATTAGAAATTAGAGTAACCTAGTTACCTCAAGATTAGAGGCAAAGCTTGGAGTAGAAGCTCTCGGGTGGATCGTCTATTACAAAGAGAAGGCCGATGAGGAGGTGGTTAACGAGAAGAAGAAGGACTTGGTTCATTAGGTATAATCTTCTTTCATAGTAGTTAATTACTCCTATGTTAGTGTTAGTTATAGTTTAGCAAAGATCCTTTCGGTTAGTCGATGTTAGTTTAAACAAAAAGATTGTTTTTCATATTTCCGCCTCCCCGCAACTCGAGGGGTGTAATACATCGACTTACATAGTAAGCAACTTATATCATTTTAGCACAAAACTACAAGTTTTTACCAAAACTAGAAATTACAGCCATCACCAATTAGCAACATTAAACCACTCATACCAATACTATAATTTTAATCTCACTTAATTTGGATTTAGTAAAATTCTAGTTTGTAATTAAGCTAACTATACAATTAGAAAAATATCATTTAACAAACTAGCAATTAGGTTAAGTTTTCATTTGTCTAAAATTATTAACTAACCTTTTCACTAATCAAAACCTAACTTGATTATCCAAAAACCATTTCTTGAATTTCAAAACATGCATATTAAAGCTTTAATTTAACATCTAATTAAGATAGTTTAAAGATTTAAAACAACTATTAAATTAGGGTTAGGGTTTTATACTTCACTAGATCAATCAAACTTGCAACAAAACACCAAAGTTTAGCCTCCAAAAATTCCCACTTGATTGATGATCCAAGCTAGATTGAGATGAAGAATGAAGGGTTTTGGTTTACAAATGAGTTTGTGTGAATTATTTAGGATTTTTGATGATTTTATGCAGCATAAAGAGATGGAAATGGAGGGGGAGAAATTAGGGCAGCCAAGGAGAGAAAGAGGGCCGGCCATGAGGAGAAAAAGAGAAGAGTGTGGAATTGTGTAGGAAATTCTAGAAGAAAATATCAATAAAAGCTTAATAAAACAAAAAAGCTTTATGCCATCTTTAATTCTTTTAATTATAATTCCTTTTAATTCACATAAATATCTAGATACTTTGGTTGGATATATTCAAAGATGGATTAGTGCTAGTCTAGTGATTAACTTAGCATAGATTCACATTAGCATTAATTAACCCAAGAAAAAATATAATTACCACTAATTTAGTGCATAAATAAAAGCTTAAAATAATATTTTAATTAGGGAAAAAATATTAAAATGCACTAAAATTACAAGTGGCTTACAAAAACCCGCAAACTAGCAATATTCTAGCTAAATTAGGTGCAGTGAATTCTATACTGCAAAAAGATCGCTTCTAGTTTTTTACGGAAAACACCGACTATTTTACCCTAAAAACGGAAAATCGCCTAAACGATTTCCAAAATGTTACAATCTTCCCCTCTTAAAGAAATTTGGTCCCCGAATTTAAAATTCTCACTAAGCGTGCCTTCAAAGAGATGCGTATAAAACTCCCAAATCTCCCTCGCAGCCTCCCAAGTGATCACCTCACTATACGCCTACGACAAAGAAAACCCTCCACAGATGGCAAGACCCTTGACCGAAATTTCTCCACCTGCCGATCCACCATCACTATCGGCTGCCGGTGAACGAAAAGATCGCGTCAAAGCTAAATGGTCTGGTGCTGAATCATGTGAGAAAGGTCATGAAGGTATTTGCGAAGTATCGACACAAGGAAAACGGGGTGAATACTCAAAATCTGGACGGAAGTGCCAAATTATAGGCAACGGTAATAACTCGCTGCAAGGATCTCAAAAAGACCTACAATCTGGGACTAAGCTTCCCAAAACTCAACACGCCATTCATCGGAAAAATCCGTAGGAATACATGATCTCCCACCGCGAACTCATGTCTGCGACCACCACGGTCAGCATAAGACTTCTGTCTGCACTGGGCTGCTCTCATCCTGACCTGAATCAACTGGATCTTCTCCGTAGTCTCATGACTAGCTGGGGTCCAAAAATCGTACTCTGACAGAGTCAGAAAAACAGACTGGCGATCGACACAACCTACCACACAAGGCTTATAGGTTGCCAATTGGAATGTCTCCTGATAACAGCTATCGAAGGAGAACCCTATCAATGGCAAGTGATGATCCCAACTGCCAACAAACAACTAGTACGTACGTACAAGCATATCCTCCAGAGTTTGTATAACCCGCTCTATCTAACCATCGGCCAACGGATGGAAAGCTGAGCTAAAGCTCAACCAGTATCCAAGGCTTCCTGAAGCTTCTGCCAAAGACGGCTAGCCAACTGGGTGCCTCTATTGGATATAACACATGAAGGAACTCCGTGCAAACGCACAAACTTAACAAAGAACAACTGAGCAAACTGAGCATAACCGGACAACAACACCCAAATGAATTCACACCCTGTCTAGACCTCGGTAGACACCACAACGAAAAACATGGAGATCTGCTCCCATTCTACTCCGGAACGGTTAAAAGATTGCAACTCTCCAGCCAGTCTCAATGCTCAACCTTATCTCGCAAGAAGCCAGACACCTCGAAACAAAGTCCGAAACTTCACTCTTCACCCTTTCCCACCCGTAACTAACTCTCAAGTCACGTTACATCGTGGCGGCACTTAGGATGAACACAGAAATCTGACTGATGTGCCTGCTCTAGGACCTCGCGTCTCTACCCATCAATATCAGGTACATACCAACGAGTCCGAAACGTAGCACACCCTGGTCATAAATCAAGGACTCCGAATCCTTACCCTGTCGAACATGCTCAAGTATCACAGACAACGAGCATCGGTAGGCTGTGCCTCACGAAACGATCAAGTAAAAGTGGACGGGCACGGACAAGAGCAAGCTGTCCCCTCAGTAGAGGCGAACTTAAGCTATACTCAACGATCGCATAAGAACTGTAAATTTGCAGAAGACTGTCTCAGAATTGCGCACAACTGGGACAAACTAACCTCGGGCCTACGACTCAAGCATCAGCTACCACGGTCGCCTTGCCACGGGTAACGAGGATCTCACAAACACAATCCTTCACAAGCTCCATCCAACGGCGCTGTCTCAACAATCAAAACTCGCTGCAGGAAGATGTACATTAAGCTCCGGTGGTCCGTGAAAATCTGACACGACTCTCCACACAAGTAATGTCTTCAAATCTTCAACGCACAACCACCACGGCCATCTCCAGATCATGAGTGGGATATCGTGCTCGTACTTCCTCCAACCGTCGGGAAATAAAAGCGATAACTCTAAAATGCCTCATCAACGCAAAATCGAGCCCCCCTCGTGAAACATCACAGTTAAACAACAAAGTCGCCCGACCCAGAAGGCAAAGAAAGAACTGGTGCAGTTGTCAACCGAGTTTTCAACTGCTGAAAACTCCGCACGCATGCCTCAGTCCAAGAAAAAAAGAAACCTCCTTCCCGATCAGTCCAGTTAACGGAGCAGCGACAACACAAGCAATCATGCACGAAACGGCAGTAAAAACCTGCTAAGCCCAAAAATCTGCGGACCTCAGTCACTGAACCAGTCTTGGCCAAAGCTGTACGGCCTCGATCTTCCTCGGGTTTATACGAATACCGTCTTTTGTAACTACAAGACCCAGGAGTCAACACAATCAAGCCTGAAGGAACACTCCGAGAATTTAGCAAACCGCTGGAGCTCTCCTAATGTCTGCAAAGCAAACCCTCAAGTGCTGCCCACGTTCCTCACGACTGTTGGAAAAGACTGGAATGTCATCAATAACACAACAATAACTGGTCGAGGAACGGCCTGAGAAATCAGGTTCATCACATCCACGAATGCTGCTAGGGCATTGGTGAGTCCAACGACACCACCAAAACTCATACTGCCCGTAGCGGGCATAAAAAGCAGTCTTCGGAATGTCATCACTCCGAACCCGCAACCAATAATGACCTGATCCCAAACAAACTTAGAAAATGTCTCGCGTCCTGGAGCAAGTCGAACAAATCGTCAATGCGAGGTAAAGGATACCTATCCACACCGTAACTCGGTTCAATTGATGATCGATCAACACACAATCTCAAACTGCCGTCTTTCTCCCTGACGAACAGAATAGGAGCTCCCCAAATCGAAACACTTGGACGTACAAGCCCCTCTATCTAGCAACTCCCTCTATCTAGCAACTCTGCAGCTGATCCTTAAACTCCCTAAGCTCCGCCGGTTCATCTGGAACAACGACGGAAACTCCCACATGATAGGAACTCGGTCCAACGAACCCACTGTGGCTCCAGTATCACAAATGAAAGCCAAGAATCTTCGACATTCTCTCCTCTAAAGCCGACTAGCGAAAAAGGCTGAATTCAACCTATGATGCACAGCACCACTGTTCCCCTGCACAACAAGAGCTGACTCGTCGGGAAACAAATCCTGACTGTTTCTTCACGGCAGTCCACAGACGCCTAGCACGTAGCTAACCAGTCCGTGCCTGGGAGAACGTCAAATCCAACATCTCTAGAAGGATCAAAACGACGGACGAATCTCTATCTCCTATCCGATTGGCACATGACCGAAATACGTGTCGCGCAACAAAAGAATCGCTGACAGAAGTTAACACAACAACGGCTGATCTAGCTAACACGACTCTCATCGTCCCAAGCCTTTGCCACTCCTGCGACGTGCACGAAACCTGTTACGGCGACTGAACTTCTGTCTCTGGGCCGATACACCTGCACGAGCCCTCCTATGTCCTCAAACTCCTAAAGTCTCGGAAAGACGCTCCTCGTCAAAAAGGGCTGCGTCTACTAGTGCTGTGTAAGTAACACAATGCAGTGTGCTGATCGCAAGGAATAACTGGGTAATAGGGGTGATAACCTCCTGTTGCCGCGCTCGACTGGTCTCCACCAACGACCTCATCGTCTGGCGCAAGTCCTGTATGTCTGCCTCAAGCCTAGAGATATGATCTATCGAAGGAGGATCCATCTGCTCTTGTGCAACGAGCTTGCCATCCTGGTCCGTTCTCGTCCCACACGAGTCAACTCTGACCTCGGCTCTCGCTGCATCACTCTGAGTCCTTATGGTCATCGGCGACAAAGGCTATAAATGGAAATAGGATTCGATATGAACACGGAAATCGAATCACAAGGATATGTATCATCAAGGAAAGAATTTCAAGTAATTAGTACTTAGGTCACTTTAGGCGGAGTATCATGATCGTGAGTATTCCGCGGACACACACACACTACGTTACTCTGCTTAAGATACCTACTCCATCATACCAAGGTCATCCTACACTCCGAAAGGTAAAACCTAGCGCTTTGATACCAACTTTGTCACGACCCAAAAATTGGCACGTGACGGCCCTTAAATTACGCAACATCTACAGGCGTAACGCAATTTAAGTAAGCCGAAAACCCAGCAATCTAAACCATCAAAAATAGTAAGTGATAAGAACATTGTTAAAACTTTTGAAAATCTCGAATATAAATTCTTTAAAGTCAAATTTTAGTTTCTTAAAAATTTTGGCAGCACCTCCTTTGTAAAAACTAACCCCAAAAATGGGTAAAACATAAATATAAGTAAAGCATCCCCAACGGGAGCAAATCCACGCCCAACGGCGGAAAACAACCACCATAACAGATATACGACGCCGTAGCGAAGAAATAAAAAACGATATAAGTAAAACTGCATAAAAGACATCCAAGTCACCACACAATATTGTCCTCACATTTCGTCTCTAAATCAATACATGGGTAAAACATAAATATAAGTAAAGCATCCCCAACGGGAGCAAATCCACGCCCAACGGTGGAAAACAACCACCATAACAGATATACGACGCCGTAGCGAAGAAATAAAAAACGATATAAGTAAAACTGGTATATGGAGAGTACAAGGTACAAAGATATACAAAAAGCATCATCGGATAACCGCAAAACCCACCTATAGCAAAAATGCACCCAGTCAGCAGTAGCGGTATCCGCAGCAAAAGATGATACGATAGGTAGAAGCCCTGCCTCGACTACTCTGAAGAACAACCCGCAAACCCTGTGGCACAACGGGGGTGAGTTGCCAACTCATGAATAGTAAATAACATATGCAGGTAATCGCAAGTATGTACGTACAGTGCGAATCTATCACATGCAAGCTAACAGCAATAAATGGCCATATGTATGCAACAGTTATGAAAGGTACTCTATCAGGTACAACTAATACATGAAGCAATAAATGGCAATATGTATATGAAATCTTCATGAAAGGTACTCTATCAGTTACACTAATACATGAAGCAACAAATGGCAATATGTATATGCAACAGTCATGAAAGGCACTCTATCAGGTACAACTAATACATGAAGCAATGCATATCAAATAAATGCTGAGTATGGATAAAACACATCCTGTAAGTCTTATGGAAACCTGAGTGTCAAACACTGACACCCTAAAACATCATGAAAACCAGTGTCTAGCATCGACACATAAATACTTCTCTATCAGGTGTTGTCACCACGACTGGCCCAGATAGGTACGTATCATACGCTATCTGGAAAACCCGAGTGCCCGGCTTCGACCCTCGAAAATTCCACGTATCCATACGTACATGACTCCGGTCGGTATCCCTACGATAACCGCCGAGTCTAAATACTATCACCGGTAGGTACTTGCCCACCTTCCAGGCTCATCGGCATGTACCGTCGATCTTCTTGCCAAGGGGAACCGTACCGGGCTCCACCATGTACCCGCACACGGCCCACTGCACTCCTCGCATCGGGTATATATCACAATCTCAGAACCGAGAAATCTCATGGTGAACGCTGAAATATCATATCAAGAGAAACCGGGTTTTTCAGATAATGCATAATTTCATGAAACTACCACGGTCCTCAAATCCAGAAAATATCAAGTAATGAATAAGTATATTTGCATGAATCATTATGATGATATATATAAATTAGACATGTATACATATATATTAGCGTCCCAGTCCACTAATATATATATATATATATATATATATATATATATATATATATAACAACGTCCCATTCCACTGTTATATATACTAAGGAGTAAAAATATCAGAGAACATCATATGAAAACCATCTATCAATGCAAAATACATGAAATATAATATATGCAACATAAAACTGTAATGTGAGCATATAAAGGAAAAGCCGCTATTTAACTGTAACAAGTTAATATATATCATACGGTTCTTTAATTTCTCCAAGTCCATATAACCTCAAATAAAGGTGAACATGTAGCTATAGCCAGGTGTGCGTAACTATGTCGATATAGCAAGATATGTGTATGTACCTATCAATAATGATGTAATACCCTCCAGGTATATGTGTAAGTAGGTATGCAAGCTGTACATATAGCTATATCTCATGTGTGTATATAACTGTCACTAATGGTACGATACCATATAGGTATATAGGTAACTAGCATGTAGGCATGACAAGGTATACTACCTATTATATGCGCCAACGCATAAGAATCAATGACCCCACGTCAATGACAAAACAGTACCACATCGGTATGTGTAGCCCTAACTAGGTAAGTGAGTATACATGTAAGTATGTATGCACGGTGTACATGTAACTAGTAAGGTATATGAGTGTACATGTAAGTATGTGTGCATAGCATGGCATATGTGTAAGCATGTAGGTATACAGGTATGCTATATGTCATATGCACGAAGGAAAATAAGGATCATGTCTCAATTTCCCTAAACAATACAATATCACATATGTATAGGTGTTGTGCGTGTCATGGCAATTATCGACGATGTGGGTATAGCATACAATTAGTGCTCGTGCAACATGAACCGTCAATAATAGTGTTGTGTCTCATTAATACTAAGTCCATGCACAATAGGAAATGAGATATGCAACAAAGGTACATATGCACAGTCAATATCTGTATACATTTAACTAATAGTCATATCATTTAATCTAGCCCAGACGCATAACGTCATACGGGCGATTTCCCTGTAGATGTTAAATCTACTCACAACAATCCTGGCTAAGTAAAGCCAACCACTCGCTTTTTCCTCTTCGCAGCGCCCGAAGTCCCCGCCTGCGATCCTGAAAGCATATAACAATATAACAAGTATATTTTAGCAATCGACCAATAACACGTACCAACTACGTTTGACCGACGCACCAACTCCAAACATACTCTCTGTGTTTCGTCCAGTGGCTAACGCGCGTAGCGACACTACGAAACCAACTCAAGAGCAAAAGCCAACCCTAGCTAGGAATACTAAATGACACAACCATCAAACCTAAATCCTGATCATACCGATCGCGCATTCACAACACAAGATATAGCGTGAAATCTATATAAATAACACCGCAACGTCGAATGAAACTCACGCCTAAATTATCCTAAAATCTAGTAAGCAACTTATATCATTTTAGCACAAAACTACAAGTTTTTATCAAAACTAGAAATTACAACCATCACCAATTAGCAAGATTAAAACACTTATACCAATACTATAATTTTAATCTCACTTAATTAGGATTTAATAAGAGTCTAGTTTGTAATTAAGCTAATTATACAATTAGGAAAATATCATTTAACAAACTAGCAACTAGGTTATGTTTTCATTTGTCTAAAATTATCAACTAACCTTTTTCACTAATCAAAACCTAACTTGATTATCCAAAAATCATTTCTTGAATTTCAAAACATGCATATTAAAGTTTTAATTTAACATCTAATTAAGCTAGTTTAAAATTTTAAAACAACTATTAAGGATTAGGGTTAGGGTTTTATACCTCACTAGATCAATCAAACTTGCAACAAAACACCGAAGTTTAGCCTCCAAAAATCCCCACTTGATTGAAGATCCAAGCTAGATTGAGATGAAAAATGAAGGGTTTTGGTTTACTAATGAGTTTGTGTGAATTATTTAGGATTTTTGATGATTTTATGAAGCATAAAGAGATGGAAATAGAGGGGGAGAAATTAGGGCAGCCAAGGAGAGAAAGAGGGCCGGCCATGAGGAGAAAAAGAGAAGAGTGTGGAATTGTGTAGGAAATTCTAGAAGAAAATATCAATAAAAGCTTAATAAAATAAAAAAGATTTATGTCATATTTAATTCTTTTAATTATAATTCCCTTTAATTCACATAAATATCTAGATATTTTGGTTGGATATTTTCAAAGTTGGATTAGTGCTAATCTGGTGATTAACTTAGCATAGATTCACATCAGTATTAATTAACCCAAGCAAAAATATAATTACCACTAATTTAGTGCATAAATAAAAGCTTAAAATAATATTTTAATTAGGGAAAAAATATTAAAATGCACTAAAATTACAAGTGGCTTACAAAAACCCGCAAACTAGCAATATTCTAGCTAAATTAGGTGCAGTGAATTCTATACTGCAAAAATATCGCTTCTAACTTTTTACGGAAAACACCGACTATTTTATCCTAAAAACGGAAAATCGCCTAAGCGATTTCCAAAACATTACAGCAATAATCTGGATGATGGACCTCATATATTTGATCGGGATGCCGAGACTCCGGAAGTGTCATCATTTGGTGTTTCATGATAAGGTTGAATATTTTCCTTGTCTTGTCTTGGGGGAAAGAGTATTCCCTCTTTATAAAGGACGGGTTCCAATCGACGTTTTCTCGATTGCATGGCCTCTTGGATCCGCTTTGTTGTTTTCGAACGTTGTTTGCGTTTTTTGACCTATTTTTGCCTCTATTTCTAGATTTCCCCTTTTGCGAGGACATACAGCGGGCCGGGGATGAAGAGTATTATAGTCTTCCTTTTCCGCCGATTGCTGATTGAGGCGTTGCGTCCTGGCCTTTTCATAAATAGCCATTTCGCGGTCGTGATCGTCTCGTCTTGTTTGAAAAGCTTCTTTTATTAGTTTATCTATTTATTCTTTGAGCAACGGACTTAATGTTCTTAGAGCGGGCCCACGCTCTGTTTCAACGTCGCGGCCATTCTGAACAGCGTTTTCCCCTTCGCGGTAGCTGTTTATGACGCGGTAGCTATGGAACTCTCCCGTTTCTTGGACCGAACGTATCCGAGCCCGGTTGTCTCTATCTTCCCCTTGGGTATCTTTCGCTGAGTCCTGGGAACATACCAAATATTTTTGTAGAATTGGGCTTGTTGAAAAGTTTGTTCGAGAGGCATACCTTGGCATCTTAACAGCCTTTTCAATCCCTCCGCGTAGTATCTTGGCAGACGGATTGGTTAAAACCTGTCGAGTGCAAAATCGGCACCATGCCAGACTTCTTTTTCTACTTTGATCTCCGTAGATTGGTAGAAGAGGATCGCCTTTTTACCTCTTCGTCTTGGAGGGACGTAGAAAGTTTGTAGTTCTTGTACGCTGTATGTATCGAGCGCATCAAGTTTATTGTAATGCCAAGGCGGAGCCATCGTGATTTGCAGACTCTGATCTTCTTTGTCGAGGGTTCGCACTGACGGGCGGATAGAGAACACTGTATTGGCCCCGTCCTCAGAGTCGCTGCCAAAGACTAGAATAGGGGTAAATGGTTCGGGCCTGTTGTTTTCTTTCTGGGGTTGTTCCGAGTAGACTATTTCTTCATCTTCCTCGGAATCACTCCTAAAGATCAGGATAGTAGCGACAGACTTCTGTTTATCCTCTGGCTTATGACAACTTTCTATATTTTCAAACTCTGGTAAGAAGTACTTTGCGTCTTCATATTTCCAGACCTCGTTTACGGAGAACGGATTTAGCTCCCCTGTGACGGTGCATTCCAATCCGTCCTTGAAATACTTCATATATTGATGTTGTGTAGAAGGGATGACGTTGTACTCATACAACCAGGGCCTGCCGAGCAAAGCGTTATAGCAAGTCTTGGTGTCAATGAAGTGAAATTTGATATCAGTGACGAGCAACCCGAAGCATAATGTCAGTATTACGGACCTAAGCATACGTGACGACTGTGAGTTGAACTCGGAGATTGTAATTTTTTCTCGGGCCAAGTGTTGCACGTTCATGCAAATCTTCTTCAGCACTTTCACGTTGAGAAGGTTGACGGAAGATCCATTGTCGACAAGGATTTTCCCTATTTTAATGTCGTGGCAGTATCCGGTGACGTATAACGGACGGTTATGTTCACACATACCAAGGAGGATATCTTCATCGCTGAATGTAATGTCAGCTGTGTGAACTTCTTCCAGCTCATCCTTCATCTTCTCTTCTGTAAGGAAAGCTTGGAGCTAATCGGGCTCTTGTAATGTCTTGATCAGAGACTCTCATGCCTCTTTTGATAAGAGGAGAGCATCCAATATGCTCAACTATGAGGGTATTTTCCTCAAATGTTCTAGGACATTGTAATCCACCTTATTTTTTCTAGGCGGGTCCCTTGCTGCGAGTTCTTTGACAACTCCACCGTCGAGGGCAATTTCCTCAGGGATTTTTTCTTTCCCTTTGTCTTTTTTGCTCGAACCTTTGTTTGTAGGTCCGAGGTTCTTTTCAGGTAGCGTGCAGTTACGCAGCTGAATATTCTCACAGTTCCTCTCCTCCTCTTCTTTTTCGAAGGTGGAGTCTTTGAAGAGAGGGCTGAGGGGTATTTTATCCTTAAAATCGCTCCTGAAAGTAAGAACTTGGGGTTTTCCTCCTTCTGAACCGGTACCAACCATATGACAGTTGCCAATAGTTTTTTCACACGCATTTGTCGCACTTTTTTGCCGTCGACGAGCTTCACGCTTCATCCTCTTGAAGTGTTTTTGATGAGCAACATATCCTTGCCACCACTTCTTGAAGGTACCGCATTCTTCGATGGGTGGGAACTCTCCGATGATATAAGCAGAAGTTTGGATGTGAATCCTCTCCGTCGAGGCATATAACCTCGGGAGTGTTTCCTACCAGAGGTGGCAGCTTCATTCCTATTGACAGGACTTTGGCGAACCGCTTCTCTATCTTGATTATGCTTTTATTTGTCGTAGGTATGTCTTGGTTTGGTTGGAGTACTTTACGACTCCACCTGGCCGCAGCTTCTTCATCTGACACTGACACTTAGCCTTTTCATATATGGTTGTTTCGCGTTCTCGGTCAGTTTTACTTTTTCGAAAGGCTTCATTTAACAGCCTATCGATCGGGTCTTCTGGCAGTTCCGGTGATTTTAGCGCCGATTCTGCCCCCAGTTCCTCTGCGTTGTTTTCTGACGCTGAAAGAGTTTCTTCGTCATTTAACAACGAATGGGAGATCATGTGGCAACTTACTACATGGTCTTCGGTTTCTTCTGATGAGTTATTTTCCTTATCGTTGTCACTATCTTCGTTCTCAAGAATATACTTGAGGAACTCTTCGAGCGTGACCGGTTTCCGCGCCTTCTGGTTGTACTCCTCCAGAGCGTCAATGTACTTTTGCAAGTCAGTGCGATTGTCGTCATATTTGGTAGGTTGCACGGGCTTCTTGGTCTTCTTCTTTTTCTTCGAAGACTTTGAAGGCTTGACTTGGGGATTTTGCCCTTTGTCAACAATTTTCGGTATAGGACGCGGTTTCAGCATTCTTTCGATGATTTCAGGTTCAAGTGGGTTTTTCCACCTGACTGCCGGACATGCCTGTAGATCCTTCGGCATTATTTTGGTTTTTGCTGAAAGAACGACATCCCATGGAGTTTCTTCCACGGCGAGCATGATGCCCCCGGCACATCCACTTTTTTGGGAGTGTGCTTCTGTGATGGGTTCACCCTCCAGTTCTCAGACAGTGCGAACTTCCCCTGTTGATACTGGTCCTTGACCCAGTTTTTGAAGACGTAGCAATCCTCAATTGGGTGGCTCACCATTCTGTGATAAGAGCAGTAGTTGGGGTTGTTGACGCCGTCGGGTTGTGGTGGACACCGTGTGCCTGGCAATGTGATGAGATTGTTACACATTGCCAACTCAAATAGTCTCTTCGTCTTATCACGGGGAAACAGGTAAGTGTGTCCTAACCTTTCTTCCAGGGATAGGCGTGGACGTGCATTGTTTTGGAGAGCAGCCGGTTTTGGGCCACTCGGTTGTTGTTGAGTGATGGCAATAAAGGCCGCTTTCCCTTTACCCTTGGCATTTTAAGGGTCCTTATTTGAGGAGGAAGGCCCGTGGCTCATCTATTCCATTTGGGCCAGTTGATCTATCAGAGCCTGGAAGGTGGTCGGCTTAAAGAATGTCATGAACTAGGACACAGTCGTTTGAGGATCTAGGGTCCCGATGAACATGCCCACGGCAAGGGATTTTTCGATGCGTTGTTCGCACTTTGACCATAGGTTTCGCCACCGGATCGTATATTGGACCCAGGTTTCTTCTGGCTTTACCCTGGCATTGATTAATGCCGTGATTGGGGTGCGCTCGCTTACGCTATAAAACCACTGTGTGAACAGCAGTTTCATCTCTGTGAATGTTCTCACGGAGTCATTTAGGAGCTCCGAGTACCATTCAAAGGCCGTCTCTGACAGGATGCCAACGAATTGGTGAACTAACAGTTTGTCGTCGCTTCCAGTGTTGCCGTACAGAGCTCTGAACTGCGCGACGTGCTGGTGTGGGTTGCCTGTCCCCTTGTACACATGGAATTTGGGGATCGTATATCCCGGTGGGTATTTAATTTGGTCATACCGGCTTGGATACGGTCGCCCAGTTCTGACGATTTGGCATGCGGCTTCATTAGCTTGATGAGCTCATATTTGTTGAGCGATATAATCATCAAGAGCAGTCTTGGAGATTGTTTCCTTTTTTGGCTGCCGATAAAGCCGGAAGAGAGTTTGAAGTTTCCCCTTTGTCATCCTCGATGATTATCGACGGATTCTCGGCTGGGGTTCTGGCTGGATCATCATTCCAACCATATCCTGTAACAAGAGAGCCTTCTGTTTTATGTTAATAGCCTACTCAGCAGCTTCCTTGTCATTTCTTTCAAGCACCCTTCGTAGGAACGCTATATCGGTCTCCTGTTTCTGGCGCTGTTCAGCTGTTGTGTCCGGGCTTTCTTTCTGCCCGGTAAGTGCTGCCATTTTGGTCCGCATCTCCTGGATCTTTTGTTGTTACTCCTGAGCTTTTATCAGCGATCGAGTTTGAGGTCGATGTCCTACGGAAGCACGGCTTTATTCTTTCCCGAAATCCATGTAGACCGTATGCATGATCATGCCTCCAGACTTGGGGCGTTTGGGTCCTTCACCTTTGGAATTTGCCGCAGGAGGTGGGATTTTCTCCGGCCTCATCCTTTTGTGGGAGGTCGAAGTTGAAGGAGCCGTTATGACAGGCACTTGTGTTGAAGAAGTCCCTCGCTGTATGATGGAGGGATAGTCTTTCCCTTGCCGAGCCTTCGATTTCTTCAGTCGACGAGAGTAATCTTTGTTGATCACAGAGTCCTGGACTTTCAACCAGACTCTATGAATTTGGGAGGAGAACCGTTGATGGGGGCGCTCCAGCTTTGCTTGCGCCGTAGCGTATGCAGGTGGGGGCAATTTTTTTAGCACCGAGTTCTTGCGTACCCTCCTGAGCAGATTAAAGTTGTTCCCAGTTGGAACAGGAGCGTCAACTTCCACCATTAGAACAGGCAGGGTAAGTCCAGAGGGGGAGTTTCACCCAGCTTTTCTCACTCGGCGCTAGTGGCGACGTCGAGCGTGTCTTGCAAACAGGATCGCCTCAGATTTGGAAGCGGCTTCTTCGTGCCCCTGGCTTTGCTGAGCGGCTACTGTTGGCGTCAACCTGTTGAAGACTGACGTCCTTGGCAGAGTTTGAGGAGGAACGACCAATCTTTCAAAGACCGATCTTCTAATGGGGGAAGCACTTTTGACGGCTTTGCCCGTAGCAGGAGCTGGGAGGGCTAACCGTTTTGGGGCAGTCCTTTCAGGTATCACGAGACTCTTTGCAGGCCCGTTTGGGTTCTTGCCCAGCCTGTTAAAGACAAAGACGTCAACTTTGGATGGCCCGTTGAGAGGGACGGTTGTGGTCACTAATCGATCGAAGACCGACCTCTTGGGAGCTTCCTCTTGCGGTGCTGAGGCACCGAAACCGAATGGTCGGAGCATGGTCCCGAAGAACAACCCAGTAGTGGCTTATGTAACTTACCCCACCGGCATTGAAAAGATTGAGATCGCGTTGGACCCATAGGTCACTCCTCCAACTGGGGTGGAGCGAGAGTTATTGTTGCAAGAAGTGCAGTTGGAAGCCATCGATTTTTTCCTGCACAAGTGCAAGACACCAAATTTTAGTATCTCAAATCCAAGGGCAACCATAACGTATCACGATTTTGTTCGCGAAACACGACACATGAAGTGTGGAGTGAAAAGAGGAAAAATCCCACCGGGTGTGCCAGAATCTGTTTACCGCCGAAAACAGAGACGAGCTGGGATATATCGTCTTGCCTGAATTTAGGGGTAGATGCTATTTGGATTTATCCGTCCACCTCTCCGAAAATACCAAATTGATTTATGATACCATATATCAGAGGTTTGGACAGATGCGGCTATTGTAGCAGACTTTATCAGATCCCCCCTCATTTTATGAGGGGTTTTTGATTGTGGGGACGCTCTTCCCTGCATGCGCAAGCCCCTGCAGTTAATTACTTTACTGCATTGCGATAACCACTTTCTTCTGCTCCTGCAGTTCACTTCATGTCGTGTTTTTTTTTGTTTGTTTAGGTTGCTTGTAGATTTTATATGGAGACTAGTTTATGTCGTCGCCCGTAGGGCGCGGATCAGTCCAAATTCGTATATTTTAGATTTGGGTTAGATTTATTTAAGGACCGTTAATCTAGTTTGAGATTAAGATCGACTTAAAATATACGAGCATTTGGGCCCAATTATTTTAATTTAAGGACATCACGGTCCATTATAGCCATGTTTGAGGCGAAATTTTAGTTTAGGGGCATTTCGATTCAACATTTCCATTTTGGGGACGAATATTAGTTTAAGAACATTTCGGTCCATTACCGCCATGTTTGAGGCGAAGTTTTAGTTTAAGGACATCTCGGTCCGTTATTCATCTTGCGCGCACGTATATTTGTTACGTGGCGAAATGAACGATGGTGACATGGAATGCACCCAATTTGGGACTCGATCCGATTTGAGGTGTGCACGTCAATTTGGAAGCGCGTCAATGTATGACGAAAGGAGTTGTTGGTTGTCGGGACCCGCCGCCTCTCTGAAGACGTTGAGGAATTACAACGACATATATCAAAGGTGTGGAAAAATATACCCTTGAACGAAATCCCGTATTTGAGGGAAAGGGTTTATGGTGGTTCTAAGAATCATTAATCATATTTGAGACTAAGATTACTTTAGGAGATACGATATGAATATCATTTTGGATATCATCAGTGAGAGATCATTAGTCATGTTTGAGACTAAAATAAGTTTAACAATGTTTTTAAGGATCATTTTTACTTGAGATCTATCAAAAGAGCATTTAGGCTCAGCTGCAAGAAACTTCAGAGACTTGACCAATTTGGGCTTAGTCTGCCTACTCTTTTTCTTTTTCATTCAAAAGTACTAAGCATTTATTTGAGCTCTGTTTGTTTAACCCCCTTTTTATGCAAAAGTGTTGAGCACTTGTTTGATGCTCTGACGCTCACATGGGTATCATGTGAAGCCTTCAGTTATGGGCGCTATCCAATAAGTGCTAAGCACTCAATTATATATAGTACTAAGCACTTTTTATATGGCGTACACGTGAAGAGCACATGCGGTGCTGGGCGTTGACCAATTAGTGCTAATCAATCAGCCGTTTTGGCTGTATATGGAGTGCTAAGCACTTTTATGTGGCGTCCATGTGAGGAAAACGTGAGGCGTTGCCTAATCAGTACTAAGCACTCAACCGTTTTGGCTGTATATGAAGTGCTAAGCACTTTTTGTGTGGCGCCCACGTGAGGAGCACATGGGGCGCTGGGCGCTGCCCAATCAGTGCTAAGCACTTAGCCTTTTTGGCTGTATATGAAGTGCTAAGCACTTTTATTCAGCGCTCATATGTATTTCACGTGAGGCGCTGGCCTTCTGCTTTGGACGCCCACGTGTTTTTCATGTGAGGCGCTCGGCGCTGTTGGGAGGGCGCCCACATGGGAAGCACGTGAGACGCTAAGCTCTTTTCTTTCTCTGTTAATGGCATTTTGACAATTAATGGTCACCAAGATCTTTATTTTGAAGACCTTGGATCGTTTTTTCTTCATTGGAGAACTGAGTTCTTCTTTTTGTTTATAAGAACTAAATTCTTTATGTAGGGTTAAACCCAAATTTTGGAGGAATTAAATTCTCTGAACATATGTACTTTTTCTTTTTCTCTTTTCTTTTTAACCTAGTTCTTTTCTGAATCTTTGATTCTCAAGAACAAGATCTTCCCGATGAGAATTAAATTCTCAACTTGTGGGAAACTTATCTTATGGATTTCTGATCCAGAGAAATAACTAAGTTCTTTGAGAAGGGTTAAATCCTGAGATAGGTGAAAAGAGATATTTTGATCTTTGTGTTTTTTTACCTAGAGTTTTTGAGGAGGCAAGTCTTCTTCTTCTCTGTTGTTTTTAAAGCTTTCTGTATTTTTCAGAAGCTTATGGGGGGTTTCCTCTATTTTGTCTATATCTCGAGTCTTGAAGTCTTGGATCTTTTATATGATGGAGGCAAATTGTTAATTAGTTTTGAGAAAATCTTTCATAGAGAGATTCCAATTAATTTAATTGTTCTCAAAATTAATTCAGGGAATTTTATCCTCCGTTGAATCTTTGATCCAATGACTTCTGTTTTACAGAATGTGTTTTCTTGTTTTTAACAAGATCGGGAAAATATTCTACCATATACAGAATTTATTATGTCAAGTGGTGATTTTTAATCACCATTGGATTTTTAATCCAAGAGTTCTCTGTTTTACAGAGCGCAATCTTTTTTGTTTAGAAAGATTGAGCGAATCTATTCCCAAAAATAGAATTTTATTCTATTATTGGATCATTGATCCAACCGAGAGTATCTTTCTTATTTAGAAAGATTTGAGAGATATTTTCTCCTAATAAAATTTGATTCTATATTTTTATTATTTATCGTCTCCGTTGGATTTTTTATCCAACGGCTCTGTTTAACAAAGAGTATTGTAGAATTTAATTCGCGCTCATGTATTGTGCACGTGGGCGCCACTTAAGAATTTAATTCCTAAGATTGGTATTTCTGTGCTTTGCACATTGACGCCCGTATGAGGAGCACATGCAACGCCATCTAAGAGTTTAACTCTTATGTAATGAACTCTTCTGTGTTTTGCATATTGGCGCCTGCGTGAGGAGCACGTGAGGCGCCACCATAGGATTTAATTTTATAAGATTGGCTCTGGCGCTGGCGCCCTCGTGGAGAGCACGTGAGGCGCTGCCTCATTAAAGAAGGTTTCTTTTCACCTTCTTTCTCTGATTTTCCTGAGTCAAACTTTTCTTTCCAATGCCTTTTTTTGTCAGAGTTTGGAAATAGTTTCACCATGCACAACATTTTCTGGGCTGAGACTTAAATGCCTCCCTTTATAATCTAAGTAATGCTCCTCTTCTCTCTCACTTTCAGAGAATCATTTTAACAGAGAAGAGGCATGGCTTGCAATCGTCCGCATGCTAATCGGCAGCCATGGGAGGTGCCTATTGAGGAAATTGTTCCTCGCTTTGTTGCACTCTTGGTGAATCCCGCTCTCACGGATGACCAATACGATACAGCGTTGCACAAGCTCTTGACTCGTAGAGGATATTCTCTCCCCATCGGCTCCATTTGGCTCCGGAAGATCTTCCTATTCGTTCTCGATGACATTCCCCTCATCCAGCGGAGATGACTCCGGCGATGCTCGACGCAGCGGAGGACAAGATCGAGTGATTTCATGAGGTACTTTTGATTATAAAGCGTCTGAGGGATTATTCTGTTTAGCTGCTAAGCCAGATACGGGCTCAGCGAACCATCATGTTTGCCTTCACCGATTGGCATGGCGCTAACCGATGGGGAGTGACTCTTCACGAAAATCACCGCTTCGACATGGTGGAGAGGACTGAGAGGGCTTTAGAAAACTTTATTCATAGTTTTGTAAACCCTTGTACTTTTGATCCCGTGTTTGGTGATCCATTTCCTGTAGTATAAAATGTTTATTTAAATGCTTTCCTTTTATCGTTTGACCACCGAGTGCTTCATTTCTAACACCTGTTTTTCCTCTTATCGTATTGTTGAAATATACGTGCAACATATATATGCGCATGAGCACTTTACCCTCAGGGATTTTTGCTAAGTGCAAACGCCACTGATGTACTCGTGTCATGCACTAATCCTCCACACGCGTATATGAATGAGCCTGTTTTCACACATATCTGTAAACGAAATTTAAACCGGTATAAACAAGTACATTAGCCACTTCTTCTTGGATTCCGGCTAGTCTCCACGAAGTCCGGAACAATCTTACTCGGTGATCTCCTTGCCGAATATAATCCACTTTGAGATGCCTCCATCACAAGCTATAATTTCACTTGATCACATCATATGTGAAGCAACTCACTGATCAAACTTGCTAGGAGTGATTAGCAAGTGATGTAGAATAATTAGCTCACTAATTTTCTTCTATTTTCTTTTTCCTTTCTCACTTTAGAAAATCTCAAGAGGGAGAGGGAGTGATCGGAGAATGGTCATGAAAAAATCAACTTAGAACTAATAATATGAACACATTGGATTTTTCAAGCCATGGTTATCTTTTTAGATAAAACAAGAACGAGTCACTAAAATCTACACACATCTTTTAAATGACTCATTCTTTTTATCTTTAAAAGATAAAAGATAAATTTCTAAGTTCTTATCTCAATTCCAATATGATTCTCTTACATCCATCTCTATCTCATACACACAACAATCATGTATAAGCTAACATGATACATACATTTATATTATATATAAATATATATATAAAGAGAAGAAATAATAAAGTGAACATGATATTAGTTAATTTATGTGTGTATACATTTAATTATTAAATCAACACTTGATTTAATAATCCGTTTATATCATATATAAACCGGCTAATATCATTAAATACCCGATTAAAATGCGTATATCACATACACATGTTTAATCAAACTTCTGCACGTATCTCTATACGTGTACTACATCGTTTCGACTGTGTTGGGAAATCTCAGTGTGGCACTCTAAAGACTCGACGATACGCTGGCGGTAGGTAAGAATTGTATCTATAGCCTACAAGTATGTCAGCGGTACTAGCTGCACGTAATGACTATTCAGGTATTGATTAAAAGAAGGTCAACGAGCAAGCTCATCTGAACCCTGCAAAGTCTATCGGTCATAATCACCGTACAGTTCGATCTCTTCATCTAAGAGTGTCACATACCGGGTCCGGGAGGTGAAAACCATCAGACTCCTAATAACAAGATAAGTCGTGTCTATCATGAACTCATAACCATCTGAGAAACTATTGATAACACTTATCAGTAAATTTTAATTGCTTTCTCCAAGAACTTATGGTTATAGTTGATCTGGCACAACACGACCTCGACTGTCAATACCGGGAGAGAAGAAATTCCTTCCATCGCTCACTACTTCCATGTGCTTCGGGACTGTACCCAACTAAAACTTATTTGCACGACTCTTTAAAGCGGTGGTAGGATAGTTATCAAAGTACAGTGTGAACACATACAAGACACTATGACGATCTTAGGACTGCAGACTACCATGTACTCATGTCATATGAGAAATGCTATCTGACGATAGATACAATACCATCTAGGAGTTCTTAGGTGAGTCCATTCAGTGAAACACATTCATCTAATGAGCACTTGTATATAACCTTTGGTGTCAAACACCAATGGCTATGGGATCAACCATCGTCCCGGTCGGGGTCAAGAAACATATACACTAGTCTAATCTAGATCATCGATATCCAGTCTCGATACTCTTTCGACTAGAGACTTTTAAGGATGTGCTTATAGACTATCCAGACCTCACTAGTATGATCCCTATCATAATTCTGCTAGTCAAGCAAAGATCTTTTAGCCTTTATCATTATGTATTAGTAATATGTGATAACAAGTAAAACAATTTACCCTAATGATAAAGACAAACCAAATAGCATACTATCATCTCGAATAAGATTTTACTCCCGTATAGGCTCTTCTTCAATTACAATAATTGCTTTGAGGGCATCTATATCCAACAGAAACAAATAGGGATTTTAAAGAATCCAAGAAGATGGGTTGTAAAGATCATTTAAAGATAATTTAAAGGTGAAAGTTGTTAGAATAATTGTTCCCCTAATAATTAAATACAATAATAAGAGCTAAGCTTTGTTAAATCCAATGAGGCAGCATCTTACGTGCTCCCCATATGAGCGTCAGCGCCGACCTCTTATAGGATTAAATCCTATAGTTGCGCCGCACGTGAAATTCAGGTGAGCGCCGATGTGCAAAACACAGAAGCGCCTGTTATGTATAAGAATTTAATTCTTAAGTGGCTCCTACGTGCATAACACGTGAGCACCAGCGTCCAAATTAAGAGCAGGTAGAATTAAATTCTACGTGAAAATTATTTCCCTAAAACTTAGGATATTCTCTATTAAATAGAGCCGTTGGATCAAAAATCCAATGGTGATGATAAATTATCAAATGATAGAATTAAATTCTATTAGGAGAAAATATCTTCCTAATCTTTCTAAGTGAGAAAGATATTCTCGGTTGGATCAAAAATCCAATGATACAATTAAATTCTATTTTCGGGAATATATTTTCCCAATCTTTCTAAACAAAGAAAGATTGTTCTCTGTAAAACAGAGAGCCCTTAAATTAAAATCCATTGGTGATTAAAAATCACCGTTTAACAGAATTAAATTCTGTATATGGGAAAATATTTCCTTAATCTGGTTAAAAATAAGAAAATATATTCTGTAAAACAAAAATCACAGGCTCAAAAATTCAACGATGGATAAAATTCCCGAAATAATTTTTGAGACCAATAAAATCAATTGGAATCTCTCAATGAGCGATTTTCTCAAAACTAATCAACAATTTTCCCTGCCTATAAAAAGGACCCGACACTTCAAATCTCACAAACCACACATGCAAAAAAAGTGGACCCCCCCATAAGCTTCTGCAAACAAAAAGATAGAAGCTGCAACTGAGAATTCAATTCTCTTTCAAAGAAGATCTATCTGCTCTTTTAAATCTTAGGTAAAGAAAAGTAGAGATAAAATGTATCTCTTTTGCCTAGCAAAAAGAAAATAAGGGTTCAACCCTTCATAAAAAGAACTTAGTTCTTTCTCTGATCTGAGCTTTGCAAAGCAAATCTTCCCACAAGTTGAGAATTTAATTCTCATCGGGGAGATTTTGCTCTTCAAAATCAAAATTTAGGGGAAAGAACTAGATAAAAAAAAATGAAAAGAGAATTTATGGTTCTAGAAATTTAATTCCTCTGCAAGTAGGGTTTAATCCTATATAAAAGAATTTAGCATGAAAAGAAACTTAGTTCTCCAAAAAAAAAGAGAAAAGATCCCAATTTTCAAAAACAAAGATATTGGTGATCATAATAGTCAAAATGTCATTAACAGAGATTCAATCTCTAAAAAAAAGAAAAGAAAAGAAAAGGAATTCAGCACCTCACGTAAAAAACATGTGAACGCCCAAAAGATTCCCAAAATAAAGGACTCAGCGCCTCACGTGCTTCCCACGTGAGCGCCCCAAACATAGGACTCAGCGCCTCACGTGCTTCACACGTGAGCGCTCAAAAAAGAAGGCCAATGCCTCACGTGCTCCTTACGTGAGCGCTGAGTAAAAGTGCTTAGCACTTCATATTCTGTCAAAATGACTAAGTGCTTAGCACTGATTGGGAAACGCCCACGTCTAAGCGCCGTACGTGCTCCTCACGTGAGAGCTATACCAAGTGCTTAGCACTTCATATTTAGTCAAAATGACTAAAGTGCTTAGCACTGATTGGGAAGCGCCCATGACTGAGTACTTCACATGATACACATGTGAGCGCCAGAAGCCCAAACAAGTGCTTAGCACTTCTGCAAAAAAACGGAAAAGGCTGAGCAAACAGAACCCAAATAAGTGCTCAACACTTTTGAATAAAAAAAAAGAGAAGAAGAGAAAAAAGATTAAACAGACCAAGCCCAAATTGGCGAAAAGTCCCTCCGAAGTTTCTTGCAGCTGAGCCTAAATGCTCTGTTGTTTGGATCTCATCAAAATTTAATGATCCTGAAAATATTGTTAAGTTGATCTTAGTCTCAAATAAGACTAATGTATCCTTAATTAAAATAAATTGAGCCCAAATTCTCGTATATTTAAGTTGATCTTAATCTCAAACTAGATTAAAGGTATTTAAATAAAATTAAATATTCAAAACTCTAAATCTAAAATATATGGATTTGGAATGATCTGCGCCCTACGGGTGACGACATAAACTACTATCCGTATACAATCCAAGGGCAATCAAAACAAACAAAATAACATACGATACGAAGTGAACTGCTGGAGAATGTGAAAGTGGTTATCGCCATGCGATAACGTAATTAACTGCATGGGCTTGCGCCTGCAGGGAAGAGCGTCCTCACAATCAAAAACCCCTCACAAATAAGGGGGAATCTGATGAAGTCTGCTACAACGGTCACATCTATCCAAACCTCCGATATATGATATCATAAATCAACTTGGAATCATCAGAGAGGTTGATGGGTAAGTCTAAATAATATCTGCCCCCAAATTCAGGCCAGACGTCCCAACGTCTCGGTCCGGTCTTTCGGCGGTAAACAATGTATAAAGTAGACACCTGCATTCACTTGTGTTTTTCATTCGTTTCGGGATATTTCGTCGGTATCTTTCCGCGGGTTCTCCATGTACAACAATATATTAGATGTTCATTTCAATAGTGTTTCATAGCATTGAAACAATTATCTGTTCTATAATAGTGTACTAAGAGAATAGCGGAGAGGTGCTGTCGAAATTTTCTCAAAACGGATGAAAACACAAGTGATTGGGTGTATGATTTATACATTCTTAATGGAATAGATGCCTTACCCTACAGCCGTTACTATCGACATCCAATAAAGAACATTTAATATTATCATCATCTTTCTTAGAAGAAGAATCCAACTCTCGAGTTTTGAGATTAGAAGGAGAAAGTTCTCAATAGGAGTTTGAGGAGAGCTCAATCCAATAACAATTAAAACCAAACTTAACGAAGTAGGTAATTAAACCAACACTAACGCTTCTTATTATCCGTCCATCTCGTATTTGTCATGAAATGTTAATTCCATAACTCTTATCTATAGGAACCTTGCTACGTTCTATTTTCTTCCAATATGGCATTCCCGTACCTCCACGACAAGAGTTGGATGTACGTCGACGTTTTCTCGAGAGCTGCTGATTTTTTCTTTAACAGTGTTTACTTTTTCACCGATTTTGCTAGTGCACGTCTTGAGATACCGAAAGAGCACGAAATCTATTTCCCTTACTATAAGTGTATGAATACTCGATTGCAGAAGAAATCGGATGCTAGGTTACACATCATGAAAAACAATTTCATTAAAGATTACACAAAGTGGGATATTTACAGAGAAAAGGATGATGGAGGGGCAGTGCAAGAGACGGAAAACGAATTCACTGAAGCGGAAACCAAAGAGTGACAAGAGATAGTAAAAGAAGAGGAGGAGGTGGAGGAATGACAGTTTGAAGAAGAAGAAACCGTCAAAGAAGATGATGTTGTATTCGCGTCGGTCGATGAAATGGATGGGCTTATAAATACCGCTGGACTTCTTTATGATACGGAAAGCACTGGACCCGAGTTATTGGAGAAGTACAAGGCTTCCTCGAGAATCTCTCTATATCCAAATTGCAAAGGGTTTTCGATACTGTTCTTTTTCGTACGTCTCTTCCAGATCAAGTGCAAGAACAGATGGAGTGACCAGTCTTTTACCGATCTCCGAGCATTGCTGAAGGAAGCTTTTCCCAACGGAAACGAAGAGCCACCGAGCTGGTACAAGGCGCAAAAGATAATAAAAAATATCGGCCTAAAGTGTGAGAAAATACATGCATGCGAAAATGACTGTATTTTGTTCCGAGAAGAACACGCTAAACTCAAAAGCTGCCCAGTGTGCGGGAAAAGCCGATTCTAGCCTAAGAAAGACTCCCGTTGGAGTGATGTGCATGGGAAGATTTTTCGTCATTTTTCATTAATACCGAGACTGCAACGGTTATTTATGTGTGAGGAGATGGCATTCGAAATGCAGTGGCACCATAAAGCGCCTCGTGAAGAGGGAAAAATGAGTCATCCTAGAGATTCGATATCGTGAAAATTTTTAGATGAAAAACATCCTTCGTTCAGTGCAGACTCTCATAACGTAAGGCTGGGGATTGCGAGCGACAGTTTTAGCCCATTTGGGATGGTTCGCGATGGGAGTACTCACAGTACTTGGCCTGTTGTGATGACTTTATACAACCTGCCGCCATGGAGGGCTATGACACAGTCATATTGTACGTTAGTGCTTTTAATTTACGTTCTCTCGTCTCCTGAGAAAAATATTGACGTATATCTTCAACCCTTAATCGATGAGTTAAAATTGCTGTAGGAACATGGAGTGAGAACATATGACGTAAATGGTAAACAATTTTTTCAGATGCGTGCTGTTTTGTGTGGACGATTAATGATTTTCCTACCTACGGCACTGTCGGGGTGGGCAACTTAAAGTAAGCTTGTTTTCCTTGATTTTCATATTCATACGTGCAGCATACGCTTGAAGTTTATCGGAAAAGAGTCATTTATGGGTCACCGACGATTCTTGCCTATAACTCACAGATTCAGAAGAAATAAAAAAATGGTCAATGGCAAGACGGAGAAAGGAATGACGCCTGAATTATTTTCCTATAACGACATACTGCAATAATGGAGAGCTTATCAGAATATCACATTCGGAAAGAAATAGAACAAAAATGCAATGCCATGCCCATTTAGCTGGAAGAAACTTAGTGGTTTATTTCATCTTCCGTACTGGTCTGATCTGCCGCTACGCCACAATTTAGATGTCATGTATATCGAGAAGGGCGTCTCCGAGCACATCATCAATTTTCTACTGTATAAGGATAGAAAAATGAAGGACAATCTCAACGCCTGTCATGATTTGACGAATTTGAAGGTTTATCCATTAAAAAAGAATTGCAATCTCGGCTTGTGGCTGGTAAACCGGGTTATTACAAGTTCCCACCGGCAATCTACAACACGAACAAAGGAGGAGAAGCGGCGGTTTTTGCGTGTGTTGAAAGAATTGAAAGTTTCCGACGGTTTCTCATCAAACATTTCCAAACAGGTGAATGTAGAAAACAGAAAAATCGCAGGACTCAAAAGCCATGATTACCACATATTGATACAGCATCATCTTCCTTTATGCCTCAGAGTATCGGTAAAACTAGAAGTTGGTCTCGTGCTTAACGAGTTTTGCACGTATTTTCACCAATTGTGATAAAAAAAACATGAACGTCAATGAGATAGCAGAGCTCGAAAAAGACATTCATTTGATCCTCTGTAACCTCGAAACTATCTTTCCACCTTCCTTTTTCTACATTATTGTTCACTTGTCCGTCCAACTGGCAACCGAGATCAGGATTGGCGGTCCGGTCCATTACCGTTGGATGTATCCAATCTAGAGGTATTATTGACGTTTATTATTCATCATTTAAATTGCAAATAATTATCATGAATTATTAATTTATTTCATTTTCAACAAATATCTGTTAACTTTAAGCAACTATATCCGCAACAAGTATCGTCCTAAAGATCCAATTGTTCAAGGTTATCTATTGAAAGAAGTCACGTATTTCTGTGCTTGTTTCCTGAACGACTATATCAGGATGAAACTGAACAAAACGCAGAGTGTTTCTGATGGTCCAATTGGAGCAGGAAGGCTAAAGAACATGTCTTATGATCTCGCGGGTAGTGTACATGTGTACATCTTGATAAATATCGATTGTTTTGCTAAATATATAGAGTAATTGTTTATTATTTCATCATTTTAAACGTTCGAAATTAAATTTAATCTAATTAATATAACAGTATATTAACGAACAGAGCGAACAAAGATATACTCACGAGATCGAATCTTAGGACGCGGTCGAATGATAGGATCGAAGAAAAACAGAGGCGCACTTTCACCGCTTGGTCTATAAAAGAAGTGAACGAACAATTGAATCGTGGAGAGCACGTTGATAGAAAGGTCCATGACCTTTTAAACGATCCAATGATTGCAGCTAAGTTTTACAACGGGTACGAGGTATCCGGATATAAATTTGAGGTAGAAAGTACGGAACGCATTAGGGCAACGCAAAATAGCGGCATCGCAACCATCGACGAGAATGGAAACCCCTACCACGGTATTCTTAAGGAATTTATAGCGGTCTCATACCAGCATACGACTGTCCCATTTCATATTCCAATGCAGATGGTACGATTGCAAGACTGACCGGGGTATGAAGGTCGATCAATACGGTCTGACTTTGGTAAACACTAAACGGATGTTACCAAAATACGACAGCTTTATCTTTCCCACAATGACAACACAAATATATTATTCTCAGGACTTACGGAAGGTTGACTGGGATGTTGTTTGTTTTTGGAAACCGAGAGATTATTATAATATGCCGACGTTAAATGGTTCTGAAGATGAGAGCGACGATGAAGATCTCGCGATAACACGTCTCAATTCATCTATTGAACGTATCATGGATCCAAACTATTCTTCGCCGCCCATTCATACATTTGTAAGAAATGATATCGGCCAATTGATTGTCACGGATCAAGGTTTTGAGAATCCACCCAACGAATCTTCAGATAATGTACCACATAAACGTGTTGGGTAATGAAATTAAATTGAATGTTCTAAATTGTATAATGATTATAGTAATGAAATAACATTTAGATATTTGTGTAGGATTTGATCATGGGCGCAGGTAAAGGCACTAAACGCCACAAAAGACAACGTCTACAGAACATTCTGAGTCGATCCATACCCGCTGACGAGACCGTCTCAGGACCCTTAGCAGGCATGGGAGCCGCAGCAGCAGTGTCTATCCCTAGCAACGCTTCCCTTATTACATCCCATCACCCCCAATAGCCCGCATCACCCCGACTGTCCCCCTATCCTTACTGGCGCTCCTCTTATTACCGCCACATCACCCCATGACCTCCCTACTCTCACCACATCATCTTCAACTGTCCCCTTATCTTTACTAGCGCTCCCCATACTACCGCCAGATCGCTCGCTGCGTCGCAGTCTCCCTACCCATACTAGCACGTCAGCGGGTCCTCATACCCCCGTCACTCCTGCGCATGGTGCGTAGTTTACTCATTTAAAATTTGATATATCATAAAAATATAGGTGGATATTGAATTATCTAACAGTTTATTATTTGCATATCTGCATTCTACTCGCGGGATGGCATCTAGCACCGGTTCTAGCACTACGCCGGGGACGACAGGTAGATTCGTTATTTCTTAAAACTTTTAAATAACGATTGTAATTTAAATTTGTCAAATTCTATATTCATATTCTAAATATTATAATATTGTATATGTATATCTATTTTTTCGCAGGCTCGAGCAGTGTTAAGATGGGGGGGTCTTACTGGGCCCGACTGCTACAGGCCGCGGGCGGATGCTGGGCCATAGGATCCAATCTTTGATGTGACAGGTGTGCCTGTTGGACAGCACGCGACCCAGTGGGGGGATTATATTGGACAGGAGATCCGTAATTATTACAAGTACCCGCTCCATATTCGGTGGAACAAGGCCCAGATCAAACGTGCTACGCGGTTTTTTGGGTCGGAGGAAGTATGATAAACCCTTTCACATATTTAAATTTCAATCGTAATTATATACATATACATATAATTATTTGTTTAATATATTTCAATTTCAGACTAGGAAGAATTACAGGTTTGTACGCGAGCTCGGTGAGGATAGCATGTATAGACCATTCGATATAGATCGCACCCTCGCTCACTTCTTAGACCAGTGTCAAGTCATCAAGACATCGCCGATGGGAAGTGAAGAGTGTACTTTACCTTCTCTCGGCCACGGCGACCGAGAATCAGTGGATGCACTTGATGGAGGTCATAGCGCTGGAGATCTCGAGGAAGAATTGGCCACTTCTTGTCGTCTATTTTGAGCGCGATGATGTGCATGTATCAATTTAATTTTTAAAATTTTAACAATATAACATGAAATCATATTATAAAATATATTATACTCTTTATTTTTGCAAGACGATGTCGGTTCGAAATAAGCAGAAGCAGAACATCGGCGTGCGAGAATGCACTATCCCGATCCAAATGAAGCATTCGCGGGCCAATACTCGGTGGCACTTGATGAGTATTTCAACACATAATTCCATATGTTTTCTATATCGTTAATTAATTAGTAAACTAAATTCTAATTTCATCGCAGAGAAAGATAAACCCCACCAACTACAATGAAGCCAAAGGATGGGCTGCGTTACACAAGGACACGGGCGCGTACATGATAAGTTTCATAAAACCAAATTGATTACGTATTTTAAGTTAGCACATGTGTGTGTGTATACAGACCCAGTTCCAGGAGCAGATGGATGCTTTGAGACTTGGTCCCGGTGACTCGATCACTGCCATTGTTCCTGTCCTGAATTTGATATTCGACAGGCATCACGATGGGTATGAGCACAGGGTTTCTTCTGGGACCCATCGATTTTTAATAGAAGTTCGACCGCACATGAGTACGTCGTGATCAGACGCGGACGGATGTGGCAGCTGTGTCACAGGAGGAGATCCATTAGCTCCGTGAGCAGGTGGAGTAGTAGCATCAGACATAGCAAGAGACGCGGCAGGAGCTTTAGGAGACGCGGTACGAGCTGCAGGAGCTTAAGACGGACATCTGAGGCATGAGGCAATCGCATGCCAATTTCGTCCAACAGACCATACAGAATAAGTTGCGCGCATTCTTTAAGCCACAGGACGTTGGATGTGGATCATCGTCCCAACGGCGTTAGTTCTATTTTTTGATTTGTTGACACGTTCAATAGGATTTTAGTGAAGTAGTGATCATATTAGATAATTTTTTGACATATGTATTTTTTGATTTGTTGATTAGTGGAGTATTGATCATATTGATTGTATGTATTTTTTTGTTTATTTTTGCATGCGGTTCGGAGGTTATTATTTTGATTATCGTATATCGCGTGAGATTTGAATATATTGCGTGAATGATAATTATATATTGCTGTTTGTGAATAGAAATTATATATTTCTGGTTGTGATTGAAATTAAAGCGCGCGGGGCGCGGAAAATTTAATTATTTTTTAAAAAATAACTAGTCATGGTTGTAATCGTGATTAAAGACAGTTGGTCACGGTTACAACCGTGAACAAAAGGCTGCTCCAGATACTGATATTTTGATCACGGTTGTATCCGTGAGCCATAACTGATTTTGTTCACGGTTAGAACCGTGAACAAAAACCTGGGACCCACCAACCAACTGATTTTTTAATTTTTACGCTAAAAAACGTTCACAGTTATAACCATAAACGTTTCTTATTTTGTTCACGATCAGAACCATGACCCAATATTTGTTTACGCAGGTTTGGGTCACGGTTCTCTCACTGTTTAAACCGTGAACAAAAGTGCTTTTGTTCACGGTTTACACCGTGAAGAAATCCATGCCCTGTAGTAGTGCACTCGATCCGACGTGATTCTCGTGTTGGTTCATGTAGCCTACCCCATATGCTTCGGTTAAAAGTCTCAATTGTTATTGTATTGGTATATATATACCGATTTTCATGCATTTTCGATGCTTTTTATTTGCTCATGTATTGATTGCAAAATTGGCAGTTTCAAATGATCCAACATTTTAAAATTTTAGATCAGTAAGCAAAAAATATCCAAAGCACATTATAGTTGATAGATCCATGCATTAGACAAAAAAAAACAACTTGAAACGTGTTGATTATCAGGAAAAATAGTTGGTGTTGATTTACTATGTTGTTTCCTTTTCCGAAAATATTCTCTAGACCATTTAGGTATTGCGTGGGTACAAGCAAACAGTGGGCCAACATTTATCACACCACCACTCTCAAGGTATCATAGCAAACTAAATGAGAAAAGTTCATTAAAACGTGTCTCAACACACGCGTGAGAGCTATTATGCGGTCGTCATGATATGGTAAAAATAATTGAGAAGTGTTTTGCGGATGCGACCAAAAGTTTCCTGCGTGCGCCCAACGCGCAACAAGTCGCGACAAAAACAAAGGCTCCTCCATCCACAAATCCTTTTTCTTTTAATTTTTTTAATTACTTATTTATTCGCGCCATTTAATTTTATTCATAAAATAATCATAGCTTTAGTTTTGGATGAGCTGCTCTTTTGATCATCAAGCCACTCTCTAAAAAAACAAAGAAAACATTTAAGATTTAATTAACAAATATATCTTTATTTTTTGTTGCAACAAATGTGATTCACGGTTCTCATAACCAGCATTACGTGTTCAAAACGTTTTTAATTGTTTATTATTATTATTTTATTTAAAGTTGTGGCTAGCTTCTTCTCATATATATGTATTTGCTTTTATCGTAAGTTATAGAGTATTTGTCTTCATCCGTCTTAGTATTTTCTTTTCAGGGAAGCTTAATTATGTTAGACATGTTTTATTAATTCGCTCATCATCATTCTAATGCATAAAACCACGCTTTATACAACAGTTGTTTTGCATGTAGAATTTTTCATCTTTATCTTATATTTGTTCTGTACACTGAGTTTTTTTTCCTTTTAAATTCAAAGTATTGTCATTCATTTATTTCAATATTCTATATGAGCTAATTCATGCATGTGATGGTGGTCATTTATGGCCGGAGAAAAATCGATTGTTTGCCCAATATCTCTACTATTATAATGCGAATATCAAGGATATAGATAAGGTCGTCTGCTAATGCTCTTTCCCTTTAAATAGTAGCATTAAATTTGAGTTTCAAATTCTTTTTCCTTACACAGTTTTTTGGGTACTGACCCGTAAGCCTTAATATAAGTATAAAACACATACAACACACGCACATTCAGGGACCCACGAATTGTCCCGAAAGCGTTAATTTATGGGCCAATTTACCTCCTGAGGTTCTTGGGTTCAAACCATACACTCTCCTCAAAAGGAGAAGTGTCCATACCAACTGAGCTATAGCTTATTAATTTGTACCAATATTCACGCCGTCTCCTCACACACATCTACCTCACACACATCTAGGCATCAATATTCATGACATCTTTTATTTATCGAAATTTTAGGGCTATATTTAAAACTTTTTTTTCAAACCTAAATGTTTGAATGACATAATGATCTCAAGTCGAAGATAACATGATGGAGCTATTCTCGATGCATCCTTTAGATGGCTGTCTCGATTTTTAGACGGCCGATCTCAGCCATATTGAGTTCATATTGTTTGGATATTCTTTACCTATTCTTTTTGCATGGTGAAGCGTTTTGTTATTAGAAAACTGTTGATTTTTCACTTATCCGATGCAAGATCAAACATAATTCCATTCACTATGAAAATCGATATGCACATGTTTACCCTTCAACAAGAGTTCCATGCTTGAATAATGCTTACGTCTATCTAATAAGAAAGGGCCAAAAAGAAGCGGTTATTTAATACCCCTAAAATACGCCACCTCCAACTTCACTGTTTTTGTCTGTTTGTGGAGGTTGGAATGCTTCTGCTTTCAAACTTCGTTTGATATTTGGAGTTCAATCTTCTGCCAAGTATAGAAACATATTTTTAATACAATGTCTTAATCTATAATAAAAAAAAAATGACGAAGTGTTATTTTCTACAGACTATTTTTCATTAGGTTTTAATTTTTTTGTTGCTGTTGGTTTGAACATTTGACTAGGAAGGGGCAATTAATAGAGGACTTTCTTGAGTTCATGCTAGTAAATGTTTTCTGGTCTCAAATTATTTGACTTGATTTTATTTAAGATAAAAATAGTTTGTTCATTGTTGCAACTTCAATTATAGGAAGGTAGAAATTCAAAATACAAGGTTAAGCGGTTTTCATTGCAGTTTTTTTTTTTATCCTGATATGCTATTTTTGTTAAGCGTTTAATCATATTTTATTGTTGGTACACAACCTAACGCCAAACATCATGTCCAAATTTAATGTCATCCGAACATCTAACGAAGATAAAACATTCGGAGTACAAATCATGAAGTCTGGGGAAATACGAGGATGTGGTCAACTGCAGCTTCATTTATATGGTTATAAATAGAAATTCCAGTGTGGCATGCTTTAATTTATATCATAATAAACAAGCTTGGGGTCTTTTACTAATTTGTGGATAGCTGCATGCCAAATTTGGTGCGAGTGTAGACAGAGAGAGTTGGAAAAATCTTCTTGCCCTTATAGAGTTTGAGATTCGCGTAAGAAGAGAGAGAGTTTCTCTCAAAGCCTATCCAAAATCTTAAGAGGAGTTGTAGAGGAAAAAAAAATTACAAGCTCTTGTAGAGAATTTTTTCGGAAAGAGTCGGGTAACACAAACACAGTTGGGCAAATACTTAGCCGATTTAAAGCTGACTGTCTAATTGGACCAATTTAGGGTGTGACAATGAAGTGGCCAAGCTTATTAATTAATCTTAGCGGGTTTGGATTTACCTCTCTTAATATCAACTTGGTCCAAATCTCTACTTTTTCCGCCGGCGGTTTGTCTATCTAAAAGTTTAATCAAGAGGCAAAATGTTAGGACCCACGATATCTAGATAATAGTGTTAAACATGTGGACCTATAGAGTTTGTCTTTTTGGTAAACTTTTGGATAGACAAAATACGTTAGAAAAAGTATTTTTGATCTAATTAAACCACAATTTTTATATATTCACCAAGCCTTAGAATTATCGAGGAACAATTTAACTAGCTATAAGGATGTCAATGAAAAAAGCTCAGTTGGTATGGTGTTTCCCTCTCTGGGTAGAGTGTGGAGATTCGATTTTCAGTGGAGAGAAGTGGCCACAATTTAAAGCTTTCGGGGAAAATTCATGAGTTCTCTGGAAGTTGTGTGATGTGTGGATGTGTTGTGTGTGTTGTGTGCATAGGTTATCAATCCCAATGGAGAGAAGTGTCCACAATTTAAAGATTTCGGGGCAAATTCACGAGTCCTCTGGAAATTGTGTGATGTGTGGATGTGTTGTGTGCGTTGCAAGCCTTATAGGCCAGTACCTAAATAAAAAAAAAAATATGTGAATGAAAATTAATCTTTTATTTCAAAAATTTTGAATTATTTACATAGATCGTTCCCCCTTCTTCCATATTAATGATCTGTTTGTAGCCGTCATCTAAGTCAATTAACACATTTTTCACTGTCTTGGTTTAAATTTATGAATCTTTTTCTTAATTTGTGATGGATCATTACCAATTATCATGTGCCATGCCCCTGATAGATGCTAAATTGGTAGTTTTTAGATAGCTAGTTAGACACGTCCAAACCAAACCGCCCCCAACCCCCCCACCCCCCACCCCCCAACCCGCCACATATATATACAGGCGTGCGCGCGAGAATAATGGAGGAAAGAGGTCTTAGGAGGGATTTTCGTCAGACGGCGTTGAAAAATTACACCTTCCAATATTTTATTCAACGATCGGCATCCATTATTATCAGTTTTATCATCTAAGATGGGTATACACCAAATTTCACGTGATTCTTCAAATTTTTCACCGTTGGATTAGCAATGTAAAAAGCTCTATTGTCAGTAAACCGTTAGTTTCGCACCCACTAAATCAACGGTGAAAAGTGGTAGAATCGCATAAAATTTGGTGTATCCACATCTTAGATGATAAAGATAAAGATGATATATGTCGATCGTTGGAAAAAATGATGGAATGTGTATTTTTTCCGACGCCATAGGTGGAAATTCTCTCCTATGGCACCTTTTCTCCATTATTCTCTCTCTCTCTCTCTTCTCTCTCTCTCTATTTATATATAGAGAGAGTAAAATGGATCTGTGTCTTGACACAGTTTATTGTGTGTGTTTTCCCCTCTTTACTTACGTGGACCACCTCCTTTTCATCTAAGCCTAAGAGGGGGAAATGAAAAAAAAACAATAGCATTTTTCATCTAAATGATGGAAAAGCATTCTTTCTCTTTCTCCAAATGATGGGAAAACCCTAGAAGCGAGATTTACTGCTGTTGCTCTCCCCATCTCCATCCATGGTTTGATAGCGAGAAATCTCTCTCAATTCTCAGACTCAACCACTTGCCCTCGGCTCCCTCGCTTCTCTCCATTCTTCGACAACTGGATATTTGGGTTTCTGCAATTAGAAATCAATTGAGGTACTTTTTGTCAAGGTATAAATTTTTTTGATATATCTTTTCAATGATTTAGAGATTTTTGCTTATCATACATTTTTCTGTCATGTTAATTGCTTAAATGAACCTAATATTTTTCTTAATTATGTCATAGGAACGTAAAGCGATCTTGACTTTTCTTATGATGCACAATCACAAATTAATGTTGGATTAATAGATGATTTCGACAATATTAACTTACTGGAACATAATAAGAATGATGACTTTGAAAATATGGAGGAACCGGAGCGAATACATGGTGAAAGGAATTCCATATATTGGTATGTTATTTGCAGCTGAAGATAAAGCATATTCATTTTATAATGCATTTGCCAAAAGTAGGAGATTTTCTGTTCGCAAAGCAAGTGTTATTAAGGGAAATGATGGTGAAACTATAAAGAGGCTATATGTTTGCAGTCAAGAAGGACAAAAGAGCTTGAATGATAATAGACAAATTAGAAGATATGTGAAACATCACAGATGTGAAAGAGGAGGTTGCGAGGCAAATGAAAATCAACATATGCGATGAAGGTGGTTACATCGTTAAATCCTTTAGTGATGAGCACAACCACACATTTATTTCTACACCCTCTAAGATTGCAAATATGCATTCTCATCGTGAAAAGTCAAATCTCGCTTTGGTGGAGCAGATCCATAATTCTGGTTGTGGACCATCGGTGATTTCAAAGATATTAAATAATACAGGCGGGAGTAATCTTACAAATATCACAGCGCAACAAATCATCGATCTCATAAGAATTAAAAGAAAGAGCAATATAGGTCACGAATGTATGTCCATGATTCAACAATTTGTTCAAAATCAAGCTACAGATTATCAATTTTATTATGCCGTAGAGGTGGATGAGGAAAACATTTATAGGCGCATTTTTTGGGCTGACAGGAGGGCGTGAACATATTATTTGCAATTTAGTGATGTGCTAGTCTTTGATATTGTCACATCCCGCTTCTCAATAGACGGACACGATGAAGTGGCAAGCCCGCAGCGTATTTATTTCGAGAAGATTATTTCTCGGAATAAATGCGCTAAGCGTAAAATAAACAATATAAAAATGACAAGAGAATAAACATGAGCTTTAAAATTCAACAACTTTATTTAGATTCAACTTGATTTATTTATAATACATAGTATCAATTGAAAGGTAAATACAAGAACGGAATGCCTAAACAGGTGGTATACATAAACTGAAAAAAAGATGATTGGTCTAAGCCTGGATCTCGATCTGATCATGCTCCTCCTCTGAGATGTCTGCCTCCTCAGACTCCACGGCATCTGATGAACATTCCAAGAAACAAAAAATAGGTAGAATGTCCGTCAGCGAACTTTCGTTCGGTAAATCCTAAGGAATGAAGTGAAATATAAAGTGTAATGATATGGAAAATATATATTATGAACAATGGATTATGAAGTATGGTGTGTCGTTTAGTGTAAATATGGAAAGTTTATTTAGCATGCAGTTCTATCATAATATGTGAACAAGTATGGTACTATATATGACAAGTAGGCGGGCATGACAATATAGCATAAGCATGTCAAACAAATATAACATGGCTGTGTAGTATAAGTATGGTGAACATGCAGTGAATGTAGGTGTCTTAACAGGTCTCTACTTAGGTACACTCATTAATGTAAGTTCAAGGATAAATATCAACCAATCTCAAGAGTGTTCTCGAACCCAACAGGCTGTAATCCAAGAGTAAGGAACCATGGGTCCGAATCAAGTGTTAGTAACGAAACTTCGACCGTCGTTGAAGTATTCCAAACTCAACAGGCTGTAATCCAGGAGTAAAGAAACACGGGCCCTCATGATAACTTGCTTGTGTTAGTAGACATGGATCCATGATCTTGGGGGACTCCTGAGATTTCATTGGATTCACGTATGAACTACCCCAGCACCCCGTGTATTCTATATTGCAGTTAAAATTACCAGCCTTGCTCGAATCTATGAATATATTAAGTTGCAAGATTGAGTTCATATATATATCAAGTATTCATGTCAAGTATTCATATTAAGTTGTATTCATGGTTCGAGTCGAGTCGAGTCATGTATTCAGGTTTGATATTTGTGTTTGAATTCAGGTATTCAAGTTCAAGTTCAAGTATGCATGTTAAACTTTGGGTTCATGTTTAAATTGGAATTTTATTTGAGTTGGATTCAGGTTTAGACTTAGACTCAAACTTGAGTCAAACACTTATAACCGATTTAGATCCTGAATTAGGTTTGGGAGTTATCGGTAACTGCTGCACATGGACGACAAGTTTGTGTCTTTTTCCAAGAAAATTACTATTGATAACACCGTTTAAGTTTTCTAGCTTAAATAGGCAGGCACTCACTTTCTCCGGATCTCTGGAGCTCAAGAAAATTGATCCCGCTTAAACCTATATTTATTAAAGTCTTTAAGTATTGATTTATATAACTCGAGAGGGTTTTATGAAAAATATTTTTATATAATTTCAAAATAAACCTCGAGAAGTTATTTATATAAATTAGGGTTTTAATGGATATGAATTTTAAGGATTTGAGATATTTTAGTGATAATAACTTAGCTTGAATAGTTCATGGTATTTTATTGTAAACTTGTCTTGTATTGATATCTTGATGGTATTTTGGTGAAACTTGTGAACTTTCATCTTTTATAAAAAATGAAATTTTATTATATTTTAAAAATATATGGATTGGTAATATTTATATAATTATTAAAATTAATTTTATTTAAATAGAAAATTGCATTTTTTTCTTAAAATCCGTATTAAAAACCTTTCGAGACCGAATACTCCGTGAGGAGGTCTGCATTTCACTTTACTAGCCCAAAGATGTACGATAATCCGCACTATCCAATAGCGAGTCCCCTAAAAAGGGTTTTAGAGGTATATTTGAAAAGAGTTTTGAAATACAATTCAAAAGAAACTCGAATTTTTTATTATAGTAAATTGTATTTTCACAAATCTACATGAAAGAGGTATCGTGCTATGGAACCATGTGTGTTTGTGAGGGGTAGGTCATTACCCCGTGAAGTTTTCTAAAGATATAAATAACAATACTGAAAGAGGTGATATGTGAAGTTCATGGTATTTTAGTGTAAATGTTAACTTAAAGCTATTTTGCATAATATTCTTGATTAAAATTTAGTTCTAAGTATTGGTTATATGATTACAAACATAGTGTAAGAATATGGATGAAAATAAGGTAAGAAAAAAATGAGCTTTCTACGGTTTAGAAGAAAATGTCGGTATTAACTCCACTTCCGACATATGTTTTGAAATACGATTTTCAAAGAAGAAGAAGAGAGTTTGGGAGTGATTTACCATTTGATTTTGTTAAGAAGAGAGGGAGGAAGAGTAGGAAAGCTTTGGGGTGTCGCGGAAGCGCCGGAATTAGCTTCGATCATTGCCGGAAGTTTCTTGCTTGCTAACCGCTCTTCTACTCCACTTGTACTTGAGAAATTTTGAGAGTTTTGGCTAGGGATTTTCAGAATAAAGATGGGCTAGGGCATGAGGTAGTATTACAGTGTGGAATTAGGGTTTTGGAATTAAAAGAGTGAATTAAAATGTATTAAAATGAGAATAAATGGGGAATTGAAAGGTCTCTATTTGATTGCAGAGCAATCAAACAGTGCGGGAAGTTAGGGTAGGGGAAAGGACAAGTGTGCAAAGCCCAGGGCACTTTTGCCACGGTTGAACCGTCGGCGCCGGCCTATAAATCAATCTCGCCAGTCGAATTGGTGAGGGGCCGGTGGATTGAAGCCACGTGTCCATTTCTCTGTTTAGACCATTGTGCACATGTTTGATTTCTATGTCTTTTTATTTTTATGTGTATTGCACGTGTAAACTTTTGGGCTTCCAAAGAGTTTAAAAAATAAATCAGAAAAAATAATGTGTCTGATGGAATTCGAACATAGGGGTTACGTCACAGCAGCGTAAGGGCTTTATTAGTGAGCTACAAGTTGTTTCTTACCGTTCTTAAACAAAAATTAACTTATAACTTGTATTCAGGCTGATAAACTCAATTCTGTATATTAACAGAAGAATTTCCGTACTAAGATTTCAGAGTCGTTACAGATGTCACATACAAGACCAATAAGTTTATGTTGCCATTTGCTCATTTTACAGGCGTTAACCATCATAGACAATCCACTCTTTTTGGATGCGCTCTTTTTGCCGATGAGAAGGAGGAAACCTTTGAATGGTTGTTTCAAAATTGGTTGAAATGTATGTATGGAAAAGCTCCAAATGCAATCATCACCGATCAAGACCCGGCAATTCGTAATGCAATTAAAAAAGTTTTCCCAAATACCCATCATCGATATTGCATTTGGCATATCGGGTTGCATGAGGATGAACATCTACAGTCTTTGCGATATTCATATGGTACCGATTTAATGAGGACTACACTAATTGGTTTAGAAGAAGGCAAACAATTGAAGAAGCTGAAAATTGTTGGTTGATTTTAAATAATAAATATAAAAGGAATTTTCAAGATTTAACGCTCGAGAAAGAAGATTTAACGCCCGAGAAAAAAGAAAGTGAGTTGAAAGTGTGGATGTGGTTGCAAAGCATATATGACCAACGACATCATTAGGTCGAAGCGTATTTACAGGACACCTTTACAGGTGTGCTATCTAGCCAAAGGAGTGAGAGTATAAATGCATTTTTCGATGGCTTTGTCAATTCCACGACTCCTTTGTATCGGTTTGTTGGACAGTACAATAATGCTTTAGCATCTTGTAGAGCAAAGGAAGAATAAGAAGACACTTAGCACTTAAGACCGGTGTCAGATACTAAACACATGCATGAATTGGAAGAGCATGCGGCTGAGGTATACACAAGAAATATATTTCGTATCTTTCAAGAAGAGTTCAAAAGTGTGCTGTTTTGTCGTCATGCTAATGAGCTTATAGAAAGGCCAATCATATATTATAATGTGACTTTTAAAATTAAAGGAAAGACGAGTACTCGATGTGAAGTGTAATATGGAAGATCATACTTTCTTATGTTCTTGCGCAAAGTTCGATACGGAAGGATTGATTTGTAAGCATATATTGCATATCATGATGCAAAAGTATGATATGGAAAAGATTCCGGAATGCTATATTCTTTCAAGATGGACACTTAAGGGTAAATATAGCACAACACATGGTATAAGTAGTTCAAGAGACATAAGGAATGATGGAAATGGTGGATTTGATATTACTCCACTTGAAACTTGGTGTTTTCATGCGCTTGTAAACAAAGTTATTGAGAAGGTATCACAAGATCGAAGATTTTATAACATTGCTATTAAATTGGTAGATAATTTTTGGAAAAAATATGACAAGATTAGCACAACAAATACAAATCCAGTTAATCCATCATCCAGCCAAGTAGGCTCCAGCGATGCTATATCGGCTCATATAACCATTAAAGACCCTAAGAAAGTGTCTCGTAGAGGGCATCCACCAAAGGCATCGAGGATTCCGTCTGGCATTCATGTGTCACAAGCACGAGCACAATCAACAAGCCAGACTTGTAGCACATGTCATGAAAAGGGACACGACATGAGAACTTGTGCGAAGAATAAGGTAATACTTTAATTTTAGTGAGAAAGTCATATTTATATTAATTTAATCCTAAGTTTGTTAACATGCCTATTTTTATTGTAGGATAATTCTACTTCAGGTGTTACAGAGTAAATATCTTTGGGATTATCGTTTTGTTTTTACTAAGGAGGTATTTGAGTTTTTGTTGAATGCAAAAATCAGTTCTACTCTGATATTTAACGCCTTTTAGTATCTTTTTTGTTGCATGTTTTAGGAGCACCTATTAGTCGCTTAAAGATGGAATGAATCGAGAATTAAAACAGAGCAGAAAATAAGATTAATCGTTGCAGTACTCTTGAAATTGTTTAAATGTTTTTGTTATAAAATGCTGCTGAAAGCATATGCTGAAATTTTGTATTAGAAGTGTTTGATTTTGTTAAATTTCGAATGAATGCTTGGTGTTATAAAACAAGAAGTTTATATTTAAATTGAAGTTCTCATTTCGGCTAAGTTAGTTTTTTCCATTGTTTATCAGCTTCAAATATATAGCAGTTTGTAACTCTTCATCCGTGTCACATACCTATTTTTATTATACATACATTTTAAGTTTAAGTCTTTGTTTTGGTTTGTTGTGCCTTTTTTTTCTAATAACATATTGGCTATAAATTTAATTTCTATTGCAAATCAAGTATTTGTTAATTTAAAGCATCAATTTTACCCTGCATATTTTTGGGTTTTTATGAAGCACCGTCTTCTCTATTTTAACAACATATTTATGGTGTCACGGTCATCTTATGAACCAGGGATGTATTCATTCTCTTGTCAATCTTGGGATGTTATTGCATGAGTTTGGTATCAAATTCTATAGATTTTCTAGCTCAGTTTCATGTTTAGATATAAGAATATGGTTCAGGTCTAGCTTCAGCTTCATATTCAGTTTATGGGTAAGGTTAAATATCAAGATTAGGCTGCAAGTTGCAGGTTTAGATTTCAAGTTTAGGAAATCATGCAAAGTGAGATTAGAAATATGAGAGATAATCGAAATATAATGCACAATATGAGCCAGCAAACATAATATATTGATTTACTTATCAAGCTCATGATTACAAAGCATATATTCATTTCATACAAATAACATTCATCTAAAAATACTTCCAATCTGTAAAATTTTCATATTGGCTTTACAATCTTTCGATACATCGAAACAATCTAAACTCATCACACATTTCTTGCGCTTCGCCAACACTTGGATGGGTGCAAGAGAATAGAATCTTTTGACAAAATTGACATCGACATTCGTTCGATCGAGTGCATCATTTATAAGAAAATAAATAGATAGATTCAAGGGCAATTCCTTCAAGAATCCGATTTTTTCTGCAATAGTGGCGTAAACAAGTCTATAAAATAAATTCATAGACAGAAAAGATAAAAGGCAACAAATAAACGGCTCAAAGTAGCCTATACAAAGTAATGACCCTTCATTTATTCAATTGACACCGGTCTGCAAATACCAAGTTTGAAGCTCAAACAATGTAATCTAGATAGGCTACTTATCATCATTGAACTCATAATTATTTCTTACTCAAAAGGGAAAAAGAAAATCCACAATTTCAACCAAACCAACATTTTTAAAAAATGATTACCTTACAACTAATCCCAAAATCAAAAACCTAAAATTTCCATAAATTGAAGCAAAACCAACATCTTTCCACAGAATTATAAAATTTCTAATTGCCATATTTGAACAACATCAAAGACAATCCAACATTTTTCGTTTGAGCAAATCAAAACAAAATCCTTCAACTCTGAAGCAAAATTGTGAAAATTCTCAATTTTCAAACCCAAACCAGACAAATCTCTTATTACTAAAACCAAATCAGGATGTAATGTTATAAAATTTTAGCTAAGAAACTCAAAATTTATATAATTTGCTGAAAAATAACTTGAGATAATTAATTATTACCACACCTAAGAGACTCTAGGCTGCAATATAAAACGATTGAGACCGAAATTAATCCAATCCCAAGTAAGACGAGAGGCGTGAACGATGTAGGGGGAAGCAATAGAGAATCCCTAGGAGAGTCGCATCAAAGGAAGAGGAAGGAAGTCGAGGGCAAGCGGTTGATTCCATGAATTGAAAGAGATTTCTCATCATCCAGCCCTGGATCGAGATGGGGAGAGCAGAAGTGGATGATATTGCTTCTATGTTTTTTCCATAGTTTAGAGAATGAGACAAGAATGCTGCTGTTTTTTCCCTTTCCCCATAGGCTTAGATGCTGCTCTTTTTTCTTTTTCCCCACTTTAGGCTTAGATGAAAAGGAGGTGGCCCACGTGAGTAGGGAGAAACACAGGTAACAATCTGTGTCAAGATACAGATCCATTATATATATATATATATATATAATGGAGGAAAGAGGCCACAGGAGGGAATTTCCTCCCATGGCGTCAAAAAAATACACCCTCCATCGTGTATATGGAGGAAAGAGGCCACAGGAGGGAATTTCCTCCCATGGCGTCAAAAAAATACACCCTCCATCGTGTATTCCGACGATCGGAATCCATCATCTTCATCGTTATCATCGAAGATGTGGGTACGCCAAATTTCATGTGATTCTACAAATTTTTCAACGTTGATTTAGCAATGTAAAAAGTTATATTGTCAGTAAACCGTTAATTTTGAACCCACTAAATCAACGGTGAAAAAGTTGTAGAATCATATGAAATTTGGTGTACCAATATCTTAGATGATAACGATGAAGATGATGGATGCCGATCGTCGGAAAAAACGATGGAGATTGTAATTTTTCGACGCCATAGAAGAAAATTCTCTCCATCTTTTCTCCATTATTCTCATATATATATATATATATATATATATATATATATGAGAATAATGGAGGGAATTTCCTCCTATGACGACGAAAAAGTACGCCCTTCCTCATTTTTTCGACGATCGGAATCCATCATCTATATCGTTATCATCTAAGATGTGGGTACACCAAATTTCATATGATTCTACAACTTTTTCACTGTTAATTTAGTGGGTTTAAAATTAACGGTTTACCGACAACAGAACTTTTTACATTGCTAAATCAACGGTGAAAAAGTTGTAGAATCACATGAAATTTGGTGTACATACATCTTAGATGATAACGATGAAGATGATGGGTGCCGGTCGTCGGAAAAAAAAAGGAGAACGTACTTTTTCGACGCTATAGGAGGAAATTCTCTCCTATGGCTTCTTTCCTTCATTATTCTCTCTCTATCTATCTATCTATATATATAGTAATGATCCAGCGAGACGATTTTTTATATGAGACAAATGTGACGCACTCTATAACACCCTACTCCTATGTATTTTACTGATCCAGACCGTTCACCGTAATCTGTATGTCACGCATACCCTACGTATCAATTTTCATGAGATTCCTGTGTTTCAAAATATTAGTCTTCTGCATTTTTTTCCTCTTAAATTAATCACTTGTCACCTCTGAAATACCTAAAAACATTTTTCACTTAATCCTTTTGAAAACCAAAGCGCTTTCTTGACAAGGAGTTCCAAATCTAATCTGAAAATTAATGAAGTTGATGGAGGTCCTTTTCGGGTCTCTTTCAGATGTTGTCTTCCGTCGATCTCCCGGTGGATTTTGGAGGTGATCTCCTGTTGCATGTGGGTCTCAATGGGTTTTGAGGAGATTGGTGATTTGAGGAGCTTAGCGCCGAGTACCTGCAAGGAAGTCCCAGGGTGGTTTGGTACCACCGAGGACCCTCCGATCAAGTTAGTATTAGATCCGAGCAGCGTAACGGCTAAGTGGAGTAAAAATGGCTTACTTGACCCCTCTGTGATGGGGTATATATAGTGGTACCAGCACGCGGCACTAGGCGCGAGAATCTCGCCGGAAGTTACGCTCCCGACTTCACGCCTGCGTAGAGAGCGGATCTCCTATTAATGGGGATCGTAATGGCGTGGAACGTGGGATGTTGCTGGCGGAGAATCTGCGCATGGCGAGATTTGCGGAGCGGCGATTACGCCTGTGAGCGGTGGAGTTGGTCGGAGGACCGAGGAAGACGGCCTCAGCTGGGGAGCTCGGGAATGAGCAAGAAGGCAGAGGAGTCTTGGTCTTGTGGCAGCTCGGGACGAGCTGTGGGGCCGAGGAGGCTAATTTGTAGGGGGCTCTGAGGAGGGCCAGCTTGTGCTTGCAGGTCGGGTACAGGGTGGCCTGGTCGGCCCCTGTGGGCCCTTTCTTCTGAGTTCTGGGACACGTCATCTGCCACGTGTCCTGATCTTGGGGATCACCAATATTGAGTATCATCATTAGCCCCCCACTCTTGTCCCGACCAGCTAGCGGGTCGGGCCAGGAGTGGACTGCCGGGCCGCCCGGGGTGAGCTCCCTCCTAAGGTTTCGTCGGGACGTGTCCCCGGGCTGTCAGCTGTCTTTTCTGTCAGCGAATCAGGGCGAGATATCTGCATTTAAGGAAGGTGTGCCGGTTCGTGCATCCTGCTGTTGAAGTGACGGTCCACGTGTCAAGCGTCGGTTGGCCGACCCGACGTGTGCAGACCTGCGACGCCTGAAGGGTGCGGTCCAGTGTGGGAACGACAAGTAGAGCAATCGGAGCCGTTGGACGCGAGGAGGCGTTTTGGCGGGTGATGAAGGGCGCCGTCGGATGAGGTCGCTCGCGGTGATAAATAGGGGTGGGGCCCATTCCAGGGCCCCTACTCCTTCATATTTCCCCGTTCTAAGTCTTGGTTGCTCGGCACTTGTCTTCTTTCTTCCGCTCTTGTTTCCCGAGGACCCTTCTTCTCAAGGTTAGATGTCTTTCTTTGTCGAGTCAGTAGATGTCGTTGGAGTAGGTTCTAGGGACCCCTTAGGTGAGCCTGAGTCCTCTCGGGGAGAAGGGGTCAGGCCCTCTTCCCGGGGCCGTGCGGCGGGGGCATCCCCCAGGGAGGAGGCGGTAGATGCTGCCCCCGGCGCCTCGTGTTGGGTGAGGCATGAGGACGAGCTCGCCAATGCTCGGGCTCTTTTCCACATCCCCTCACGTTATACGCTTCGTCTGGCCAAGGAGGGAGAGAGGGCAGACCAAGTACGGGGCAAGGAGATCGCCCTGTATTTGGAAGCTTTTTGGGGTGGAATGCGCCTGCCCTTCTCTCCCGAGGTCGTCGAAGCGCTGAACTTTTTTGGGTTAGCCCCTGGCCAGTTAGTGCTGAACTCATGGAGGATTCTCCTTGGGTTCTTGATCCGCCTGAAGTTACAGGCGATTCCCTTCAGTCTCTCCCTCCTTGATTCTTTCCTAGTCTTCAAAAATCATCCTGGTGGTCGAGCGTACGACCCGAGGTGGGTTTATCTCTCTTTCAGAAAGCGACAGGGGGCGCCGCCGGGATGAGGGTTGTGGCCCTGCCTTCCTCCATTCACGACTGGAAGAAGAAGTTCTTCTTCGTTTCCCCTCCCGAGGGAGAGGACTGGCCCGTGCTTACAAAGTGGACGTGGGAGAAATACTTGACGGGGAACCAGTCCAGTGACCACATCGCGGTGAGAGTGGCGTCGTGGGAGCCCATCCCCCGTTTTGACGTGCTGCTGTCTAAGAGGGTCCTGAGTTGGGCCGGACTCAGCCCCGTTGAGTTCGTCGGTAAGTTTAGGTTTTCTTTTTGGCTCGTATATTGCTTGTGTCGCTGACTCCTTTACATTCGGTTTTGTGTAGGACCCATGGACCTGGACTCGCTCCGATTTTCCATGCGCCAGCCGAGGAAGGTTGCAAAGGCTGGGGGCGCCAGCACTTCCCGCTCAAAGCCTTCCCCGGCTCCTTCTCCTCCGGTGGTCGCGTCCCGTGAGCGTTCAGGGGCGGATCCCGCCCCGGGGCCTAGCAGAGTGTCAGGCCGGAAGCGGGCCCGGATTCTGGAGGACCCGGCCTTGGAGGAGGAGATCGGCTCTCCCTCAGAGTCGCTCAAGAGGAGATCTTTCCGGGGCCTACCCTTGTCGATCATGGTGGAGGAGGGGGGCCTCCAGTTCGCAGTGCCTTCAGGGCTATCCGTCGCGGATAGCCTGCTGCATGAAATAGAGATATCGGCCGGGGGTAGAGTCCCCGGGGGATCTTCAGGGCTCAGCTGGCATCTATCGCCCAGGAGTCCGTGCAGGTAAGTGTTCGGAACATTGTGAGATTCGGTGCTTCTTTCATCTTTCTGATCTCTTTCCTATCTTTCAGGTTCTTCAGCACGTTACCCTCGCCTTACGCATGGAGGCCGAGGTGATAGCCCCGGCGATGAAGGCTGCGGGCCAGCTCGCCTCGCTGGAAGAGAGCTCCAAGTGGAAGCAGAAGGCGGTGATGGAGAGGGTTGCCGCCCTGGAGGGCGAGGTGGAAGCCGGGAAACGGGAGGTCGCCCGGTACCGCAAAGCCACCGTGGTCGCCGAGATCAAGCTTGAGGACGCTCGGGTGCTCACCGGCAACCTGAAGAAGACGGTGAAGACCCTCCGGAAGGAGCTGGGGGTAGCGGCCGAGTCGGCGAAATCGGCCGACCTGAGAGCGGCGAAATCGGTCGATCTCTCGGCGGTGAAGGAGGTGGAGGACTACAAGAAGTCTAAGGACTTCTATGATGACCAGTCCGTTGCCACGACCCTCATCTGGCACGAGGCCCTTGACGCCGTTAAGGACCGGATGCCGGGGTTCGTTGACGAAGAGCTCCGGGACGAATACCCCCTCGCGGATGCCGATGAGTAGGGGCTGGAGATTCCTGGAGAGGAAGTTGCCGAGGACCCTGTTCCCCCAATCAGAGCAAGGCTCTGTTTGAATTTTGAAAATTCAAATTTTGAAGCAACGCTTCGGTTCCCGTACGCTGCGCGCAATTTGCCACGTGTCAGAAGTTGACTCGGCAACACAACGCCCAAGGCAGTGCGTCCAATCAGAGCAAGGCTCTTTAAAAAGCAAAAGCAACGATCAACTGCGCAAGCGTACCGCTGCGCGACACGTGTTTGCGCAGTTGCGCAAACGCTGTTGCGCAAGTGCACCACAGCGCGCCACGTGTCTGCGCAGTTGCGCAAGCACAACTGCGCAAGCGCACCGCTGCGCGACACGTGTCTGCGCAGTTGCGCAAACACTGTTGCGCAAGTGCACCTCAGCGCGCCACGTGTCTGCGCAGTTGCGCAAACACTGTTGCGCAAGTGCACTGCAGCGTGACACGTGTCTGTGCAGTTGCGCAAGCACAGCTGCGCAAACGCACCTCTGCGCGACACGTGTCTGCGCAGTTGTGCAAACACTGTTGCGCAAGTGCACCGTTGAGCGACACGTGTCTGCGCAGTTGCGCAAGCGCTTCACTGCGCGACACGTGTCTGCGCAGTTGCGCAAGCACAGCTGCGCAAGTGCCTTACTGCGCGACACGTGTCACGCGCTGGTGAGTTGCACAACAACAGAATGAAGATTTAAGGAAATCTTTTCTGTTCTTATTAAAACAAGAAGATTTCTTCTGTAAAACAGGGGCCTTTGGATCAAAAATCCAACGGTGGGGAAAATTCCCCGAATCACTCAGAAAAGATCTTTTTAACAAATTTAACTGATCTTTGAGCACTATAAAAAGGACCCCAGACCCCATTTCAAGGATAGAGACAATTGGATAAAAAAAAAGAGAAGAGAACTCTTGAGAATTTCTGGAGAACACAAAAAAAAAGGTAAAAACCTTTGAGATAGGAGAAAATTCTTTTAATGAATAGATCATTGATCTAGAAAACAAGATCAGTGATCTTCAATAGATAAATAAATAAATAAAAATAATAAAAATAGTGCCTTGCACTTGCTATGAACCTCTGGTTCTCTGAAACAGAAAGAAAGAAAAGATTTCTTTCTTTTCTTTTCTTTGATCTAAATTTAGATCAAGAAATTAAAAAGTGCTCTGCACTTCTTTTCCTGAATCTAAAAGATTCTTGGTGCTTTGCACAAATGCAATGCATTATTTGAAGGGCTAGGCCCAAATCAAAAAGACCTAGCAGGTCAAAATAAATTGCAAAGCAATAAAAGGGCTGGACCCAAATAAAATTGATGCTCTGCATCCTTTTTGGGCAAAGCCCAAATAAAAGCAAAAGAAATGCAAAAGCAATGGACTTAGCCCAATCGTGGCCGTAAGTCCTTAAATTAAATTGACTGAGCAAAATGGCTCTCCTAAATCAATCTGCATCCGGTTCGAGGGTACATCTCCGAATTCCTTTGACATCCATCGTTGTAATTCCTCAACGACGTCAAAGAGGTGACGAGTCCCAACGACCGCACACCCATACGGACTGCGGGGTCCTTAAACTCGTGGACTGAAACGTCCTTAAACTAATATTGGACCGAAACGTCCTTAAACTAATATCGGACCGAAACGTCCTTAAAAGTAATATCGGACCGAAACGTCCCTAAACTAACATCGGACCGAAACGTCCCTAAACTAATATCGGACCGAAACGTCCCTAAACTGGAATATGGACCACTACGTCCCTAAACTGGCGACGGACCACCACGTCCTTAAACTGGAACAACGGAGCTTCCAAACGCTCTTTTGCCGGATCTAAACGGTCCCGTTTAAGTTGATCTTAGCCCCAAACACGGCTAACGTATTCTTAAACATTCAAATGGATTATAAAACTCCCAATCAACTCTGGTTCGAGGGTACATCTCCGAACTCGTTTGACATCCGTCGTTGTAATTCCTCAACGACGTCAAAAAGGTGACGAGTCCCGATGGCCATACATTAAATTAATCACTACGTTAAGTGGATCTTAGTCTAAAACAGGACTAACATATCCTTAACGAACGTTTAAGTTGATCTTAGTCGCAACGCGACTAATGCATCCTTAAACTAAAATCACCAAACCCAAATCTTAGTAAATACGGATTTGGACTAATCCACGTCCTACGGGCGACGGCATTACTCAGTCTCCGTATACAATCCACGGGCAACCACAAACAAAACTAACACACACGACACGAAGTGAAATTCTGGAGAAGGAGAAAGTTGCTACCGCGATGCGGTAGCGTAATTAACTGCAGGGGCTTGCGCCTGCAGGGAAGAGCGTCCCCACAATCAAAAACCCCTCACCCTGAGGGGGAATCCGACGAAGTCTGCTACATCGGCCGCATCCGTCTAAACCTCCGATACACGGTGCCATAAATCAACTTGGCATCTTCGGAGAGGTAGACGGATAAAACCAAATAGCATCTGCCCCGAACCGTCACCACGGACGCGAAGTCCGGGGCCGCTTTTCGGAGGGGAACAGATTCTGGCACGCCCGGTGGGACCGTAGGGCTGCGCCTGTTTTTTTTTATCCAATTTGTTCCCCCAATCAGAGCAAGGCTCTGTTTGAATTTGAAAATTCAAATTTTGAAGCAACGCTTCGGTTCCCGTGCGCTGCGCGCAATTTGCCACGTGTCAGAAGTTGACTCGGCAACACAACGCCCAAGGCAGTGCGTCCAATCAGAGCAAGGCTCTTTAAAAAGCAAAAGCAACGATCAACTGCGCAAGCGCACCGCTGCGTGACACGTGTTTGCGCAGTTGCGCAAACGCTGTTGCGCAAGTGCACCATAGCGCGCCACGTGTCTGCGCAGTTGCGCAAGCACAGCTGCGCAAGCGCACCGCTGCGCGACACGTGTCTGCGCAGTTGCGCAAACACTGCTGCGCAAGCGCACTGCAGCGTGACACGTGTCTGCGCAGTTGCGCAAGCATAGCTGCGCAAACGCACCTCTGCGCGACACTTGTCTGCGCAGTTGCGCAAGCACTGTTGCGCAAGTGCACCGTTGAGCGACACGTGTCTGCGCAGTTGCGCAAGCTCAGGTGCGCAAGCGCTTCACTGCGCGACACGTGTCTGCGCAGTTGCGCAAGCACAGCTGCGCAAGCGCCTTACTGCGCGACACGTGTCACGCGCTGGTGAGTTACGCAACAACAGAATGAAGATTTAAGGAAATCTTTTCTGTTCTTGTTAAAACAAGAAGATTTCTTCTGTAAAACAGGGGCCTTTGGATCAAAGATCCAACGGTGGGGAAAATTCCCCGAATCACTCAGAAAAGATCTTTTTAACAAATTTAACTGATCTTTGAGCACTATAAAAAGGACCCCAGACCCCATTTCAAGGATAGAGACAATTGGATAAAACAAAAGAGAAGAGAACTCTTGAGAATTTCTGGAGAACACAAAAAAAAGGTAAAAACCTTTGAGATAGGAGAAAATTCTTTTAATGAATAGATCACTGATCTTGAAAACAAGATCAGTGATCTTCAATAGATAAATAAATAAATAAAAATAATAAAAATAGTGCTTTGCACTTGCTATGAACCTCTGGTTCTCTGAAACAGAAAGAAAGAAAAGATTTCTTTCTTTTCTTTTCTTTGATCTAAATTTAGATCAAGAAATTAAAAAGTGCTCTGCACTTCTTTTCCTGAATCTAAAAGATTCTTGGTGCTTTGCACAAATGCAATGCATTATTTGAAGGGCTAGGCCCAAATCAAAAAGACCTAGCAGATCAAAATAAATTGCAAAGCAATAAAAGGGCTGGACCCAAATAAAATTGATGCTCTGCATCCTTTTTGGGCAAAGCCCAAATAAAAGCAAAAGAAATGCAAAAGCAATGGACTTAGCCCAATCGTGGCCGTAAGTCCTTAAATTAAATTGACTGAGCAAAATGGCTCTCCTAAATCAATCTGCATCCGGTTCGAGGGTACATCTCCGAATTCCTTTGACATCCATCGTTGTAATTCCTCAACGAAGTCAAAGAGGTGACGAGTCCCAACGACCGCACACCCATACGGACTGCGGGGTCCTTAAACTCGTGGACCGAAACGTCCTTAAACTAATATCGGACCGAAACATCCTTAAACTAATATCGGACCGAAACGTCCTTAAAAGTAATATCGGACCGAAACGTCCCTAAACTAACATCGGACCGAAACGTCCCTAAACTAATATCGGACCGAAACGTCCCTAAACTGGAATATGGACCACTACGTCCCTAAACTGGCGACGGACCACCACGTCCTTAAATTGGAACAACGGAGCTTCCAAACGCTCTTTTGCCGGATCTAAACGGTCCCGTTTAAGTTGATCTTAGCCCCAAACACGGCTAACGTATTCTTAAACATTCAAATGGATTATAAAACTCCCAATCAACTCTGGTTCGAGGGTACATCTCCGAACTCCTTTGACATCCGTCGTTGTAATTCCTCAACGACGTCAAAAAGGTGACGAGTCCCGATGGCCATACATTAAATTAATCACTACGTTAAGTGGATCTTAGTCTAAAACAGGACTAACGTATCCTTAACGAACGTTTAAGTTGATCTTAGTCGCAACGCGACTAATGCATCCTTAAATTAAAAACACCAAACCCAAATCTTAGTAAATACGGATTTGGACTAATCCACGTCCTACGGGCGACGGCATTACTCAGTCTCCGTATACAATCCACGGGCAACCACAAACAAAACAAACACACACGACACGAAGTGAAATTCTGGAGAAGGAGAAAGTTGCTACCGCGATGCGGTAGCGTAATTAACTGCAGGGGCTTGCGCCTGCAGGGAAGAGCGTCCCCACAATCAAAAACCCCTCACCCTGAGGGGGAATCTGACGAAGTCTGCTACATCGGCCGCATCCGTCTAAACCTCCGATACACGGTGCCATAAATCAACTTGGCATCTTCGGAGAGGTAGACGGATAAAACCAAATAGCATCTGCCCCGAACCGTCACCACGGACGCGAAGTCCGGGGCCGCCTTTCGGAGGGGAATAGATTCTGGCACGCCCGGTGGGACCTTTTCCTCTTTCCACTCCACACTTCGTGTGTCGTCTTCGCGAACCAATCGCGGTTTGTTAAATGGTTGTCTTCGGATTTCAAGTTGCTAAGATTTGGTCTTTTACCTGGCGCAGAACTCAAGCATCCATGGATTCTAACTGCACCAAATGCGCGAAGCACCACTGCAACGGACGCTCCACCTCACCGAGAGGTGTAACATATGGGTCCCAAGCGGCCTCTTTCCTCGCTCTGCCAGTAGAACAGGTGACCCAGGCCACCACTGGCCTGTTTTTCGGGACCATGGTCCCACCTACAAGCTTCTCTATGCCGATATCTGCACCGGAAGCGAACAAGAAGTCGGTGTTCGACCGGCTCACTGCTACCACGACCCCTGTCAACGGGTCGCCTGCTACTAAACCGACAGCCTCCGTTTTCACCAGGCTAGGTCAGAACTATAAAGTGGCCATCCCAAAGAGGGCAACGACTGCTGCTTTGGAAGTCGTTAAAGCGGCTTCTCCCATCAGAGAGTCGGTCTTCACAAGATTGACGGTTCCCACTCCTCCCCCAGCTGGTCAAAAGGCATCAGTCTTCGATAGGCTGACATCGGCAGTTACCCCACACTCAAACAGGGGGCAACAAGAAACCATCTCGATTTCCGAGCCAGTCCCAACGGCTCATCGTGCGCGACGTCGCCATTGGCAACGAGTAAGGAAAGCAGGGGGCAACTCCCCCTCAGGGCTAACCCCACCTGCTCCAGTGGTGGAGGTCAACGCTGCTGTTCCAACTGGGAACAGCTTTGAACTGCTGAGGAAGGTGAGAAAGAACTCTCCAATTGCTACATTGAAAAGATCTCCTCCGCCTATGGAAAAAGCTCCGGAGACAAAGCAGGAACAGCCCCCTCAACGGCTGTCGTCAAAAATTTATAAAGTTTGGCGGAGGGTTCAAGACTCCGTGATTGACCCAGACCACTTTCATCGCCAGAAAAAGGCAAAGGTGGAAAAGGACAAAAACCGTCCCATTAAACAGCAGGGGGCAACAAATGCTAGGATGCCCACTTCAACGGCTCCTTCAACCTCAATGGTCCACAAAAGAAAAAGGCCAGAGAAAGCTCCCGTGACATTGACAAAGTTTAAAAGCGGTGAACCTAAACGCCCCAAGTCAGGGGGCATAACAGTTCATACGGTTTATATGGCTTCTGGAAAGGAAGAAAGTCGTACTTCTACGGGTCACCGACCGCTTAACCGATCAGTGACCAAGGCTCAGGAGCAGCAACAAAAGCTCCAGGAGATGATGACTACAATGGCTGCACTCACGGAGCCAAAAGAGAACCCTGAGACGTCCTTAGATGAACGCCAAGAGGAAGAGACCGACGCCGAGTTCCTCCGCCGAGTACTGGAAAAGAGAGATAAAGAGGCTGCTGAACAAGCAGCCAATATACAGCGCATGGGCCTCCTCTTCCAGGACATGATAGGGATGATGATACAACAAGATCCCCCGACTGAAGAACCACCGATCGTCCTTGGAGATGATAGGGGAGAGACATCAAACCCTCAGCCCGTTCTATCAACGGCTAAAGAGGATACAATCTCTAAAACTGATCTGGACGAATACATAGCCCAGCAAATAAGGGTTCATCATGCAGCCGAGGCAGCCGGCCATGTCGTAAAAACAGGGCGGCCATATCCGGGCTGGTATGACCAAATTAAGTACCCGCCGGGTTACACAATTCCCAAGTTCCATGTCTACAAGGGGACCGGCAATCCCCATCAGCATGTTGCCCAGTTCAGGGCGCTTTGCGGTAACACCGGCGGTGATGACAAGCTTTTGCTCCGCCAGTTCGTTGGAAGCCTATCAGATACGGCGTTCGAGTGGTACTCTGAACTCCCTAATGATTCTATTAAAACCTTCGCGGAAATGGAGCTGCTGTTTACACAATGTTTCGCAAGTGCCAGTGAACGTACCCCGATGACGGCACTGATTAATGCCAGGGTAAAACCCGGCGAAACATGGGTTCAGTACACTATACGGTGGCGTAATCTATGGTCGAAGTACGAACAGCGCATAGAAGAAGCTCTAGCGGTGGGAATGTTTGTTGGAACCCTTGATCCACAGGCAACCATCTCGCAGTTCATGATGTTCTTCAAGCCGACTACCTTCCAGGCTTTGATCGACAAACTAGCGCAGATGGACCAGATGGGCCATAAACCCCCTCTCCCGAAGCCGGACCCCCGAAACGACAAAGGAAAGGGAAAAGCGATCGTTGTCGCTAATGCTCAACAACAGCCGAGCGACTCGAAGCCGGTTGCTCGTCCAAACAATACGCGCCCATACGTACCTCTTGAGGATAGGATGGGACGTTCTTATTCCTTCCCCCGCGATAAAACGAGGAGGCTATTCGAACTGGCGTTGCGCAACAGACTCATAAATCTGCCAGATCCAAAACGCCCGTTGCAACCAAGTGACGTCAACGAGCCTAATTACTGCCCCTATCATCGAGTGCTAGGCCATCCGATTGATGACTGCTACGTTTTCAAGAATTGGATTGAAAACCAGTATAGACAGGGCAAGTTTGCGTTATCTGACAAATGGAAGGTGAATCCTCCGCAGCCCCACACCGCTAAGGGGACAAATACGCCGGGGGCAACATGCTCCGTCATCGAAGAAGCCCCTTGGGAGGTTGTATTATCAGCCAAAACGAGGAGAATGCTAAATGATCTTTGGACGTGTCCAGCGATCAAGTGGAAGAACCCATTAGAACCGCAGGTCGTTGAGGGGATGTTGAAGCTACGTCCAACTTCAAAGGCCAATGATGGGGGTTCAAGGAGTTCAAGCACTAGCGGCCAGTCGTCAAAGTCTTCGAAAAAGAAGAAGAAGTCCAAGAAGCCCGTGAAGCCTGGCGACAAGCGCACGGACTTACAAAAGCAAATCGACGCACTGGATGAATACAACCAAAAGGCGCGGACTCCCATTACGCTCCAAGATTTCCTTGATCACGTCTTTCAAAAAGAAGATGAGGGAGAAAGTTCATCGGATGAATCCGAGGAATATGTGGCGAGCTGTCATACGATCTCCCATTCGACCACGAACGATGAAGGGACTTCCGGCACTAAAACGCTGGGGGCAAATACTGAGTCAAGGGTTCCGGAGTTATCAATCGAAATGATTAACGCGTTTCTTAGTGAAGCTCGATTGAAAAGTAAAGCTGATCGAGAACGCGAGACGGCTATATTCGAAAGGGCCAAGCGCCAGCGACTTGAGGAAAGAGCTGAGATGATCCCGCTGGAGCAAAATGCCTCCACCGCTGACAAAAGCCAATTCAAGATAAAAAAGAGGTTTGCTAAGGCCATATCGATGGGCATGAAGCTACCATCCTCTGAAGGAAAAATGACTGGTGTGGTAGAAATGCACCCCTCTTATTGCTTATATCATCAGAAGGTCTCGCATCCCACTCAAGAGTGCAAGGCTTTCGATAGATGGTGGCAAGGATACGTCGCTAATCAACAACGCTTTAAACGGGAAAAGCGTAAAATTCGTCGGGAGCAAAGAAACACGACCAAAGAGCTTGAAAGAACTACTAGCAATTGTCACATGGTTAACACTGCCGGGTCACAAGTGCCTACATTTGGGAGCGATTCCGATGAGGAGCTAGAGCTTGGCCCCCTCTTCAAAGAATCCACTTCGGGAAAAGAAGAAGAACCGAAGGCTTGCGAAAATATACAGCTACGCAATCGAACATTACCCGAAAAGAATCTCGGACCCTTAAACAAGAAAGACAAAGGGAAAGAGAAGGTCTCTGAAGACATCGCTTTGGATGACCAAGTTGCGGAAGAGTTAACCGCCAAGAACCCGTCAAAGAGGAATAAAGTGGATTACAATGTCTTGGCGCATCTGAGAAAGCTACCCTCACAACTCAGCATTCTCGATGCCCTATTACTATCAAAAGAGGCGAGGGATTCTCTGATTAAGGCCTTACAAGATCCGGACCAATTCCAAGCTTTCCTGGCCGAACAAAAGATGAAGGATGAATTGGAAGAGGTGCACACAGCCGACGTTGCTTTCGGCGATGAAGACCTTCTCCTCGGGACGTGCGAACACAATCGTCCCCTTTATGTCTCAGGATACTGCCATGACATAAAGATAGGCAAAATCTTGGTCGATAACGGATCATCTGTCAATCTACTCAATGTGCGGGTGTTAAAAGAAATTTGCATGAGTGTCCAACACCTCGCCCGAGACAAAATCACCATCTCCAGATTCGACTCCCAATCATCAAAAACTCTTGGATCTGTGATATTGACGTTACGCTTCGGGTTGCTCGTCACAGACATCAAATTCCATGTTATAGACGCCAAGACGTGCTACAATGCTCTGCTCGGCCGACCATGGCTACACGAGTACAATATCATCCCTTCTACACAGCATCAGTGCATGAAGTATTCTAGGGATGGCCTCGAGTACACTGTAGCGGGAGAGTTGAATCCGTTTTCCGTGAATGAAGTTCGCAAGTATGAAGATGCCAAATACTTCTTACCGAGTTTCGAAGACACGGAAAGGTGTCACAAACCGGAGAACAAAACTAACGCCACCATCCCTGTCTTCGGCAGTGACACCGAGGAGGAGGAGGATATAATTTATTCAGGTCCATCCCGATCCACCAGGCCAGGACCATCCGTTCCTTCGTTGATCTTCGGCAGTGATTCAGAGGATGAAGTTCATGCTGTATTCCCTGCTCGGCCTTCAATACGGGTTTCCGCTGATGAAGAGGGAAGTCTGCAGATAACCATGGTGCCGCTTGAACATTACAAAGAACTGGATGCACTCGACACCAACAGCGTAGAAGAATTGCAGACATTCTATATCCCTCCCGGACGAAAGGGCGAGAAGGCAATCCTATTCTACCGTTCTGAAGAAAACAAGGTGGAAAAAGAAATTTGGCATGGTGCGGATCCAACGCTGGACAGACTCCAGCCCATCCGTCTACCCCGATATTATACGGAAGGCTTGAGGAGACTGTTGAAGCGCCAGGGAATACCTTTCGAACAAACCTTTAGAAAGGCCAAATTCTATGACAAAGTTTGGAACGTCCCTGGAACTCAGCACAAGCTACCTAATGGGAGGCTGGAGACGATCGGGCTCGGATATATTCGCTCCAGGAAACGAGAGCTGCTCCGCGATTGCTACGTCGTGCATAATTCTGATGAAGAAGCAAATGCTCAAGAGGGAAACGCTAATCCTGAGCCAGCAAAAGTTCCTGATGCAAAACCGCCCAGTCCATCATTTGAAGACCAGATGGGCAAACTTATAAGGAATGCGGGTCAAAAAGCCCGAGATGATCACAATCGTGAAATGGCAATCTATGAGAAAGCCAAGACACAACGCCTTCTCCAACAAGCCGTGAAGGATGAAAATGCCGCTCCTTGTCAACCTGCTACAAAAAAGGTTCGACGCGAAAGCAAAAACAAGTCGAAAGGCAAGAAAGGCGCTCAACAACCACAAAGCAGAGCTAAGAAGCCACGCATCCGAGAGTCGAGCGTTATTGACTTAGCCCTCATGAAGAAAATGGGTCGAGCATACTCATTTCCTCGGAACAAAACAAGGAAAATACTCGATCTCGCTCTAAAATATCAAATGCTTACGTTGCCAGAGTCCAAGCACCCTGAGCACGCAGGCGAGGTGTTCAACCCAAATTATTGCTTTTACCATCGAGCAATGAGACACCCTCTTGAAGATTGCTTCACCTTCAAGAATTGGGTTGAAGATCAGTATCAGCTAGGCAAATTCGCATTCTCTGACAACTGGAGGGTAGCACCACCACAAAAGCACGAGCCCGAGGCCGCGAAAGAAAAACCAGTTCCGCATTGGGATTGGCAGAAAATTCACACCTGCCATGTGATAACAATATTAAAAGAAGAGTCCGAGGACATGAACAGCCTTCCTTGGTGCTTTGAAAACAGCAGCGATGAGGTAATCTCAGAATTTCCACCAGCGCCAAAAGAGCTGGAAGATGGAATCCAAACTACTGCAGATAACCTCAAGAAAATCGAGTTGGGGACAATAAATGATCCGCGACCGACATTCGTCAGCGAGCTACTGTCTGAAGAGAGGGTGGCTGCGTTAAAAGACATCCTTGTGCAGCATAAAGATTGCTTTGCATGGAACTATTCCGAGATGCCGGGACTAGATCCAGAAGTCGCTGTACATAGACTAGCAATATCCCCAAACGTCAAACCAGTCAAACAGGCGCCGAGAAGAATGCGACTCGAGCTTGAGATGAGCATAAATACCGAAGTCAAAAAGTTAATCGACTCTGGCTTCATTCAAGAAGTTCAGTACCCTGAATGGATCGCCAACATTGTCCCAGTGATGAAGAAAAATGGGACAGTGCGCGTATGCGTAGACTTCCGGGATCTTAATAAAGCTTGCCCGAAAGATGATTTCCCAGTGCCAGTCACTGAACTGATGATAGACAATACATCCACTCATGAGGTTTTCTCCTTCATGGACGGCTCGTCAGGGTATAATCAAATAAAAATGCATCCTGAAGATCAGAAACATACGGCTTTCCGGACTCCTTTAGGGATATTTTGTTATAAAGTAATGCCCTTCGGTTTGAAGAACGCCGGTGCTACTTATCAGAGGGCCATGACAAAGATCTTCGACGACCTTATACACGAAATCGTCGAATGCTATATCGACGATCTCGTGGTTAAAAGCAAGTCATACGAAGAGCATCTCGAGCATTTGAAGACCGTATTTCAACGCCTTCGGCGATACAATTTGAAGATGAATCCTTTAAAATGTGCGTTCGGGGTTTCCTCGGGCAAATTCCTAGGGTTTATCATTCGACACCGAGGCATTGAAATAGATCCGTCTAAGATTAAAGCGATCATGGAAATGCCTCCGCCAAGGACTCTTAAACAGTTGCGATCTCTCCAGGGAAGCTCGCATACATACGGCGATTTATAGCTAATCTTTCAGGAAAGTGCCGTCCTTACAGTCACCTGATGAAGAAGGGAACCCCATTCGTTTGGGATCACAAATGCCAAGGCACATTGGATGAGATCAAGCAGTATCTGCAAAACCCTCCAGTGTTGGCTGCTCCAGTTAAGGGAAAGCCTCTCATTCTTTATACGACCGCCCTTGAGGGTTCTTTAGGCGCATTATGGGCACAAGAGAATGACCAGGGGAAAGAAAGAGCACTCTACTACTTAAGTCGGGTTCTGCTGGGGGCAGAAAGCAATTACTCCCCCATCGAAAAACACTGCCTAGCGTTGATCTTCGCAATAACAAAGCTTAGACATTACGCATTAGCGCATGAAGTCCATCTCATTTAAAAGGTGGACCCTCTCAAATATTTAATGTCGAAGGCCATCTTGACGGGACGACTCGCTAAATGGGCTCTGCTTTTAATGGAGTTCTCGATAACATATCGACCCCTCAAGGCAGTGAAGGGTCAGGCCATAGCCGACTTCCTTGCTGAGCACCCGATACCTGCCGATTCCCCTCTGAATTGCGATTTGCCAGACAAACATGCGTTTGACGCAATCGACGGTGGTGATACCCGTTGGGAGCTTTATTTCGATGGGGCTTCTTCCATGAAAAAGCACAAACAAAATACGACAATGATCAAATCGGGAGTAGGCCTTATCTTCGTAACCCCACAAGGAGGAATAATGCGCTTCGCCTTCTCCTTGACAGAGCCGAGAACGAATAATGAAGCTGAATACGAAGCTTTGATAGCAGGCTTGGAGATTGCCATCGACATGGGAATTGAAAACCTTCTCATATATGGGGACTCCCAGCTAGTCGTTAGTCAAGTGAACGGCGATTACCAAACATGCAAACCGGAATTGATAAAATACGGTGAAAAGGTGCAACAACTGCTAACCCAAATTCCCTCCTATACTTTGGAAAGCATACCGCGAGCGGAAAACAGCAAAGCGGACGCACTGGCCAAACTTGCTAAAGAATTGGCTGACGAGAACCTCGTTGACGTTAGAATCGTGATACAAAGCCGTCGAGTGCTCGCCCCAGCAGAAATACCTCCAGAATCATATAAAGAAAAGGGAGCAACTGAGCAGGCGACCCTACAAATAAAAGATCATGAGAAGACCGAAGACTGGAGAGAAGTCTTCATAGATTACTTCAAGTTCCACCGAATGCCTGAAGAAGCGTCCATAAGACATCAGCTCGTGAAACGAGCTCTGTCTTTCGCCTTCGTCAACGATACTCTATACAAGAGGTCATTCGATTCTCTGTGGCTGAGATGCCTAGGACCTGACGAAGTGAGAAGGGTCGTCCAAGAAGTTCACGACGGACTCTGCGGTTCCCACCAAGCAGGCCCTAAGATGAAGTTGAAGATAAAACGGATGGGCTACTACTGGCCCACGATGATGCAGGATTGCCTGGAATACGCGAGGCAATGTCATTCATGCCAAATTCATAGGGACTTCATCCATCAGCATCCTAATCCATTGCATCCAACAGTGGCTAGTTGGCCATTCGAAATGTGGGGAACTGACATAGTCGGCCCCATCGAACCAGCATCGTCCAAGGGACATCGTTTCATCTTGGCGACGACTGATTACTTCTCCAAATGGGCAGAGGCGGTACCGTTGGGGGAAGTGAAGACGGAGAACATCCTCCATTTCTTCAAAACGCATGTCATATACCGGTTTGGAACCCCGAGAAGAATCATCTCTGATAATGGGCCAGCCTACCGAAGTCATAAAATTAGCCGCTTCGCACAACAGCACAATATAGACTGGAGATATTCCTCAGTTTATAATCCGCGAGCTAACGGTCTAGCTGAGGCCTTCAACAAGACCTTGACGAAGATCATGAAGAAAACAGTGTCACGAAATAAGAGAGATTGGCACGAAAGATTGCAAGAGGCTCTTTGGGCGTATCGAACTACATTTAAAACGGCCACAAACACAACGCCATACGCGTTGGTATTTGGGACGGAAGCAGTACTCCCTCTCGAGATAGAATTACCCTCTCTACGAGTGGCAGTCCACTACGAGCTGACAGACGAAGAAAATGCTCACCTTCGGTTTGAAGAGCTTGACGCCCTTGATGAAATCCGGCTTCTAGCACAACAAAATCTGGAAGCTTATAAAGCAAAGATGACGCGCTCATACGAAAGATTGACCCGACCGAGGACATTTCGTTAAGGCGAACTCGTGCTAGTGGTCAAAAGGCCTATGATCCCCAATCGCGCCAAGCGGGGAAAATTCGAGCCAAACTATGAAGGCCCGTACGTCATAGATAAAGTTTACCAGGGTGGGGCCTATCTACTCATGGACATGCACGGTGAAAGGCCTTTCAGGCCGATAAACGGTCGCTTCCTAAAGAAATATTATGCTTAATGAGCCACAGCCTAGGTCAATGATGGATGATGACGACTAAGTCCGCTCGCTATCTTCCTAAGCTCAAGCTTCATAAAGAATAGCCAACCTTCTCAACAATGGACCGAAATGTCCTTAAACTAATAGCAGACCGAAACGTCTTTAAACTAATACCGCAGCATCCTTAGGCTGACGAGATATAAAAAAAAACATATAAAAATAAAATAAAATAAACGGTATGTCCATAAGCAAAAAGGGCACGGATGAAAACCCGAAAGGGCTCCGTGAGTAAAAACAGCAGGGCTGCCGGCGAGTGTTCGTGAAAACCCGAAAGGGCGCGACCTCGTAAAAAAAAAAGAGAGAAAAAGAAAATAAGAAGAAAGAAAAACGGTATGTCCATAAGAAAAATGGGCACGGATGAAAACCCGAAAGGGCTCCGTGAGTAAAAACAGCAGGACTACCGGCGAATGTTTGTGAAAACCCGAGAGGGCGCAACTTCGTTAAAGAACCCTTATTGGGTCCTCTCGACCTTGTAAGGAGAAACTACCTGCGTGAGATCCTTACGACTCACAAAGGAGCAACACACTTAGGGATCCCCACGATTCCTAAGGAGAAAATACACTTGCGAGATCCTCACGACTCGTAAGGAGAACTCTCTTATGGGACCCTCACGGCTCATAGGATTTGAAAGTCTTAAGTCACAGAGAGCTAAACCTGTGCTTAAGCAAACCCCCAAAAACTTTCAATATTGCCCTACAAGTGGCTCAGTATTGACCCTTGTATACAATCCACGGGCGCGAATAAACATTTCCCTAACTAAGTCCCATCTGAAACTAGGGATATGTTTGCATGGTAAACAACCCTTGTAAATCCTCTCGACTTACAAGGAGAAAACCCTCCTGTAGGATCCTTACGACTTACAGAGGAACAAAACACTTAGGAACCCTCACGATTCCTAAGGAGAAAATACACCTACGAGATCCTCACGACTTGTAGGGAGAAATAGCTTTGTGAGACCCTTACGGCTCATGAAGTCAAAAGCCTTAGTCGACAGGACCTTAACCCTGGTCGCTAAGCCTCCTTTGTTCGACAACGACAGAGGCAAATGATGATTCGCTCCTGGCAATATCCTAGTTGTAGCGGTGCTGATGCCAAAATCGGTGTCCTATTTCAGGTTTACAACGAAAAGCCAGTAGGCCGCACATGCATACAAAATAGCCGAAATGATTGGGCAACTCGCAATAAAAAGCAGCGGGTAAAAATAAAATAAAAAGCCGAAATGATTGGGCACCGCGAAAAATAGCCGAAATGATCGGGTAGTCGCGACCTTCGCGATATAAAAGCTGAAATGATAGAGCATCGCGGAAATAAAATAAAATAAAAAGAAGAAATGATAAAACTTTGGCCCTACAGTTAAGATCACATCGATCCCTGTATACAATCCAAGGGCGTAAACAAAGAATGGACCATACTTTCCCAGCGGATTCCGTCAGACGACGAACCCCAAACCTCACCGGTTCATTTCAACCGAAGAAGCCAATGACTTCAGCAAAATTCCTCGACTCACGGATACAAACACTCCTTGACGAGAGCCTTCTGATCCGCGTCGACCCGCAGGGCCACCAGTGCCTCCGTAGGAATCCTCGACTCGTTTCAAACCCCAAGGAAACAAATAATCCTTGGCGCTTAGGAAACAAATAATCCCTGGCAAAATTCCTCGACTCACGGATACAAACACTCCTTGACGAGAGCCTTCTGATCCGCGTCGACCCGCAGAGCCACCAGTGCCTCCGTAGGAATCCTCGACTCGTTTCAAACCCCAAGGAAACAAATAATCCTTGGCGCTTGGGAAACAAATAATCCCTAGCAAAATTCCTCGACTCACGGATACAAACACTCCTTGACGAGAGCCTTCTGATCCGCGTCGACCCGCAGAGCCACCAGTGCCTCCGTAGGAATCCTCGACTCGTTTCAAACCCCAAGGAAACAAATAATCCTTGGCGCTTGGGAAACAAATAATCCCTGGAAAAATTCCTCGACTCACGGATACAAACACTCCTTGACGAGAGCCTTCTGATCCGCGTCGACCCGCAGAGCCACCAGTGCCTCCGTAGGAATCCTCGACTCGTTTCAAACCCCAAGGAAACAAATAATCCTTGGCGCTTGGGAAACAAATAATCCCTGGCAAAATTCCTCGACTCACGGATACAAACACTCCTTGATGAGAGCCTTCTGATCCGCGTCGACCCGCAGAGCCACCAGTGCCCCCGTGGGAACCCTCGACTCGTTTCAAACCCCAAGGAAACAAATACTCCTTGGTGCTTGGGAAACAAATAATCCCTAGCAAACTCCTCGACTCACGGATACAAACACTCCGTGATGAGAGCTTCTTAACTCATGTCAACTGTTCCGCTACAACTGCAGACAGATCCCCGATTCGTCTCAATTTGTAAGAAGAAGTCTCAGACAGCAAGGAAGGCTTGCTTTTTGAGCAATGGGGCCCTGCAAGTCAATCCAAACTGGTCTCTTGCATACTATTCACGGGTCTCACTCTCCGAAGTCGAATTTCGACGAAGAGAGAAGCAACCACTTACGAATCCTCTCGACTCATAAGAGGGAAAATTCTCTTATAAGATCCTTATGACTTATAAGAGAAAACCACACTTAGGAATCCTCACGATTCCTAAGGAGAAAATCCACCTACGAGATCCTCTCGATCCGTAGGAAGAAAAGTCTCTATGGGACCCTTACGGCTCATAGAGTTGAAAAGTCTTAGGCAGTAGACTTGAACCTGCGGCCTAAGTCATCGCTATTTCTTAAGGAAGTCAGAATACTCGTTTTGGATATCCATCAACAATGGTTATTAAGACAGCCTGCTGACAATTAAAAAGAGATGACAGAAAGAATATCCGGTCTACATTTGATCTGGCGTGCGTGATGCACTCATTTATGCATGGGCAGAAGACTCAGGACGAGAAATAAGACAAGCCAAAGAGTTTCCATTCATACTACTAGAAAATTCATTTTTACAATCATAAGAAAGACAAATTAAAAAAAAACATTATTCAAATTATTACAATGGAATAACCTCAGATCCGGGGCACGGATTGAGGAAATCGAAAGTAAGGCCATCCAGAGTTCGTCTGGCCTATCTAATTATTCTTATGCGCAGTCTTTCACGCTCCTCTGTGTCAATATCATCGGCAAGCCCCCCTGGCCTTCGATAAGCGGCAATGATCGTCGTCTGCTGGAAGACTTGGTGTAGGATGTCGATGAGGCTGTTCCGCCGTTTTTTTGAGATCAACCCTGTCAGGTGCACCGAATGCACCTTGTCTTCGGCATCGTCCAGTGCGTTAAGCGGTAAGGCCTCATGAAGATCCGGAAGTGCTCTCCATATGACTCCCAACACGACTTTCAAAAGAGCCGAACGACGAGGCAACAGCCAACCACCGCTTGCGTTCAGACGACCCATGATTTCCGCACATTCAGCATCCGTAAACTCCTGGTTTTGTTGACGACCCTGAGCGCGGATATCGTCGTAGGTAATGAACTCGTGCAGACTGTATAGATGCACCGCCGCCATTATACCTAAAAGAAATATTACAGGAAGATCAGCAATAGAAAAGCAATAACATACATAAAGGACTAAATTCCTGAGGAGCAAGACTATGTTCAAGGATGAAATCCCCCAAACGAAAGCTCCGCTGGTTAATCAATTCTACCTAAAGAAGTTGTTTTCTAAAAACTTTGAAAAAAAGGGGAAACAAAGCAACGGAGTTCTTAAAGGCAAGGGGAAAGCTCCGAAGTCTTCGAAGATGGAAATCTGGAAGATGATAAGTATCTGGAGGGGACCAAAGGTCCTATTTATAGGTATCAAATGCCTCCTCGACTTCCAAAAGTCGTCACGGCGGTTCACCCTAATCGGAGCGAACTTTTGTTCAAATCCCAAGGCGGGAGACGAAGCAACGCTTCGTCTTCCCCCAGTCAGAGCAAAGCTCTGTCTTAAAAATTAATTCAATGAAGAAACGCTTCAGATTGTTTGCGCTGTGCAACAGGCCACGTGGCGGACGCAGACGCATCAGCGCAACGCCCAAAGCAGCACACCCAATCAGAGCGAGGCTCCTTTTCAAAATTAAAGGCAGCAACGCTTCAACTGCGTTGCGCCATGCGCTACACGACACAGCGCAGAGGCGCTAACACAGTTGCGCTGCACTGTGCGCTGTGCGACATGTGTCATACCCTGAAGCATTTGCGCTAAACAAAATTAAAAATTCTGGAGAAATCGTTCCTACTCTTTTAAAATAAAAAGATTTGCTTCTGGATCAAAGATCCGACGGTGAGGGGAAATTCCCCCAGGTCATTCAGAAAAGGGATTTCTCTAATAAATCGAATTTGCTTCTCAATTTGCAAGATGAAGCCTCAGGCAGCAGAGGTGGGAAAACTTACTTCCTGAACGATGAGACCCTACAAGTCGATCTAAAATGGTCTCTTGTATACTATACACGGGTCTCACTCTCCAAAGCCGAGTTTCGACGAAGAGAGAAACAACCACTTACGAATCCTCTCGACTCGTAAGAGGGAAAATTCTCTTATAAGATCCTTACGACTTATAAGAGAAAACCACACTTAGGAATCCTCATGATTCCTAAGGAGAAAATCCACCTACGAGATCCTCTCGATCCGTAGGGAGAAAAGTCTCTATGAAACCCTCACGGCTTATAGAGTTGAAAAGTCTTAGGCAGCAGATCTGAACCCGCGGCCTAAGCCATCGCTATTTCTTAAGAAGGTCAGGGATACTCGTCTTAATCATCCGTCAATCATGGTTACTAAGGTGGCATACAGATAATAAAAGAAAGAAAAGACGGAGAAATGACACAAGACATTACAAAAATGTGCATCTTTTATTCATAAATATTGATCGAGTACAGGATACATTGTGCTAAAGAATAAAAAATATATACATGTACTTTACAAAGACAAATGATACAAGGAGAATTATTGGGAAGGAAGCGTCTTGCATAGATGTAGCAATCGCTCGCATATGTCCTTCCATGCTTTCTTTTGGTCAGCTACCACCGCCAGCTCTGCCTCCACTTGGGCTCGTTGCTGCAGGACCGACGCAAGCTGCTCCCTGATGACCTGATAGGCAGCTTCCCGACTTGGGATATTGCGCTCAGCTAAGTCAAGCTTCCGCTTTAAGTTTAGCCCGTGGGAGATGCGCTCCAAGATACCCTCAAAGATAGTCTTCACTTGGGCAGCATTTGCCTCAACCTCAGCGCGCAGATGGGCCGTTTCGTTCGAGGTCTTCTGGCATTCCCTTAGTCTTAAAGCTGCTTCTTGCTCCAAGTGGCGGGAGTGCGAAGTGCTTTGCTCGAGCCAAGCTGTACGTTGGGTGCTCAGGGCTAAAACTTCGGAAGAAGGGCGCGTCGACTCCAGCCGGTATAGACAGGCCTCGATCTCCCTGCAGTGATTAACCCAAGATCCGACGACGCCTTCATTATGAAAATTTACGAGCGCCGCCAACATTGGATTAACCTCCACAGCGAAATCTACGGCAGAAGGGAGAGCGTCCATGTTGAGCTCTTCGATGTACCCGCTCAGCATGCCCAAACTCATCACAGCACCCTTTGAAGACGGGCGTTTCAAGAAAGGGCCTGCCGGTGGAAGGACGCGAGACTCAAAAGTGACCGGAGCAGGAACAATAGCTGCAAAACAAAACATGGTTAAACAATGGTTCAAGAGATGTTTAAGGGTTACCAAAAAAGGAATTTGCTATACCAGCAGCAACAGACGGCAAAGCCGGAAGGGCCGGTAGCGCGGCAGGTCTTGCATCCCCTCCTTCGATTTGTGGCACTGCGATAAAGAAAGGGAAAAGTCAGAAATCATTCAATTACTAGAAAAAAGGGGATGAACAAAGATATTGTAGTGAACGTACACTCACCAGCGCCACTAGAGGGAGAAGCAAGTTCGGATGGGAAGGAGAAGTGTGGGAGCAACACTTGATATAGATGATCAAAGAGCACTCCTGAAAAGATGCGGTGGTATGGCGTTAGTCCATGAACTACATGTTTAAAAGATTAATTTGTGAGTTGCAAATCCATACCTTCCAACATCCGCGATGGCACGAGGGAAGACGGGGAAGTGACCACCGCCAAAGCAGTAGTTGACGGTGCTCCCTCAAGCAATGGAGCGTCGGCACTGGCCGCACCTGCAAAGACAAGCTTGTTAGAAGAGATCACAAGATATATAAAAAAGGGGGGAAACGATAGTAACCCGAAACTTACCCGACGAACTGCCAGCTGAGACTGAGGCAATTCCTTCCTCCATTGACATCAGGCCACCACCCGTAGCCTCATCACCCGACTCGATGGGAACCGTTATTGTGCTCGTAAGCCCTGGAGACGGCAAGGAACCATACGCGGGGAGGGCTATGATTGGAGTATTGCCAGATTCCAGAGAAGGAGCGGCTGGCTCGTCCTGAGGAATCGTGGCCACCTCACCCGCTACTCCTTCGGGTCCTGCGGTCACAGTTGTCTCGTCCACCGTCGCCGCGAGGTCTCCAGCCTCAAGCGCCTCCCCCTCTACCGCCTTCGGCTCGGTTAACACAATCATCTCATCTGCCGCCACTTCAGGTGCGGCATCAATGACCCTCTCGGCGGCGGACCCTTCAACTTCTGTTTCAGGTACCATAGCCCTGACGACGGTGCTCATTGTCGGCTCGGGTTCGGCAAGTGCCGTTTCCTCCATTCCCCTGGGTTTGACGGTCTCCGCCTCCCCCTCAGTCGGACTAGGCCCTGCCAGTTAAAACGCATATGAGCCAATGGCTTTATAATTCTTACAACAAAGCTCTGAAAGAAGTACTACCTGAAGAAGATTTATCATTTGCACTTCGGGCCGCGCGCGCCGCTCGCCTATAAGCAGTAGATAGGGCGACAGGGGCCTCTTCAGAAGGAGTGTCAGCACGAGGAATGGTACTAGGACCCGCTCCCGCAGCCAAAGCAGCTCTACGCGCCTTTGCTGTACGTCTCAACCGCTTCCGCTCCTCCCGAGCCGTTGAGACGGATGCCACTAGAGCTTCCCTAATTGAGGTGTCCTCGTCCATGAATAGGGAGGCCTCTAGGTTTTTTAGGGCATCCCTCGTCGTTTTGTCAAGCTGAGGCTCTTGCGGCAACTTCGAAGAAGCTGGGACTTCGGTAACAGGCTCAAGAAGGATCCCCGCGTCAACTGATATAACCTCTGCAAAGAAACAAAAGAAGGTTAGGTTGACCATCAGAGAAGATGACAAACTTTCATTATGAAAGGGAAAAGGGTAGGACATACCAACGCCTGTTGGGACACGCTTCTTCTCCTCCTCCTGGAAGGTCTTCAAAGAGGCAGCAATGGCCTCTTCAGTAGAAATGCCTGTTGAGAACGAAGCAAATATTAGCTAAAGATAATAATAAAAATGCAGTAAAATGACAAATAAAGCGTCTGATGATTACCGGACTCAGCGAGTTTGCTTAACATCGCTTCAAGCCTCGCCGATCGCTCCGAAGCTGCAATGGCGGCAGCTAAATTGGTGTCCTCAGGGTCCACCACAAAGCCCTCATTGCTGCTATACTCACATATGGCCTCGGCAGGAGAAGCCACAGGCTTTGAGCTGAGGATCGCATCGAGGGAAAGGGCGGACTTCTTCTTTTTCTGCTGTCCACCAGCTTTAGATCCACCCGGAGCGGATTTGCGCTTGGCAGCCACTTTAGGGCGGCGAGTCCCGATCTCTGCCCCTCCGCCAGATCCTGGCGATACCACATTAACCATCTTCGTGGGAGCATGGGGCGCCGGCGGTGCATCCACCGTAGTGGGCAATGGCAATCCACGCGGGGGGCTCAACACGCGCGGTCGGTCAACTCTGGCATCTTTTATCGGGGGGATGACCTGGATCCTTGGCTGCAAGGGAGCCTTGCGATCACCGCCAAGAGGCGCAGCCCTACGGTCGACCAGCAGGCGTTTCTCCATTAAGATGATTGGGCCCATAGCATGCGCATACCAGGCTACATATGGATAGATTATTTTAGGGACACAGCTAGGCTCACTGATAAAAAAATAGGAGCCTGTATTGAGCCGGGTGAAATGATGCATCGCATTCCTTACCCCCTCTGGGCCGACTGCGGGTGTTTTCAGAAAGGCTTCCAACGGGATCCCTTGATTGTAGCTCGATTGTCGGGCAAATCGATGCGGGTTATACCTCATAAAGAGAGCCGTCTCATTCTGCCTAAATACTAGGTAACCCGGCCGAATGGAGTAAAAATGGAGGATTTCCCGAGCCTTCAGTATAGAAGCCCCGCCTTTAAAGTCATCACGCAGAGGCACCACTGATTTGGTGGTCTCTAAGCCTATGGTTATGACCTTATCTACAAAGGAAACCTTCGCTCCGACCAGATGTGGACGAAGGAGCAACCCTCTAGACTCCCGCGGGGCTGGAACCATAATTGAAGCCCCAACCAACCGCATGACTCTCGGGAGTCTGTATTTCTCGAAGAGCGGAGGAGTCTTATGGGCACCAAACACTCCTCGCACGTGCATCTCCATCCAAGAAATAAAATAGTGCATCGGGAAGTTGGCAGGCTGTACCCCAGGCTCACTAGCGTCCGCCGCTACGCTAAGTCCATTGTAAAGGTAAGCCAATCCGGCGATCCCTACCGATAACTGCAAACCGGCCACCATTCGATGCGCCGGGTAAAAGACAGAGGACCGCATGAGGCGTGGGTGCATGGGAAGCGCGAAGCTGCATAGCCATAGACCCAAGAACCCTATGAAAAAAGTCTCCTCGTCCATGCCAGGAACGGCGATCTCTGAGAAAGGGACACTGGCAGTGCCGGGGAGATAAAAATCCCGCTGCTCATTTTCCGATGAAGGTCGGCGGTCCAAGCCGAAACCAAAGGGGTCAGCAAGCTGAGCAAACTTCTCGCCCTGCTCTGATAGAAACTCTGGGCGGATAAAACGAGCGATGAAATCCGCGAAACTGACGCCCCGGTCGCCCGATTTCAAATGGAGTTCCTCATAAATCTCCAACACCTTCACCAAGCCCGGGTGCTGATGCTGAATGGCATTTTCCAGAGTTAAGTCAAATACAACCTGCTTGGTGGCAAAGACGACACATCAGGAGGAAGCAGCTCTTCGTAGTGCTCCCCCCTCACTGGTAGACCTGAAATCTCAACAAATTCTTCCAAAGAGATGGAGACTTCCCTATCCGCTGTCAAGAAGGTGTGGGTGGGGATATTCCATTGTTCAATAAAGGCTTTTATCCACCACGTTGGAGGAGAGGGATACTCGAAAAGCGAAACGTAGACGGCCGAATATAAACCAATCTTCGTTAGATGAGTCCTTTTCGCCGATAAGATGTACCGGGCCCATTGCAGGTATCCGGCAAGCGGTCGCGGGATCAGTCCAATATTATAAGCCTGTCCCCAAGGGCGTGCTTCACCCTGACAGATTCGCCTTCCCAAGATGTCTATCGCCGGCGGCGGCTGCACTGGGATGGCACCAATGGCAGGCTGGAGGAGATCGTCAGAATTCCAATTTTTAACCTCCACGGCATACTCCACCGGGGGATTGTCCGCATAAGGAATCGTAACTATGGGCTCAAAGGGCGAAGCGGAGCTGAAGCTGCGGCGGCCTTGGATGATTTGGCTGTACCACCTTCCCCACAGGTGAAGTCTCTTGCACTCAGGATCGTGATCTCTAATCAAGGCGAACACCACCCGGTCCACTGGTGCATGTGGGAACCCTCCTTCTGAGCGAACAAAAGGGAAAGACAAATCTTCAGACATGTTTCCTGTAGACAAAAAAAAAACGTTAGTGTTCCAATGCTTCACATTTTAAAGGCCTACATCACACTACAATGCAGTGGATAGGGGACCAAAGGGGGACTCACAAAATCAAGATGACGGCGCATCATTTGATAAGACAGTCCCATCATTGGATGAGACTGTCAGTCAATAAAAAAGACCCCCAAGAGAATATCCTCATTGGGGGGAAATCCCTAGAGACAAGGAGAAAATCTCCTCTTTTTAGAGCAAAGCTCTGTCACAGAGTGACATTTGTCAAACTCTGGTCTCAAAGGAATAAAACTTCTTAAAAAAGAGCCTAGCTCTGTAGTAGTAATGAAAAATTATAACTCCTAAGAATTAAAATTTTTGGGATCTTAAAGATCCATGAAAACTTTTAGGAGTTCTCTATTTGATCTATGAGCAGGGCTCTGTTCATGGGTTAAAACCCAGGAACAAGATCTCTGAAAATTTTTGAGAGCAAGGCTCTGTGGATGAAACCCCAAAGGGGTCTTCTTTAGATCAAAGATCTATGAGAGCAAGGCTCTGTTGAAGAAACCCCAAAGGGGTTTTTCTTTAGATCAAAGATCTACAAGAGCAAGGCTCTGTTAATTAAAATTAATTTAAATTAATTTAAATTTCTACCTAAGAGTGATTCTAAGTTCTGAACTTCAAAGTTCTTGGGAAGAAGCAAGAGCAAGGCTCTAAGAGTTTTTAAGCAAGTGCAAGGCTCTGAATCAAAGTTCTTGGAACGGTAAAAATTTTTAAGGACCAAGGGTCCCATTTATAGACGCCTGCGTCTCTTCACCTGACCTCTATGATCCAATGGTCGGGATCTTGCCACCGCTGCACTCACGTGCGCGCCACGTGAGCGCAACGGTGGGGGGGCATTTGTTCCCCAAATCAGAGCAAGGCTCTGTTTGAATTTTGAAAATTCAAATTTTGAAGCAACGCTTCGGTTCCCGTGCGCTGCGCGCAATTTGCCACGTGCCAGAAGTTGACTCGGCAACACAACGCCCAAGGCAGTGCGTCCAATCAGAGCAAGGCTCTTTAAAAAGCAAAAGCAACGATCAACTGTGCAAGCGCACCGCTGCGCGACACGTGTTTGCGCAGTTGCGCAAGCGCACCGCTGCGCGACACGTGTCTGCGCAGTTGCGCAAGCACAGCTGCGCAAGCGCACCGCTGCGCGACACGTGTCTGCGCAGTTGCGCAAACACTGCTGCGCAAGTGCACCGTTGAGCGACACGTGTCTGCGCAGTTGCGCAAGCTCAGTTGCGCAAGCGCTTCACTGCGCGGCACGTGTCTGCGCAGTTGCGCAAGCACAGCTGCGCAAGCGCCTTACTGCGCGACACGTGTCACGCGCTGGTGAGTTGCGCAACAACAGAATGAAGATTTAAGGAAATCTTTTCTGTTCTTGTTAAAACAAGAAGATTTCTTCTGTAAAACAGGGGCCTTTGGATCAAAGATCCAACGGTGGGGAAAATTCCCCGAATCACTCAGAAAAGATCTTTTTAACAAATTTAACTGATCTTTGAGCACTATAAAAAGGACCCCATACCCCATTTCAAGGATAGAGACAATTGGATAAAAAAAAAGAGAAGAGAACTCTTGAGAATTTCTGGAGAACACAAAAAAAAAGGTAAAAACCTTTGAGATAGGAGAAAATTCTTTTAATGAATAGATCATTGATCTAGAAAACAAGATCAGTGATCTTCAATAGATAAATAAATAAATAAAAATAATAAAAATAGTGCCTTGCACTTGCTATAAACCTCTGGTTCTCTGAAACAGAAAGAAAGAAAAGATTTCTTTCTTTTCTTTTCTTTGATCTAAATTTAGATCAAGAAATTAAAAAGTGCTCTGCACTTCTTTTCCTGAATCTAAAAGATTCTTGGTGCTTTGCACAAATGCAATGCATTATTTGAAGGGCTAGGCCCAAATCAAAAAGACCTAGCAGGTCAAAATAAATTGCAAAGCAATAAAAGGGCTGGACCCAAATAAAATTGATGCTCTGCATCCTTTTTGGGCAAAGCCCAAATAAAAGCAAAAGAAACGCAAAAGCAATGGACTTAGCCCAATCGTGGCCGTAAATCCTTAAATTAAATTGACTGAGCAAAATGGCTCTCCTAAATCAATCTGCATCCGGTTCGAGGGTACATCTCCGAATTCCTTTGACATCCATCGTTGTAATTCCTCAACGACGTCAAAGAGGTGACGAGTCCCAACGACCGCACACCCATACGGACTGCGGGGTCCTTAAACTCGTGGACCGAAACGTCCTTAAACTAATATCGGACCGAAACGTCCTTAAACTAATATCGGACCGAAACGTCCTTAAACTAATATCGGACCGAAACGTCCCTAAACTAACATCGGACCGAAACGTCCCTAAACTAATATCGGACCGAAACGTCCCTAAACTGGAATATGGACCACTACGTCCCTAAACTGGCGACGGACCACCACGTCCTTAAACTGGAACAACGGAGCTTCCAAACGCTCTTTTGCCGGATCTAAACGGTCCCGTTTAAGTTGATCTTAGCCCCAAACACGACTAACGTATTCTTAAACATTCAAATGGATTATAAAACTCCCAATCAACTCTGGTTCGAGGGTACATCTCCGAACTCCTTTGACATCCGTCGTTGTAATTCTTCAACGACGTCAAAAAGGTGACGAGTCCCGATGGCCATACATTAAATTAATCACTACGTTAAGTGGATCTTAGTCTAAAACAGGACTAACGTATCCTTAACGAACGTTTAAGTTGATCTTAGTCGCAACGCGACTAATGCATCCTTAAACTAAAATCACCAAACCCAAATCTTAGTAAATACGGATTTGGACTAATCCACGTCCTACGGGTGACGACATTACTCAGTCTCCATATACAATCCACGGGCAACCACAAACAAAACAAACACACACGACACGAAGTGAAATTCTGGAGAAGGAGAAAGTTGCTACCGCGATGCGGTAGCGTAATTAACTGCAGGGGCTTGCGCCTGCAGGGAAGAGCGTCCCCACAATCAAAAACCCCTCACCCTGAGGAGGAATCTGACGAAGTCTGCTACATCGGCCGCATCCGTCTAAACCTCCGATACACGGTGCCATAAATCAACTTGGCATCTTCGGAGAGGTAGACGGATAAAACCAAATAGCATCTGCCCCGAACCGTCACCACGGACGCGAAGTCCGGGGCTGCCTTTCGGAGGGGAACAGACCCAGCTCGTCTCATGGTGGATGTCGAGGGCCCCGAGGTCGCGCCTGGCCCCGAGTCCTAAAGCCTCCGTCTTCCTCCTCTTTTTATTTAGTCGCTTCAAGAATTTTGTATGCCTCCGGGCATTTTATAAGGCTGGGGAGCCCAAAATACCCTTTGTAAAGACTTTGCTTTTCAATAATAAAACTTTTGCTTTGGTTTCATTGGCTTGCACTTTGTCTTCTGTCTTTGAAGAATGCTTGTAAAATATCTCTACTTGCACTGTTGGGCTTCCATGTCAGGTCGGCCATCTGTCTAGCGATCGTTCGTCGAGTTGATTTCGATCATTTGCCAAGCGTGCCAAGTGCTGCCGAGAAGGAGACGTCTCCATGGTCCCGAAGTCGAGGGGGGATCGCTCAGACTCGGATAGACTTGATGCCCCCTGTTAGGGCCTCGGATTCTTTGCATGTGTTGGGTATAGGGCTGTCCGTCTTATCGATGCCGAGCATGAAAGGGAGGCTGCTCGGTTGTCCCTTGGTGAGGGCCTTGATCTCTGGCGTCGTGGGTAGGCAACTACCAGGCTAGGATAAATGAGCAGGGTAGCCGCTCGTGTGCCTCTTGTGAGGGCTTCGGTCCCTGGAGTCACGTGTAGGGAGCTATCAGCCGGAGATGACTGAGCAGGGTAGCTGCTCGGTTGCCTCTTGTGAGGGATTTGATCCTGTAAGAAGCCCACTAAGGATGACCGGGCAGTGAAGCTGTGCGGTTGCCTCTTGGCGAGGGCTTTGTTCTCTGGCGTCGTGGGTAGGCAGCCACCAGCCTGGGATGCGAGCGGGGTAACTGCTCGGGTGCCTCTTTTGAGGGCTTTGATCCTTGGCGTCATGGGTAGGGAGCTACCATCCGGAGATGACCGAGCAGAGTAGCTGCTCGGTTGCCTCTTGCGAGGGATTTGATCCTTCAGGACGGGGACCGAGCAGGGTTACTGCCCAGTGCCTCTTGGTGAGGACTTTGATCCCTGTCGGTTGGGGTAGGAAGCTACCAGCCGGGGATAGCCGAGCAAGGACTCGACTGCCTACGGGGGGACTTTGGTCCTTAGCGTGGGAGGGGATGTAAGAAGCCTACCAAGGACTTGGCCGGGCAGGGTTACTGCCCGGTGCCTCTTGGCGAGGGCTTTTGTCCTGAAGGATAGCCGAGCGAGGGATCCTCGAGCCCGACTGCCTCTGGGAGGGCTTTTCGATCCCTGTCTGTCGTGGTAGGAAGCTACCAGCCGGGGATAGCCGAGCAGGATAGCTGCCGAGCTTCCTTTAAGGAAGACTTGGATCCTTAGCGTTGGAGGGGTCGTAGGATGCCTGCTAAGGATAGCCGGGCAGTGAAGCTGCGCGGTTGCTTCTTAGCGATGGCTTTGACCCCTGGCATTGCGAGTAGGGAAGCTACTGGCCAGGGATAGCCGAGCGGAGTAGCTGCTGAGCTGCCTCTAAGAAGGACTTGGATCCTTAGCGTTGGAGGGGCCGTAGGAGGCCTGCTAAGGATAACTGGGCAGTGAAGCTGCGCGGTTGCCTCTTGGCAAGGGCTTTGATCCCTGGCGTTGCGAGTAGGAAAGCTACCAGCCAGGTATAGCCGAGCTGGGTAGATGCTCGGCTAATTCTTCATGAGGTTTTGCCCGGTATGGGGAATCGGGAACGGTCGTGGCGAATGTGCACGTCGCACGCGCATTGAATGTGGGGGGAGGCGAAGCGCCAGGGTCGTGTCGTTTCAATTCCGCCGGAGAAGGCTCGATGATCGCCGCGTGGCAGCGACTTTTTGGGTGAAAGCGGGCGACTGTTGAGCTCCGTTGGAACGCAGTGGGCTATATAAGGCTGAAGGAGCACTGGTCCTTCCTTCCTTCATAAACAGACCGTCGAGAATGCAAGACTTCCCCTTTACCATCCCCGAGATCATCCACTTCGAAGACGTATACCTTTATGACCAGAACTGCACCGAGGACACGATGCAGTTGGTCTATGGGAGCATCGAGGACCACTTCGGTCGGCAGCTCCCCCGACGCTCCTCCCTGCTGCAGTTGCTGATGTACTTCATCTAGAGGGTGTCGCCGGGGCTTTACAACCCCCCGTCCGAACAACTCTATGACGAGGCCGTGGGCAAGCTGCGGTCTCTGAGGCGCTTCGGCCTGATTTCCGCGAACCGGCTGGCTCGTTCAGAGGCACCCGGCCGTGAGTGCTACGAGCTGAGGCTCGGGGTCAACACACGCGGGAGGAACCGAGGGCAGAGGTTGGATCTCGCGAGGCCTCGGCTGGCGGAGATCATTACCGAGTATCATGAGCAGTGCTCTCTGCACCCCCTTCCCCCGCTGTTGTAATTTTCTTTTTCTTTTTGTATGTAGGGCTGGGGAGCCCATAATACCCCTTTTTTTTGAATAAATAAGATATTTCCTTCTTTTTCGCAATGTTTCATTGATCCTTATTAAATTAACAACAGACCCTAGGAAGAGTTTACATTGTCTTAAAAGAAAAGTTCATGCTAATAGATGACCTTATTAGCGCGGCCCGAGCTCCTCGGAGGCTTGTTGGTCTCCGTGCTCGGTACTGAGTATAGGGCTCCCTGAGCGCCGAATTGGTCATCTGCTGAAACGAGCATGATCTGGCCGATGGTCAGCTCGGCGGGTGGTGGACGCTGCTCCTGTTCGCGGTCGGCCTGCCGTTTGTCCCTCAAGTAGGCGGTGGGGTTCCCCGATCGGATGAGCTCTTCGATGTAGTCCCGGAGTTGCTCATGTTAGTTATAGTGCCCTCAAAGTCAATTATTGGATCGCATGTACGTGATTGCAATGATTGAGGAGGACCTATACCGGTAGCATAATCTTACTCGAGATGATAGTATGCTATCTGGTTTGCCTTTATCAGTCGTGTACAGGTTCAGGTGACTGATCACTATTACACGTTGATAGAGCCCTTAGGATCTTGCTTGACTACCAACAGTATGATGGCGATCATATACGTGAGAGTTGGGTAGTCTATAAGCACATCCTTAATAGAGGTCCCTAGCCGTGGGAGTTTCGAGACAGGGCATCGATACTCCGGAGTAGACTAGTGTATAGAGTCGAGACCCCGACGAGGGGCGGTGACCGGTCTCACAAGCCACCGGTGTCAGTTGGATCATCTAAGATGTATACAGGTGCTCATTGGGTTAAGAGTACACCGGACAGGACTCGCCGAGAACCTGCTAGTTGGTATTATACCCAGCGTCAGATAGCAGTTCCCTGGTGACATGTGTACGGGTTAGTTCATCGACCTGAGGTCGTCAATTGTCTTATGTGAGTTCCCACTGTGCTTTGATTTCTACCCTACCACGGCTCAAAGGAGTCGTGCAAACAGGTATTTTTTTGGTACAGTCCCGAAACACATGGAGGCAAGTGAGCGGATTGACAGGGGATTCGTCTCTCCCGGTATTGGGGGTGAGATCGTGTTGTGTCTAGGAGAGCCATTACACCAAGTCCTTGGCCAAGGCAGGTGAGAATTACTGGTAGGTACTCCAGTAGTTTCTCAGGGTGTTCAGGGGTTGTCTCCGACACGACTTATACCGCTATTGGGGGTCTGACGTTACTAGCCCCCTAGGCCCGATATGCGATACTCATAGACGAACGGACCGGACTGTATGTATATTGTCACTGTTAGGCTCAGTAGGGTTCCAAGATGAGTTCGCTCATCGGCTTCCCTTGAGGTCAGTACATGGGCAGCCATTACGCATTGCTAGTGCTGCTGACGTGCTTGTGGTTAAACCCACTGCTAGGATACTGATGAGTCATTAGAGTCCCCCACAGTTAGTTTCCCAAGTTCGGGCGAAACGTTGTAGAGGCCGTATGGTTTTATGGCAGGGTTCGGAAAATGCACGTGCGTTTACGCACGTGTCATATTTCGGACAGATAATACTGGTGGGCTTTGGTTTAAGCCGGATCCGAGTATTATACTGTGTAGATATAATATCTTTGTCTCAGTTGCATTTCTATTCGGTCGTAATACAAATGCGGGTATGTATATACTGTTACGGGGTTATACTGAAATTCGTTTCGGGATCGCTTTTCGAAGTTGCCAGTTTTCTATCACCCGCCTTAAACATTCGGTTTAATGCGGAATTATCTTTTTCTTGAGGGTGAGTCATGAGGGTGAGTCATGAGGAAGTTTCTTGATTTGGTGACTAGGTTAGTGAGGTGTTATATGATTCATTATATGCATTAAATGGATGATGAGGTGTTTATGTGACTCATTCTTTCCATTAATGATTGTGATGAGTTGTGATAAGTATTATTGCTAATGGTCACCCTTCCTTGCTCCTACACTCACCCTCTCCTCTCACATATAGTGGCCGACCATTTTGTGGTAGCCATATGGTTGTTGGAAAAAGATATGATTCATTTGATTAATTTCTAGTTCATTTGATCAAAGTTTCAAAAGGCAACTTCATTAACCGTTCGTCCATGGTTTTGGATGAAACGAGACAAAGTATTCTACTCATTCTCTACATCAATCTTGGACATGTTGGCTAGCAAACTTCATGTCCGAGTTGCCTCGGTTCAGAGGCGGGAGCCCGTATAAAGATCCGTTGACATGGTACCATCCGGACGAGGAGACCGGAGATCGAGCAAGATCACAGAAGCCGCAAAGGAGCGTGGGATGATGGCTAAAGAACGAAGGACTCGAATTGTTCGGTATAGCCTTTCTACCCACTTTACAGTTAGTTAGTTTAGCGTTAATGGCAAGATCCGGGTTATAGTATGCGATAGCGCCAGTTATAAAAGTTTTTGTTCCACGTTTGGCGTCAGATTGACGGCCGGGGCGCTACCGTAGACTTACATGGTATCAGAGCCACGCCATTAAGCTTTACTAACTTGTTCTAACGTGTTTAAAACATCGATCGAACGGACTTTCGAAAACCGCATTTTTCTGTATAAAGTTTCTGTCGATATTTAAAATAGGCCTAAAAATCATTTTGAGCATCTCAGAAAATCGTGCAGGCTTTTTTAAGAATACTGTAGAAATTTGGTAGAATGAAGCTTCAAAAGAGCCGCGGAACCGCCGCGCAAACCCTAGTTTGGCCGCAATTCCGCCGCCGTTTTAGAGCTAAAGTAAACCATTTTTCTACAGTAGGGGCTTCATGGAAAATTGTGGTTTCTGGAATATTTCTTTTGGGCCCATATTTTATTTGAGTACTGCATATGTACGTGGGGCCCACTTCGGAATGTTTTGTTGATCGAAATTTTTAACTTGTTAATTTACAGTACTTACATTATATCTCCGACCGTGAATGTCATTCGATCGGTAAATTGCGTCTAATTGCTATAGTCCTTTTAGACGGATTTGCGAACGTGACATTCGCGTTGATGTTCTGTGTTGTGCTGTGATGTTGCGGATTTGTCGTGGTGGATAGCAGTGTGCAATGGTAGTGCAGTTTGAATTTATTTGTATATTTGATATTGCGGGGCGAGCGTCCAACATGTGGACTGCCGTCACTACCTGTTTGTATAATATTCTTTTGGGGCACGACCGGGCTGAGGTCGATGTACCCGTTGTATATATTTTTCATTTCTGTACTAGGTTTACCCCACGACGGAGTGCACGGATAGCCGGGTTCTGGAGGGAAACGGGTCCGCATCTCATGGCTTTGAGAGGCAGAGGGGCCTCACTCTAGAATTCGCAGACTATTCGCCGCACTCGTAGGGGGTACAGGTTGACCCAAGAAGGGGTGCTCGAGTTACCGGATTCCGTGAAGTGCAGGGTGGTCCATTCCCTATGCTGTAGGGGGCTGCCTCGCTTCAAGTTTTGGAGGGTAACTTGCCGCACCCGTAGGGGTCTAGGTTTCATTGCACAGGCTATCCACACAACCAGGGGAACGTCGGGTTTCAGTAGCGGCTCTGTGAAACCCGGGGATCCCAGATTATCTGTATTGTTCTGTGATGCTTATTACTTTTCTGTAATGTTGCATTTATCACGCCTGGAGCGATTATTGTATATTGGTATATATACTAGTAGATGTTGTATATGTTTTACACCCGTGCTAGTCCAGTCCCCGCTCTGTCGTTAGTTAAGTAACCTAACGGGTGATGACGGGACCCAGTGACGAATGCGGATGGCATATACGTACATTTTATTTTCGTTCTTTTCTGGTGTGATTAATTGATGGGACTGCGTTGATTCTGATCAATGCAAAGGAAAACAAACCTATTTGGATGTTGTTGGAATGGTTTTAAAAAGTGTTATTACAAAGACGTTTTCTTTTGTTTTGCACAGTGGTATTCGGTTGGAATATCCTGCATCTCATTCGACGAGGCAAGGGCCGATATCCCTTCACCGGGGTGACCCCTTGGGCAGAAGTTTACATCAGGGTAATAACTTCACTATAGTCGATTACATGTTGCTTTGCATTGCGGTATTCAGTTGGAATATCCTGCACCTCATTCCACGAGGAAAGAGCCGAGATCCCTTCACCGGGAGTGACCTCTTTAGCAAAGGTTTTCGCCACTATATTTTTATAAAAAGCTATTAGGTTCCTTCAACGAGATCAAGTTCATTACGTTACAGGTTTTTCGCCAAAATCCAACCGTAGCCCTCCGTCATTTCATATGACTGGTCAGTAGTATTCAAGCTATGTTGGTTTGGCCCTTAGTCAAGACATAGTGATTGGTAGCTGCTAGGGTGTTCACATGTTGCATAGATAGATGCGTTGGTTTGGGATAGCCGTACAGCCTTGTTGGCCCTTAGTCAAGGACGAGTACGAGTGGGTTCAAATTAATAAGATAATGATGGGAAGAACTTGACATGCGACTTATGATGGGTTAGCCCTTAGTCACGATCATAAGAGCATGGGGCAAAAATCACATCGGGAGTTTCTAAAGAAACTGAAACTTGCCAGGCATGCGCATACCTTCTGGAGTGTGATAACGTGAGTGGATTCCGTCACGTTATCATGTGATGAGAGTTGGATCCCGATTCCCACTGATGAGTTGGTTTACTCTTCGGGTGATCCCGATTGATTCTTCTTTCAGGTTTGGTGGAGAATTTGACAGTACAGTTGGAGGTTTCCTGATTAGATAAAGTGATAAGCATTCTGATCTAGGTTAGAGTGCACGCAGAGTGTTTCTTTTCTCTCTCTCTTTGGCAGCGATCTTTGACCGATCCTAGACTATGACTCAGTGACCAACTTAACCGAACCTTCTTAAAATACTGGCTTTTGATTGTCTAAGTTGCATAAGTCATTGTCGCTCCTTCGTTTACCCTTTGCATTTCTCAGAACACCCCGTATTACTACGGACATCCACTTCCATTGGATAGATCCATCGTATGGTTATATACGAACTCGAAGGGACTTCTTCGAGGATGGATCCAGGTTCAGGAGAAAAAGAATTGGTTTATTCAGTTGTCTTTTATTATCACCTTCTCTCAGGTTGCAAGGGCTCCTTAGTTTAGGAGAGTACACCTATTACGCTTATTGGATAGTCTTATTCCAAACCATAGGCAGGTACTGAAAGGTAGGGAATGAAGAAAACCAATTAGCCTAAGTAGGGTGTACAGAAGGTAATAACTAAAGACAAAATAAATGGATTAGAAAGAGGGCAAAGTAAATTGCGACTGCTATCATTCACGACCAAACCACGTACTTCATCGCCACTCCTATTTCACCTTTGCTTTTTTCCCCAGTTCGGGAGAAATAGAATAATGTATTATTCAGTTGTCATTTATCATCACCTTCTCTCAAGTTGCGAGTACTCCTAGGATTAGGAGAGTACACCTATTATGCTTACTGAATAGTCTTCTTCCAAACCATAGGCTGGTGCCGAACGGTAGGGAAGGAAGAAAATCACTTAGCCTAAAGGGGTGTACAGAAGGTAATGAATAAAGACAAATAAAGGGATTTGGAGAGATGGCAAAGAAATATACGGTTATAGTCATGAATTGGATTATGGAAGAGGCATTACTAGGAATACCAGGATACCCCTACGAAACATTTTCATATTTCAGTTTCACTGTGCATTGTTAAAGGAAAACTGATTTCCCGATTAGATACTTACTCCAGGGTATGTATTTACCAGGTATCATTCTCATATCTGTATGGTTTTACAGATGATGAGTGGGAGTAAGTTATTGGGAATTAGGTGATCATCCTCACTATATCGGAATTCGTCGTAATTGGTGATATTTGAGGAAATTGCCTCGGTTTTTGCCGGACGGCATGTATTTGGTTTTGAGTATCCGTTGTTGTGCACCAATTTCAAAATTATATATCTGTAAGTTTATTTTAATAAAGTGAGATATAACTTTTTGAAATTATGTCCGTGACATTTACGTATATCAGTTGACGATTGGGTAAGGAGCATTGAACAACGGAGTAGTTCTTAACCATAAGTACAGTTTTCAACCTACGATACACAGGTTTTAAGTTATTCAACTCAGCGGACTTATACAGAGTATTGTATGTTGTCCAGTGTCCATCAGGACAAAGGGGTTGGTCCTCATACTATGTTCTGTTTACTTGTAACTTCTCTAGTTTTTAGACAAGTGTTTCGTAGAAATACAATGTCTAAGATTTGAGAAGTTGTGGGTATAAGAATAAAGTAGAGAACCAGATGTCGCAAGTATTGGGATTCTTCAAAGAGATCGAAGATGTAGATTCTTGTGATTGGTATTCAGTTGATAGTAATGGTTTTGAGAAACTTGTTTCTCTTTCAGGTTACTCATAATTGGATGGATTCCTAAGTTGAGTAATGCTGATTAGCCTCTTTCCATTAAGTTGATATGCACTGGAGACAGCTGCATAATTAGAATCTGGTTCCAATTAAATAAGTGCAAAGTTTCTATATTGGATATAGAATGGTTCATATCTTAACGATGTTAAGGTACGAAGAGTTGTCCAGCTTATGCTTAAAACCAGACTCTGGATAACTCAAGGCACGATTTTGTAATGGCAGTTTGTGGGTTGACCTGGGCTATGTCGAGGGTTGATTTTCTAGCATATGGAAGATCAATAGTGATATTGTTCTTGACTCGCCACAGTTTTAGTAAAATGGATTTTTTCCAGAAAACAGTAGTGGGAGTATGGTAGAACTGGAAGTGATTCCAGAACTGTAAACGATTACGGAAAATTTAATAGGACCTACAGATTCAATTAGGTTTGATATTCCATTAGCCACTCCGCAGATATGGTGGGTAACCTCAGACACCCAAGAGGTACTCCGGTAGCCTCAAGGACGGTGACAGGGAGGTTCTTGTTTACCCAGACTTGACACTACTGTTGTTCCAGGCTATGAGACCCGGCAGGGGGTTAAGTATGGGGTCGTTCTAAACTAGCTTTAGAAGTGCACCTATATATTATTCTGCCAGAAGGTTGTTGTGGTCAGTGGGAGCAGCGGAAGCATAGTGGGCAAGTAGCTTATGTCTATTTATAGACTAGAGCAGATATAGCGGAGATAGATCATCTAATTTTGATGTGACAGTCATAGGTTTGACTTCATCAGAATAAAGGATGGATCTGTTAAGAAGGTAGTAGGGTGTGATGTCCTGGTATTTGGATGACATACACAGAGTAGAAAGTAAAATTCCTATACTACGATCGGTTATACTGTGGTCGTTACACAGTTGTTTCTCCACAAAGGATATGGATATAATATCTGACATTCTGGTTACTAGATCTATGGTTTTAGATCTAGATTTGGGTAGTTTCCCAATCTGGGTACTTTGACAGTATTCTAATAGTATTTAGAATAGATGACTTCTGGCATGGTGGTGTACCTGCAGGTGATGGAGTCACCCTCTCTAAAGGTGTCTTACAGACTAAAGGGGAGAGGGATGTGCATGATTGGCAGATCACTTGCTTAGGCAATTGAGTCAATCGTGAGATGTCAAGTACCACACCAGATGTTGTTTTTGCACTAGATGCGATAAGTTTATATTAATACAATCCTGAAGAAACATAAGGAAGCAGTTTTAGAACATAAGTGCATGTTCTACGGATTTGATGACGGCAGCCTCCTTCGGGGACGTTATCATTCCAGGCTTCAAAGGTGACATGGATGACAGAGTGATTGTCAGAGTTATAGTTTTCTCTCTGACGAAGGGGCAGTATTATGGACAGGTGGTCCAAGAGAATACTATGAGAGGCATGGTGCAGGATACTGATTAGGTTCAGTTATCGATACGGTCTAAGAAGTTTGGATTTGGAGTTCATTTATGAACTAGGTCCCATTAGATATCCAGAAATACTCAAAGACAGGTATTACTCGATTCGGGAGATGGCTTTCTCCGCGAACTTGAAATTAAGAGAGACATAGAAAGAAACATCGGGGCGGATCCACTCATTGAGGCTATTTCTCGAACACAAGAGTTTTACAAACGGGCTTTGTGAAACCGATTAGTAGAGGAGTTGGGTGTTCGGTATCACACGGGCTGTGAGTATGCGACATCGCAATAATTAGCCTTAAGTGCAAGTGGGAGATTGTCGGTTATAGTGCCCTCAAAGTCAATTATTGGATCGCAGGTACGTGATTGCAATGATTGAGGAGGACATATACCGGTAGCACAATCTTACTCGAGATGATAGTATGCTATCTGGTTTGCCTTTATCAGTCGTGTACAGGTTCAGGTGACTGATCACTATTACACGTTGATAGAGCCCATAGGATCTTGCTTGACTACCAACAGTATGATGGCGATCATATACGTGAGAGTTGGGTAGTCTATAAGCACATCCTTAATAGAGGTCCCTAGTCGTGGGAGTTTCGAGATAGGGCATCGATACTCCGGAGTAGACTAGTGTATACAGTCGAGACCCCGACGAGAGGCGGTGGCCGGTCTCACAAGCCACTGGTGTCAGTTGGACCACCTAAGATGTATACAGGTGCTCATTGGGTTATGAGTACACCGGACATGACTCGCCGGGAACCTGCTAGTTGGTATTATACCTAGCGTCAGATAGCAGTTCCCTGGTGACATGTGTACAGGTTAGTTCATCGATCTGAGATCGTCATTTGTCTCGTGTGAGTTCCCACTGTGCTTTGATTTCTACCATACCACGGCTCAAAGGAGTTCCCTGGTGACATGTGTAGCAGTTCCCACTGGTGACATGTGTATAGGTATTTTTTGGGTACAGTCCCGAGCCACATGGAGGCAAGTGAGCAGATCGGCAGGGGATTCGTCTCTACCGGTATTGGGGGTGAGATCGTGCTGTGTCTAGGAGAGCCATTACACCAAGTCCTTGGCCAAGGCAGGTGAGAATGTTTACCCCAATCAGAGCAAAGCTCTGTTCAAATTCCAAGGCAGGAGACGAAGCAACGCTTCTGTTTCCCCCAATCAGAGCAAGGCTTTGTTCTGAAAATTAAAATGAAAATTAAAAAATTAAAGAAGCAACGCTTCAGCTGACTTGCGCTCTGCGCTGCGCGACACGTGGCAGCGCAGTTGCGCTAGCGCGGCCGCACTGCGCTCTGCGCTGCGCGACACGTGGCAGCGCAGTTGCGCTCCCACGTGCGCCGCGTGACACGTTTCACGCGCTAGGGCGTTTGCGCCAAACAGAATCAAAATTCTAGTAAGATCCTTCTGTTCTTGTTAAAACAAGAAAATTGTCTTCTGTAAAACAGAAGCCCTTGGATCAAAGATCCAACGGTGGGGAAAATTCCCCAAATCACTCAGAAAATGATCTCTTTAACAAACTTAACAAATTTATGGGCACTATATAAAGACCCCTAGACCCCAATTCAAAAGGAAAAAAAAGATCATTGTGAGAGATCAAGAACATCAACACAGAGAGAACTCCTTTAAAGAAAATTTTGAGAAGAGCTCAAAGAAAGGAAAGGTAAAAACCTTGAATAAAAGAAGAATTTCTTCTAAAAAGATCATTGATCTAAGAACAAGATCAAAGATCTTCATTAAAAATATAATAATAATAAAGGCATTGCCTTTTGATGAACCACTGGTTCTTTGAAAACAAGAAAATTTGTTTTCTTTGATCTAAAATTGATCAAAATAATAAAACAGTGCCCTGCACTTGCAGAATCTACACCGTTGCGCTCTCGGATTGGCGCAACTCACCAGAGCGTGCCACGTGTCAGCAGCGTAACATCGCAGCGCATTGGCGCAGTGCACTGCGCTTGCGCTCACCGGAGCGTGACACGTGTCACCTCCACATGGACTTGTGCCTTACGCTCCTCAATTGGCGCAAAGCGCCTGACAAGCCACGTGGCGCTCTGTCAGACTAATTAATGCAGTGCATTATTAAAGGGCAGAGCCCAATTAAGAGGCCCAATGGACCAAAATAAATGCTCTGCGTTATAAAAAGGGGACAGAGCCCAACTTAAAAGGCCTAACAGGCCAGAATAAAATGCAGTGCATTATTAACAGGGGCAGAGCCATAATAAAGGCCTACTAGGCTAAATATAAATAAAAATGTTGAACATTATCAACTGGACTTAGCCCAATCATGGCCGTAAGTCCTCAAATTAAATTGACTGAGTACGGCTGTTCTTTTAAATCAATTTACACTTGGTCCGAGGGTACATCTCTGATCTCCTCTGACACCTATCGTTGTAATCCTTCAACGACGTCAGAGAGGTGACGGGTCCCGACGGCCATACATGCTATAGACCACTATGTCCCTAAACTGGTGATGGACCACTATGTCCCTAAACTGGTGATGGACCACTACGTCCCTAAACTGGAACAATAGAGCCCTTAAATGCTCTTTTGTCGGATCTAAACGGTCCCGTTTAAGTTGATCTTGGCTTCAAATATGGCTAACGTATCCTTAAACATTCAAACAGACTTTAGTCCCAAATTGGACTATAAGACCCCCAATCAACTTTGGTTCAAGGGTACATCTCCGAACTCCTCTGACACCTGTCGTTGTAATCCTTCAACGTCGTCAGAGAGTGACGGGTCCCGAAGGCCATATATTAAATGGACCACTACGTCCATAAACTGGAACAATAGAGTCCAAATGCTCTCTTGTCGGATCTAAACGATCCCGTTAAGTAGATCTTAGTCTGGAAATTAGACTAACGTATCCTTAACAAACGTTTGAGTCGATCTTAGCCTCAAATATGGCTAACGTATCCTTAAACCAAAACACCAAACCCAAATCTAAGAAAATACGGATTTGGACTAATCCACATCCTATGGGCGATGACATAAATTAGTCTCCGTATACAATCCACGGGCAACCACAAACAAAACAAACACCCACGACACGAAGTGAAATTCCGGAGAAGGAGAAAGTTGTTACCGCGATGCGGTAGCGTAATTAACTGCATGGGCTTGCGCCTGCAGGGAAGAGCGTCCCCACAATCAAAAACCCCTCATGCGAGGGGGAATCTGACGAAGTCTGCTATATCGGTCGCATCCGTCTAAACCTCCGATACACGGTGCCATAAATCAATTTAGCATCTTCGGAGAGGTGGACAGATAAAACCAAATAGCATCTGCCCCGAATCTCAGGCAAGACGTCTTCACGTCGCGCCGCCATTCGGAGGGGAACAGATTCTGGCACGCCCGGTGGGACCTTTTCCTCTTTCCACTCCACACTTCGTGTGTCGTGTTCGCGAACAAATTGCGGTTTGCTGTGGTTGCCTGTGGATTCAAGGTACTTAGATTTGGTGTATTGCTCCGTGCAGAAAACAGAAGATCAATGGCTTCAAACTGCACTACCTGCAACTACAACTCTTGCTCCGTCCCTGCTGGAGGAGTGACCTACGGACCCCAAGCGGCCTCTCTTTTCAAGATGCCAGTGGAGCGGGTAACTCAAGCCATCCCTGGACTATTCTTCGGGACCATGCTCCCACCGATGAGCTTCAATGCCCCAATAGCGTCGCAAGAAGCTCTAAAGAAGTCTGTCTTTGATCGGCTTACAACTACCGCGGCCCCTCTCAACGGGTCGCTCAACTCCACTGCCTCGGGTTTTAACAGGCTAGGTCAGAGCTCCAACGAGCCCATGAAAAAGCCAACAATACCAGAAGATGTTATCCCGAAGCGGATAGCTATCCCTACTCCAGTTTCAGACGATATCACCAAGGTTGCTTCCCCTGCTTGGAAGTCTGCTTTTGACAGGTTGGCCGTCCCTATTCAACGGACGTCAGTCTTTAAAAGGATGATACCAGTAGATTCTGACCAACACAGGGGGCATGAGGAGGTCACCCCTATGGTTAGAAAAACTCCATCCGCACGACACGCTCGACGTCGTCACTGGAGCCGAGTGAGGAAGGTTGGGGGAAACTCCCCCTCTAGGATAACTCCGCCAGCTCCAATGGTCGGGATCGATGCTGCTGTTCCAACCGGGAATAGTTTTGAATTGCTGAACACGGTGCGCAGAAACTCTCCTACTGCGGTGTTGAATCGAACTCCTTCACCTGTAGAGAATACTCCAGAGAAGAGGCTAGAGCAGCCCCTCAACGGCTGTCCTCTAAAATTTACAAAGCGTGGCGACAAGTCCAAGAGTCGGTGATTGATGAAAACTATCTCCGTTGACAGAAAAAGATGAAAGTTCAGCAGGAAGAGAACCGTATTATCAAGCCACAAAAAGCAACAGCTACTTGGTTGCCTACTACAACAGCTCCCTCAACTTCAATCACTCAAAAGAAAAGGAGGCCGCAAAAAGCCCCTGTGAACATGGCGAACCGTAAAAGCGCTGAGCAAAAACGCCCCAGGTCTGGGGGCATGGTGGTGCACACTGTTTATATGGCTTCCGGAAAGGAGGAAAGCCGTGCTTCTACGGGCCACCGACCGCTCACCCGATCCGTGACGAAAGCCCAAGAGCAACAACAAAAGCTTCAGGAAATGATGACTGCAATGGCTGCACTTACTGAGCCAAAAGAAAGCTCGGAGTCGTCATCAGAACAGCGTCACGAATAAGAAACTGACGCTGACTTCCTACGTAGAGTCCTCAAAAAGAAGGACAAAGAAGCTGCAGAGCAAGCGGCTAACATAAAACAGATGGCGCTCCTCTTCCAAGATATGGTAGGGTTGATGTTACAACCGGACCCTCCAGCTGATGACCCTCCAATCATTGTTGAAGACGATAGAAGGGAGACATCTAATCCTCCGCCGGCTCTTTCAGCAACCAAAGACGAAACCATTTCTAAGGCCGCGCTGGATGACTATATAGCTCAGCAAATACGAGCTCATCAGGCGAGTGAAGCGGCTGGGCAAACTGTTAGAACTGGACGACCCTATCCGGGCTGGTATGACCAAATCAGTTACCCGCTGGGATATACGATCCCTAAGTTCCACGTATATAAAGGGATAGGGAATCCGCATCAGCATGCAGCTCAATTCAGGGCCTTATGCGGCAATACTGGAGGCGATGACAAATTGTTGCTTCGCCAATTCGTCGACAGCTTAGCAGAAACAACCTTTGAATGGTATTCGGAGCTACCTAATGACTCTGTCAAAACATTTGCGGAGATGGAGCTACTGTTTACACAAAGATTCGCGAATGGTAGTGGACGCACCCCGATAACAGCATTGATCAATGCCAAGGTAACGCCCGGCGAAATATGGGTCCAATACGCAACACGATGGCGGAACATATGGTCAAAATGCGAACAACGCATAGAAGAGGCACCTGCGGTAGTCATGTTCGTGGGTACTCTTGATCCGCAAGCGACCATCTCGCAATTCATGATGTTCTTCAGGCCGACCACCTTCCAGGCCTTGATCGACAAATTAGCCCAAATGGGCCATAGACCGTCTCCTCCAAAACCAGACTCTCTAAATAAGAAAGGAAGAGGGAAAGCGACTGTAGTTGCCAATGCTCAGCAACAGCCGAGCAACTCAAAGCCGGTCGTTCGCCAAAATAACGCGCATCCACGCCCATCCCTCGAGGAGACACTAGGACGTCCTTACTCGTTTCTTCAGAATAAAACGAGAAGACTGTTCGAGCTGGCAGTGCGCAACGGACTCATCAATCTGCCGAGTCCAAAACGTCTGTTGCAGCCAGGCGATCTCAATAATCCCGATTATTGCGCTTACCACCAAACGGTAAGTCACCCCATCGAGGATTGTTTCGTCTTTAAGGGATGGATCGAGAATCAGTACCTACAAGGCAAGTTTGCGCTGTCTGAAAATTAGAAGGTAAACCCACCACAGCCGCACACTCCAAAGAAGACGGACACGATGGGGGCAGCTTGTTCTTTTGTTGAGGACGAAAACGATGGAGAAGACTCATCAGACGAATCCGAAGACTACGTAGCGACTTGTCATGTGATCTCTTACTCATTGGCGGATGACAAAGAGGCTCCTTGTGCTGAGAAACCGAGGGCGAACCCTGAATCAGAAACTCTGCGGCCGTCATACGAGTTGATCGATGCCTTCCTGAATGAGATTCGTCTGAAAGTTAAATCCAATCAAGAGCGTGAGATGGCCATAATGGAAGGAGCCAAACACCGACTACTAGACCAAAGAGTCGAGGCACTCCCGTCAAATCAAAAGTCATCCGCTGCGGATAAAAACAAATTTAAGACGAGGAAAAGGTTCGCCAAAGCCCTATCAGTGGGAATGAAGCTACCAACCTCTGAAGAAAATATTCTCGGTGGAGTAGAGATGCATCCTAACTTCTGCTTATATCATCAGAAGATCATACATCCTACCGAAGACTGTGACTCCTTTAAGTATTGGTGGCAAGGGTATGTCGCTCAAAAGCAACGCTTCAACAGGATAAATTTTGAAGCTCGTAGACACCGTAGAAATGCGATGGATGAGCGCAAAAGAGCCGTCGATGACTGTCATATAGCCGGCTCCAAGGGATCGCAAATTATCACCTTTGGAAGCGACTCTGACGAAGAAGTTGCCCTCAACCCTTTCCTCAAGGAATCCATTTCAAAAATGAAAGAATTGAGGAGTTGCGAGAACATTCAGCCATGCAATCGCCCGCTACTCGCTTATATCATCAGAAGAGCATACATCCTACCGAAGACTGTGACTCCTTTAAGTGTTGGTGGCAAGGGTATGTCGCTCAAAAGTAATGCTTCAACAGGAAAAAATTTGAAGCTCGTAGACACCGTAAAAATGCGATGGATGAGCGCAAAAGAGCCGTCGATGACTGTCATATAGCCGGCTCCAAGGGATCGCAAATTATCACCTTTGGAAGCGACTCTGACGAAGAAGTTGCCTTCAACCCTTTCCTCAAGGAATCCATTTCAAAAATGAAAGAATTGAGGAGTTGCGAGAACATTCAGCCGTGCAATCGCCCGCTACTCGGGAAAAATCTCGGCCCCACAAACAAAGGATCGAGCGAAAAGGATAAAGGAAAGGGGAAAATGACCTTCGTCGCCAACACTCAACAACAGTCGAGTGGCCCTGGACCGGTTGTTCGTCAAAACAATATGCGTCCATGCATATCCCTCGAGGAGAGGTTAAGACGTCCTTACTCATTTCCCCAAGATAAACAAGGAGGCTTTTCGAAGTAGCAGTGCATAACAGGCTTATCACTCTACCGGAGCCGAAACACCAACTACAACTGGATGATGTCAACAGTTCTAATTATTGCCCTTATCACCAAGTATTGGGCCATCCGATCGAAAAATGTTACGTCTTCAAAAACTGGGTCGAAGACCAATACCAACAGGGCAAGTTCGTCATCTCCGAAAACTGGAAGGTGAGCCCGCCACAACCGCACGCTCCGAGAAAGATGGATACGCCGGGGGCATCATACTCAGTCATAGAGAAAGCCCCATAGACCGAAACGTCGTTAAACTAACAACGGACCACTACGTCCTAAAACTGGATGATAGACCAAAAAGTTAGTAAACTAGAGCTTCGCCTCAAATACGGCGATGACGGACCGAAACGTCATTAAACTAATGATGGACCGCAATGTCCTAAAACTTGCAAACGACCGAAACGTCTTTAAACTATTACCGCAGTATCCTCAGGCGGACGAGATAAAAAAAGAATAAAGAATAAAAATAAAAATAGAAAAACGGTATGTCCATAAGCAAAACGGGCACGGATGAAAACCCGAAAGGGCTCCGTGAGTAAAAACAGCAGGGCTACCGGCGAGTGTTTGTGAAAACCCGAAAGGGCGCAACCTCGTGAAATGACACTTACAGGGTCCTCTTGACCTTGTAAGGAGAAATCACCCGCGTGAGATCCTTACGACTCACAAGGGAGCAACACACTTAGGGATCCCCACGATTCTTAAGGAGAAAATACACTTGCGAGATCCTCACGACACGTAAGGAGAACTCTCTTATGGGACCCTCACGGCTCATAAGATTTGAAAATATTAAGTTACAGAGACCTGAACATGTTCTTAAGCAACTCCCACAACCTTCGATATTGCCCTACAAGCGGTTCAATATTGACCCTTGTATACAATCCACGGGCACGAATGAACATTTCCCTAACAAAGTCCCACCAGAGACTGGGGATATGCTCATATGGCAAAAGACACTTGTAAGTCCTCTCGACTTATAAAGAGAAATCACTCTTGTAAGATCCTTCCGACTTATAAGAGAACACACGCTTAGGAATCCTCATGATTCCTAAGAAGAAAACGCACCTACGAGATCCTCACGACTCGTAGGGAGAAATACCTTTGTGAGACCCTTACGACTCATGAAGTCAAAAGCCTTAGTCGACGGGATCCTAACCCTGTTCGCTAAGCCACCTTTGTTCGACATCGACAGAGGCAAATGATGATTCGCTCCTGGTAATATCCCAGTTGTAGCGATGCTGATGCCTAAAACCGGTATCAAATCCCAAGCCCTTTCATGTCAAATGATGATTCGCTCCTGGCAATATTCCAGTTGTAGCGATGCTAATGCTGAGAATGGCGTCAGATTCCAAGTTCCACACTCGCGATAAAAAAATCAGCGAGCTAAAAATGCATATGAAATAGCCGAAATGATGGGGCAACTTGCAGACAAAATCAGCAAGTAAAAATGTATGCATACAAAAACAGCCGAAATGATTGGAAAACTCGCAATAAAAAGCAGCGAGTGAAAGTAAACTAAATAGTCGAAATGATTGGGCACCGCGAAAAATAGCCGAAATGATTGGGCAATCGCGACCTTCGCGATATAAAAGCTGAAATGATAGAGCATCGCGGAAATAAAATAATAATATAAAAAAATGAATGAAGCTTCTGCCCTACAGGTGAGATCACATCGATTCCTGTATACAATCCAGGGGCACAAACAAAGAGGGAACCATACCTTCCCAACAGGCTCCATCAGAAAGCAAAGCCAAATCTCGATGGTTCATAAATAACATAGAGACAATCTCGACATTGGTCGCAATATTGCAGACACAATGTCAACAAATGGAGCAAAAGGAAGATCCCTAGTTTCAGGGTCTTGACGTCAACAACCGACCTCAGAGTCGCAATGAAATGGAGCCACGGCATAGTCCCTAATCCCAAATCTTAACGGCAATATCTACGGCCTAAGAATCAACAAAGGCGTTCCTTCGCAGTCCATCAAGATGCAGATACAACGCCGACGAAAGACCCCATGGTCAAACAAGCGGAGTAACGGCAAAATCCCAGCTCCACCTCGGCATTCGTCTCGATACAGCAGACGATATGTCACGACAGCGTTCTTCCTCCAGCAGGGTTCGGACGTGACAAAAGCAAACGAAGCGAAGGCCAAATTCCTAGCTTCAAGGTCTTAACGGCGAGTCATATAAAGCCTGAAAGACAACTGGAGATCGTCTCACACCAGTGCGGAATGGTCACCACTTCGACGTTCGTCTCGACACAGCAGATGCAACATCATCAAACAAATGGAGCCACGGCAAAATCCCTAGTTCCAAACCTCGACGGTTCACCAGCAACCTAGAGACAATCGCGACGTTCGTCTCGATACAGCAGACGAGATGTCACCCCAGCGTTCTTCCTCCAGCAGGGTTCGGACGTGACAAAAGCAAACGAAGCGAAGGCCAAATTCCTAGCTTCAATGTCTTAACGGCGAGTCATATAAAGCCTGAAAGACAACTGGAGATCGTCTCACACCAGTGCGGAATGGTCACCACTTCGACGTTCATCTCGATACAGCAGACGCAACATCATCAAACAAATAGAGCCACGGCAAAATCCCTAGTTCCAAACCTCGACGGTTCACCAACAACCTAGAGACAACCGCGACGTTCGTCTCGATACAGCAGACGAGATGTCACCCCAGCGTTCTTCCTCCAGTAGGGTTCAGACGCGACAATCAAACAAACGGAGCCACGGCAAAATCCCTAGTTCCCACCGCGACATTCGTCTCGATATAGCAGACGCGATGCCAGCAAATGAAGCAAAGGCCAAATTCCTAGCTTCAAGGTCTTGACGGCAACTCACATAAAACCTGAAAGACTATCGGAGATCATCCCACACCAGCGCGGAGTGGTTATGACTCATCGGGGCTCTCCAAAATGAGCCTAACCTCAAGTAAAAAGCGGCATGGAAAATTCCTAACGCTTGCTCTTCCGACGGTCAAATTTCCAAGGAGGATTGCTTGAAGACGTCTTGTCCAACCCCCGAAGGGATCAGAGACACGACAGTCGCAGGGCTACTCGAACAACACGATTGCCTATCGAGGAATATATCAGCTGATGCGACGGTACGACGGCCAAAACCCTAAGTACCACAGACCCTAACGGACTTCTGTCGTAAAGAGCAAAGGTTAACTGTAACGTTAGGATATTCTTGCGAGAAATGCTCGATTCTTCTCGACTTGTAAAGAAATTGATGTCTTTGCGAGAACTTCTCGATGCGGTTCGACTCGTAAGATAAAGCCTTAGGCAGTAAGGATTAAAAAACTTGTTCCTTAAGCACTGGGACCCTGCAAGTTGGCCCAAAACGGTCTCTTGCATACTATCCACGGGTCTCACTCTCCAAACTTGAATCTCGACAAGGAGGGAAACAACCGCTTACGGGTCCTCTCGACTCGTAAGAGGGAAAATTCTCTTATAAGATCCTTACGACTTATAAGAGAAAATGCACTTAGGAATCCTCACGATTCCTAAGGAGAAAATACTCCTATGAGACCCTCTCGATCCGTAGGGAGAAAAGTCTTTATGAGACCCTCACGGCTCATAAAGTTGAAAAGTCTTAGACAGTAGATTTGAACCTGCGGCCTAGGCCATCGCTGCCTTTTGAAGAAGCCAATTCAGGATGCTCGCTCTATCACCTGTCAACCATGTTTACTAAAGTAGTATACTGATAATATAAGAAAGAGGGAAGCGACAGAAAGGACATTCGATTTGCATTTGATCAAGCGTTCGAGACACATCCATTCATGCGTGTGCAAAAGACTCAGAATGAGAAATAAGACAAGCTGAAATAAAATTTTTCCATTCATATTTCAAAGGGCTTTTACAATCATAAAGAAATAAATGATAACATCATTGAAATGTTTATAACGGTATTACCTCGGACCCAGGACATGGATTAAGGAACTCGAAAGTAACCTCATCTAAGATTTTCCAAGCCTGGCGAACCATCCTAGTATGCTTTCTTTCGCGAGCACAAGCGTCGGGGTCCCCGCAGATATCCTCCTCCCTCCAATAAGCAGCGAGTATGGCGGACTGTTGGAAGGCTTGGTGCAGGAGATCGACAAGATTGTCTCGCCGTCTCTTCGAGATTATGTTCATCAGGTACACCGAGTGCACCTTATCCTCGGCGGCATCCAACGCCCTAAGCGGCACACCGGAACAGAATAGAGGAAGCGCTTCCCAGATGGCTCCCACGATAAGCTTCAGGAGGGAGGAACGTCGGGGAAGTAGTTGACCATTATATGCGTCGAAGCGGCTCATGATTTCAGCACACTCCGCGTTTGTGAAATCTCGATTTTGAGAACGGCCAAGTCGGCGGATGTCCCCGTAAGAGATGATCTCGTCAAGATCGTACATGTGGGTGTCCATTTTTTCTGTGAAAGAAAATCAACAAAATTATCAGAAAGACTGATTAAGAAAAACGATATAATGCACCGAGGAATAAAATGCCATCTTTAAACTCCAAGATCAATGAAAAACTCCTAAGAGTTCTTTTGTATGATTTGGAAGGAGCAAAGCTCCATTAATGAAATGAGAAAATACAAAGAAAATCTTTTAGAGAGCAGAGCTCTATTAATAGAACTCTAATAGGGTTCCCTTTAGTTCTCTTTAGACCCCCTTAGAGCAAAGCTCTGCTGAGTGAAACCCTAAATGGGTTTTCTTTAGATCAGAGATCTATTGAGAGCAAGGCTCTGTCAATGAAAATTAATTTAATTTAATTTAAATTAAAAAATTTACCTAAAAAGTGTTTTCTAAAGAAATTCTAACTCTTGGAGTTCTTGAGGGCAAGAGCAAGGCTCTGAAGTTTCGAAAGTAAAAATCTTAAAAGATGATGATCATCTGTTGAGGACCAAAGGTCCTATTTATAGGCATCAAATGCCCTTTCAACTTCCAAGAGTTGCCACGACGGTTGGAATTCTGCCACCGCTGCGCTCACTTTTGGGGTCCACGTAAGCGCAACGGTGGGGGGGCATTTGTTTACCCCAATCAGAGCAAAGCTCTGTTCAAATTCCAAGGCAGGAGACGAAGCAACGCTTCTGTTTCCCCAATCAGAGCAAGGCTCTGTTCTGAAAATTAAAATGAAAATTAAAAAATTAAAGAAGCAACGTTTTAGCTGACTTGCGCTCTGCGCTGTGCGCCACGTGGCGGCGCAGTTGCACTAGTGCGGCCGCACTGCGCTCTGCGCTGGGCGACACGTGGCGGCGCAGTTGCGCTAGCGCGGCCGCACTGCGCTCTGCGTTGCGCGACACGTGGCGGCGCAGTTGCGCTAGCGCGGTCGCACTGCGCTCTGCGCTGCGCGACACGTGTCATGCGCTAGGGCGTTTGCGCCAAACAGAATCAAAATTCTAGTAAAATCCTTCTGTTCTTGTTAAAACAAGAAGATTGTCTTCTGTAAAACAGAAGCCCTTGGATCAAAGATCCAACGGTGGGGAAAATTCCCCAAATCACTCAGAGAATGATCTCTTTAACAAACTTAACAAATTTATGGGCACTATATAAAGACCCCTAGACCCCAATTCAAAAGAAAAAAAAGGAACATTATGAGAGATCAAGAATATCAACACAGAGAGAACTCTTTTAAAGAAAATTTTAAGAAGAGCTCAAAGAAAGGAAAGGTAAAAACCTTGAATAAAAGAAGAATTTCTTCTAAAAAGGTCATTGATCTAAGAACAAGATCAAAGATTTTCAATAAAAATATAAGAATAATAAAGGCATTGCCTTTTGATGAACCACTGGTTCTTTGAAAACAAGAAAATTTGTTTTCTTTGATCTAAAATTGATCAAAATAATAAAACAGTGCCCTGCACTTGCAGAATCTACACTGTTGCGCTCCTCAATTGGTGCAAAGCGCCTGACAAGCCACGTGGCGCTCTGTCAGACTAATTAATGCAGCGCATTATTAAAGGGCAGAGCCCAATTAAGAGGCCCAATGGACCAAAATAAATGCTCTGCGTTATAAAAAGGGGACAGAGCCCAACTTAAAAGGCCTAACAGGCCAGAATAAAATGCAGTGCATTATTAACAGGGGCAGAGCCCTAATAAAGGCCTACTAGGCTAAATATAAATAAAAATGTTGAACATTATCAACTGGACTTAGCCCAATCATGACCGTAAGTCCTCAAATTAAATTGACTGAGCACGGCTGTTATTTTAAATCAATTTACACTTGGTCCGAGGGTACATCTCTGAACTCCTCTGACACCTATCGTTGTAATCCTTCAACGACGTCAGAGAGGTGACGGGTCCCGACGGCCATATATGCTATGGACCACTATGTCCCTAAACTGATGATGGACCACTATGTCCCTAAACTGGTGATGGACCACTACGTCCCTAAACTGGAACAATAGAGCCCTTAAATGCTCTTTTTTCGGATCTAAACGGTCCCGTTTAAGTTGATCTAAGCCTCAAATATGGCTAACGTATCCTTAAACATTCAAACAGACTTTAGTCCCAAATTGGACTATAAGACCCCCAATCAACTTTGGTTCAAGGGTACATCTCCGAACTCCTCTGACACCTGTCGTTGTAATCCTTCAACGTCGTCAGAGAGTGATGGGTTCCGACGGCCATATATTAAATGGACCACTACGTCCCTAAACTGGAACAATAGAGTCCAAATGCTCTCTTGTCGGATCTAAACGATCCCGTTAAGTAGATCTTAGTCTGGAAATTAGACTAACGTATCCTTAACAAACGTTTGAGTCGATCTTAGCCTCAAATATGGCTAACGTATCCTCAAACCAAAACACCAAACCCAAATCTAAGAAAATACGGATTTGGACTAATCCACGTCCTACGGGCGACGACATAAATTAGTCTCCGTATACAATCCACGGGCAACCACAAACAAAACAAACACCCACGACACGAAGTGAAATTCTGGAGAAGGAGAAAGTTGTTACCGCGATGCGGTAGCGTAATTAACTGCAGGGGCTTGCGCCTGCAGGGAAGAGCGTCACCACAATCAAAAACCCCTCATGCGAGGGGGGATTTGACGAAGTCTGCTACATTGGCCGCATCCGTCTAAACCTCCGATACACGGTGCCATAAATCAATTTGGCATCTTCGGAGAGGTGGACATATAAAACCAAATAGCATCTGCCCCGAATCTCAGGCAAGACGTCTTCACGTCACGCCGCCATTCGGAGGGGAACAGAGAATTACTGGTAGGTACACCAGTAGTTTCTCAGGGTGTTCAGGGGTTGTCTCCGACACGACTTATACCGCTATTGGGGGTCTGACGTTACCAGACCCTAGGGCCGATATACGATACTCATAGACGAACGGACCGGACTGTATGTATATTGTCACTGTTAGGCTCAGTAGGGTTCCAGGATGAATTCGCTCATCGGCTTCCCTTGAGGTCAGTACATGGGCAGCCGTTACACACTGCTAGTACTGCTGACATGCTTGTAGTTAAACTCACTACCAGGGTACTGATGAGTCATTAGAGTCCCCCACAGATAGTTTCCCAAGTTCGGGCGAAACGTTGTAGAGGCCGTATGGTTTTATGGCAGGGTTCGGAAAATGCACGTGCGTTTACACACGTGTCATATTTCGGACAGATAATACTGGTGTGCTTTGGTTTAAATCCGATCCGAGTATTATACTGTGTAGATATAATATCTTTGTCTCAGTTGCATTTGTATTCGATCGTAATACAAATGCGGGTATGTTTATTCTGTTACGGGGTTATCCTGAAATTCATTTCGGGATCGCTTTTCGAAGTTGCCAGTTTTCTATCACCCGCCTTAAACATTCGGTTTAAGCGGAATTATCTTTTTCTTGAGGGTGAGTCATGAGGAAGTTTCTTGATTTGGTGACTAGGTTAGTGAGGTGTTATATAATTCATTGTATGCATTAAATGGATGATGAGGTGTTTATGTGACTCATTCTTTCCATTAATGATTGTGATGAGTTGTGATAAGTATTATTGCTAATGGTCACCCTTCCATGCTCCTACACTCACCCTCTCCTCTCACATATAGTGGCCGGCCATTTTGTGGTAGCCATATGGTTGTTGGAAAAAGATATGATTCATTTGATTTGTTAGGTTTACCTAGCACCTCATGAAGGGTTTGGAAGTATCACATGTACCAAAGATTAAATTTTTAGGGTGCTAAGTAAGCATACAAAGAATCAATCCTACAAAATTAGGGTTTCAAAACTATAATCAATATCACAAGCAACAAAGGCTAGGGTTTTGAGAGTACAACCTTTGTAGCTCTCTACGCTAGACTCCTTGGCCACTTGAGGGTTGGAGAAGGGTTCGCTTGAAGTCTTCTAGTGTCCACGACGATCCACCCGAAGCTCCTTTGTCCAAGCTTGCAACTTCACTTGATCAAAAGAAAGAAATGAAGCTAACACTCTAAACAAGTGGGCAAGACTTGTGTAGAATAATGTTGTGGTGGCTTTTCAAAATCCTAACTTGGTGAGTAATTTGCTCACTAGAGAAATCTAGAGAGGAAAAGAAGGAGGAAGAAGATGATGGCCTTTTTAGAACAAGAGAAAAGATAATCTCTTTTGAAAAAATAGAAAATATATGTATATATATTTTCCACTTCTCATCTCAAACTATGGTTATATCATATGGATATTATTTCACTTGAGTTAAAACAAAAAAGAAAAGATTAACACATGGTTAAAAGGTAGGTGAGCATGGTTAGTTGAAGAAGAGTGTAGAAACCATGTATTAATCTTTATCTTTTCTTTTGTTTTTAAAACAAATACAAATGTAATAATAATCCATATATAAAACCATGGTGTGAGTCTTATATTGCCACCATTTTCTATGTATATACAACCATGAAGGATGATGTATGTATGTATGTGTGCATGCACATCCATATGTGCATGAACAAGAATGAATGCATACATGCATGCATACATCCAAAAAAATACAAGAAAGGATTTCTAGTGAGAAACTAATGGTTAAATGATAAATCAACACTTGATTTATCAATCCGGCCATATCACATACGACCCAACCAAAAGCAAGCCGCCCGATTAATATACGGTATCTCATACGCGCATTTTAACCGGGTCCATGCGCATATCGCATACGCGCACCACAACGTTTCGCCTGGACTAGGTAACTCTTTTGTGGGACTCTAAGACTCGTCAATACGCCGGAAGTGGGTGATGATCATATCAAGCACCCCCAAGCCGCAAGCGGTCAGCTAAACGTAACGGCCACCCGGGTATTGAGCGATCAGAAGAAAACAAGCGAACCTACTACAACTCCCGTCGAGCCAACCGGCAACACTACCGTACAGTCCGGTCTCTTCGTCAGATATGCTGCATATTGAGCCTAGGGATGGTCACGTCGACCCCAATAACTCAATAAGTCATGCCAGTGAATGGTCTATAACAGATCGAGAAACTACTGATAACACTTATCAGTAAATCTCAGCAGCCCTGGCCAGGGACTTACTGATATAACCAGTCGAGCACAGCACAGCATCAACTCCCAATACCGGGAGAGACGAAACCCCTCCTATCGCTCATCTCCTTCATGTGTTTCGGGACTGTACCCAACGGCCACCTGTTTGCACGACTCAGTAGAGCCGTGGTAGGGTGGTAATCAAAGTACAGTGGGAGAGCACATAAGACTCTATGACGATCTCGGGTCTACAGACTAACCTGCACCAGTGTCACCTGAGAACTGCTATCCGACGATAGATATAATTCCATATAGGAGTTCTCGGTGAGTCCGTCCAGTGTACCCAGTCACCATTGAGCACCCGTATATGATCTCGATGTTAAACATCGATGAATGTAGGAACATTCATCGCCCATCATATGGGTCTAGTATCATATACGCTAGTCTACTCTGGTATATCGATGCCCCGTCTCGATACACCTACGACTAGGGACATTTCAGGATATGCTTATAAACTACAGATGTCCCACTAGTATGATCTCTATCATAATCACTGTAGTCAAGCCAATATCCTCAGGGATTTATCAACATGTGTGAATGAGTAAAAGCATGATCAAATCAACATGTCAGATAAAGAAGAACCAGATAGCATACTATCATGTCGAGCAAGAATGTACACTGATATATATATATATATATATATATATATACATCCACTATCTCATAATGGCCTCTAGGGCATACATATATCCAACAATCTCCCACTTGCACTAAGGCCAGTTATTGGCGTATCTCATACCCAACATCTCAAAAAGTCGCTCATGCTGCGGCTGAGGGAGGGCCTTCGTGAGTGGATCCGCGGCATTATTATTTGTGTCTACTCTCTTAATCTCGATCTCGCGGCGATCTACAATCTCCCGGATCAAATAAAAGCGCCTAAGGATGTGTCTGGATCGCTGATGGGACCTGGGCTCTTTGGCTAACGCCATAGCCCCATTATTATCACAATACAATGGTATTAGATCAATAATGGTTGGAACTACTCCTAGCTCCGAGACGAACTTCCTCATCCAGACGGCTTCCTTGGCGGCATCATTTACAGCAATGTACTCAGCCTCCATCGTAGAGTCTGCAACGGTATCTTGTTTGGAACTCTTCTAACTTACCGCCCCTCCATTGAGGGTAAATACAAACCCTGAGATAGATTTGCTGTCGTCTTTATTGCTCTGGAAGCTTGAATCGGTAAAGGCCTCCATTTGGAGATCTCCATTACCATACACCAAGAACAATTCTTTAGTCATTCGCAAGTACTTAAGAATGTTCTTCACAGCTATCCAGTGATTCTCCCCTGGGTTGGATTGATACCTGCTCACAACACTAAGTGAATAAGCTACATCTGGGCGTGTATATAACATCGCATACATTATAGATCCTACTGCCGAAGCATAGGGTATAATGCTCATGCGAGCTCTCTCTTCATCGGTCTTTGGACAAGAATCCTTGGAGAGAGTGACCCCATGGCAAGCGGGTAAGGCACCCCCCTTGGAGTCTTCCATACTAAACCTGTTTAGGATGGTGTTGATGTACTTGGTTTGGGACAATCCCAATAACTACTTGGATCTATCCCTATAGATCCTTATGCCCAGGATGTATGTGGCATCACCCAGGTCCTTCATGGAGAACCTTAGTGATAAGAAAGATTTGACCGACTGTAGCATAGGAATATCATTTCCTATCAGAAGAATGTCATCCACGTACAATACGAGGAATGTGACAGTTCTCCCTACAGCCTTCTTATAAATACAAGGTTCATCTGGATTTTTGATGAAATCAAACTCTTTGATAAGATCATCGAAACAGATGTTCCAACTCCGTGATGCCTGCTTTAACCCATATATGGATTTAAGGAATCTACATGCTTTCCCGCTGCTCCCACTGTCAATGAAGCCCTCCGGCTGATCCATATAAACACATTCTTCTAAATCCCCATTTAGAAATGCCGTTTTAACGTCCATCTGCCAGATTTCATAGTCATAGTGAGCAGCAATAGCAAGTAGGATCCGAATGGATTTAAGCATGGCTACGGGCGAAAAAGTCTCGTCATAGTCCAAACCTGGTCTTTGACGAAAACCCTTCACCACAAGTCTTGCCTTGTCGGTTTCTACCTGCCCATCTACACCAATCTTTCTTTTAAAGATCCATTTGCATCCCACAGGTTTTACCCCAGGGGGTACAACGTCCAAAGTCCAAACTTTGTTGGTGTATATAGACTCCATTTCGGATCTCATGGCATCCAGCCACTTTACAGAGTCACCACTCGTGATAGCTTGCTGAAAACTGGTAGGATCATCATCCTCTATGATGCAGTCTTCTCTGTCACCATCAACGAGGAAACCGTAGTATCTCTCCGGTGGGCGAGAAGTCCTACCAGACCTACGGAGTGGCTGAGGTTCCTCAGTTTCTATTGCAACAGCCGGTTCAACCAAGTCGTCATTTGTAGTTTGTGTCTCTAGAACCTCTTCTAGATCCACCACATTGCCATCATCTTTATCTGTGAAAAACTCTTTTTCTAAGAATGTGGCATGCTGAGAAACATACACCTTTTGTTCCTCCTTGTGGTAGAATAGATATCCATAAGAGTTCTTTGGATATCCCACAAAGTTACACATGACTGACCGTGTCTCGAGTTTGTCCGGATTCTGCTTTTTAACATAGGCCGGGCAACCCCAAATCATAATTCTCTTAAGAGATGGTCTCTTCCCATGCCATATCGCATATGGGGTGGTAGATACGGTTTTAGTTGGAACCCTGTTCAAAAGAAACGCTGCAGTCTCCAATGCATGCCCCCAAAATGAGACAGGTAACTCAGCGTCACTCATCATGGACCGGACCATATCTAATAGGGTCCTATTCCGTCGTTCAGACACACCGTTGTGCTGTGGTGTGTAAGGAGGAGTGAGCTGAGAGAGAATCTCATTCTCTTTTAGGAAGTTTGCAAATTCTGTACTGAGGTATTCCCCACCTCGATCTGATCGAAGTATCTTGATACTCAAGCCGGTTTGTTTTTCTACTTCTTGTTTATATTCAGTGAATTTCTCGAAAGATTCGGATTTGTGCTTTAATAAAAATACATGACCGAATCTTGAGAAATCGTCAGTGAAAGTAATGAAGTAAGAAAAACCGCCTCTAGCTTGTGTAGACATTGGCCCACATACATCACTATGTATGAGTCCTAGGAGCTCGGTAGCTCTTTCTCCGTGTCCGGTAAACGGAGTTTTGGTCATTTTACCCTTGATACAAGACTGGCAAGTCGCATAAGATTTATATTCAAAAGGGTTTAAATATCCATCTTTGTGTAACTTGTTTAGTCTTGTTTCGTTAATATGACCAAGTCTACAGTGCCAAAGAAAAGCTTCATTTATTTCTGAAAGTTTTCTTTTCTTAGTGTGTTGTATACTGAAAACCGTGTGTTGATTTAGGACGTATATCCCGTTATTAAGTGTACCATACCCAACCAACATTTGATTCAGGTGAATGTTCATAACATTGTTCTGTCATACAAAATTATATCCTTCTTTGTCTAACAAAGAAACAAATATTATATTACAAAGTATACTTGGTACAAAATAACATGGGTTCAAAACCAATATACACCCAGATGGCAACCCCAAGTGATACTCTCCCACTGCGACTGTATGTACATTGGAACCATTTCCAACGCGGAGAGTATGGTCACCTGTCTTCAAAACCTTGCTATTTCTCAGCCCCTGCATAGAATTGCAAATGTGAGAACCTGAACCGGTATCTAATACCCAGGAAGTAGAGTTTATTGAAAAACAGTTTTCTGTCATAAACACACCTGAAGCGGAAGCATCCCCATGCTTCTTCTTGAGATTTAAGTACTCCGTACAGTTGCGCTTCTAATGTCCTGCATTGTGGCAATGAAAACATTCACCTTTCCCCGAGTCTCCAGCTTTGGACTTTTCCTTTCCCTTCACCTTTTTAACTCCACCCTTAGGATTGGTAGGCTTCTTCTTTTTCTTTCCTTTGCCCTTAGCCTTTGGGCGAGAAGAGGAAGATTGTCCAATAGTCATAACGGGAGTTTTCACTGATTTCAGTGTGCTCTCTGCACTCCTTAACATATTAAGGAGTTCAGGTAGTTCCCTCTCCATGTTGTGCATGTTGAAGTTAACTATGAACTGAGCAAAGGTGGAGGGAAGGGACTGCAGAATAATATTCGTATATTGTTCATTGTCCATCGTCCATCCAAGGTCCTCAAGCTCTTATATAAGAGCTATCATCTTCAGAACATGGTCTCCTACTGATGTGCCAGGGGCCATTCGCATCTGAAATAATTTCTTTGATGCTTCGTATCGTAATACGCGGGATTGCTCTCCATACAACTCATATGTCGTCCATATTCTCGTGCTGCTTTTGATGTGTATTGTCCATCGATGCAAGCGCGAGGTATTTGGCCATGGCACAGTCAGCGTCCCATGTCTTGCGGACTTCAATGTCCGCAACTGAGGATTTTGGACCTGGGGTGGGCGGGGCTGAAGCCGTGAGGACATATGATACTTTATCATAAGTCAAGGCTATTTTCAGATTCCTTAGCCAGTCTTTATAATTGGTCCCATTCAATTTGTTTTTATCTAGTAGAAGCTTGAGTCCAGTCATTGTTATCTGCCATTAAGAGAGAGAAAAGAATACACTCAGCGAAAGCTCTTGCATAGATCAGATTGGTTATTATCTTGTCTAATCGATGTTTTCCACTGCTTTAATCAAGTTTTTCTTTCAAACCTTAAAAAGAAAACTAGCCAGGATTAATTACAGTCTACAACTTCGCAAACCGTTCAGCCAGGCCAGTGTCGGTACTTGAGGGAGGTTCCCCGTGCTTTCGCACGGACCTAATTAAAGTAAATCTCGTTTTCCCAGAGGCGTAGCCCCGTTAACACCTTTCTAGACACCTAATGAGTTAGCTAATTATAAACTGCAAAACTCTCCTAGGAGCAACTATTGCCCACAGTGGGATCAGGATCCAACCATCATATGGAAGGTATGCAATCTCATTGCAAATCTCAACACTTGAAATTCCCGATGTGATTTTTACCCCTAGTACCTATGACCTTGGCTATGGTCAACAAATCATAAGTACTAGTCAAGTTCAGCCCGTCATTTCTTGATTAATCAGACCCGTTTACATGACCCTTGGCTAAGGTCAACAAAGTTATATGCCCGTCCTAATTAATCTGCATCATATGCATTGTAGGAAGACATCACTTAGCTACCGTACACTACGCCTTGGCTAAGGTCAACAAACGTAGCAGGAATACTAAGTACTCTACTTCCTAAAATGACGGAGGGTTGCGGATGATTTTTAAGAAAATCTTTAACGCTTTGAACTTGATATCGTCGTAGAATCAAATGGTTTTCAAAAGGAGTGGCTTGTGCTCCGCAGTTTTTGAAATACAGCTTTTTCATAAAGAGCCGAGTGGTTTTCAAATCCGATTCTACAACATCTTTTTAGGTTTATTTTCTTTACATTAATCATATTAATGTAATCCCATCATTTAAGTTCTTAAGCCAATCACAGAAAAGAAACGAAAATACAACGTACGCTTATGCCATCCGCATTCGCCGCAATGTTCCGTTATGCACCGTTAGGTTACTTAACTAACGGCATACCGGGACGGGACTAGCGCGGGTGTAAAACATAAGCAACGTCTACTATATATCATATATATAATATGTCATTCGTCTCAGATATCACAGAACACAGGCAGCAGAAACATAGATATAATGTGGGATATACTAGGACGTCCGTATTTAGTATTTAGCCAATAATAGAAAATACGGATTCCACAGTCGCGATGAATAGCCAAGCCCACACCCTGGACCCCTACGAGAGCGGAAAGCGACCCTACCAATTCTGGAGTTTAGGAGACCCGGTCTCGACTCCTCGAGATGGCCTCCCACTGAACCCCAGAACCCGGTCACCTGTGCTCCCCTCCTTGGGTCCATCCTAATGCGGAAAAGTAAATAATATACAACACTGGTGGCATCAACCTCAACCCGGAAGTGCCCCAAATAAAAGAATATTACATTACATTTGAATTTACATGAATGAAAATATAAAACTCTCATCTCACATAAAACCCCCCCGGCTATTCAATCGCGACAATCCTGCACATCATATCTCAGCAACACATAATATCTCATATCATCAACGTAAGTAAGTATGCGTACCCCGATTGTCGTTGATGTATAGCAACGAAACCGGCGATATCGAACATACTACACTTACGGTCACAGAAAAGAAAGTGTAAAACTGCAATATCTGGAATCCACATTCTCTTTAGACATCGTAAATGCGAAATATCACATACTTCGTATTTCATGTCTAGCTATATGAATTCCACACATTGCATCACATTCCAGATAAATAGACAGTATTAAAGTTTTCGAACGAATGATCAAATACCCAAAATTCCATAAAGCTCAACACTTGAGCGGAGTTCAAAAACCCGGAGTGTGTCACAGTAGTAGCGGTCCAGCCGTAGAAGGGTCAAGCCAACGCCTCACATGTGGCACGCCGTACTGCCCCAAACCCTAAGGTTCAAAAGGCAGTTCAAGACGGTCACATAATCGAGTTAAGATTTGTTGTCTTCTAGAGGGTCCACCACAAAACTTGCACGTATCTCCGAAAGATTTAAACCCCGTGAAAAGTGAGCAAATGATACTCGTTCGAACAATTCAATACTTTCTAATTTACCCGGAAAAGACACGGAATCAAAATTCCGATCGAATCATTGAACTCAAAACCATCCCCAGAACATTCAGCACAAGAATCAGATTAAACATACCTAAAACAATATACAAGCAGGTATAGGAATTACTGTGTAAATAAGAAGCTATGAAGCCTCTGTACGGCCGCGGAGCCGCGACCCAAGCAAGGATTGGCCGCGGTTCCGCGGCAGCTTGAACGGTTCATGGCTTCGTATTTCACAGTCTTTCTTAGATTTTCCTGCTTTATTTTTTAAGTATTTTTAATTCTGGAAAAACCACAGTTTCAAAAATTGTCCAGAGAGGGTTCTAAAAAACCGCATTTTGGTTCGATCGGAGTTTTTACTTCGTTAAAGTGTCGCCTAATGTTCTAGGTCGGCTCTGATACCAATGTTAGGTTTACCTAGCACCTCATAAAGGGTTTGGAAGCATCACATGTACCAAAGATTAAATTTTTAGGGTGCTAAGTAAGCATACAAAGAATCAATCCTAGAAAATTAGGGTTTCAAAACTATAATCAACATCACAAGCAACAAAGGCTAGGGTTTTGAGAGTACAACCTTTGTAGCTCCCTACGCTAGACTCCTTGGCCACTTGAGGGTTGAAGAAGGGTTCGCTTGAAGTCTTCTAGTGTCCACGACGATCCACCCGAAGCTCTTTTGTCCAAGCTTGCAACTTCACTTGATCAAGAGAAAGAAATGAAGCCAACACTCTAAACAAGTGGGCAAGACTTGTGTAGAATGATGTTGTGGTGGCTTTTCTCACTTCAAAATCCTAACTTGGTGAGTAATTTGCTCACTGGAGAAATCTAGAGAGCAAAAGAAGAAGGAGGAAGAAGATGATGGCCTTTTTAGAACAAGAGAAAAGATAATCTCTTTTGAAAAAATAGAAAATATATGTATATATATTTTCCACTTCTCATCTCAAACCATGGTTATATCATATGGATATTATTTCACATGAGTTAAAACATAAAAGAAAAGATTAACACATGGTTAAAAGGTAGGTGAGCATGGTTAGTTGAAGAAGAGTGTAGAAACCATGTATTTGTTAGTGTATATGCCCTAGGGGCCATTATTGTATCATACTAGTTTGTATATTACTTAATGGAAGCTTGGGATATTCACATGTATATAACAGTCTTGCTAAACATGGTAGTATGCTACTTGGTTTTTCTATCTTAATATGTGAGTATACGTATTGATAGAGCTCTTAGGATCTTGCTTGACTACCAGCGTTGTGATGGCAGTCATACTAGTGGGGGCTGGGTAGTATACAAGCACATCCTTATTCAGGTCCCTAGTCGTTGGATTATCGAGACAGGGCATCGATACTCTGGAGTAGACTAGTGTGTACGCTTCTCATCCCAGTTGGGGAGATGGTCTGTCCCACAGCCGTCAGTACGTCGTACTGGAGATAGTATGCAGGTGCTCGTTGGGTTACGGGTACACCGGACAGGACTCACAGGGAACTGTTGGTTGGTTTTATACCAGTCGTCAGTGAACAGCTCCCAGGTGACATGAGTACAGCATAGTCCGCAGACTTGACACTGCTACTTCGCCTCGAGTGTGTCCCACTGTTCTTAGATTGCTACCCTACCATGGCTCAAAGGAGTCGTGCAAACAGGTAGCAGTTGGGTGCAGTCCCGAGCACTTGGAGGCAGTAGCGGTTAGACAGGATTCGTCTCTCTCGGTATTGGGAGTTGATATCGCGCTGTGTCAGAGAGCCATTACGCAAAGTCCCTGGTCAGGGCAAGCGAGATTTGCAGGTAGGTTCCAGTAGTTTCTCAGGGTGTAATGGGCTTCCCTCCGACACGACTTATACCGCTATTAGGGGACTGACGCTTGCCGCCCCCCTAGGCCCGATATGCGATAGTCTTCGACGAACGGACCGGACTGTACGGAGATTGTCACATCAGACTCAGTAGGAGTTCGGATGGGTTTCCTCATCGGCCTTCTTATTGACATCTACCTGGGGACCGTTACGTACAGCTAGTGCCGCTTGCGGTCTGTGGTTAAACCCACTGCCAGTGTAACACCCGAGCCCAATACTACTATTTTCTATTATTGGTTGAGCATTAGATATTACTCATTTCATTTATCTTGCTTGTTTGGGTCTTACTGTAAAATTTTATCTGGCTAAGTCATTCTGCATATAACAAATTTTAGCACCTAAAATAAAATTGAAAATATTCATCTTGGCCTACTTGACACCCTTAGCCTCGTGGTAGCGTCCGTGCATTGTGTTCTCGTCCCGTTCAGTGAAACGGGCGAGTTTGGATGGCTACGTGCACGTGCGTGTGTCCGTTTTGGGAGTATGCTTTTTTAATCATAAAACATTTCATTTTAAAATTTGGAACCCGCTTAAAATCCTATTATTTGAATTTCGAATTTTTGGACCCAACCCGGGCGCAATTTGGAAATGTTTCATTTGGCGCCAAAATCCCAAATTTTAATATTATTAAAACCTTCGCATATATTTTTTCTAACTAATCTGATATCTTACTGTTCATTACCTATCTTTTAAATCTTTAAGTTAACCATATAATATTTTTACAATCTTTTATATCCTTCTCAATTTATTCTCTCAGCCAATCGCAACCTCTCCTTTAACCCCGTGGGCCCCATTTTCTCTCTCTCTCTCATATATCCTCTCGTACTTCTCTTTATCATTCTTTCTCTTCTTCCTTCATGTCTCGTTTCTCATTTTTTTAACTGTTCTTTTGTTGCCGGAATTCCGTCGTGCCGGTGACGCTTCTCGACGTTCCAGCGAGGTATCCCGACCCGTGTGGTTCCTTTGTTCGTCGTTTGGGTTCATTCCGTGAACCGTGCGCCCGTCGCGAGTTTTCCCCGCCGACGGTTAACGTTCTGTTTTCCTGATTCGCGACCCACAAGGCAAGTTAATCTTGCTACATGCTATATAATTCATTTTATACCTATTTAAATAAATACCATACCTATAGTTTAAATCTTGTGCCTCATGTTTAATTTTATAACGTTTCGATGTTCCGTTGGCATCCGTTTATATCATATTAAATCTAGATCATGAAAACTTATCTTGTGACATACTAGATTACATTATACTGCAACCATATCATTTAAAATATATATCGTCGTAATATTTATTATTATTATCTTTAATTAGTTTATAATCTTCATTTTATAATGTTATACATTTGAAAATCTTATAGTTTACACATGAAACGTCCTTGGAAAATCGGATATGACAAATCTGAAATTTACTGTACATCTTATCTTATAAAATTCATTATAAATCATAGAAAAATCATTAATATACGTTCTTTAGTTCGTTACGAAGCTAACTCAGAATACTATAAATGTATGAAATATTTACTAGCAAAATAAATTGTTTAAATAATGTAAAATGCAAATGAAAATGTCTCCAAACTGCTGTCCAGGGAAATTCCAGCAGCAAACTTTCAACTTCGAATATTCATAACTTTTTGTAGGGACAACCTGAGATGCTTATACTTATAAAACTGAAAACCTTATTGAATTATCTTCGTTTTGGTATAAGACACGTCCCTTTTGGAGAACGTTTGTTATTTTTAAGCTATTTTACAAATTAGGATGACGCTGAATTTCTGAACGGAACTTTCTTGTGTTGGTTAATCAATACCACTTTTATAGTTGTTAATCGCTTTGAATATGCTATCCATATTAATATTTATATCACATATTGCTTAATTGTACATCCCACGTTTCCATTTTATAGTTTTATAACTTTTCGGATACCCGTTTGCATCCATCACATTTAAGATACATATAATTGCATCCATAGATCACATTACTACATAATAATGTGATATTAACATTCCATGTTTAATAAATTGCATCCTAATTAATATTGGAACTATAAATGTAACCCTAATCGATAACTGTGCATCCATATCCTTGAAATTATATCTATTTGCATATCATATTACATGTTCCAGTTTATTGTTTTGATAGTATTCATGTTTGTTTATTTATACACATGTTTATGATAGTTTGATTATGAACACCCACATGACATCTTGTGCTTCCTGACAGGATCTGTTACACTTCCTACTTGACATGACATGGTACCGTACACTCTTGACATGACACCTTTATACATTACCTGGCTTGACCTGATGTACCATGACCCGACCTATTACCTGATCTCGTTACTAATGCCAACAAACCTGACATGTAGTCCTCATGGACCATTCCTGTTGTCTATCCAGACAAACCTGCTTTTATCTGATCCTGTGTTGGCATTAGTTCTTGATTACTGAATACCTGACTCGACATACATAACTTGGGGGTATGGGAAAATCAAAGGTGAAACCGACTTGTAACTCAACAGTTCGATACCTGTTCTGATCAGTCTTACGGGCTAGGCCAGCCCCGGAGTGATGATGCTGACATCACTCGCCCATCCTGCTACCTGTTACTGCCTAGCGGCACGTCTCGGATTCAGCCCCGAGGATCTTGACCGTGGTCCCGGGCACGCACGGGATACTATTGAGTTACATCGACGATTCATCAATTGATTTCAAAGACTTTAGAATAGAAAACCTGATAGAACAGTTTAGTTTACCCACTGCACGCTACCCTGTACTGGTATGATTCATATTATTGTTATTCATGCTGTATTCATGTTTATATTGCATTGCCTGCTACACTGTTCATATTATATTACTTGATGACATGACGCGCTGACGTCTGGATTTTGCATGGCCCAGATTCCGTACCGCTGTTGCAGTCCGAGCAGGAGTACTTCAGCCAGCAGGCTGAGCTGTGAGTTCAGTAGTAGTTAGTTTTATTTCCTGCATTTATTTCCTGATGTGAGCCCGCATTATGGGACACATTTTTCAGTTATTTGTATTGGATCATTTGCTTCCGCATTTATTTATTATTGACTCCTGTTATTCTGGATTATGGACATGTTTTAGATAGTTTTATCTTGTTCTTGATATCTCTACAGCCGTAATGTGACTGTGGATGGATACTTCCTACCCACAGGTAGCATGGTTGGCTATGTCACGTGCCCAATCTAGCGTACTCTGGGAAGCGGGGCGTGACATGGTTCTTTTGGTATCAGAGCCATAGGATAGTCGGGTTGATTCTTTTGTAGTTGGGTGTTGTACCCAATACACGAATCAGAATACCCGTGTTTTGGAAACATGTCCTGCCACTTTACCGTTTACCATTCTTGAATCACATTCTTCCTGATTATATCTTTTACGATGTGCAAACTTCCTTTGCATATCGACTCGAAACCTGATTCCTTGTTATCTCTAGGACTTAGGCGACTTGGGTAGAGTTATGTAATTGTGTCTATGATACCGCGGCATAGTTACAATGCGGCACTCTATTTAAGTATCTTGGAGTTCTAGACTTGATCTATATTCAGAATCTATCATCATGCTAATGTTGGGTGTTTTGAGTTCAGGAATATGGCCGGTAAGAATTTGAAGACGTATCAAGGCGTGTGGACGAAGCCGCCATGCTTGGAGTGATAAGGGGAATGCTGGAGAATCAAAGAAACAGACCGAGCTAATCCAGCAGCAAGCGGACTCGTTTTGGGAAGGTTTGCAGATCGTTCAGCAGTCTGTGAACAATGTTGGAGCTAGACCAGTTGATCGAGTAGGGACCGTAGCAGATTTCAGGCGGTTGGGTCCGTCTACATTTACTGATTTAAAGGAGCCGTTGCCAGTGGAGCAGTGGCTAGTTGACACAGAGAACTTGCATTTTGCGGCACAGATTCCATATGACAAAAAGGTTGTTGTGGTACGCATTCAGCTAGTGGACTACGCCCGAGAATGGTGGCTTGTTGAGGAGACCCGCTTGCCCAAGCCGATCAAGTGGGCGGATTTTTCTAAGAGTTTCCTGAAGAAGTTCTTCCCGCGGACTGCACGGGAGGAAATGGAAGAGAAGTTCATCGGACTAAAGCAGAAGGGAGCACCCGTAGATGTGCATGTAGAAGAATGGACGAGACTCAGTAGTTTCGCTGGACCTTTAGTTGCCAACGATGCAGACAGGGCACGGAGGTTCATGCACATACTGGACGTGGACATCCAGAGGCAGATTGTCTCCCTGGGTTTGACCACTTTCTCACAAATACTTGCAGCAGCCAAGAGCAGCAGAGTTTATTTGGGATGAAAGGGAGTTTGCAGCAGATAGCAATTGCGTTAAGGAAGCAGTTCGGTCGAGCCGGTCGAGTTTAGGGCTAGGCCGACAAACAATATTCTTGCATCAATGGAAGTGATGAAAGTAAAGAGACGGCTGTTGTTCGTGATTCTATGGACGTGTTTGAAGATATATCGGGTTTACCGCCGAGGAGAGACGTGGAGTTCGCAATTGATCTTATTCCTGGGACAGCACCAGTATCCGAAGCGTATTATCCAATGGTGCCAGTAGAATTGGAAGAAGTCAAGAAACAGGTTGCAGAATTGCTTGAAAAGGGTTGGATTCGAAGCAGTAACTCGCCTTGGGGAGCTCCAGTTCTTCTAGTAAAGAAGAAGGATGGCACAAGAAGGATGTGCATCGACTATCGAGAATTAAACCGGATGCCTATTAAGAACAAGTACCCTATCCCTCGCATTGGAGAACTTTTTGAGCAGCTTAGTGACGCGAGGGTATTCTCGAAGCTGGATTTGCGATCCGGATATCATCAGTTCCGAGTGAAAACAGAAGATATTTGCAAGACGGCGTTCCGAACTCGGTATGGACATTACGAGTACTTAGTGATGCCCTTCGGAGTAACGAATGCGCCGGCAGTATTCATGGACTTGAGGAACCGAATCTTTTCACCGTTCTTGGATCAGTTCATTGTGGTATTCATTGACGATATTCTGGTTTACTCGAAGAGTTTTGAAGAGCATGCTGAGCATTTGAAGATCGCACTGCAGACGTTGAGACAAGAGAAATTGTATGCGAAGATGAGTAAGTGCGAGTTTTGGCTGGAGGAAGTAAGGTTTTTGGGGCATGTTGTGTCTGGCGATGGCATTGTCGTCGATCCAGAAAAGATTGCAGCAGTTCGAGATTGGCCTATTCCAAAGAATGTTGCTGAGATAAGAAGTTTCCTTGGATTAGCCGGATACTACAGGAGATTTGTGGAGAACTTTGCTCGTCTGGCATAGCCGTTGACCAAGCTTACGCGCAAGGAGGTACCTTTTGTACGGACGGATAAGTGTGCGTTAGCTTTCGAGACGTTGAAGCAGAAGTTGATAACCGCCCATATTCTGACCGTGCCAGACAATTCCGGAGGATTGGTGATTCACAGCGACGCATTTGGGAAAGGATTGGGATGTGTTTTGATGCAGCATGGGAAGGTTGTAGCATACGCATCGAAATAGTTGAAGACCCATGAGAAGAATTATCCAACTCATGACTTGGAGCTTGCGGCTGTGATTTTCGCTTTGAAGATTTGGAGACACTACCTTTTGGACGAAAGAGTTGAAGTTTTTACAGATTACAAGAGTCTGAAGTGTGTTCACTCAGAAGGAGTTGAATATGATTCAGCGTAGATGGTTGGAGCTAATGGCCGACTACGACCTTGATCTTAAATACCATCCGGGAAAGGTTAACGTCGTGCCGGATGCGCTTAGTCGGTTACCAGCAATTCAGGTGTTAACTACGCAGAGGGAGATCATTGCAGATTTTCGAAGATTTGACTTGGAAGTTGTGCTACCGCGTTCTACGGGACAGTTGATGCAATTGCAAGTACAGTCGTCTTTAATTGAGAAAATTATAGCAGCACAATCGCAGGATCCTAGACTGCAAAAGTTTCGAGAGCAGGTTGAAGACGGACTACGAACAGATTTACTGGTCCACAAAGATGGTTCGTTGAGGTATGGTAGCCGTTTGTGTGTGCCAAAGGGGGATGTTCGTGAAGATCTTATGAAGGAGGCACACAGTTCAGCTTATTCTGTACATCCAGGAGGTACAAAGATGTACCGAGATATTCGACAACATTTCTGGTGGGAAGGCATGAAACGGGAGATTGCTCGCTTCATGGCTAAGTGCTTGGTATGTCAGCAAGTCAAGGCTGAACACCAAAGGGTTGCTGGTTTGTTGCAACCACTTCCGATTCCTCAGTGGAAGTGGGAACATATAACCATGGATTTCGTGACGGCTTTACCGCGAAGTTCAAAGGGCAACAATGCAGTATGGGTGAATGTCGATCGATTGACCAAGGCAGCTCACTTTATTCCTTTCCGGGTTGGTCAATCAACGGAGACTTTGGCAGAGCGTTACATGCAGGAGATTGAAAGATTGCATGGCGTACCAGTGAGCATCGTGTCCGATCGGGACACTCGGTTCTTATCACACTTCTGGAGGAGTTTACAGAAAAGTTTGGGGACTCGATTGAAGTTTAGCACAGCTTATCATCCTCAAACTGATGGTCAGTCGGAGAGAACGATCCAAACTCTTGAGGATACGTTGAGAACATGAAGGTTGGACTTCAAGGGGTCTTGGGAGGATCATCTACTTTTGGTGGAGTTGTCTTACAACAACAGTTTTCAGGCAACTATTCAGATGGCTCCATTTGAAGCTTTGTATGGTCGTAAGTGCCGTTCACCTGTTTGTTGGGATGATGTTGGTGAACGAAGATTATTGGGACCAGATTTAGTAGTGCAGACAGTTGAGAAGGTTAACACTATCAGAAAGCATATGAAGGCAGCTCAAGATAGACAGAAGAGTTGGGCTGACACGTCAAGAAGACCTCTAGAGTTCGCCGTGGGTGATTTGGTATTCTTGAAGCTATCACCGACTAGAGGGGTGATTCGTTTTGGGAGTCGAGGAAAGCTTAGTCCTCGATTCATTGGACCCTTCGAGATATTGGAGCGCACTGGAGGGGTAGCGTACCGTTTGGCGTTACCGCAGTCCTTGGCAGATATGCACGATGTGTTTCACGTATCTCAACTACGAAGGTATGTTCGAGATGAAACACACGTCTTGGATCATTCGGAGTTAACAGTACGGGAAGACCTGACTTTTGAGGAGCGACCGGTTGAAATCATGGATCGAAGGGAAAAGATTCTTAAGAACAAGGTTATCCCCCTTGTGCTAGTTTCTTGGGGTAATCGATCGCATGGAGAGTCCACGTGGGAGCGAGAAGACGAGATCCGACAGAAGTTTCCTCACCTTTTCCTGTAGTTTTCTATCTTGTATTCTTGGAATTTCGAGGACGAAATTCTTTTGTAGTTGGGTATAATGTAACACCCGAGCCCAATACTACTATTTTCTATTATTGGTTGAGCATTAGATATTACTCATTTCATTTATTTTGCTTGTTTGGGTCTTACTGTAAAATTTTATCTGGCTAAGTCATTCTGCATATAACAAATTTTAGCACCTAAAATAAAATTGAAAATATTCATCTTGGCCTACTTGACACCCTTAGCCTCGTGGTAGCGTCCGTGCATTGTGTTCTCGTCCCGTTCAGTGAAACGGGCGAGTTTGGATGGCTACGTGCACGTGCGTGTGTCCGTTTTGGGAGTATGCTTTTTTAATCATAAAACATTTCATTTTAAAATTTGGAACCCGCTTAAAATCCTATTATTTGAATTTCGAATTTTTGGACCCAACCCGGGCGCAATTTGGAAATGTTTCATTTGGCGCCAAAATCCCAAATTTTAATATTATTAAAACCTTCGCATATATTTTTTCTAACTAATCTGATATCTTACTGTTCATTACCTATCTTTTAAATTTTTAAGTTAACCATATAATATTTTTACAATCTTTTATATCCTTCTCAATTTATTCTCTCAGCCAATCGCAACCTCTCCTTTAACCCCGTGGGCCCCACTTTCTCTCTCTCCACTTTTTCTCTCTCTCTCATATATCCTCTCGTACTTCTCTTTATCATTCTTTCTCTTCTTCCTTCATGTCTCGTTTCTCATTTTTTTAACTGTTCTTTTGTTGCGGGAATTCCGTCTTGCCGGTGACGCTTCTCGACGTTCCAGCGAGGTACCCCGACCCGTGTGGTTCCTTTGTTCATCGTTTGGGTTCATTCCGTGAACCGTGCGCCCGTCGCGAGTTTTCCCCGCCGAGAGTTAACATTCTGTTTTCCCGATTCGCGACCCATCAAGGCAAGTTAATCTTGCTACATGCTATATAATTCATTTTATACCTATTTAAATAAATACCATACCTATAGTTTAAATCTAGTGCCTCATGTTTAATTTTATAACGTTCCGATGTTCCGTTGGCATCTGTTTATATCATATTAAATCTAGATCATGAAAACTTATCTTGTAACATACTAGATTACATTATACTGCAACCATATCATTTAAAATATATATCGTCGTAATATTTATTATTATTATCTTTAATTAGTTTATAATCTTCATTTTATAATGTTATACATTTGAAAATCTTATAGTTTACACATGAAACGTCGTTGGAAAATCGGATATGACAAATCTGAAATTTACTGTACACCTTATCTTATAAAATTCATTATAAATCATAGAAAAATTATTAATATACGTTCTTTAGTTCGTTACGAAGCTAACTCAGAATACTATAAATGTATGAAATATTTACTAGCAAAATAAATTGTTTAAATAATGTAAAATGCAAATGAAAATGTCTCCAAACTGCTGTCCAGGGAAATTCCAGCAGCAAACTTTCAATTTCGAATATTCATAACTTTTTGTAGGGACAACCTGAGATGCTTGTACTTATAAAACTGAAAAGCTTATTGAATTATCTTCGTTTTGGTATAAGACACGTTCCTTTTAGAGAACGTTTGTTATTTTTAAGCTATTTTACAAATTAGGATGACGCTGAATTTCTGAACGGAACTTTCTTGTGTTGGTTAATCAATACCACTTTTATAGTTGTTAATCGCTTTGAATATGCTATCCATATTAATATTTATATCACATATTGCTTAATTGTACATCCCACGTTTCCATTTTATAGTTTTATAACTTTTCGGATACCCGTTTGCATCCATCGCATTTAAGATACATATAATTGCATCCATAGATCACATTACTACATAATAATGTGATATTAACATTCCATGTTTAATAAATTGCATCCTAATTAATATTGGAACTATAAATGTAACCCTAATCGATAACTGTGCATCCATATCCTTGAAATTATATCTATTTGCATATCATATTACATGTTCCAGTTTATTATTTTGATAGTACTCATGTTTGTTTATTTATACACATGTTTATGATAGTTTGATTATGAGCACCCACATGACATCTTGTGCTTCCTGACAGGACCTGTTACACTTCCTACTTGACATGACATGGTACCGTACACTCTTGACATGACACCTTTATACATTACCTGGCTTGACCTGATGTACCATGACCCGACCTATTACCTGATCTCGTGCCTAATGCCAACAAACCTGACATGTAGTCCTCATGGACCATTCCTGTTGTCTATCCAGACAAACCTGCTTTTACCTGATCCTGTGTTGGCATTAGTTCTTGATTACTGAATACCTGACTCGACATACATAACTTGGGGGTATGGGAAAATCAAAGGTGAAACCGACTTGTAACTCAACAGTTCGATACCTGTTCTGATCAGTCTTACGGGCTAGGCCAGCCCCGGAGTGATGATGCTGGCATCACTCGCCCATCCTGCTACCTGTTACTGCCTAGCGGCACGTCTCGGATTCAGCCCCGAGGATCTTGACCATGGTCCCGGGCACGCACGGGATACTATTGAGTTACATCGACGATTCATCAATTGATTTCAAAGACTTTAGAATAGAAAACCTGATAGAACAGTTTAGTTTACCCACTGCACGCTACCCTGTACTGGTATGATTCATATTATTGTTATTCATGCTGTATTCATGTTTATATTGCATTGCCTGCTACACTGTTCATATTATATTACTTGATGACATGACGCGCTGACGTCTGGGTTTTGCATGGCCCAGATTCCGTACCGCTGTTGCAGTCCGAGCAGGAGTACTTCAGCCAGCAGGCTGAGCTGTGAGTTCAGTAGTAGTTAGTTTTATTTCCTGCATTTATTTCCTGATGTGAGCCCGCATTATGGGACACATTTTTCAGTTATTTGTATTGGATCATTTGCTTCCGCATTTATTTATTATTGACTCATGTTATTCTGGATTATGGACATGTTTTAGATAGTTTTATCTTGTTCTTGATATCTCTACAGCCGTAATGTGACTGTGGATGGATACTTCCTACCCACAGGTAGCATGGTTGGCTATGTCACGTGCCCAATCTAGCGTACTCTGGGAAGCGGGGCGTGACAGCCAGCGTAGTAGTCGAGTCTCTAGAGTCCCACACAGAGAGTTTCCCTACTCCAGGCGAAACGATATAGAGGTCGTATGGTTTTACGACAAGGGTTCGGACGCATACGTGTATTTACGCACGTACGACTTTCGGACAGTTTTTACCAGTCGGCTTTGGTTTAAGCCAGTTACTGGTATCCGGTTACTGGATTTATACAGTCTAAAGTTTTTCCGTATTTTTGCGGAAAGGAGGGGCGTTCTCGTAATTGCGCGAGAAGCTTCTAGAAGGTGGTGACTAAGGAGGTTTAGGTGGCATATACAATGAATGTGATTAGTGAGTCATATGGATGATTCATCCATGTCATTAATGCATGATAAATGCTTAATGACTCATGGAGTGAATCATCACTTGATATTATCAAGCATGGTTGTTAAATTGTTTTATTTTTTTTTCTTGATAAAAAGAAATGCTTGATATATATTATCATAACTCATTATTCTCACTTCATTATTATTCTCATCTTCTCTCTCCTCAAGCTCTCCCTCTTCAAACCCTAATCCTCCCCTCTCATGTGTTGAGTACAAGGATTAGCTAGACTAATTAAACCATAACCCTTACTCTATATCACCTAGCTTCTTTGATTAGCACTTAAAGAAGTTTAGTTGCCTCAAGTTTAGAGGCTAAGCTTGGAGTAAAGCTCTCGGGTCGATCGTCTACTACTTCGAGAAGGCCGAAGGAGGAGGAGGAGTTCGCAAAGACGAAGGACACGATTCGTTAGGTATAATCCCTAAACATAGTAGTATAGAACTTCTATGTTTGTAGTTAGTTATCGTTTAGCTTCGATTCAAGCGGTTAGTCGATGTTTGTGCTTTAAACAAGTTCGTTTTTAAAATTTCTGCCTCCCCACAAGTATTGGGGTGTTGTACATCGACTTACAGTGGTATCAGAGCCTCGCTAAACAATAAATAACTTACTTGCAAATTTTTATGAATTTCGAACGGAAAAAACGAAACCGGAAAACCCCGAAATCACAAGTTTCTGTCGATTTTTAAATGAAGTCCAAAAATTTTTCAGGGATGTTCAGAAAGCTTGAAAAGACACTAGAAGAACACCCAAGAAAATTGGGCCCCTGAATCGCCTAAAGAGCCGCGGATCCCACCGATCCGCCGCGCTTCCGCCGCCGAGTTGGCAATTCAGGAACCCAATTTTCCTGTGTTGCTTCTATGTGATATTTGGTATTTTCTGGAAGTTTTAATTTTTGCTCAGGTTTCAGATTTACAGAGAAGTATTGGAGCAAAATTAAAAGTGTTTAATCGATCGAAATTATACAGTATTTGCTTGTTGGATTATATCTGTGTTTGTATAATGTGTTCGTAAACCTCCCCTAACTGCTAGTATGTCGGTTGGCAGGGGGTTGCACATTTCTGTAATGGATTTTATCTGTTTGTGCATATGAACTGCGTTGGACTGTTGTGATGTATAGCCGGGGTTATGTGATGGGTTTTTATTTAATTCATTTGATGTAAATGTAATTTGTTGTAATATTATTTTGCGGGGCACATCCAGGTTGCGGTTGTAGCCACCGATGTATTATTTCATTTTACTGTTTTTGCTCCTAGGACAGACCCAAGATGGGGTGCACAAACTGCCAGATGGGTAGTTTGCCGTACCCGTTGGGGTCTTGGGTGGGGTAATGGCTATTCATCACAACTGTGTAATCCGTCTTTTGTTGCAGGCTCAAAACAAACACGGATTGCTTGCAAATCCAATTAAGTTCATCTGTGATCTGGAATGAATATCATTGCGTCAGACGAATGTAAAATATCTATATATATGATTGCTATTTTAGACGTCACTTATGTTTTACACCCGCGCTAGCCCAGTCCCCGCTCTGTCGTTAGTTAAGTAACCTAACGAGTAATGACGGGACCCAGTGGCGAATGCGGATGGCATAAGAGGGCGTCATAATTTTCGTTGTTCTCTGCAATGATAGGTTAATGATGGGACGCATTATCTATAATGCAAAGAAAAATAAACCAAAGTTTTAATCGTTGGAACAATTTAAAAGAAACCACTCGGTTAATTTTAAAAAACAGATATTTTTAAATGCGGAGTTTTAACCACTCCTTTTAAAAGCTATCAGGTTCCTTCGGTTATATCAAGTTCACTACGTTCACGGTTTCGCCAAAACCATTCGTAGCCCTCCGTCATTTCATCTGGGTATTCAGTAGTATTCAAGCTATGTATTTTGACCTAACGCCAAGGCATAGTGTTTGGTAGCTACTGGATATTCATTTGTTGCATAGATAGATGAGTTAGTTTGGGACAATCGTATTATCATTTTGGCCGAACGTCAAGGATATATACGGATGGGTTCAAATTGACAAGATAATGATGGGTAGAACTTGATATGTGACTTATGACATTTTGACCTAACGCCAAGGTCATAAGAGCATGGGGCAAAAATGAATATCGGGAATTTCTAAAGAAACTGAAATTTGCAAAGAAATGCATACCATTTGGAGTTTGATGAATGTTGGTAGCATTCCTTCAACATTATCATACGATGATATTTGGATCCCGATCCTACTGTGAGTATATGCTACTTATCAGGATATTCGTTACTTAACGATCAATGCTATAAACCAAGTAGGTGTCAAGAAAAGTGTCAGCGGGGTTACGCCCCCAGAGAAAAGAGGTTATTTAATTAAGGAACTTCGCGAAAGCGTTGGAAAACCTCCCTCGAAGTATCGACACTAGCCTGGCTGAACGGTTAAGCAAGAATTGTACGGTGAGAATAGTCCTGGCTAGTTCTTCTTTTATGGTTTGAGGAAGGATTCGAGAAACAGTGGGAGCCATCCAGTTTAGATAAACTAAAAACCACTCTAAACTTGCAAGAGCATCATGCTAAAGAGTTTTCTTCTCTCTCTCCTAATTGCAGCGACCCTGAAAATGACTGGACTTAAGTTACTTTTAGAGAAAAATATACTGACAGGGCCAAACTATAAAGATTGGCTGCGGAATGTCAAAATGGCTTTGACCTATGACAAATTGGGGTACGTCCTCACCGCTACGGCACCTGCTGTCCCTGGTCCCAAATCCAGTAATGTGGATAAGGAAATCCGCAAAACCAGGGATTTTGATTGCGCGAAAGCCAAGTGCATCGTGCTTGCCTCGATGGACAATGAACATCAGAGGAGGCACGAGGATATGGAACTAGATGCCATATTTCTCCATACAAAGGAACTTTATGGAGAGCAATCTCGTATAGCAAGATACGAGACCTCAAAGAACTTGTTTCGAGCGAGGTTGGCTGTCGGATCATCGGTAGGAGAACATGTCCTAAAGATGATCGGCTATATAGAAGAGCTCGCAAATCTTGGGACGACTTTGGATAATGAGCTCTATACAGACCTTATTCTCCAGTCCCTTCCTTCCACCTACGCCCAGTTTATCCTGAACTTCAACATTCAAAGAAAAGAAGTTGAACTTCCGGAACTCCTAAACATGTTAAGGAGTGCAGAGGGCACCTTGCAGAAGGCAAGGGAAACACTCGCTATGTTTGTTGGCGGTGCATCTTCTTCCGGGTCCAAGGCTAGGGCCAAAGGAAGGAAGAAGAAGGCCGTCCCCAGACCTAGAGGAGGTGTTAGTAAGGTGGGAGGGAAGGGAAAGAAAAAGTTGCCGGTACCAGTAGTGGCTCAGGATGAGTGTTTCCATTGTCATAGGAAAGGGCACTGGAAGAAGGATTGCAAGGCGTGGATCGCCAAGAACCAAGGACCGAAGCAAGCTGTGGTTTCGACTTCAGGTGTGTTTGTAATTGAGAATTGTTTGTCAATCAACTCTACTTCCTGGGTATTGGATACCGGATCAGGATCTCATATTTGCAATTCATTGCGGGTACTGAGAAACCGTAGAGTGCTGAAGGAAGGTGATATGACCCTAAAGGTTGCTAACGGAGCTAGCGTGGGAGCTGCGTCCATCGGGGATTATCACCTAGGATTGACGAGTGGACACATTTTGGTTTTACATAACTGTTTTTTTGTACCAAGCTTAACGTGTAATATCATATCAGTTTCCTTGTTATCAAATAAAGGTTATGATTTCACGTTTGTAAGAGATGTTGTTAACATCCACCTTAATCATAGTTTGATTGGGTCAGGTACACTAAATAACGGTATATATGTTTTAAACCAACTCCAAATTTTCAATGTCCAGAACACACTAAAAAGAAAGTCTCCAGATTTAAATAAAGCTTTCTTATGGCATTGTAGACTGGGTCACATCAATGAGAGAAGGTTGACTAAGTTGCATAGAGAAGGATATTTGGACTCGTTCGAATATCAAACTTATGACACTTGTCAATCTTGTCTCAAAGGAAAGATGACAAAGACTCCATTTACTGGACAAGGAGTAAGAGCGAGCGAGCTCTTAGGACTCATACACAGCGATGTATGTGGTCTAATGTCTACACATGCAAGAGGTGGTTTTTCCTATTTCATTACTTTCACGGATGATTACTCAAGATACGGATTCATTTATCTGATGAAACATAAATCCGAGGCTTTTGAGAAATTCCAAGAGTATAAGAATGAAGTAGAAAACCAAACCGGCAAAAGTATCAAGACACTTAGATCTGATCGAGGTGGTGAATACTTGAGTGCCGAGTTCCTAGGTTACCTAAAAGAGAAAGGAATTCTCTCTCAGCTTACTCCTCCATACACTCCACAGCATAACGGTGTATCGGAGAGACGGAATCGAACCCTATTGGATATGGTACGATCCATGATGAGTAATGCTGAGTTACCGCGATCTTTCTGGGGTTATGCGCTAGAATCAGCGGCATATCTTTTGAACATGGTACCTACCAAGACTGTGCCTACCACTCCATATCAGATGTGGAGCGGAAAGAAACCCCATCTACAGTATATAAAGATTTGGGGATGTCCAGCTTTTGTTAAAAAGCAGCATGTGGACAAGCTCGAGGCACGATCAGTAAAGTGTAAGTTTGTGGGATATCCAAAGCACTCCAGGGGATATCTATTCTATTACGCAGAGGAACAAAAGGTATTTGTTTCTCGTAATGCCCATTTTCTAGAACATCAGTTTTTAGAAAAGGAATCAAGTGGGAGCGAAATAGAACTGGAAGAAATTCCAGAACAACAGACTAATACTGAAAGTTTGGTAGAACCAGTAGTTCAAAAAGAACAGGACATTCCCGCACCCCTTCGCAGGAGCAGTAGGCCGTCTCATCCGCCTGAGAGATACTACGGTTTTCTCATAGATGGGGATAGAGAGGATTGCATCATAGATGATGATGAACCTACTGACTTCCAGCAAGCCATCCAGAGCGGCGACTCGATACGATGGCTAGATGCAATGCAGACCGAAATGGAGTCCATGTACACCAACAAAGTATGGACTTTGGACTTTGCTCCAGATGGGGTAAAACCCATAGGATGCAAATGGATCTTCAAGAAAAAGATTGGTGTAGATGGACAGGTGGAAACCTACAAAGCTAGACTTGTTGCAAAGGGTTTTCGTCAAAGACCTGGTTTGGACTATGACGAAACTTTTTCTCCAGTGGCTATGCTCAAATCCATTCGGGTCCTTCTTGCTATTGCTGCGTTCCATGATTATGAAATCTGGCAGATGGACGTAAAGACGGCTTTTCTGAATGGAAATTTAGAAGAGTGCGTCTATATGGATCAGCCAGAGGGTTTCAATCAGAGTGGGAGCAGCAGGAAAGTATGCAAGCTGCTTAAGTCCATTTATGGACTAAAGTAGGCATCGCGGAGTTGGAACATCTGTTTTGATGAGACAGTCAAAGAATATGACTTTATCAAAAATCCAGATGAACCGTGCATATATAGTAAAGTTGTAGCCAGAAGTGTCGTATTCCTCGTCTTGTACGTGGATGACATTCTATTGATAGGAAATGACATTCCTATGCTACAATCTGTCAAAGGATTCTTGTCACACAGGTTCTCCATGAAAGACCTGGGTGATGCCTCTTACATTCTGGGGATCCGGATCTATCGTGATAGATCCAAGAGGATGTTGGGACTTTCGCAGTCCAGGTATATCGACACTATACTGAAAAGATTCATTATGGAAGATTCTAAGCGCGGTAATCTACCGGCTTGTCACGGAATCACCCTCTCCAAAGAGATGTCTCCCAAGACTGATTTGGAAAGGGAACGCATGTCTATTATACCCTACGCTTCTGCGGTAGGCTCTATAATGTATGCGATGTTGTGCACCAGACCAGATGTAGCTTACGCACTGAGCGTGGTAAGCCGGTATCAGTCAGACCCAGGGGAGAAGCACTGGATAGCAGTAAAGAATATTCTCAAGTACCTGAGAAGGACTAAGGAGATGTTCTTGGTTTACGGCGGAAAAGACCTCAGGTTGGAGGCCTTTGCTGATTCCGGCTTCCAGAGTGATAAGGACGATTCCAAGTCCATGTCGGGTTATGTATTTACCCTCAATGGAGGGGCGGTGTGCTGGAAGAGCTCCAAGCAGGACACCGTTGCTGACTCGACGATGGAAGCGGAGTATATAGCTGCTTGCGATGCCGCAAAAGAAGCAGTCTGGATGAAGAAGTTCCTAACAGAACTTCAGGTGGTTCCTACCATAGTTGATCCAATACCTCTGTATTGCGACAACAACGGAGCTATAGCTTTAGCGAAGGAACCAAGGTCCCATCAGAAATCCAGACACATCTTAAGGCGGTATCACCTGATCAGAGAGATCATTGATCGTCAGGAGATCGAGGTTCGGAGAGTTGCTTCTGAAGAGAACATTGCTGATCCATTCACGAAGGCCCTACCTCAGATTCAGTTCGAGAGGCTACTCGAGATCATCGGTCTTCGATATGCCAGTACATGGCCCTAGTGCAAGTGGGAGATTGTTAGTGTATATGCCCTAGGGGTCATTATTGTATCATACTAGTTTGTATATTACTTAATGGAAGCTTGGGATATTCACATGTATATAACAGTCTTGCTAAACATGGTAGTATGCTACTTGGTTTTTCTATCTTAATATGTGAGTATACGTATTGATAGAGCTCTTAGGATCTTGCTTGACTACCAGCGTTGTGATGGCAGTCACACTAGTGGGGGCTGGGTAGTCTACAAGCATATCCTTATTCAGGTCCCTAGTCGTTGGATTATCGAGACAGGGCATCGATACTCCGGAGTAGACTAGTGTGTACGCTTCTCATGCCAGTTGTTGAGATGGTTTGTCCCACAGCCGTCAGTACGTCGTACTGGAGATAGTATGCAGGTGCTCGTTGGGTTACGGGTACACCGGACAGGACTCACAGGGAACTGTTGGTTGGTTTTATACCAGTCGTCAGTGAACAGCTCCCAGGTGACATGAGTACAGCATAGTCCGCAGACTTGACACTGCTACTTCGCCTCGAGTGTGTCCCACTGTTCTTAGATTGCTACCCTACCACGGCTCAAAGGAGTCGTGCAAACAGGTAGCAGTTGGGTGCAGTCCCGAGCACTTGGAGGCAGTAGCGGTTAGACAGGATTCGTCTCTCCCGGTATTGGGAGTTGATATCGCACTGTGTCAGAGAGCCATTACGCAAAGTCCCTGGTCAGGGCAAGCGAGATTTGCTGGTAGGTTCCAGTAGTTTCTCAGGGTGTAATGGGCTTCCCTCCGACACGACTTATACCGCTATTAGGGGACTGACGCTTGCCGTCCCTTAGGCCCGATATGCGATAGTCTTCGACGAACGGACCGGACTGTACGGAGATTGTCACATCAGACTCAGTAGGAGTTCGGATGGGTTTCCTCATCGGCCTTCTTATCGACATCTACCTGGGGACTGTTATATACAGCTAGTGCCGCTTGCGGTCTGTGGTTAAACCCACTGCCAGCGTAGTAGTCGAGTCTCTAGAGTCCCACACAGAGAGTTTCCCTACTCCAGGCGAAACGATATAGAGGCCGTATGGTTTTACGACAAGGGTTCGGACGCATACGTGTGTTTACGCACGTACGACTTTCGGACAGTTTTTACCAGTCGGCTTTGGTTTAAGCCAGTTACTGGTATCCGGTTACTGGATTTATACAGTCTAAAGTTTTTCCGTATTTTTGCGGAAAGAAGGGGCGTTCTCGTAATTGCGCGAGAAGCTTCTAGAAGGTGGTGACTAAGGAGGTTTAGGTGGCATATACAATGAATGTGATTAGTGAGTCATATGGATGATTCATCCATGTCATTAATGCATGATAAATGCTTAATGACTCATGGAGTGAATCATCACTAGATATTATCAAGCATGGTTGTTAAATTGTTTTATTTTTTTTTTCTTGATAAAAAGAAATGCTTGATATATATTATCATAACTCATTATTCTCACTTCATTATTATTCTCATCTTCTCTCTCCTCAAGCTCTCCCTCTTCAAACCCTAATCCTCCCCTCTCATGTGTTGAGTACAAGGATTAGCTAGACTAATTAAACCATAACCCTTACTCTATATCACCTATCTTCTTTGATTAGCACTTAAAGAAGTTTAGTTGCCTCAATTTTAGAGGCTAAGCTTGGAGTAAAGCTCTCGGGTCGATCGTCTACTACTTCGAGAAGGCCGAAGGAGGAGGAGGAGTTCGCAAAGACGAAGGACACGATTCGTTAGGTATAATCCCTAAACATAGTAGTATAGAACTTCTATGTTTGTAGTTAGTTATCGTTTAGCTTCGATTCAAGCGGTTAGTCGATGTTTATGCTTTAAACAAGTTCGTTTTTAAAATTTCCGCCTCCCTACAAGTATTGGGGTGTTGTACATCGACTTACAGTATTAATCTTTATCTTTTCTTTTATTTTTAAAACAAATACAAATGTAATAATAATCCATATATAAAACCATGGTGTGAGTCTTATATTGCCACCATTTTCTATGTATATACAACCATGAAGGATGATGTATGTATGTATGTGTGCATGCACATCCATATGTGCATGAACATGAATGAATGCATACATGCATGCATACATCCAAAAAATTACAAGAAAAGATTTCCAGTGAGAAACTAATGGTTAAATGATAAATCAATACTTGATTTATCAATCCGGCCATATCACATACGACCCAACTAAAAGCAAGCCGCCCGATTAATATACGGTATCTCATACGCGCATTTTAACCGGGTCCATGCGCATATCGCATACGCGCACCACAACGTTTCGCCTGGACTAGGTAACTCCTTTGTGGGACTCTAAGACTCGTCAATACGTCGGAAGTGGGTGATGATCATATCAAGCACCCCCAAGCCGCAAGCGGTCAGCTAAATGTAATGGCCACCCGTGTATTGAGCGATCAGAAGAAAACAAGCGAACCTGCTACAACTCCCGTCGAGCCAAACGGCAACACTACCGTACAGTCCGGTCTCTTCGTCAGATATGCTGCATATTGAGCCTAGGGATGGTCACGTCGACCCCAATAACTCAATAAGTCGTGCCGGTGAATGGTCTATAACAGATCGAGAAACTACTGATAACACTTATCAGTAAATCTCAGCAGCCCTGGCCAGGGACTTACTGATATAACCAGTCGAGCACAGCACAGCATCAACTCCCAATACCGGGAGAGACGAAACCCCTCCTATCGCTCATCGCCTTCGTGTGTCTCGGGACTGTACCCAACGGCCACCTGTTTGCATGACTCAGTAGAGCCGTGGTAGGGTGGTAATCAAAGTACAGTGGGAGAGCACACAAGACTCTATGACGATCTCGGGTCTACAGACTAACCTGCACCAGTGTCACCTGAGAACTGCTTTCTGACGATAGATATAATTCCATATAGGAGTTCTCGGTGAGTCCGTCCAGTGTACCCAGTCACCACTGAGCACCCGTATATGATCTCGATGTCAAACATCGATGAATGTGGGAACATTCATCGCACATTATATGGGTCTAGTATCATATACGCTAGTCTACTCTGGTATATCGATGCCCCGTCTCGATACACCTACGACTAGGAACATTTCAGGATATGCTTATAAACTACAGATGCCCCACTAGTATGATCTCTATCATAATCACTGTAGTCAAGCCAATATCCTCAGGGATTTATCAACATGTGTGAATGAGTAAAAGCATGATCAAATCAACATGTCAGATAAAGAAGAACCAGATAGCATACTATCACGTCGAGCAAGAATGTACACTGAATATATATATATATATATATATATATATATATATATATATATATATATATATATATATATATGTATGTATGTATGTATGTATGTATGTATGTATAAATACATCCACTATCTCATAATGGCCTCTAGGGCATACATATATCCAACATGATTAATTTCCTAGTTCATTTGATCAAAGTTTCAAAAGGCAACTTCGTTAACCGTTCGTCCATGGTTTTGGATGAAACGAGACAAAGTATTCTACTCATTCTCTACATCAATCTTGGACATGTCGGCTAGCAAACTTCATGTCCGAGTTGCCTCGGTTTAGAGGCGGGAGCCCGTATAAAGATCCGTTGACATGGTGCCACCTGGACGAGGATACCGGAGATCGAGCAAGATCACAGAAGCCGCAAAGGAGCGTGGGATGATGGCTAAAGAACGAAGGACTCGGATCGTTCGGTATAGCCTTTCTACCCACTTTACAGTTAGTTAGTTTAGCGTTAATGGCAAGATCCGGGTTATAGTATGCGATAGCGCCAGTTATAAAAGTTTTTGTTCCGCGTTTGGTGTCAGATTGACGGCCGGGGCGCTATCGTAGACTTACATCTGCCCCTAGGTCCTACTCAATAATTGACTTTGAGGGCACTATAACCAACAATCTCCCACTAACACTTAAGGCTAATTATTGCGATGTCGCATACTCACAGCCCGTGTGATACCGAACACCCAACTCCTCTACTAATCAGTTTTACAAAGCCCGTTTGTAAAACTCTTGTGTTCGAGAAATAGCCTCAATGAGTGGATCCGTCCCGATGTTTCTTTCTATGTCTCTCTTAATTTCAAGTTCGCGGAGAAAGCCATCTCCCGAATCGAGTAATACCTGTCTTAGAGTATGTCTGGATATCTGATAGGACCTAGTTCATAAATGAACTCCAAATCCAAACTTCTTAGACTGTATCGATAACTGAACCTAATCAGTATCCTGCACCATGCCTCCCACGGTATCCTCTTGGACCACTTGTCCATAAGCTCAATCCTCCGTGGCGTGGCCCAGCGTCCGGTGGAAGGCGTAGTAAGGACCCCGGGTTCGCTTCGAGGCCTGACGCGGGATTGGAGGGAACTTGAAGAACCCCTCGCCCTGGGCCTCCTCCAGTAACATTGCGAGGGAGACGTTGAGCGGGGTGTACTCCTCGAACTTCGGGTGATAGGGCTGTTGACGCTCCGGCCTCTCTTCCCGAACCCTCTTCTTCTGGTCGGACCGTTCTGCTCGGGGGAGGTTCGCGTTCACCTCGGACTCCAGCTGAACCTCACGCTCGATCCACGCCTTGACCTCGGCCATGGTCTTAGGCTGTGCTAACGCAAAGGAGCGTAATCACTCCTTGTGCCTAAAACCAGATTTGAGCGTCGTGATGACGGTCTCGTCGTGGTGCTCGGGGACCTCGAGGAGAGCGTTGTAGAAGCGGGTGATGTAAGCCTTGAACGTCTCCTTGTCCCCGCTTTTTATTTTGAAGAGGCAGTCGACCGTGCGCTTTTGCCGACGGTTCCCAACGAAGTGGCCGAGGAACTGAGTAGCCAGCTCGTAGAAGGTCGAGATTGAACGAGGCTCGAGCCCTCGGAACCAGTCTCGTCCTGCACGGATGAGGGTGGCTGGGAAGGCCCTGCACTGGGCGGCGTCGGAATGGTCCTGGAAGCTCATCCCCGCGGTGAAGGCATCCAAATGATCTTTCGGGTTGGTTTTCCCGTCGAACGGAGAGACCTTCGGAGGCTTGTTGCGCGAGGAGACGTGGACAGCGAGTAGTCCCTCGGTGAACGGCTTGGTGAGCGAATCGGCGGCGTACTTAGCCCCGTCGCCCGAGAGGTGACCTTCCCAGCGCATGCCCTCGATCTTCTTCTCGAGGGCGTCGAGTCGGCCGTGGTACCCCGAGGATTCGGCGCTTGTGATCCCTGGCCTCTGCTGTGAGAGACCTACGTCTGGGTGCGGCCCCGGTTCCTCTCGATGAGGTTCCTCAGATCCCCGGGCGAGGTGGCTCTCGAGCCGTCGTGGCGAGCCCCTTCTGTACGGCCCCGTCGGGGGAGCGGGTGTCGATCATGCCTGTGGATAGGCGAGATGAACGACATATCCTCAGGGGGGTAAGGGTCGCGAGGAGGCTCGAAGCGAGGCGCTCTGGCGGCGGACCTTGGTGTGGAGCTGTGGGGCGCCCAGCGAGCCTCAGGGAGTATCGGCCAATGAGATCTGTGGCCAGGAGTCGTTGCCTGCCGGTGGTCAGCCGTGTCGACTAGGACAGAGCCTTCTAGAGGCAGAGGAGCGGCGATTTGGGGCCCATGCCCGGCCGTCTGGACGCGGACGAGCGCCTCCACGAGGGACTGTAGCCGACCTATTCGGCTGGCGAGGGCGTTGATGACGGTCGCCGGGGGAGGTTCATTCGCGCCTCCGGTGAGGGGGAGGCGGCGGCTGGTACCAAGATCTTCAGGGTGGTCGCTTGCCATGTGGATGGAGATCGGAAGGCCAACTTTGTTTTTTGTGGAGTTTGCTTTCCCACAGACGGCGCCAACTGATGGAGGTCCTTTTCGGGTCTCCTTCAAATGTTGCCTTCCGTCGACCTCCCGGTGGATTTTGGAGCTGATCTCCTATTGCGTGTGGGTCTCAATGGGTTTTGAAGAGATTGGTGATTTGAGGAGCTTAGCGCCGAGTACCTGCAAGAAAGTCCCGGGGTGGTTTGGTACCACCGAGGACCCTCCGACGATCAAGTTAGTATTAGATCCGAGCAACGCAACGGCTAAGTGGAGTAAAAATGGCTTACTTGACCCTTCTGTGATGGGGTATATATAGCGGTAGCAGTACGCGGCAGTAGGCGCGAGAATCTCGCCGGCAGTTACGCTCCCGACGTCACGTCCGCGTAGAGAGCGGATCGCCCATTAATGGGGAACGTGATGGCGTGGAACGTGGGATGTTGCTGGCGGAAAATCTGCGCATGGAGAGATTTGCGGAGCGGCAGTTACGCCTGTGAGCGGTGGAGTTGGTCGGAGGACCGAGGAAGACGGCCTCGGCTGGGGTGCTCGGAGACGAGCGAGAAGGCCGAGGAGTCTTGGTCTTGTGGCAGCTCGGGGTGAGCTATAGGGTCGAGGAGGCTAATTTGCAGGGGGCTCTGAGGAGGGCCAGCTTGTGCTTGTAGGTCGGGTACATGGGGTGGCCTGGTCGGCCCTTCCTTCTGAGTTCTGGGACACGTCATCTGCCATGTGTCCTGATCTTGGGGATCGCCAATATTGAGTATCATCAGAAGTTATCTACTTATGTTTTACTTATTCATCTTTGAAGAGAATCAATGAAGGATTAGATTAGGGTTTCCGCATTTGTGATTTGTTAGATTATAGACGAGCGAAACATTTCTTACTAAGCTTGCAAAAGGTAAAAATGACCGGTACTTACTATAAAGTGGAGATAGCCGCATATATAAGCTAAATGCAAGAACTTCTCTCACTTTGCAAGATTAGAAAAAAGAATAAACGAATAACAAACCTTCGGATAAAAAAGTACAGTTTGCTCTCTGGATGATAGTCAACTCTTTCTGATCATCAATGATGTTTACAAACCTGGCTTGATTAGCTAGCAATTATGAAGGGAAAAAAGAATGTTTAGAAAAGCATATAGAAATTGTTATTGTGAAGTAAATTTACATTTTAATAACCGAACGGCATTTCAAACGGGGCAAGGATAAATGGTTTTTCCTTTTTATATTTTGTTTCTTGTAAAAGAAAGCAGAGGGTGGTATTTTGTTAACCTGATTAAAACAAGGAAAGTCTTACACGATTTAGGCATTCATATGTCAAATATTACATCATTAATGTTAAACATTGGCCCATTGGATGTCATTTTCGTTGGGAGAAAAATACAAGGAAAAGAAATGAATGGCAAATTGGCAAGGGTGAAAGGAGTTTATATGCAAAACCTAAATCAAAGTTGGAGTTAGATGCAAAATTCCTATTGCAACCGCTGATTTGAGGAACAAGACAAATTTGATGGGGACCAAAGTGGTCAGTCAACAGATAAAGACAAAACTCCTCTGGTGATGCCCACATGCACCTAACAGGAGCACCATGAAAATGAGAGCTACAGAAGTAATCAAGTTTTAATTGCACAAAACCCCTTGAATATAGTTTTTTTAGACTTTTCAAAACTTCTGACGTTAAATGATGGCTCAGCTCCTTTCTTGCCAACCGGTATTTTAACGAGAAAACTATCTAAGTCAACTCTCGAGAGACTACTTTCGTGTTTTCACGGATGAATATGAGCGTATCTAAAACTTTAGTTGATGAACAAATAATCTATTTACGCTAATAAGTCTCCCAAAAAGACTAAAAACGCTGAACAAGTAAATTACAGAGGTTTCATACAACCTTACTTACTATGCAAAAGAGGTGGATATTGACTGACCTAGGAGTTAAAATGTCAACTCTTCATTTTTTTGGGGTTCATCACGGCCTTCATGTTCAAAAACATAATCTACACCAATTTTCACGTGAGTCGGATTCTATTAATTGACCATTGAGTCAATGATTCGATAGCCATATTTATCGAGACTGCATCGGTTTTGATGCCATAATTTTTTAGAATATGGATTATGAAGGCTGAACTGTATCAATCAAGAGAAAAATAAATTGACTTGGTTTTTCGACCCTACTCTGCTAGGTTGAGTTTTTTCTCCTTTCTCCTCTTGTAAATTACTCACAAGATTTTATTTTATTTTATTGCAAATTAAGGAGAGAAGCTAATTAAGAGCTAAAATGAAAAGAGTACTAATCATGGAAGCAAAAGAAGAAAGAGAGTGATTGCTTCAATCACTCACAACTCGAAACGTGTCCTTTCCTCACTCTCTCGCTGCAGCATTTGGCAAGCAGGACTTCAGATTTTCTTTTGGCTTTTTATGTGTAGCATTATGCACGTGTATCTCCACTTGTCTTGATCAAATTGCAGTTTACAAATACCGTATTACCTTCACCATCGGTTTTAAATCCAGCCCAAATGACAAATTAATGGGACCCACAACATCAAGGTATTAACATCAAACATGTGGGCCCGTGAAGACATGTGGACCCATGATCTTGGTCTCATGGATAGGCTTTGATAGAAGTTACGAGCCTTTATGTTAAGCAGTTTTCTCCATTTGAAGTAATTAATTCAGTTTCCCAATCTGAATTTAGACCAACAATAAGTATCGTTTCAACTTAACCCTAATGCAAAAGTTTAAGATGTGGCATGCTCTAATTGCTTTACAGCCTGTTTATTTGACATAAAGTACCATGAAAGCACCGCAAGTAGGTCTAATTCCAATACTTCAAATAATTGGTTTGATAGGAAAAAGGTCTGGAAGTTGCTTTCATGGGATGCATACGGATCCTATGTGGGTCCCTGTTGGGATAAAAAATTACATCCTATCGATGACATCAAAAAATCAAAGTCAAAGTCAAAATCAACGTCCGAACAAGTGGGCCTGAGCCCAACCAATCCGGGCTCAAACCTAAGCAAGTGAGCCCAAGCCCAACCGGTCCAAGATCAAGCATGGGGCCGACCCCATGCTAAGAAAAGAGTAGGAAAATGCATTAAATAAATTTAATGCGTGATAAGTAGGAAATAAAGAGGCTTAAAAGCCAATAGCTCATGTGCAAAGTGTGCACCTGGATGTAAGAAAAAAAGCAAGATGCCCATTATGTAAATCCTAAGAGCCTAAGTGCGAATTGTAGAGGGTATTTAAACCCAACCATATGATAAAATGTTAAGATTTTCCTTCTCATAAAAAGACTCGGGTTTTGGGCCTCCATCTCCTCTCTTGAAATGAGATCTAAAATCTTCGACTTCTTCAAGAGAGATCCAAAAGGAAAAAGATTTTCTTTTGGATCTCTCTCCTCTCCTCCACTTTATTCTTTTCCTCAAAACTATCCATCGGTAGAGAATCCATCTCTTTAAGGAAAACTTCATCCCAAAAGCTTGAGATCCAATATCCAAATCAAGCAAAGGAGAAAGCCTTCTTCATCAAATTTGAAGAAAGGAGAGAAAATCTCTTGGTTTTCACCCCAAGCAAACACAACTGATCTTATGATATAGAACCCGAACCAAGAACCGTGATAAAAGTCATCGGCTTTCATCACCCCGAGTCTCTTTGGTTGGCGAATGTCCCTGCAAGGGGATGTTCTGCATCGAAAATTGTTGGATATAGGTGCCCTCAAGACAACTATTGTAATTGAAGGAGGACCTATACGAGAGAATAATTTTACTCGAGATGATAGTATGCTATCTGATTTGTCTTTATCATTCATGTGAATAAGTTTTACTTATTATCACGTATCGCTAATATATAATGATAAAACCCGTAGGTTCTTTGCTTGACTGCCAGAATTATGATAAGGATCATATTAGTGGGGCTTGGATAGTCTATAAGCACATCATTAAAAGTCTCTAGTCGAGAGAGTATTGAGACTGGGCATCGATACTCCAGATTAGATTAGTGTCTACGTTTCTTGACCTCAACCAGGAAGATGGTTGATCCTATAACCATTGGTGTTTGACACCAAAGATTGTATACAGGTGTTCATTAGATGAATGAGTTTTACTGGACGGACTCACATGAGAACTCCTGATGATATTGTACATATCGTCAGATAGCGGTTCTCATATGACATGAGTACAGGGTAGTCTGTAGACCTAAGATCGTCATAGTGTGTTGTGTGTGTTCCCACTGTACTTTGATTACTACGCTACCACGGCTTTAAAGAGTCGAGCAAACAGATTTTAGTTGGGTATAGTCCGAAGCACAGGGAGGCAGAGAGCAATCGGAGGAATTTCGTCTCTCCCGGTATAGGGAGTTGAGGTTGTGCTGTGCCAAAGCAGCTATAACCATAAGTCCTTAGCCAAGGCAATTGAGATTTACTGATAACTGTTATCAGTAGTTTTTCGGGTGGTTATGAGTTCCTGATCGACATGACTTATCGAGCTATTGGGAGTCTGACGGTTTCCACCTTCCAGATCCTGTATGCGACACTCTTAGACGAAAAAAGGACTATACGGTGATTGTCACTGATAGACTTTGCAGGATTCAGATGAGCTTGCTCGTTGACTTTCTTTCAATCAATACCTAGGTAGTCGTTACGTTCAGCTAGTACCGCTAACGTACTTATGGGCTATGGATATGATCCTAACCGATTGTCAGCGTATTGCCGAGTCATTAGAGTCCCACACAGAGCTTTCCCAGTACAGGAGAAACGATGTAAGGCACTTATAGGGATACGTGTAGGAATTCGATTAAACACGTGTATGTGATACACGTATTTAGTTCGGATGTTTAATGATATTAGTCGGATCATATATGATATAACCGGATTATTAAATTAAGTGTTGATTTAGTAATTAGAAATATATTTATGTATGATATAGATATATATTAAACTAATATCATATTCACTTTATTATTTCTTCTCTTTATATATATATATTTATATTCGATATAAATATCTGTATCATGTTAGCTTATACATGATAGTAGTGTATATGTGATGCACAAGGAAAGTGAGATGATAATTCATTTGTTTCTTTATTTTTTTGAAAAAGAAAATGAGCCATTTGATAAAAGAAGTGTGTAGTATTTTGTGGAAATTGCTGGAACTTATCCTTTTATAAATGGCTACTTCTTTTGGACTCATTTGAATGATCATCTCATCCTCACCATCTTCATTTTCTCTCTTGAGTTTTTATTCTTGAGAAAAAGAAAAGAGAAGAGAAGAAAATTAGTGAGAAAAATTCCTATACCATTTATCTAAATCGTTCTAGTAAATTAGTTTAGGTAGTTTGCTTCACTACTAGTTGTAGTTTGTGAAATAGGAGCTTGTGTTGTGTTTCCTCATGGTGGATCATCTTCGGTAAGGAGATCACCGATCAAGCATGTTCCGGACAGTGTGAAGGCTAGCTTGGGCCTTTTCCTAGACAAGAGAACACGCTCCAAAGGTTGTAGCCGCCTAAAACTCTTAATTTAGCACACTTTTCTTTTTGCATGTTTGGTCATTCGGATTGATTCTTTGTGTGCATGCTTTAGCTTACTAGAAAATTTTAAAATCACGTTTCTGCTTGCTACAAAACCGTCTAGTGAACCTATAGCAAGCCAACAGTAGTATCAGAATCATACCAAAAGACTACAACATGTTCCTTGGCTGATTGATATTTCAAAACATTTTTCGAAGTCCATATCCTCACTGTTTTTTGAAAACTGCCGCAAAATCAGCCGCATTGCTTCCTTTTACTCGCGTTACAGGGATCACGGTTTAGACCAAAAGCCCTGTGGAGGTGCGGAGATGAACCCCGAGATGTCCCGGGGGTTTGGGGGTCCCACACCTGAGATCACCACGAGATGTCCCGGGTGTAGGGCTAGAACAGCCAGCATTCTGGCTGTTCCATCAGCAACCCATGGCCACAACTTTGTGGCCATGGGTTGGTGGCTCCACCGAAAGCCCCTACGTGATCTATGGTTCATTCAAGAGCCCCCCTTCCGAAGTTTCGGGCATTTTTCAGGTCACTCATGACTCGTTTTGAGCAAGAAATGCGGAGATTTTCGAGGCCAGGGTGAACTTCAAATTCAGTTTTTGGAGTTCGAAGTTTTAGACTCCGCCGTTTTGTATTTCATTGGTCATGGGTGTCATATTCACACGGCTAAATGTGTTTAGTCGTGTTTAATACGAAAGCATATGATGATATGCAGTGTTTAACATCGATGAATTGATTCGATCAATTGAATGTGTCGGATTGTTGTGAAATGAATAGCCCCGTGCGTGTAGGGTGTTTTTCGTCACCCTATTGAGATGGGAATGCGTGCACTTGTCAGGCGTATATAGATTCCCCCTGCCTAAGGTAGGCCAGGGTTTATTGATTGTGGGGATCCGAATCTCCGGCAGCCGCGGACTAAACTGCCGTTAATTACCCCTCGCTTTTGGAGCGAGAGAACCTCCGATTGACGGGTCAAACTAGTTATGCGAACTCAATGTGTCGTGTGTGTGTGTTGTGTTTTGAAGGGTTTTGGATGTATCGGGGGCCTCGCAGAGTTTACGGGGGTCCCGCTACCTGGATAGCAGGCTTGGGGTCAAAGAGCTAGCAGCCCTTTTGCGGGGTGCGGGGCAGCGCCCCGTTAGAAATTTTTAGTAGGGAGCGTGAGAAAAAAGAGGGGTGAGAAGTATCCTAAGGATGCATGCGTAACGCGTGGGTGGGTCACGTGCGGGGTGCGTGGGCACTGGGCGCTCGCGAGTTACGTGTGGGGTGCGTGGGCGCTGGGCGTCAGCGCCTCACGCATCCGGCACGTGGGCGCCGGGCGCCAGTGGGTCACGTGCGCGGCACGCGACCGCTGGAGACACCATCGGAAGAAGGGGCTAAGCCTTTGGGTCTGGAGTTGAACCCCTGAACAGAAATTGGGCATGGATTTGGAGTTAAACTCCAAAAGATTTGGATTTGGAGTTAAACTCTTAAAAGATCTGGATTAGGAGTTAAACTCCTTTGAAGATTTGGGTCTTAGAGTTGAACTCCTCAAAGATATGAATTTTTGGTGTTCAACTCCTTCGAGATTTGGATTTGGAGTTTAACTCCTTTGGAAGAGATTCTTGTTCGGAGTTAAACTCCCAAGAGATTTTCGGAAATGATAAAAGGGGATCGCTTTCTTCTCCCTTGAGTCCGAAATCTTCTCTTGAACCTTGGATCTTCCCAAAGTGGGATTTTTGAAGATTGGTCTCCTTCTTTCTCCTCTCTGTTGGCTGGATCTTGGAAAAAAGGGGACGAGACTTAAAAAATTCCTCTTTTAGAGATTTGATGGGAAATCTGAGCTCCCCTTCAGGGGTTTTATGGTGAAAAACTATTTATTTTTGGAAAAAAAAGTGTTAAACTCTTGATTTAATTCAAAAAAGAAGAAGAATGTTTAGAACCTTGAGGAAGGAGAAGAAGGCACAAAGCCTAATTTTTGAGTGGAATGAAAAAGTTTTTTTTTGATTTTTTCATCATATTTGCCTTTATAGGCTACACACTTTACATATAACATCTTGGGCTTTGACAAATGACACTTGTGCCATCCCATGCCTTATGTGTTTATTTCTTTTTGCACATAAGCTATGAGATTTACAAAATTTTGGCTTTCTACCCATTTTTCATACATTTATTTCTAAAAAATTACATTGAACTAATTTATTGCTTCATTTTTGGCATGGAGCCGGCCCCTTCCATACTTGGTCTTGACTTGGGCTTGGGCCCGCTTGGTTGGGGGTTGACTGACTTTGATTTGGTCAACCGGGGTGTAATTTTTGACCCCAACAGTTTGGAATTGTGATGTGTTTCATTTCATTTCTTGAAGCTAAATTGTATATTCATTTATTCGGTATGAACTCCAACTTGTGGCCGCTGTTTCCACTATTTGTATATTCTTTTATTCAGGACGTAGTAGTTCATATGTGGTCATAGTCACCGCTTATTGTATTATTTTTTGTCGGGGTGCGACCAGGTTCGGTCGTGGCTGCCTTTGTAATAATACATGCCTAGAATTACCCCACGAAAAAGTGCACGGGCAACCGGATTCTAAATTGCAGCGGGTGACCATCTTAACGCGTTGAGACTGGCTCACTCGAGTCTAGAGTTGGCTTGTTGCTTGCCGTGCTTGTAAGGGTATAGGTTTGGCCCGCGGAGGAGTACTCAAGTCACCGGATTCAAGAAAGTACTGGGTGGACCCCTCATGACGATGATGCAGGGTTGCCTCGTTTCTTGGGTTGGTGGGCGGCTTGCCGCACTCGTAGGGGTCTATTTTTGGCGACACACGGGCTATTCACGCGACTAGGGTACCTTATGTTTCGCTTGTGGCTCAAACAAAACGCGGGATTCCTAGGTAATCAGACTATTCCATATTCTGTGATGTTCATTGCATGCATGCAATGTGTTTACCCACATGTGTATTGATATTTACCGCGTGCCTGTGATATTGATTATCTGCCTGCGATGATATATATATATGTTGATATATAAATAAATGCTATATATGTTTTGCACCCGTGCAAGTCCTACCCCCGTCTTGCCTTAAGTTAAGTAACCTTACAGTGAAGACTAGGGGCCCCGTGGCGAATGCGAATGGCGTATATGTGCATTCTATTTTCTCTTTTTATATCTGTCACGCCCCGCTTCCTAGAGTACGCTAAGATGGGCACGTGACATAGCCAACCATGCTATCCGTGGATAGGAAATATCCTTCCACAGTCACATTACGGCTGTAGAGATATCAAGAACAATAATAAACTATCTAATACATATTCATAAGCCAGAATAAAACGAGTCAAGAGTAAAATAATGCGGAAGCAAAAGATCTAATACAAGAATAAACTGGAATGTACGTCCCATAATGCGGGCTCACATCAGGAAAGAACAATACCGAAAGTAAAATGAACTAACTACTGGCAAGTCCTCACTGCTCAGCCTGCTGACTGAAGTACTCCTGCTCGGACTGCAGCAAAGGTAAGGAATCTGGGCCATACAAAATCCAGACGTCAGTGCGTTATAATATCAAGCAATGATATAAACATAGGTAGCAAAACATGCATGTATGAGTATGAGCAAGAATATAATAAGAATATATAACAGTGAGCGTGTCAGAATAAGTGACGTGCAGAGATATCTAAACTGTGCTACGGGGTTATCTATTCTAAAGTCTTCGAAACCAAGTAATGTAATCCTCATCGTAACCTATCGGTGATTATTCCGCAACTTCCGGAAAAACGGCAAACAATAGGTATTTCGCAACGCCCGGAAAAACAGCAAACAATAGGTATTCCGTAACGCCCGAAAAAACGGCAAACAATAGGTATTCCGTAACGCCCGGAAAAATGGCAAACAATAGGATGGCCCTTTGAGTTACGTTCGGTTACATTCCTGATTTCCCCATAACCCCAACTTATATATGTTCAAGTCAAGTATTAAATAATCTGGAACTAATGCCAACACAGGATCAGGAAGGTACAGGTTTGTCTGGATAGACAATAGAAAATGTCCGTAGGGACAACAGGTCAGGTTTGTTGGCATTAGTAACAAGATCAGGTAACAGCGAAAGCTATGATACCTCAAGTCAAGTCAGGTAGTGTATAGTTATCATGTCATGTTAAGAAGTGCACGGTATCACGTCATGTCAAGTAGTAGGTGTATCAAGTCATGTCAGGGGTGCACAACATGTCACGTGGGTGTTCATAATCAAACTAAAATAAGCATGGGTATACAAACAAGCATGAGGTGCTAATGAAACAATAAAATGGAACATTGTAATGTGGTATACAAATAGGTACAGGTTAAAGCATATGGATGCATGGTTATCAGTTTGGGTTTAAGGGATAGTTTCAACATTAATTAAATACAGTATATCAAATATGGATGTTAAAATCATGTTAATATGTATTAAATAATCTAGAGATGCAATTGAATATATATATTAGGCTAGATGTATGCAAACGGTTGTCCGATAGGGTATAAACTATTAAAGGGGTACTACGGGCTATGCAAATAATTATTATGTGATTTAACTATGGATGTGGGTACTATGTATAGTAAACTAAAATGTAACATGGTATGTTTCGAGTTATAAATCTAAAATGATATAAATGGACATCGAAATGTTAACATGGAACATGCGGCATTAAATTCAATCTACAGATTCAATATGCAGTTGAATAAATATAATATAATACAAATAGCATGTAGCAAGTTTTACTTGCCTAAACGGATCGAGTAACGGGTATACGGAACGTCATACGTTGGCGGGAAAAGTCACGACCCGCGCACGGTACACGGACTGGATCCAAACAACGCACAAGGTGAACACACGGGTCAGGTACGCTCGCTGGGTCGTCGGGATCGTCGACGTCGTCACGGCTCCGTCAATCTACAGAGGTATTTAAAAAAAAAACAGAAAAGAAAAAAATAAAAGAAAGAAGAAGAAGAGAAGAATGGGAAGAAGGGGTTGTTCACTGGGGTTGGGAGAAGGCTAGGATGTGGTTGCAAAGGTGGGAGGTCGTCGGCAAGGGATTGCCGGCGAGAACGACGGAAAGGCAGCAAGGGTTCTTGGTTGCAGGGAATGGGCACGGGTGCTAGGGTTTCTGTGCAGGGGGAGTTCTGGTGTAGGTGTTGGGTTGGTGTTGGGGTGTTTGGAGAGAGCAGAAGAATGAGGAGGCGACGGCGAGAGGTCGTCGGCGACGGGATGAGGTGGTAGTGAAGGGTTCTCGGAGGTTCTCGTGGGTGCAGCGGGCTCGAGAAATGGAAGAAGGAAAAGAAAGGAGGCGGAAGGAGATGAGACGAGGCTCGGTTGAGGTTGAGGAGGTGATGGAGTGATGGAATTTAGGGTTACGGTTTTAGGAAGGCGATGGGTTCGTGGCGAGCTCGGGGTTTTAAAAAGAGAAGAGAGGGAGAAATAAGGAGGGAGGTGACGGTTGCGGGGGGAGGTGACCCGACTCGAGAAGCGAACAGTGTTCGCGAGAGGAGAGAGAGAGCGCGAGAGAAGAGAGAAAGGGAAGAGAGAAAGAGAAAGAGAAAGTGATAGAGAGAGAGATGGAGTGTAGGGCCTGCGCACTTTAAAGGGGAAATTTGATTGGCTCGGGGAAAAAATTGAGAGAGAGAGGATTACGATTTTTTAGGTAAAAAAATTTAAAAAATGATTTAAGTTGGTTTCTAAAATATTCTGAGTTGTATAAAAAAAATATTATAATTGGTTTAAAATTTAAATAATTGGATTTTTAGCGGGATATAAAATATTTCAAAATGCGCCCGGGTTGGGTCTAAAAATTTAGATTTGATATACGAAAATTATATGCAGCTTCCAAATTTTAAAATGCATAATCAAGTAACGCAAATGCATACCCCCAAGAACGGACGCACGTACGTGCGCGTAGCCCTCCAAACACATCTGTTTCACTGAACGGGACGAGAACACGATGCGCAGACGCTACCACAGGGTTAGGGGTATCACGCAGGCTATGAAATGCAATTTTAATTTATTTTACGTGATCTAAAATGTTATATGTAAATTACGCGATTCTAGGTGAAATGTTAATAAGCAGTATACATGAGATGCACGCGTCTATTTAACCAGCCAGGGTAGTCTATAAATATGAATTACCCAGTTCAAGCAAGCGGGTCGGGTCGAATGCAATGTAAAAGTAACTACCATTCGCATCCAACATGATAGGCCAATAAAATACCACAGACAAACAAATACGGAAACAGAAATTGGTATAACTGAACTCGGTTGTTACATTATACCCAACTACAAAAGAATTTCGTCCTCGAAATTCCAAGAACAAAAGGATCAACAAACTACAAAAACAGATGTGGAAACTTCTGCCGGATTTCATCTTCTCGTTCCCAAGTTGATTCTCCATGTGAGCGATTACCCCAAGAAACAAGTACAAGAGGGATAACTTTGTTCTTAAGAACCTTTACTCTTCGATCCATAATCGACATCGGTTGTTCCTCAAAAGTCAAATCTTCTCGTACAGTCAGCTCCGAATGATCCAACACATGTGTTTCATCTCGAACATATTTATGGAGTTGAGATACGCGAAACACGTCATGAACATTCGCCAAGGATTTTGGTAACGCCAATTGATACGCCACTTCTCCAACACGCTCCAAAATCTCAAAAGGTCCGACAAATCGAGAACTAAGCTTTCATCGACTTCCGAAAACGAACCACCCCTCTAGTCGGTGATATTTTCAAGAATACCAAATCACCAACGACGAACTCTAGAGGTCTTCTCGATGTATCTGCCCAACTCTTTTGCCGGTCTTGTGCTGCCTTCATATGATTCCGGATAGTATTAACCTTCTCAACCGTCTGCACAACCAAATCTGGTCCCAACAATCTTCGTTCACCAATATCGTCCCAACAAACAGGTGAACGACACTTGCGACCATATAAAGCTTCGAATGGAGCCATCTGAATAGTCGCCTGGAAACTGTTATTGTAAGAAAAATCCACCAAATGTAGATGATCCTCCCATGAACCCTTGAAGTATAACATGCAATCTCTCAACATGTCTTCAAAAGTTTGGATCGTTCTCTTCGGCTGGCCATCTGTTTGAGGATGATAAGTTGTGCTAAACTTCAATCGAATCCCCAAACTTTCCTATAAGCTCCTCCAAAAGTGTGATAAGAAACGAGTGTCACGGTCGGACACGATGCTCACCGGTACTCCATGCAATCTTACAATCTCCTGCATGTACCGTTCTGCCAAAATTTATGTTGGTTGACCAACTCGAAAAGGGATGAAATGAGCTGCCTTGGTCAATCGTTCAACAATCACCCAAACTGCATTGTTGCCTTTTGGACTCCGCGGTAGAGCCGTCACGAAAACCATGGTTATATGTTCCCACTTCCACTGAGGAATCGGAAGTGGTTGCCATAAACCAGCCACCCTTTGATGTTCAGCTTTAACTTGTTGACACACCAAGCACTTTGCTACAAAACGAGCAATCTCCCGTTTCATGCCTTCCCACCAGAAATGTTGTCGTAAATCTCGGTACCTCTTTGTGCCTCCTGGATGTACGGAATATGCTGAACTGTACGCCTCCTTCAAGTTCTTCACGAATATCTGTAATACCCGGCAAGTCCAAGAAAGCTTCTGATCTCTGCAACATTCTTCGGAATCGGCCAATCTCGAACTGCTGCAATCTTTTCGGGATCAACGGCGATTCTATCTCCGGACACGACATGTCCCAAAAACTTCACTTCTTTAAGCCAAAACTCGCACTTGCTCATATTTGCATACAAATTTTCTTGCCTCAACGTCTGCAGTGCGATCTTCAAATGTTCTGCAAGCTCTTCAATACTCTTGGAGTAGACCAGAATATTATCAATAAACACCACTATAAACTGGTCTAAGAATGGTGAAAAGATTCGGTTCATCAAGTCCATAAAAATCGCCGGTGCGTTCGTTACTCCGAGGGGCATCACTAAATACTCGTAATGTCCATATCGAGTTCGGAACGCCGTCTTGCAAATATCTTCTGTTTTAACTCGGACCTAATGATATCCGGATCGCAAATCCAGTTTCGAGAATACCCTCGCGCCACAAAGCTACCCGAACAATTCGCCAATGCGAGGGATAGGGTATTTGTTCTAAATAGTCACCCGGTTTAATTTTCGAGAATCGATGCACATCCTCCTTGTGTCATATTTCTTCTTTACTAGAAGAACTGGAGCTCCCTAAGGCGAGTTACTGCTTCGAATTCAAATCTTCTCAAGTAATTCAGTAACCTGCTTCTTGACTTCTTCCAACTCCACTGGTACTACTAGATAGTACGCCTTTGAGATTGGCGCTGCACCAGGAACATTATCGATCACGAACTCCACATCTCATTTTGGCGATAAACCCGAGATGTCATCGAACACGTCCATGAACTCTCTAACTATAGCCGACGCTTCATCTTTATCAACCTTCATCGACGAAAGAACATTAGTTGTCAGCCTAGCCCTAAACTCGACTGGCCCGACAGAACTGCTTCCTCCAGACAACCTCTGGGTGTCCGGAAAATCTGGAAATTCGCTTTCTTTGCTCTACACTCAATGTGAGCGTGGAAAGTGCCGAAAAATCCATTCCCAAGACGACTTCATAACTGCCGGTAACAATCACCAAGAAATCTACAAATAACTCCCGTCCGCCAACAACAACATAACAATCCTTACATCCTTTATTGGTTATGATTTTCCCATTCCCAGTGTGTATGTCCCAATAACTAAACAGGGTCGTGCAAGTCATTGAGTGTATATTAATAAACTTGGATGACATAAATCAATGAGATGCACTAGAATTGAATAATGCTAATGCGAGAAAACCATGAACAAGTAGGGTACCTGAAACGACTTCCTCTGAAGCTTTAGCCTCTTCAGCCGTCAAGGTAAAGGCTCGAGCTTGATTGGGTCCCTGAGTTATTAGCTTCTGCTCCTGAAACTGTCTTTGCGGAGGCTTCTGAGTATCTTCCTTCAACCGTAGTTTCGACGGACAAGTATCAATGGTGTGATCAGCTGATCCGCAAACAAAGTCCAAGCCTCTTACGACAATCTCTTCGATAATGACCCGGTCGTTGGCCAAAACACTGTCTTGACACTGCATAGCCCGAACCAGATCTTTGGCAGTAATCGCACAACATCCTTCCTTTTTGCTCGGGCAAAACTGGCTTCTTCATTGGTACAACGCCACGCATGTCCACCGGAATACCTCTGCGTCCATGTGCTCGGTTCGGTGCAAATGCCGGCTTCCGTACTGTAACTGTTGGCTGCTGTGTACTCCCGGTCTTCATAGATAGTCTTTGCTGCTCTCGGGCTGCTGTAAGTGCTTGTGAGAAAGTGGTCAAACCCAGGGAGACAATCTGCCTCTGGATGTCCACATCCAAACTGCGCATGAACCTCCTTGTCCTATCAGCATTGTTGGCAACCAAAGGTCCAGCGAATCTACTGAGCCGCGTCCACTCAGCTGCATGTACATCTACAAGTGCGCTGTTCTGTTTCAAACTAACTAATTTCTCTTCCATTTCCTCCCGTGCAGTCCGAGGGAAGAACTTCTCCAAGAAACTCTTCGAAAAATCCGCCCAACTGATCGGCTTGGGCAAGCGGGTCTCTTCCACAAGCCACCATTCACGGGCGTAGTCTACCAACTGGATGCGTACCACATCCACCCTCTTATCCTCTGGGATCTGTGCCGCAATAAGTAAATTCTCCGTATCAACCAGCCACTGCTCCGCTGGCAACGGCTCCTCCAGGCCAGTAATGACAGACGGACCCAGTATCCTGAAATCCGTCACGGTACCCACACGATCCGCTGGTCTGGCCAAAACATTGCTCACGGACTGTTGAACGGTCCGCAAACCTTCCTGAAAAGATTCAGCTTGCTGCTGGATTAGCTCGGTCTGTCTCTTTTGGTTTTCCAACATCCCACGGATTACTCCAAGAATAGCGGCTTCGTCAACACGCCTTTGGTACGTTTTCAGATTCTTTCCTGCCATGTTCCGAAAGCAAAGCACCCAAAGGATTAGCATGATAACAGATTCAAAATATAGATCAAGGATATGAATCAAGGCTAGAACTCTAAGTTGCTTAAATAGAGTACCGCATTGTAACCATACCGCGGTATCATAGCTACAATCACATAACTCCACCCAAGTCGCCTAAGTTCTAGAGATAACCAAAAGGAAACCAGGTTTCGAGGCGATATGCAAAGGAGGTTTGCATGTCGTAAAAGTAGGATCAGGAGGAAGTTAAGATTCAAAAATGGTAAGACGGTAAGGTGGCAGGACATGTTTCCTAATCATGAGTATTCTGATTCGTGTATTGGGTCCAATACCCAACTACAAAAGAATCAAACCCGATTAACCTAGATCCTATGGCTGTGATACCAAAAGAACCATGTCACGCCCCGCTTCCCAAAGTACGCTAAGATGGGCACGTGACATAGCCAACCATGCTACCTGTGGATAGGAAATATCCTTCCACAGTCATATTACGGCTGTAGAGATATCAAGAACAATAATAAACTATCTAAAACATGTCCATAAGCCAGAATAAACAAGTCAAGAGTAAAATAATGCGGAAGCAAAAGATTCAATTCAAGAATAAACTGGAATGTACGTCCCATAATACGGGCTCACATCAGGAAAGAACAATACCGAAAGTAAAATGAACTAACTACTAGCAAGTCCTCACTGCTCAGCCTGCTGACTGAAGTACTCCTGCTCGGACTGCAGCAAAGGTAAGGAATCTGGGCCATGCAAAACCCAGACGTCAGTGCGTCATAATATCAAGCAATAATATAAACAGAGGTAGCAAAACATGCAGGTATGAGTATGAGCAAGAATATAATAAGAATATATAACAGTGAGCGTGTCGGTATAAGTGACGTGCAGAGATATCTAAACTGTGCTACGGGGTTATCTATTCTAAAGTCTTCGAAACCAAGTAATGTAATCCTCATCGTAACCCATCGGTGATTATTCCGTAACGCCCGGAAAAACGGCAAACAATAGGTATTCCGCAATGCCCGGAAAAACGGCAAACAATAGGTATTCCATAACGCCTGGAAAAACGGCAAACAATAGGATGGCCCTTTGAGTTATGTTCGGTTACATTCCTGATTTTCCCATACCCCCAAGTTATATATGTTCAAGTCAAGTATTAAATAATCTGGAACTAATGCCAACACAGGATCAGGCAGGTACAGGTTTGTCTGGATAGACAATAGGAAATGTCCGTAGGGACAACATGTCAGGTTTGTTGGCATTAGTAACAAGATCAGGTAACAGCGAAAGCCATGTGTTTCCTGATTTAAAATCAGAAAAGCTTTTGGAAAAGGCTTCAAAAAAGGGTCACGTGCTTACACGTGACCAGCAGTCACGTGTTGGCACGTGACATCTAAAAGCATCAGCAAGACAAATTCAGCTTCCCGACTACATCAAAGAAAAGGGCTTCAGAAAGGGTGCTCCCACGTGACCTGGGTCACGTGTTGGCACGTGACAATTAAAAGCGGCTTCAAAGGCAAACCGGTTCCCTGATCAAATCAAGGAAAAGGCTTCAGAAAGGGTCACGTGATCCCACGTGACCAGGGTCATGTGTTGGCACGTGATACTCAAAAGCAACAGACTTGTTCTCCGGTTAAATCAAGAAAAAGAGTCCAGACGAGGGTCACGTGCTCATACGTGACCAGGGGTCACGTGGTGGCACGTGACGGTTAAGAAGCAACCAGAAGACAGAGCGCAAAAAGAAAGAGGAAGGCTCGTTCTAAGGGGGTCACGTGCCCACACGTGACCAAGGGTCACGTGGCCACACGTGACCGACTTCAAAGCCCATTTGTTAACAGAATTAAATTCTGAGAAAAGACTTCTCAAATCTTTCCAAAAGAACCGATTGAATTAAAGATTTAAAGGTGATTAAATATCATCTATCTATGGGAAAATCTCGAATTTGGAAAGATTTCCCCGTAAAATCTAACCAAAATAACAGAGGAGAATCCCTGGATTTAAAATCCAATGGTGAATAAAATTCACCTAATGATCCAAAGGTCCAAAACGAGTGGTGAATACAAATCAAATCTCCCAATGAAAGATTCACCAAAACTAATTAACTCGGCTGCTTCTCCTATAAATAGGAGCCAAGAGACACACAAAAAAGATATACGCAGAGGGAAGAAAAGAGAGAGAGCCTTGATACTTTAGAGGAATTTGGATCTTCTGCAAAAGAAAACCCTAGGTAAGAAAGGGAAGGTTTCATTGAAAGAAAAGAGAATTTAATTCTCAACAGAGTTTAACTCTGATATAAAACAGAAGGACATATTTCTTCTCTCTTTGATGGAGGATCTGTAAAGTGCACACCCCTTGAGTTGAGAATTTAATTCTCAATGGGTTGAGATCCTGCCATGCAGATCCAAAGCATAGAGAGGGAATGGAAGCACGAGAATTTAATTCTCACAGAACTATAAGAATTTAATTCCTTCAAAATAGAATTAGGGTTTGACCATGTGTTATGAGAATTTAATTCCTTCAGAATGAAAAGAATCAGGGTTTAACCATAGTTAAGAATTTAGTTCTGTGAAAACAACAAGAATTTAATTCCCTTAATCTTATTCCCCAGAATAATTCTCTAATAGAGAGTGGGGGTTTAAATCCTTAAAGCTTTTATTAGGGTTTAACCCTATTCAGTTCTTCACATATATGAGGAATTTAATTCCCATAGAAAATTCAGAGTTCAACTCTTCAAAAGGAACTAGGAATTTAATTCCTCTAAAATTATTGTCAGGGTTCAACCCTACGAGGAATTTAATTCCTGAAAGGGATTAACAGATCTTCTAAACAACTACAGAAAGCCCTTTGAGGCAGTGCCTCACGTGACCCACGTGACCCTTGGCAGAGGCTTTAACATACTCCATTCAAACACCCATCACGTGATGACACGTGATGCTCCAAAAGATGCGATCTTCTCAGCAGAACAAACGAAGGGAGGGCGCCCTCACGTGCTACCACGTGACCCCTCTTGCCTCAGCGTCTAACGCTAAATTGGAACCCCTGAGCCCAGTGTTAAACACTGTTTTGCCTTAGTGTTCAACACTAATTAAAGAGCTTTCTTGCAGTGTTTAACACTGAATTTCTTAGTGTTTAACACTAAATTAAATCTCTGTTGACAGAGTTTAACATTAATTTTCTTAGTGTTTAACACTAATTTGAAGCCTCTGCTGCTAGTGTTTGACACCGATTTGCTCTAGTGTTTAGCACTAATTTGAACCCCCTGTTGCTGGTGTTTAACACCAACTGTCTTTTAGTGTTAAAACACTAACTTGATCCCAGTGTTCAACACTGCTGAATTAACGTTAGCCCAATTGGCTAAATGGCCAGAGGCAAAGCCTCTCCTTCAAGGGACCAACAGGAGGGCCGATGTCCCAGACATGATTGGACTTAGCCCAAGCTGGCCATAAGTCCTCAATTCGTAATTAACTGGGCTAATGGGCTCATAACATAATTAATCGGTCTTGATCCCAAATTGGGCCAAAGGCTATTTAATCCACTCCGGTTCCAGGATACATCTCTTCACTCCTTTGATATTTGGCGTTGTAATCCCTCAACGTCTTCAAAGAGGTGACGGGTCCCGATGACCACCCATTGATATGGACTGTGGGGTCCTTAAACCCATGGACTACAACGTCCTTAACCTTGACCGAGATGTCTTAAAACTAACAATGGACTGTGGGGTCCTTAAACCCATGGACTACGACGTCCTTAACCTTGACCGAGATGTCTTAAAACTAACAATGGACTGTGGGGTCCTTAAACCCATGGACTACGACATCCTTAACCTTGACCGAGATGTCTTAAAACTAATAATGGACTGTGGGGTCCTTAAACCCATAGACTACGACGTCCTTAACCTTGACCGAGATGTCTTAAAACTAACAATGGACTGTGGGGTCCTTAAACCCATGGACTACGACGTCCTTAACCTTGACCGAGATGTCCTAAAACTAACATTGGACCGCAATGTCCTTAAACTACCCATGGACCGCAATGTCCTTAAACTAGCGATGGACCACTATGTCCCTAAACTGGAACGATAGAGCCCAAACGCTCTCTTGTCGGATCTAAACGATCCCGTTTAAGTTGATCTTAGCCTTAAATATGGCTAACGTATCCTTAAACCTTTCAAACAGACTTTAGTCCCAAACCGGACTATAGATCCCCCCAATTAACTCTGGTTCAAGGGTACATCTCTGAACTCCTCTGACATCTGTCATTGTAATCCTTCAACGTCGTCAGAGAGGTGACGGGTCCCGACGGCCATACATTAAATGGACCACTATGTCCCTAAACTGGAACAATGGAGCCCAAACGCTCTTTTGTCGGATCTAAACGATCCCGTTAAGTTGATCTTAGTCTCAGGTTAGACTAACGTATCCTTAACAAACGTTTGAGTTGATCTTGGCCTCAAATATGGCTGACGTATCCTCAAACCAAACCCCCAAACCCAAATCTAAGATAATACGGATTCGGACTAGTCCACGCCCTACGGGCGATGACATAACTCGGTCTCCGTAAACAATCCTCGGGCAACAAAACATAAAATAAACTCACACGACACGAAGTGACCATCTGGAGAAGGAGAAAGTTGTTACCGCGACGCGGTAGCATAATTAACTGCAGGGGCTTGCGCCTGCAGGGAAGAGCGTCCCCACAATCAAAAAACCCCTCAAGCGAGGGGGAATCTGACGAAGTCTGCTACATCGGACGCATCCGTTCAGACCTTCGATGTACGGTGCCATAAATCAACTTGGCATCTTCGGAGAGGTGGACGGATAGCGCCAATTAGCATCTGCCCCGAATCTCAGGCAAGACGCCCATGTCTCGGCCACCATTCGGAGGGGAACAGATTCTGGCACGCCCGGTGGGACCTTTTCCTCTTTCCACTCCACACTTTGTGTGTCGTGATTCGCGAACCAATCGCGGTTCGCTAATGGTTGCCCTTGGGTTTCAAGATACTAAGAATTGGCGTCTTGCTTATTGCAGAAAGCAAAGAATCGATGGCTTCTACTTCTGCGAAATGCTCCAACTGCTCGGACTGCAATTGCGACCAACGCTCTGCCTCGCCAGGAGGTATAGCCTACGGACCCCAAGCTGCTTCGTTATTCACAATACCGGTGGACCAGGTGACTCAGGCCACTACCGGATTGTTCTTTGGGACTATGCTCCCACCGACAAGCTTCACGGCGCCGGTGCTGACAAAGGAAGCTCCCAAGAAGTCGGTCTTTGATCGTCTTACCCCTGCCGCGGCTCATCTCAACGGGTCGCCCAACATCAGCGCCTCGGTCTTCTCTAGATTGGGCCAGAAATCCTGTGGACCCATCATGGGGCCTACAATCCCAGAGAAGGCTGCTTCTAAGAAAGTGACCGGTCCTGCTCCTGAAGTCATCAAAGCGACTTCCCCCGCCACAAAGTCGGTCTTTACAAGATTGACGGCTCCAGCTCCCGCTCCTGCTATCCAAAGGACGTCGGTCTTTGACAGGCTAACACCAGCAACGACCCCCCACCTACACAGGGGGAAAGACGAAGCTATTCTCACCGCTGAACCAACCCCGTCCGCTCGACACGCTTGACGTCGCCACTGGCGCCGAGTAAGGAGAGCTGGGGGCAACTCCCCCTCGGGGCTAACTCCATCAGCCTCGATGGCAGAAGTTAATGCTGCTGTTCCAACGAGGAACAGCTTCGAGATGCTAAATAAGGTGCGAAGGAATTCTCCTACTGCTGTGCTAAAAAGGTCTCCTCCCCCACTAAAAAAGGTTGTGGAAATAAAGTCAGAACAGCCCCGATCCCCTCAACGGCTGTCTTCCAAAATCTATAAGGTTTGGCGGCAGTCCCGAGACTCGATGATCAATCTAAACTTCTCCCGCTAGCACAAGAAGCTGAAAATCCAATCGGAAGCCGGTCACCAGGCTAAACCACGAAAGGCTGTTTGGACGCCCACCTCAACGGCCCCCTCAACCTCCACTGCTCATAAAAGGAGGAAGCCAGAGAAGATCCCCCAGCCTGCAACGACAGCTAAAAACACTGAGCCCAGACGCCCTAAGTCTGGGGGCATGATGGTCCACACCGTATACATGGCGTCAGGAAAAGAAGACAACCGTGCGTCTACAGGTCATAGACCGCTCACACGGTCGGTGACCAAAGCTCAGGAGCAACAGCAAAAGCTCCAGGAAATGATGAATGCTATGGCCGCACTTACCGGGCCAAAAGAAAACCCAGAAACGTCCTCAGACGAATGCCAGGAGGAAGAAACCGACGCCGAATTCCTTCGCCGGATACTGGAGAAGAAGGACAAAGAGGCTGCTGAATAAGCAGCCAACATACAGCGTATGGGCCTTCTCTTCCAAGATATGATAGGAATGATGATCCAGCAGGACCCACCCGCCGAGGATCCCCCAATCGTTCTTGAAGACGACCGAGGAGAAACGTCAAACCCACCACCGGCCCTCTCAACGGCCAAAGAGGAGGCAATCTCTAAGGCTGATTTGGTCGACTATATAGCCCAGCAAATCCGGGTTCATCATGAGACTGAGGCAGCTGGTCAAGTCGTAAAGACGGGCCGGCCGTATCCGAGCTGGTACGACCAAATCAAATACCCGCCGGGTTATACAATACCAAAATTCCACGTGTATAAGGGGACCGGCAATCCCCATCAACATGTTGCCCAGTTCAGGGCCCTTTGCGATAACACCGGCGGTGACGATAAACTGTTGCTTCGCCAATTCGTGGGCAGCTTATCAGAAACAGCGTTCGAATGGTATTCGGAACTCCCGAACGATTCTATCAAGACGTTCGCTGAAATGGAGCTGCTATTCACTCAGCGATTCGCAAGCGCCAGCGAACGCACTCCGATAACGGCACTGATTAACGCCAGGGTAAAACCAGGCGAAACCTGGGTCCAGTATGCTATATGCTGGCGGAATTTGTGGTCGAGATACGAGCAACACATTGAGGAAGCACCCGCAGTGGGCATGTTCGTGGGAACCCTAGACCCTCACGCAACTATCTCCCAGTTTATGATGTTCTTTAAGCTAACCACATTCCAGGCTTTAATCGACAAGTTGGCTCAGATGGACCAAATGGGTCATAGACTATCTCCCCCGAAGTCGGAACCTCGGAATGACAAGGGTAAAGGAAGGGCACCCTTCGTCACGAATGACCAGCAGCAACCTAACGTCCCGAAGCTGGCGGATCAATTGGAAGAAAGACGCCGGTATTATAATGAGAAGATGAAGCGTCCTTACTCGTTCGCACGAGACAAGACGAAACGGTTATTCGAGCTGGCAGTACGCAACAGACTTATAAACCTACCAAATCCAAGGCGACCGCCATAACCCACTGAGGTGAATAACCCTAACTATTGCCCTTACCATCAAACGGTAAGTCATCCGATTGAGGATTGCTTCGTCTTCAAAGGATGGATTGAAGATCAATACCTCCAGGGGAAGTTTGCACTGTCCGAAAAGTGGAAGGTGAATCCACCACAGCCGCATACTCCTAAGAAAGCAGATACACCGGGGGCAACCTGTTCCTTTATTGAAGAAGCTCCATGGGAGATCGTGCTGTCAACTAAAACTAAAAGAATGCTGAGGGACCTTCATGCATGCCCTGCGATCAAATGGAAGGACCCACTTGAACCTCAAATTATCGAAGGGATGTTGAAGCCCCGCCCAACTACGAAGACTCGTGGTGATGGCCTAAATACTCACGCCCAATCGCCAAAATCTTTGAAGAAAAAGAAGAAGAAATCCAAGAAGCCCGTGAAGCCTGGAGACAAGCGCACGAACTTGCAGAAGCAAATCGACGCGCTGGAAGAGTACAATCAAAAGGCGCGAACTCCTGTCACACTGCAAGAGTTCCTCAGCCACATCTTTCAAGAGGACGATGATGGGGAGAGCTCGTCGGATGAATCCGAAGGATATGTGGCGAGTTGTAACGTAATCTCCCACTCGTTTACCGACGATAAGAAAACTCCTGGCACTAGGAAACTGGGGACAGAGCCTGAATCAGAGCGTGTGTGGCCAACAGATGAAATGATCAACGCCTTTCTAGACGAGATTCGTCTAAAGAGTAAAGCGGATCAGGAGCGTGAGATGGCCGCATCGGAAGGAGCCAAATGCAGGCGACTGAACGAAAGAGTTGAAGTACTCCCGCCAGATCGAAAAGCATCCGAGGCAGACAAGAAGATATTCAAGACGAGAAAAAGGTTTGCCAAAGCCATGTCAATGGGAATGAAGCTACCACCCTCGGAAGAAAACACGCTCAATGGGGTGGAGAGGCACCCTGATTATTTCGCATATCATCGGAAAATTTCACACCCCACGGAGGAGTGTGACGCCTTTAGGATATGGTGGCAAGGATATGTTGCTCATCGGTAACATTTTAAGCGCATGAAACGCAAAACTCGTCGGGAACGAAGAAGTACTGCCGACGGGCACAACAGAACCACTGGCAACTGTTACATGGTTAACGCCGGAGGGTCATAAGTTCTCACCTTTGGGAGCAATTCTGATGAAGAAATGGCTCTGGGCCTTCTCTTTAAAGAATCCGTTTCAGGGAAAGAGGAGAAATCGGAGGCCTGCGAGAACATTCAGCTGCGCAATCGCACACTCCCAGAAAAGAATCTCGGGCCCGCGAGTAGAAAAGATAAGGGAAAGGAAAAGGTCACTGAGGATATCACTTTAGATGACCAGGTCATGAAAGAACTGACTACCAAAGACCCTCCCAGGAAGGGTAAGGTGGACTACAATATCCTAGCGCACCTAAGGAAGCTACCTTCTCAGCTTAGCATTCTCGATGCCCTCCTATTATCAAAAGAAGCGCGAGACTCACTAATTAAGGCGTTACAAGAACCTTAGCAATTCCAAGCCTTCCTCGCCACTGAAAGGATGAAGGATGAACTGGAGGAAGTGCATACGGCCGACATCACTTTCGGTGACGAAGACATCCTTCTCGGGACGTACGACCACAACCGTCCCCTATATGTCTCTGGATACTGCCATGATATCAAGATAGGCAAGATCCTGGTGGATAATGGATCCTCCGTTAATCTCCTTAATGTTCGGGTGTTGAAGGAAATCTGCATGAGTGTGCAACACCTCGCTCGTGACAAAATTACTTCTGCATGAGTGTGCAACACCTCGCTCGTGACAAAATTACTATCTCCGGTTTCGATTCACAATCGTCACGGACTCTCGGATCCGTGATACTAACATTACGCTTTGGACTCCTCGTCACAGACATCAAATTCCATGTCATTGACGCCAAGACCTGCTACAACGCCTTGCTCGGTCGTCCTTGGCTACACGAGTATAACATCATCCCTTCTACACAACATCAGTGTATGAAGTACTTTAAGGATGGTTTCGAGTATACCGTAACGGGTGAGTTCAACCCATTTTCCGTGAACGAAGTCCGCAAATACGAAGATGCGAAGTACTTTTTGCCAGATTTCGAGGATACAGAAAGGTGTCACAACCCGGAAAACAAAGCCGCCGCCACCATCCCTGGTTTCGGGAGCGATACCGAAGAGGAAGAAGAGATAGTTTACACTGGGCCATCTCAACGCAACAACCCGGGGACGTCCGCCCCCATGTTGGTCTTCGGAAGTGACTCGGAAGATGAGGTTAATGCCGTGTTCTCCAATCGGCTGTCAATACAAGTACCCCCTAGCGATGATCAGTGTTTGCAAATCACCATGGTGCTGCGAGAACACTACAAGGATCTCGACACACTTCAAGCTCACAATGTGCAGGACCTGCAAACATTTTACGTCCCTCCCAGGCAAAGGGGTGAGAAGTTAATCCTATTCTACCGATCCTCAGAGTCGAAAATAGAGAAAAAGATCTGGCACGGCACGGATGTTACACTCGACAGGCTCCAACCTATCCGTTTGCCCAGATACTACAAAAATGGACTAAAGAGGCTATTGAAGCGCCAATGAGTACCCTTAAAACAGACTGTTCGATAAGTTCGGTTCTACAACAGGATTTGGGATGTCCCTGGGACTCAACGCAAATTGCCCAACGGGAAAATGGAAACACTTGGGTTTGGATACGTGAGAGCCGGAAAACGGGAACGGGCCCACAGTAGCTACGCCATATATACTTTTGATGAAGAAGAGGACGCCCCGTCAGGAAATGCCAACCCCTCATCAAAACTAGATCCCGCGATTGAAATGCCGAGTCCGTCGTTTGAAAAACGAATGGACAAGCCTATCAGGAAAATGGGTTAAAGAGCTCGGGAAGACCACAACCGCGAGATGGCCATCTACGAGAAGGCCAGGACGCAACGTCTATTTCAATAGGCTGCAAAAGACAAATATGCTCATCCTTGTCAACACGTTGTACGAAAGGCCCGACGCAGAGACGGAAATAAATCAAGAAGTGGAAAGAGGAGCCGACGACAACGACGCAGGATTAGAGAGTTACGTGATCGGGTATTGCGCGGCTCGGATTTGTCCCTCATGAAGAAGATGAGTCGAGCGTACTCCTTCCCCCGAGACAAGACGGAGAAGTTACTCGAGCTCGCTATAAAACATAAATGATCGCGCTTCCAGAGTCTAAGCACCCTGAGCAAGCTAACAGGGCTTCTCATCTGAGCTATTGCTCTTATCACCAAGCCATAGGACATCCTACCGAAGACTGCTTCACCTTCAAGAACTGGGTCGAGGACCAGTACCAACAAGGCAGATTCACTTTATTCGACGGCTGGAGGGTAACGCCGCCACAAAAGCACGAACCCAAAGCCGCAAAAGCAGAACCAGATCCACCTCAGTCCTCGAAGCGGATTTGCACCTGTTATACGATTACGATATTAAAAGAAGAGCCCGAGAACATGGATGACCTTCCCTGGTGCTTTGAGAACAGCGATGATGAGGTAGTCTCAGAATTTCCGCCAGCTCCAAAAGAACTGGAAGACGGCATACATACTACTGCAGATAACCTCAAGAAGATTGAGTTGGGATCGGCAGATGACTTGCGACCGACATTTGTCAGCAAGCTGCTATCTGAAGAAAGGGTGACTGCGTTAAAGAACGTGCTTCTACGGCATAAAGACTGCTTCACATGGAACTACTCCGAGATGCCAGGATTAGATCCGGAGATTGCTATGCATAAATTAGCAATATCCCCAGATATCAAGCCAGTCAAGCAGGCGCCAAGAAGGATGCGACTCGAGCTTGAAATGAGCATCAACGCCGAAGTCAAGAAGCTGATCGATTCTGGATTTATCCAAGAAGTCCAGTATCCCGACTGGATCGCCAATATCGTCCCGGTAATGAAGAAGAATGGGACGGTACGCATATGCGTGGATTTCAGGGATCTCAATAAAGCCTGTCCAAAGGGCGATTTCCCCGTACCAGTAACCGAGCTAATGATAGATAACACGTCCACTCACGAGGTTTTCTTCTTTATGGACGGTTCATCAGGATACAATCAGATAAAGATGCATCCCGAAGACCAGAAGCATACCGCTTTCCGAACCCCTTTGGGTATATTCTGCTACAGGGTTATGCCCTTTGGTCTAAAGAACGCCGGCGCTACTTATCAAAGGGCCATGACAAAGATCTTCGACGACCTCATACATGACATCGTCGAGTGCTATATCGATGACCTTGTAGTAAAGAGCATATCATACGAAGAGCATTTAAAGCATCTGGAGACTGTATTTCAACGCCTTCGGCAATATAATTTGAAGATGAATCCCCTCAAATGCGCGTTTGGAGTCTCCTCGGGTAAATTCCTGGGATTCATCATCCGACATCGAGGTATCGAAATAGATCCATCTAAGATCAAGGCGATCATGGAAATGCCTCCGCCAAGAACCCTCAAACAGTTGCGGTCTCTCTAAGGGAAGCTCGCATACATCCGGCGGTTTATCGCCAATCTTTCAGGCAAATGCCGTCCTTACAGCCACTTGATGAAGAAGGGAACTCCATTCATTTGGGATCACAAATGCCAAGGTGCACTAGACGAGATCAAGCAGTACCTGCAGAACCCTCCGGTGTTGGCTGCGCCGGTCAAGGGAAAACCCCTCATTCTTTATGCAACCGCCCTCGAAGGTTCCTCAGGCGCATTATGGGCACAAGAGAACGATCAAGGGAAAGAGAGAGCACTCTACTACTTAAGTCGAGTTCTACTGGGGGCAGAAAGCAACTACTCTCTCATTGAAAAACATTGCTTGGCGTTAATCTTCGCGATAACAAAACTCAGGCACTATGCATTGGTGCACGAAGTCCGTCTCATCTCGAAGGTGGACCCTCTTAAATATTTGATGTCAAAGGCTATATTGACGGGTCGACTCGCTAAATGGGCTCTACTCCTGATGGAGTTCTCAATAACGTATCGACCTCTTAAAGCAGTGAAAGGCCAGGCCATTGCCGACTTCCTCGCTGAGCATCCAGTACCTGCCGGTTCTCCTCTGAACTGCGATTTGCCAGACGAACATGCATTCGACGCAATCGGCGGCGGTGATACCCGATGGGAACTCTATTTTGACGGGGCATCTTCCATGAAGAAGCGCAAACAATGTACCCCCATAATCAAATCGGGAGTAGGCCTCATTTTCGTAACCCCACAAGGAGGGATAATGCGCTTTGCTTTCTCCTTAACAGAATCGAGGACGAACAATGAAGCCGAATACGAAGCTTTGATAGCGGGACTCGAGATTGCCATTAACATGGGAATTGAAGACCTCTCTATATACGGGGATTCTCAATTGGTCGTTAGCCAAGTAAATGGTGACTACCAAACGTGCAAACCGGAGTTGGTGAAATACGGCGAAAAGGTGCAACAACTATTGACCCAAATTCCCTCCTACACTTTGGAAAGTGTACCACGTGCGGAAAATAGCAAAGCAGATGCGTTAGCTAAGCTCGCTAAAGAACTGGCTGACGAGAACCTCGATGACGTCAGGATCGTGGTACAAAGCCGTTGAGTGCTCGCCCCAGTAGAAATATCTCCGGAATTATGCGAAGAAAAGGGGGCGACTGTGCAGACGACTGTACAAATAAAAGACCATGAGAAGGCCGAGGACTGGAGGGAAGTCTTCATAGACTACTTTAAGTCCCACCGAATGCCCGAAGAAGCGTCCTCAAGACATCAGCTCATGAAACGAGTTCTATTTTTCGCTTTCGTCAACGACACTATACAAAAGATCGTTTGATTCTCTGTGGCTGAGATGCTTAGGACCTGACGAAGCAGAAAGAGTCGTTCAGGAAGTTCACGACGGACTCTGCGGTTCTCACCAAGCAGGCCCGAAAATGAAATTGAAGATCAAACGGATGGGTTATTATTGGCCCACGATGGTCCAAGACTGCCTCGAGTATGCGAAGCAATGCCACTCGTGCCAGATTCATGGAGACTTTATCCACCAACATCCGAATCCACTACACCCAACGGTGGCTAGCTGGCCATTCGAAATGTGGGGGACCGATATAGTCGGCCCCATCGAGCCAGCATCGTCCCGGGGACATCGTTTCATCCTGGCGACAACTGATTACTTCTCCAAATGGGCAGAAGCAGTACCGCTGAGGGAAGTGAATACAGAGAATATCCTCCACTTCTTCAAGACGCATGTCATCTATCGGTTTGGAAACCCACGGCGGATTATCTCCGATAATGGGCCAGCCTACAGAAGCCATAAGATTAGCCGCTTCGCGCAGCAGCACAATATAGACTGGAGATATTCTTCAGTTTACAATCCACGAGCTAACGGTCTGGCTGAGGCCTTCAATAAGACCTTGATGAAGATCATAAAAAAGACGGTGTCCCGAAATAAAAAAGACTGGCATGAGAGGCTGCAAAAGGCCTTTTGGGCCTATCGAACTACATTCAAGACGGCTACGAACACAACGCCGTACGTGTTGGTATTTGGGACGGAAGCAGTGCTCCCCCTCTAGATAGAGTTACCCTCTCTACGAGTGGCAGTCCACTACGAGCTGACGGACGAAGAAAATGCTCACCTTCGGCTTGAGGAGCTCGATGCCCTCGACGAAACCCGGCTCATAGCGCAACAAAATCTGGAAGCTTATAAAGCAAAGATGATGCGCTCATATGAAAGATTGACCCGACCGAGGACATTCAGCCAAGGCGAACTCGTGTTAGTGGTCAAAAGGCTTATGATCCCCAATCGAGCCAAGCGGGGAAAATTCGAGCCAAACTATGAAGGCCCGTACATCATAGATAAGGTCTACCAGGGTGGGGCCTATCTACTCATGGACATGCACGGTGAAAGGACTTTCAGGCCAATAAACGGCCGCTTCTTAAAGAAATACTATGCTTAATGAGCCACAGCCTGGGTCAATGATAGATGACGACGACTATGTCCGCTCGCTATCTTCCTAAGCTCGAGCCTTATAAGCAGTAGCCGACCTTCCCCTTAACGACGGACCGAAATGTCCTTAAACTAACGACGGACCGAAACGTCCTTAAACTATCGACGGACCGAAATGTCCTTAAACTAACGACGGACCGAAACGTCCCTAAACTACTACCGCAGCATCCTTAGGCTGACGAGATAAAAAAAAAAGAGAGAAAAAGAATAAAAAAAAACGGTATGTCCATAAGCAAAATGGGCACGGATGAAAACCCGAAAGGGCTCCGTGAGTAAAAACAGCAGGACTACCGGCGAGTGTTTGTGAAAACCCGAAAGGGCGCAACCTCGTTAAAAGACACTTGTAGGGTCCTCTCGACCTTGTAAGGAGAAACCACCCGCGTGAGATCCTTACGACTCACAAAGGAGCAACACACTTAGGGATCCCCACGATTCCTAAGGAGAAAATACACTTGCGAGATCCTCACGACTCGTAAGGAGAATTCTCTTATGGGACCCTCACGGCTCATGAGATTTGAAAGTCTTAAGTTACAGAAACCTAAACCTGTTCTTAAGTAAATCCCCCACAACCTTCGATATTGCCCTACAAGAGGCTCAATACTGACCCTTGTATACAATCTACGGGCACGAATAAACATTTCCCCAGCAAAGTCCCACCCGTGACTAGGGATATGTCCAACCCTTGTAGGTCTTCTCGACCCATAAGGAGAAAGCCCTCTTGTAGGATCCTTACGACTTGCAGAGGAACATACACTTAGGAATCCTCACGATCCCTAGGGAGAAAATACACCTACAAGATCATCATGACTTGTGGGGAGAAATACTTTTGTGAGACCCTTACGGCTCATGAAGTCAAAAGCCTTGGTCGACAGGACCCTTAACCCTGTTTACTAAGCCCCCTTTGTTCAACATCGACAGAGGCAAATGATGATTCGCTCCTGGCAACATCCCAGTTGTAGCGGTGCTGATGCCGAAATCGGTGTCTAAAATCCAAGCTTGCGGCGAAAAAGATAGCAAGCCACACATGCCTACGAAATAGCCGAAATGATGAGGCAACTTGCAATAAAAAGCAGCAAGTAAAAGTGTATGCATGAAAAATAGCCGAAATGATGGGGCAATTCGCAATAAAAAGCAGCGAGTAGAAAATAAATAAATAGCCGATATGATTGGACACCGCGAAAAATAGCCGAAATGATGGGGCAATCGCGACCTTCGCGATATAAAAGCTGAAACGATAGAGTATCGCGGAAAAAGAAATAAAATAAAAATAAAATTTATGCCTTACAGGTGATGTTCCATCACACCCTGTACACAATCCAAGGGCGTAAACAAAAAGGAAACATACCTCCCCCCCAGGTTTCACCAAAGAAAGAAGCTAAATCTCGACGGGCCACAAGCGACCTAGAGATCATCCCAACACTCGTCTCGTAACGACGGACACAACTTCAAGCTAAGCGGAACAGCGGCAACTCCCAGTTCCATGGCTCGGTGGTATACGTATCGCCAACAGTCAAACCTCCATCCCGTGAAATGTGGATATAATCAGCAAAATTCCTGGTTACGTGGAACGCGGATAACGTCACTCTTTGACCCCGTGGAAAACGTCCAGAGCGGATCCTGGTCCTCGCAGAGCACGGCAGTGAACCCGTGTGAAGCATCCAGAGCGGAGCCTAGTCCTCGCCGAGCACGGCAGTGAACCCGTGTGAAGCATTTAGTGCAAAATTCCTGGTTACGTGGAACGCGGATAACGTCACTCTTTGACCCCGTGGAAAATGTCCAGAGCGGATTCTGGTCCTCGCAGAGCACGGCAGTGAACCTGTGTGAAGCATCCAGAGCGGAGCCTAGTCCTCGCCGAGCACGACAGTGAACCCGTGTGAAGCATCTAGTGCAAAATTCCTGGTTACGTGGAACGCGGATAACGTCACTCTTTGACCCCGTGGAAAACGTCCAGAGCGGACCCTGGTCCTCGCAGAGCACGGCAGTGAACCCGTGTGAAGCATCCAAAGTGGAGCCTCGTCCTCGCCGAGCACGGCAGTGAACCCGTGTGAAGCATCTAGTGCAAAATTCCTGGTTACGTGGAATGCGGAAAATGTCACTCTTTGACCCCGTGGAAAACGTCCAGAGCGGATCCTGGTCCTCGCAGAGCACGGCAGTGAACCCGTGTGAAGCATCCAGAGCGGAGCCCAGTCCTCGCCGAGCACGGCAGTGAACCCGTGTGAAGCATCTAGTGCAAAATTCCTGGTTATGTGGAACACGGATAACGTCACTCTTTGACCCCGTGGAAAACGTCCAGAGCGGATCCTGGTCCTCGCAAAGCATGGCAGTGAACCCATGTGAAGCATCCAGAGCGGAGCCTAGTCCTCGCCGAGCACGGCAGTGAACCCGTGTGAAGCATCTAGTGCAAAATTCCTGGTTACGTGGAACGCGGATAACGTCACTCTTTGACCCCGCGGAAAACGCCCAGAGCGGAGCCTGGTCCTCGCCAAGCACGGCAGTGAACCCGTGTGAAGCATCCAGAGCAAATACCGGACTGTGGAGTCCTTAAAATCCATGGACTATGATGTCCTTAACCTCGACCGTGATGTCTTAAAACTAACGATCAACCACCCCGATTCCCTACGGATTCTGCCTTGGTTTAAGGGTACATCTTTTCACTCCTTTGATACCTGGCGTTGTAATTTCTCAACGTCTTCAAAGAGGTGACGGGTCCCTCCAACCAAACATTGGACTGTGGAGTCCCTAAATCCACGGACTATGAGGTCCTTAACCTTGACCGTGATGTCTTAAAACTAACATCGGACTGTGGAGTCCCTAAATCCACGGACTATGAGGTCCTTAACCTTGACCGTGATGTCTTAAAACTAACATCGGACTGTGGAGTCCCTAAATCCACGGACTATGAGGTCCTTAACCTTGACCGTGATGTCTTAAAACTAACATCGGACTGTGGAGTCCTTAAATCCACGGACTATGAGGTCCTTAACCTTGACCGTGATGTCTTTAAACTACGATACTTGGAGCAGCCCCCTGGCCCCATGAAACACGGACAAGGGCGACCACATCCAGCACTTGCAGGCCCTCACGACCTGTAAGGAAGAAAAAACTCTCTTGTGAGATCCTTACGACTCTCAAGGGAAAACCCACTTAAGAATCCTCACGATTCTTAAGAAGAACTTACACCTATGGGATCCTCTCGACCTGTAGGGAGAAAAACTCTTTATGAGACCCTCGTGGCTCATAAAATGCAAAAGTCTTAGGAGGCAGATCTTAACCCTGAATCCTGAGCCATCGCTGTCCTGCAAGGAGATCAAGATAGAGTATCCGCAGGATACATTCAATAAAAAGGGGACACACCATTGAGAAGAAAAATGTATCTTTTATTCATAAACCAAAATGGATACAAAGTACAATTCATGAAAGGAACAAAAAAGAAAGATACTCTCTTCCATGAGTATGTACAAAAAAGGGGAAAAGATACAAGTCCTCAAGCCGGCGGGCGGTGCAGTAATTTTACCAGCTCATCGTTCTGTTGCTGAGCCACGGCTTCATGACGCAAGATCTCCAGAAGACGAGCCTCCGCCTGAGCTTGCTGAGCCTAATACGAAGCAAGCCGAGCTTCGAGCTCTTTCTCGGTGGCTTTATGAGCCTCGACCCTCTCACGAGTAAACGTGGCAGCCTTATCGAGAGCCACCACCTCTTTTATGGACTCCTGGAGCACTCGCCAGAGTTCGTATGCTTTGTTGGCCTTGGCTGTGTGGCTGGCCTGAAGCTCGCTCAGCGCCTTAGAAGCCAACTCCCTCTCCGAAAATTTGCGGCCGAGCCCCCTTCTCGCACAACAATATGTTCGCTACGTGTCGCTCTATCAGGCCACGTAAGCTCGCTTTCATGACCGCAGCCTTAGAAACAAGACATTTACAAGACCGTATAAATGAGCTTCCAGTCGATGGGGATAATCGATCTAAAACGCGCTCACATCACCTGACGTGAAAGGCAACAAGAAAGATTTCCGACATATTTCAAGCATGCAGTCGAAATCATATGAGTATTCAAAAAAAAAAATATAATAGCATTTGCAATCGCATGAACATTCATAATGCCCAAAAAGGTCTGATGCGCAGGAAAGTGATGATAGCATTTGCAATTAAAGAAAGTTCTCATGAGAAGAATACAAAGTTTATTTATACAGGCGGAAACATACATACTAGTACCAAGCCTACATGGAAGTTCGGCACAAAACATAGAGAAGGAGGGACTAATTTAAAAATGTTCTACGCTAACGAGAAAAGGTCACCAAACACGGGATCAACGGCACAGGGGTTAATGAAGCAGTGGACAAAATTCTCCATCTCTCTCTCTGCTTTCTCCAGCACATCAAAGCGACAGTTCTCACGAGGAGTCGCTCCCCATCGATTGGCGCCATGTTCGTCCGCGAAAGCAGACATAATAGCTCGCCGGGCCTTTATCTGGCTCAGCAGATGAATTGAGCAATCCTTCAAAGCCTGAGTAATCAGGCGTGCTTCATGAAAGCCCTCGATCTTTTCTTCAGCCGCGTCAAGTATCGCCAGGGTCAACTCTGCCGGGTGAGGAGGGATGTCGGCAAGCACGGCCGTGAGAATCATCCGGAGCCAGAGGGAACCCATCGGGAGGGGGGAACCCCTACGAATCGAGAGTTCGTACATTGCTGAGTCGCATTCGTCGTCGGTAAGAAGTGGATCCACCAACCGAGCAGCAAAGCGGGGGATCATCTCCTCGATAGGCACTTCCCATGGCTGTCGACGAGCGTGTGGACGGTTGCAGGCCATGGCACTCAGCTACTCCTCAAATTAAATCACGTCAATATGGGAATAAATTTCTCTGTGAGGAGGAAATAGGCTATGGCCTCAAGACTATAAAGGGGAGCATTAAATGCTGTGCGCGAGAGAAAATTGCATGATGGAACCCTTCCAAGGCCCAAATAAGGGAAGACATTGGAAATCAGGAAAAGGAACGATTTCCAAGGCGCTTTCTCTGCATCCAATGCCATGCACAGAAATGTGGCATGAAAAATTGAATAGCCCCATAAAAGGCCCCTCACGTGTGGAGCACGTGAGCACCATGCTTAGTTCGTACTAAGAAATGAAACAATGCCTTGCACACATCAACAAAAAAAATGAACGACAAAATTCCAAAAAAAGGGAGGGGGGCACGCAAACACAGAAGGACACGATAAGTTTATCATTCATGCTTTAAAAAGGTTCATACAAAATGAAAATAAAACGATTACAACGGCAATACCTCAGGCGCGGGGCACGGATTGAGAAACTCAAGCTTGACCTTGTCCAAGATCCTCCAAGCATTTCGAACCGCCCGAGTATGTTTTCTCTCGCGATCGCAAGCGTCAGGGTCCTCGCGGATGTCCTCCACCCTCCGGTAGGCGGCAAGTATGTCAGACTGCTGAAACACCTGGTGCAAAAGATCAATGATGTTGTCACGCCTTCTCTTCGAGATCAGACTCATCAGATACACCGAATATATCTTATCCTCGGCAACGTCGAATGCCCTGAGTGGCACACCGGCGCAGAAGAGAGGAAGCGCCTCCCAAATCGCCAGCACGATGAGCCTCAGAAAAGAAGAGCGACGGGGGAGTAGCCGATGGTTGTACTTGTCAAAGCGGCTCATAATCTCAGCACACTGAGCGTTGGTGAACTCCTGATTCTGACTACGGCCCAGGGCACGAATATTCCCGTAGGAAATGATTTCGTTGAGATTATACAAATGAGCGTCCATGATACCTGAAATAAAAATCAGGACGATTTATTACAAACCCTCTTCTTCTTCACTAATCATAGAATGACGAGGAAACCCCAAGAAGCCTCCGTGTGAAGAAACTGAGTTCTTCATTGGAATTAAATTCCTTATTAAGAAAAGGGAATTAAATTCCCAGAAATATTTTTGGATGGAATTAAATTCCATGGAGTTGAAACGACATCATCATCTCCCGAAAGATCATCTAAACCCTAAGATATCTACAGTTCGAAGATTAGGCGGTTTCATGTTCTTATGGAAAAACTTGAAGAAAAATGGGTTCCTTGTTAAAAAAGAGTAAAAACCCTTGTTTTGGATTTAAAACCCAAAGGAATGTGGAAGTTCGCTGTTTGTCCAAGAACATTACCTGAGAAAAAAAGGGCCACCTGAACAGAGTTAAACTCTGAAGATTGTTTCAAAACAGAGAACTAAGCTCTAGAAGCGAGAATTAAATTCTCAAAGGAAAAGTTCTCGAAGGAAGGAGATGAGCAAAGTGAAGGCTCTTCGGGAGGGACATGAACATTTATAAGAGGTGATGGAAACGTTTCATCTCCCCAAATCCCTAGAGGAATCCAACGGTCACAAAAGGTGGCAGCATTGCACTCACGTGCGGACACGTGAGAACAACGCTGTGGGGGCATTTGTTTCCTGATTTAAAATCAGAAAAGTTTATGGAAAAGGATTCAAAAAAGGGTCACGTGCTTACACGTGACCAGCAGTCACGTGTTGGCACGTGACATCTAAAAGCATCAGCAAGGCAAATTCAGCTTCCCGACTGCATCAAAGAAAAGGGCTTCAGAAAGGGTCACGTGCTCCCACGTGACCTGGGTCACGTGTTGGCACGTGACAATTAAAAGCGGCTTCAAAGGCAAACCGGTTCCCTGATCAAATCAAGGAAAAGGCTTCAGAAAGGGTCACGTGCTCCTACGTGACCAGGGTCACGTGTTGGCACGTGATACTCAAAAGCAGCAGACTTGTTCTCCGGTTAAATCAAGAAAAAGAGTCCAGACGAGGGTTACGTGCTCACACGTGACCAGGGGTCACGTGGTGGCATGTGACGGTTAAGAAGCAACCAGAAGACAGAGCGCAAAAAGAAAGAGGAAGGCTCGTTCCAAGGGGGTCACGTGCCCACACGTGACCAAGGGTCACGTCGCCACACGTGACCGACTTCAAAGCCCATTTGTTAACAGAATTAAATTCTGAGAAAAGACTTCTCAAATCTTTCCAAAAGAACCGATTGAATTAAAAATTTAAAGGTGATTAAATATCATCTATCTATGGGAAAATCTCGAATTTGGAAAGATTTCCCCGTAAAATCTAACCAAAATAACAGAGGAGAATCCCTGGATTTAAAATCCAATGGTGAATAAAATTCACCTAATGATCCAAAGGTCCAAAACGAGTGGTGAATACAAATCAAATCTCCCAATGAAAGATTCACCAAAACTAATTAACTCGGCTGCTTCTCCTATAAATAGGAGCCAAGAGACACACAAAAAAGATATACGCAGAGGGAAGAAAAGAGAGAGAGCCTTGATACTTTAGAGGAATTTGGATCTTCTGCAAAAGAAAACCCTAGGTAAGAAAGGGAAGGTTTCATTGAAAGAAAAGAGAATTTAATTCTCAACAGAGTTTAACTCTGATATAAAACAGAAGGATATATTTCTTCTCTCTTTGATGGAGGATCTGTAAAGTGCACATCTCCCCTTGAGTTGAGAATTTAATTCTCAATGGGTTGAGATCCTGCCATGCAGATCCAAAGCATAGAGAGGGAATAGAAGCACGAGAATTTAATTCTCACAGAACTATAGGAATTTAATTCCTTCAAAATAAAATTAGGGTTTGACCCTGTGTTATGGGAATTTAATTCCTTCAGAATGAAAAGAATCAGGGTTTGACCATAGTTAAGAATTTAGTTCTGTGAAAACAACAAGAATTTAATTCTCTTAATCTTATTCCCCAGAATAATTCTCTAACAGAGAGTGGGGGTTTAATTCCTTAAAGCTTTTATTAGGGTTTAACCATATTCAGTTCTTCACATATATGAGGAATTTAATTCCCATAGAAAATTCAGAGTTCAACTCTTCAAAAGGAACTAGGAATTTAATTCCTCTAAAATTATTGTCAGGGTTCAACCCTACGAGGAATTTAATTCCTGAAAGGGATTAACAGATCTTCTAAACAACTACAGAAAGCCCTTTGAGGCAGTGCCTCACGTGACCCACGTGACCCTTGGCAGAGGCTTTAACATACTCCATTCAAACACCCGTCACGTGATGCTCCAAAAGATGCGATCTTCTCAGCAGAACAAACGAAGGGAGGGCGCCCTCACGTGCTACCACGTGACCCCTCTTGCCTCAGCGTCTAACGCTAAATTGGAACCCCTGAGCCCAGTGTTAAACACTGTTTTGCCTTAGTGTTCAACACTAATTAAAGAGCTTTCTTGCAGTGTTTAACACTGAATTTCTTAGTGTTTAACACTAAATTAAATCTCTGTTGACAGATTTTAACATTAATTTTCTTAGTGTTTAACACTAATTTGAAGCCTCTGCTGCTAGTGTTTGACACTGATTTGCTCTAGTGTTTAGCACTAATTTGAACCCCCTGTTGCTGGTGTTTAACACCAACTGTCTTTTAGTGTTAAAACACTAACTTGATCCCAGTGTTCAACACTGCTGAATTAACGTTAGCCCAATTGGTTAAATGGCCAGAGGAAAAGCCTCTCCTTCAAGGGACCAACAGGAGGGCCGATGTCCCAGACATGATTGGACTTAGCCCAAGCTGGCTATAAGTCCTCAATTCGTAATTAACTGGGCTAATGGGCTCATAACATAATTAATCGGTCTTGATCCCAAATTGGGCCAAAGGCTATTTAATCCACTCCTGTTCCAGGGTACATCTCTTCACTCCTTTGATATTTGGCGTTGTAATCCCTCAACGTCTTCAAAGAGGTGACGGGTCCCGATGACCACCCATTGATATGGACTGTGGGGTCCTTAAACCCAGGACTACGACGTCCTTAACCTTGACCGAGATGTCTTAAAACTAACAATGGACTGTAGGGTCCTTAAACCCATGGACTACGACGTCCTTAACCTTGACCGAGATGTCTTAAAACTAACAATGGACTGTGGGGTCCTTAAACCCATGGACTACGACGTCCTTAACCTTGACCGAGATGTCTTAAAACTAACATTGGACCGCAATGTCCTTAAACTACCCATGGACCGCAATGTCCTTAAACTAGCGATGGACCACTATGTCCCTAAACTGGAACGATAGAGCCCAAACGCTCTCTTGTCGGATCTAAACGATCCCGTTTAAGTTGATCTTAGCCTTAAATATGGCTAACGTATCCTTAAACCTTTCAAACAGACTTTAGTCCCAAACCGGACTATAGATCCCCCCAATTAACTCTGGTTCAAGGGTACATCTCTGAACTCCTCTGACATCTGTCGTTGTAATCCTTCAACGTCGTCAGAGAGGTGACGGGTCCCGACGGCCATACATTAAATGGACCACTATGTCCCTAAACTGGAACAATGGAGCCCAAACGCTCTTTTGTCGGATCTAAACGATCCCGTTAAGTTGATCTTAGTCTCAGGTTAGACTAACGTATCCTTAACAAACGTTTGAGTTGATCTTGGCCTCAAATATGGCTGACGTATCCTCAAACCAAACCCCAAACCCAAATCTAAGATAATACGGATTTGGACTAGTCTACGCCCTACGGGCGACGACATAACTCGGTCTCCGTAAACAATCCACGGGCAACAAAACATAAAATAAACACACACGACATGAAGTGACCATCTGGAGAAGGAGAAAGTTGTTACCGCGACGCGGTAGCGTAATTAACTACAGGGGCTTACGCCTGCAGGGAAGAGCGTCCCCACAATCAAAAAACCCCTCAAGCGAGGGGGAATCTGACGAAGTCTGCTACATCGGACGCATCCGTTCAGACCTTCGATGTACGGTGCCATAAATCAACTTGACATCTTCGGAGAGGTGGACGGACAGCGCCAATTAGCATCTGCCCCGAATCTCAGGCAAGACGCCCATGTCTCGGCCGCCATTCGGAGGGGAACACCATGGTACCTCAAGTCAAGTCAGGTAGTGTATAGTTATCATGTCATGTCAAGAAGTGCACAGTATCATGTCGTGTCAAGTAGTAGGTGTATCAAGTCATGTCAGGGGTGCACAACATGTCACGTGGGTGTTCATAATCAAACTAAAATAAGCATGGGTATACAAACAAGCATGTGGTGCTAATGAAACAATAAAATGGAACATTGTAATGTGGTATGCAAATAGGAACAGGTTAAAGCATATGGATGCACGGTTATCAGTTTGGGTTTAAGGGATAGTTTCAACATTAATTAAATACAGTATATCAAATATGGATGTTAAAATCATGTTAATATGTATTAAATAATCTAGAGATGCAATTGAATATATATACTAGGCTAGATGTATGCAAACGGTTGTCCGATAGGGTATAAACTATTAAAGGGGTACTACGGGCTATGCAAATAATTATTATGTGATTTAACTATGGATATGGGTACTATGTATAGTAAACTAAAATGCAACATGGTATGTTTCGAGCTATAAATCTAAAATGATATAAATAGACATCGAAATGTTAACATGGAACATGCGGCATTAAATTCAATCTACAGATTCAATATGCAGTTGAATAAGTATAATATAATACAAATAGCATGTAGCAAGTTTTACTTGCCTAAACGGATAGAGTAACGGGTATACGGAACGTCACACGTCTGCGGGAAAAGTCACGACGCGCGCACGGTACACGGACCGGATCCAAACAACGCACAAGGTGAACACACGGGTCAGGTACGCTCGCTGGGTCGTCGGGATCGTCGACGTCGTCACGGCTCCGTCGATCTACAGAGGTATTTAAAAAAAACAGAAAAGAAAAAAATAAAAGAAAGAAGAATAGAAAGAAGAAGAAGAGAAGAATGAGATAGAAAGGGTTGCTCACTGGGTTGGGAGAAGGCTAGGATGTGGTTGCAAAGGTGGGAGGTCGTCGGCAAGGGATCGCCGGCGAGAACGACGGCAAGGCAGCAAGGGTTCTTGGTTGCAGGGAATGGGCTCTGGTGCTAGGGTTTCTGTGCGGGGGGAGTTCTGGTGTAGGTGTTCGGTTGGTGTTGGGGAGTTTGGAAAGAGGAGAAGAATGAGGAGGCGATGGCGAGAGGTCGTCGGCGACGGGATGAGGTGGTGGTGAAGGGTTCTCGGGGGTTCTCGTGGGTGCAGTAGGCTCGTGAAATGGAAGAAGGAAAAGAAAGAAGGAGGAAGGAGATGAGACGAGGCTCGGTTGAGGTTGAGGAGGTGATGGAGTGATGGAATTTAGGGTTAGGGTTTGAGGAAGGCGATGGGTTCGTGGCGAGCTCGGGGTTTTAAAAAGAGAAGAGAGGGAGAAATAAGGAGGGAGGTGACGGTAGCGGGGAGCGGTGACCCGACTCGAGAAGCGAACAGTGTTCACGAGAGGAGAGAGAGAGAGCGAGAGGAGAGAGAAAGGGAAGAGAGAAAGAGAGAGAGAAAGAGATAGAGATGGAGTGTAGGGCCTGCGCACTTTAAAGGGAAAATTTGATTGGCTCGGGGAAAAAATTGAGAGAGAGAGGATTAGGATTTTGCAGGTAAAAAAATTTAAAAAAAGATTTAAGTTGGTTTCTAAAATATTCTGAGTTGTATAAAAAAATATTATAATTGATTTAAAATTTAAATAATTGGATTTTTAGCGGTATATAAAATATTTCAAAATGCGTCCGGGTCGGGTCTAAAAATTTTGATTTGAAATACGAAAATTATATGCAGCTTCCAATTTTTAAAATGAATAATTCAGGTAATGAAAATGCATACCCCCAAGAACGGATGTACGTACGTGCGCGTAGCCATCCAAACACGTCCGTTTCACTGAACGGGACGAGAACACGATGCGCGGACGCTACCACGGGGTTAGGGGTATCACGCAGGCTATGAAATGCAATTTTAATTTATTTTACGTGATCTAATATGTTATATGTAAATTACGCGATTCTAGGTGAAATGTTAATATGCAGTATACATGAGATGCACGCGTCTATTTAACCAGCCAGGGTAGTCTATAAATATGAATTACCCAGTTCAAGTAAGCGGGTCAGGTCGAATATAATGTAAAAGTAACTACCATTCGCATCCAACATGATAGGCCAATAAAATACCATAGACAAACAAATACGGAAACAGAAATTGGTATAACTGAACTCGGTTGTTACAATATCATGTTTTATCTGTAATGGTGATGGAGATGCTAGATAATATGAGATTATCTAATTGATGGAATTGCATTAATTCGGATTAATGTAAATAAAACAAACCTAGAATACGTTGATGGAACCAACTTTTTACAAAAGAAATTATAACCGTATTATTTTGCTTTGCATAGTGATATTCGGTTAGGAATATCATGCACCTCATTCGATGAGGGAAGCGCCTTGATCCCTTCACTAGGAGTTCGCTCTTAAGCAAAAGTTTATTTTACTATAAATTTGCAAAACCATTCAGTTCATTCAATGATATCAAGTTCATTACGTTAATAGTTTTCTTAAAAACCAACTGTAACCCTCTGTCTTCAGGAAGTAGAGTACTTAGTATCCGTGCTGCGTTTATTGACCATAGTTAAGGTGTAATGTACGGTAGCTAAATGATATCTTCCTGCTTGCATATGATGCGATTGGTTAGAACAATTGTACGACTTTGTTGACCATAGTTAAGGGTTGTGCGGGTGGGTATAAAACAATCACGAAATGACGGGTTGAACTTGACTAGTGACTTATGATTTGTTAACCATAGTTAAGGCCATAAGCCATTAGGGGGTAAAAACCGACATCGGGAGTTTTAAGTGTTGAAATTTGCAATGAGATTGTATGCCTTCTATGGTTTTGGGGTGACTTGTTGACCTTGTCACGGTTACCACTCCGTAATAGTTTGGGTCTCGATTCTCACTGTGAGTAATAGTTACTCTCAGAAGATTTTCTATAAACGATCCCGGCTAGTTCTCCTTTTAGAGTTTGAAGGAGAATTCGACATAACAGTGGGAGATCAGATTAGATAAATTAATAAACCAATCTAATCTAGGTTAGAGTGCATGCTGATTGTTTCTTTTCTTTTTCTCTCTGGCAGCGTGTTAGTTGTATGTATGCACTAGAGGCCATTATTGTACATATGATGTATATTATAGTGGATGCTTGGACATATATAGAGAGGACTTTCTTGCTCGACATGATAGTATGCTATCTGGTTGCTCTTTATCTTAACATGTATACTTGTCTCTTATGGTTACATGTTGGTAAAACTCTTAGGATGTGTACTTGACTGCCAGGATTATGATGCAGTTCATACTAGTAGGGCCATGGTAGTCCATAAGTTCATCCTTTAATCTTTCTAGTCGTGGGTGTATCGAGACGGGGCATCGATATACCAGAGTAGACAAGCGTATACGCTTCTCGACCCATGTGATGGGCGATGGATGATCCCATATCCATTGGTGTTTGACATCAGAGATGGTATACGGATGCTCAGTGGAGACTGGGTACACTAGACTGACTCGCCGAGAACTCCTAAATGGTATTATACCTCACGTCAGATAGCAGTTCTCTGGTGACACTGGTACAGGTTAGTCTGTTGACCCGAGATCGTCATAGAGTCTTGTGTGATTCCCACTGTGCTTTGATTTCCACCTTACCACGTTCAAGAGGACGTGCAAAACGGTGGTTTTTGGGTACAATCCCGAGTCACATGGAGGCAATGAGCGATAGGAGGGGTTTCGTCTCTCCCGGTATTGGGGGTTGATGTTGCGCTGTACTCGATTGGCCATAACAGGAAAGTCCCTGGCCAGGGCTGATTTAGAGATTTACTGGTAAGTGTTATCAGTAGTTTCTCGACCCGTTATGAGCCATATATCGGCATGACTTATCGGTTATTGGGATCTGACGTTTACCACCCCTAGACCTGATATGCGACATATGAGACCGGACTGTACGGTAGTGTTACTGACAGCCTTTACAAGAGCTAGAGCGGGCTTGCTTCCTGATCTTCTGATCGCTCAATACCCGGGTAGCCGTTACGTCCAGCAAATACCGCTGACGGCTTATGGGTGCTTGATGTGATCATCACCTACTATCGGCGTATTGATGAGTCTTTAGAGTCCTACATAGAAGTTTTACTGGCTCAGGCAAAACGAAATAGGAGCACATATGTAATATGTGCGGGACCGAGAATAATACGAGTATGTGATACCGTATTATATTTTCGCGATATTTGTATCGGACGGTTATATGTGATATAGCCGGGTTATCGAATCAAGTGTTGATTCGATAAGTTGGTACATTTAATATTAGTCGGTTTTATATGATATACCCGGATTATTAAATCAAGAGTTGATTTGATAGTTTAGTGTATAATTGTATATTTGATATACTAATTTACATTAACTAATATTAGCTCACTTAAGCATTTATTATTCTCACATGTGCACACTTAATATATATGTGATATATATTAATTGTGTTTGATTTTGTATCATGGTTGTTGATACACACTACATGAGTGTATAAAACTTACACCATACTAATTATATTATTGGGTTTTAGTATTTAAAGTAATTCCAAATTAGTGGATTATTAGCCAAATGCATGAAGCTTGTAGAAGCTTGTGGATGCTTTGACTAAGTCCACTAGTTTTGTTTTACTTAAGATATTTATTAACCTAACCATTATAATTAAGCCATGGTTATGTCTCTATATGAGTTAGTATATGATACAAACTCACCCATGGTTATTTCTCTCACCTCATTAGTTCATTCTCATCTCTTGAGCTCATCTTCTTCTTCATTAAGCAAAAGCTTGCTAGGGTTTTCTAAAGAAAGAAAATATTATGAGAAAAATAAAACTAAAGTGAGTGCACTTCCTACTTCACCATCCTCTACTAGATTAGCACTTTAGTATATGGTGTTAGCTTCACTAATCTCTCATTAGTGAAGTAGTAGCTTGAGTTAGTGTCTCCTCGACGTAGATCATCTTCGGCCTCGAAGACTTCAAGCAAGATCATTCATTTCACCTTGAGAAGCCATGCAAGAGTCTGGGAGTACTATGATCGCAGCGAAGGGACCACTATAAGGAGCTATTGAAGTGAAGGACCGGTCTACAAAGGTTGTATTTCCGTTATCACTTAGAAGTAATGTAGTTTACTTTTTGTTTCGTATGATTCTCTAGTTAACGATTCTAGTTTAGGCTTCTTTAAAACGACAAAATTTTGAAAATGGCATGGACGATACCTTCCGAAACCTTGCTGTCGTTCATAGGAACCCTATAGTGGTATCAGAGCCTAACTAGAGAATTAGACAGATTGTGTAGGATTACGAAACCGAAACAACTCCGAAACTTGACACATCAAAACCATGTTTCTGTCGATTTTTATATGAGCTCTAAAAATTTTTCACACAACAGCAGAATCATATTTGAGAGAAAATAGGAACATGGAAGAAATTTGGGGTCATCTGCTCGGATTTTGGCCGAGCAGTTGAAGGGTTTTTCCGAGGTGGCCGGCCCCAGTGTAGCATTTTGGTCCTAATTTTTTTTCATGTTCTGTTCTCTGGGTATTTGTGTTTCAGGTGTTGTTTGATTTTTCTACTTTTTCATGTGATGATTAACTTTCTGAAATGGCAACTCGGAGTGTTCCATAGTCGTAATTCTAACTGTTTTCGGGTTACTTTAGACGGTGTTAAAAAGTTTGATCGGATATCAAATACCCGCTTTAACTCTTGCCGGAAAATTTTCCAAGTGTTGGATTTTTTCCATAGTTAAAAAGCACTCAAACATCATGCAAGTAATGCGATGGACCCTCTAGAAGAACAAAACCTTAACCCGATTATGTGACTGTTAGAACCGCCACTAAACCCTCGGGTTTGTGGTGGTTCAGTGGTGCCACATGTAAGGCCTTGGTTGACCCTTCTATGGCTGGTTCATTGGTATTTTGGCATGTGCTGAATAATTTTAAACTACGCTCAAGTGTTGAGCTTTTTGGGTAATTGTGGGTGTTTTTTGATTCGATCGGAATGTTTAACATCGTCTAGTTTTTTCTGCGACCGTAAGTGTAATATGTGGTTTATCGCCGGTTTCGTTGCTATATGTCAATGACAATTGGGATACGCATATTTACTTACGTTGATAACATGTGATGTTATGTGTTGCTGTATATGTTATATTGGATCATCGTGTTTTGAATAGCCGGGGTTTTTATATGAGACAAGAGTTTTTATTTTCATTCATGTAAAATTCAATGTATGTAATGTTCTTTTACTGGGGCACTTCCGGGTTGAGGATGATGTCACCATTGTTGTATATTATTTACTTTTCCGCATTAGGATAGACCCAAGGAGGGGAGCACAAGTAACCGGGTTCTAGAGTCCAGTGGGAGACCAACTCAAGGAGTCGAGTCCGGGTCTCCTAACTCTAAAATTGGTAGGGTTGCTTGCCACTCTCGTAGAGGTCTAGAGATGTGGGTTTGGCTATTCATCGTGACCATGGAATCCGCGATTTATATAGGCTCAAAATAAAACACGGACATTCTAGTATATCCAATATTTCATATGTTTCTTCTGCTGCTCTGTGATGTGATCACTGTGGATTCTGAGACGAATAGATATACATTATATATGAGATATATAGTATACGTTGCTTATGTTTTGCACCCGCGCTAGTCCCTTCCCGGTACGCCGTTAGTTAAGTAACCTAACAGTGCATAACGGGACACTGTGGCGAATGCGGATGGCATAAGCGTACGTTGTATTTTCGTTTCTTCTGTGATGCTTAGGAAGATTAAATGATGGGACTTCATTAATATGATTAATGAAAGAAAAGAAACCTTAAAGATGTTGTAGAATCAAATTTTCAAAAAGGGTAGCTACAGTTATTTCTTTGCATAGTGATATATGTGATATATTCCACACCTTATTCGATAAGGAAAGAGCCGAGATCCCTTCAACGGGAGTGACCTCTTTAGCAATAACTGGCAGATGCTACAATAGTCGGTTTGTCTTTTGATTGCTTTTAGAGTTTCTTGCTTTGCATAGTGATATATGTGATATATCCAGTACCTTATTCGATGAGGAAAGAGCCGAGATCCCTTCACCGGGAATTACCTCTTTAGCAAAACTAGTAAAAGCCTCAAAAACACTCCTTTTCAAATCCACTCGATTCTACAATGATATCAAGTTCATTACGCAAAAGATTTTCTGAAAACCTGTTGTAGCCCTCCGTCATTTCAGATAAGTACTATTTTAGTATTCGTGCTACGGTAGTTTGGCCTGCGTCAAGGCGTAGTGTACGGTAGCTGAATTAGTACTTATTTGTAGAATGAGATGCGATTGGATTAGGGTATTCATACGGTGTTGTTTGGCCTGCGTCAAGGGTCGTGCGGGTGGGTTTAATTCAATCAGGAAATGACGGGTTGAACTTGACTAGCGGATTATGGGTTGTTTGGCCTGCGTCAAGGTCATAGCACGCTAGGGGCAAAATATTATCGGGAATTTCTAGTGTTGAAATTTGCAATGAGATTGCATACTTTCTATGAGATAGTTGGATCCCGATATCCACTGCGAGTAGAGTTAATCCTGGGAGAGTTTTACACAGGACAATTAGCCGATCAAGTAGGTGTCTAGAAAGATGTCAACGGGGTTATGTCTCTGGAAAATGAGGTTTATTTTAATTAGGTCCGTATGAAAACACGGGGAACCTCCCTCAAAGTTCCGGCACTGGCCTGGCTGAAAGATTGGCGAAATTGTAGGGTGTAATTAATCCCGGCTAGTCTTTCCTTTTAGGGTTTGAAGGAAGATTTGATAAAAACAGTGGGAGCCATCCTGATTAGATAAAATAATAACCAATCTGATCTTGCAAGAGCATATGCTAAAGTGTTTTCTTCTCTCTCTCTTCAGATAGTGACCATGTCATGCCCTAATCAAGATAATAATATGGATGTATTGACCGAACCCGAATGTTATACTGTATAGAGGAACGTTGGTTCCGTTCTTTCTTATAATTGTTATAAGACTGAACAGGGAATAGGGACATATCCGGATTCCCACGCTGCCCAAACGAAGAATAAGCATGTTGATGCATCTTCTTCGGGTGTGTTAGTTATTGAGAACTGTTTCTCAGTTCACTCTACGTTCTGGGTATTAGATACCGGATCGGAATACCATATATGTAATATGTTATATGGGCTAAAGAAAGGTAGAGAACCGGGAATGGGTGACCATTCCGCAAGAGTCGGGAATGGGACAAATGTTGCAGCCAAACCAGTTGGCGAATATCACCTTGTATTACCAAATGGTAATACATTGATTCTGAACGAATGCTATTACATTCCGACCCTAATATGCAACCTTATATCAGTTTCTTTATTAAGTAAAGAGGGATATAATTTTGTAGTACAGGATGGTGTTATGAATATCTTCTTGAATCAAAAGTTGATTAGATCAGGCTCGTTAAATAATGGCATATACATTCTAAATCAAACTACAGTTCTTAATGTACAAAACACACACAATAGGAAGAGTTCAGAAATGAACGAATCCTTCTTGTAGCATTATAAACTAGGTTATATCAATGCGACACGACTGGCTAAGTTACATAAGAATGGATATTTGAATCCGTTCGAATTTTCATCTTATGACATTTGCAATCATGTCTTAAAGGCAAGATGACTAAAACTCCATTTACAGGACACGGAGAAAGAGCTAGTGAGCTCTTGGGACTGATACATAGTGATGTATGTGGTCCTATGTCTACACATGCTAGGAATGGTTTTTCGTACTTCATTACATTCACTGACGATCTCTCAACATTCGGATATGTATTCCTGATGAAACACAAGTCTGAAGCTTTTGAGAAATTCAAAAAATATAAATCCGAAGTCGAGAACCAAACGGGTAAAAGTATTAAAATTCTACGATCTGATCAAGTAGGAGAATACTTGAGCACGGAATTCCGTGATTATTTAAATGAGAATAGGATTCTCTTTCAGCTTATTCCTTCGTATACACCACATTACAATGGTGTATCGGAGCGGAGGAATCACACCCTATTAGATATGGTGCGCTCTATGATGAGCACTGCTGAGTTACCTATTTCCTTTTGGAGATATGCACTGGAGACAGCTGCAGACCTATTGAATATGGTTCCCACCAAATCTGTGTCAACCACTCCATATGAGATATGGAAAGGAAAGAGACCATATCTTAATTATGTTAAGATATGGGGTTGTCCAGCATATGTGAAAACACAAAATCCGGACAAACTCGAGGCAAGGTCAGTTCTGTGTAAGTTTATAGGATATCCCAAACATTCGCGAGGGTATATCTTCTACTATTTCGAGGAACAAAAGGTGTTTGTTTCTCGACATGCCAACTTTTTAGAAAAGGGTTTTCTTTTGAAACAAATTAGTGGCAAGGAGGTAGAACTGGAAGAAGTTCCAGCTATACAAACTACGACAGAAGATTTGGTGGAACCAGAGGATTCGGTAATTCCCAACGAATCTCAGCCTCTTCGCCGATCCAGTAGGATTCCTCGTCCACCTGAGAGATACTACGGTTTTCTCATTGATGGTGGAAGCGAGGATTGCATCATGGAGGATGATGACCTAACTAGCTTCGAGCAGGCCATCACGAGTGGGGACTCTATGAAGTGGTTGGATACAATGCGATCCGAGATGGAATCCATGTACACCAACAAAGTATGGACTTTGGAAGAATCTCCTGAAGGGGTAAAACCCATTGGGAGCAAGTGGATCTTCAAGAAAAAACTTGGTGTAGATAGGAAAGTGGAGACTTTCAAAGCTAGACTTGTTGCAAAGGGTTTTCGTCAACGACCTGGTGTGGATTATGACGAAACCTTTTCTCCAGTGGCTATGCTTAAATCCATCCGGATCATTCTTGCCATTGTTGCATACCATGACTACGAAATCTGGCAAATGGATGTTAACTCCACCTTTCTGAATGGTGATTTGGAAGAGTGCGTGTACATGACTCAGCCATAGGGCTTCGTAGACAGTGGGAGCAACGGAAAGGTGTGCAAGCTGCTTAAATCCATCTACGGGTTAAAACAAGCATCGCGGAGTTGAAACATCTGTTTTGATGTCATTATCAATGAGTTTGATTTCGTCAAAAACATAAATGAACCTTGTATATACAAGAAGGTAGCAGAGAGTAAGGTTGTCTTCCTCGTATTGTACGTGGATGACATACTCTTGATAGGAAATAACATTCATATACTGCAATCGGTCAAGCTCTTCTTATCACATAGATTCTCAATGAAATATCTAGGTGATGCCTTATACATCTTGGGGATTAAGATCTAAACGGATACTGGGATTGTCCCAATCCAGGTACATTGACACCATACTAAAGCGGTTTAGTATGGAAGAATCCAAGCGTGGGTTTTTACCCACGATCTCAGGACTCACTCTCTCCAAAGAGATGTCTCCCAAGACTAATTTGGAGAGAGCTCGCATGCAGGGGGTACCCTATGCTTCTGTAGTAGGCTCTATCATGTACGCGATACTATGTACCAGACCCGATATAGCACACTCACTAAGTTAGTGAGTAGGTATCAAGCAGATCCTGGAGAGGGTCACTGGATGCTGTGAAGAGCATTCTCAAGTACTTGAGAAGGACTAAAGAGATGATCTTGGTGTATAGTAACGGAGAACTCCAAGTGAAGTCCTTTACCAATTCGAGCTTCCAGAGTGATAAGGACGACTCTAAGTCGCACTCGGGATTTGTCTTTACCCTTAATGGAAGGGCGGTTTGCTGGAAGAGTTCCAAGCAGGAAACCATGGCAGACTCGACGATGGAGGCTGAATACATCGCTGCCAACGATGCTGCCAAAGAGGCTGTCTGGATGAAGAAGGTCATAACTGAACTTGGAGTGGTTCCATCCATTGAGTATCCAATATCTTTGTATTGTGATAACAATGGAGCGATGGCTTTGGCCAAGGAACCCAGGTCCCATCAGCGATCCAGGAATATTCTGAGGTGGTATCACCTGATCCGGGAGATAGTTGATCGCCGGGAGATCGAGTTCAGGAGAGTTGACACGAAGAACAACACTGCGGATCCACTCACGAAGGCCATTCCCCAGATATAGTTCGAGAGACTCTTCGGGATGCTAGGTATGCGATACTACAGCAGCTGGCCCTAGTGCAAGTGGGAGATTGTTAGTTGTATGGATGCCCTAGAGGCCATTATTGTACATATGATGTATATTATAGTGAATGCTTGGACATATATAGAGAGGACTTTCTTGCTCGACATGATAGCATGCTATCTGGTTGCTCTTTATCTTAACATGTATACTTATCTCTTATGGTTACATGTTGGTAAAGCTCTTAGGATGTGTACTTGACTACCAGGATTATGATGCAGTTCATACTAGTAGGGCCATGGTAGTCCATAAGTTCATCCTTTAACGTTCCTAGTCATGGGTGTATCGAGACGGGACATCGATATACCAGAGTAGACTAGCGTATACGCTTGTCGACCCATGTGATGGGCGATGGATGATCCCATATCCATTGGTGTTTGACATCAGAGATGGTATACGGGTGCTCAGTGGAGACTGGGTACACTGGACGGACTCGCCGAGAACTCCTAGATGGTATTATACCTCACATCAGATAGCAGTTCTCTGGTGACACTGGTACAGGTTAGTCTGTTGACCCAAGATCGTCATAGAGTCTTGTGTGATTCCCACTGTGCTTTGATTTCCACCTTACCACGTTCAAGAGGACGTGCAAAACGGTGGTTTTTGGGTACAGTCCCGAGTCACATGGAGGAAATGAGCGATAGGAGGGGTTTCTTCTCTCCCGGCATTAGGGGTTGATATTGCGCTGTGCTCGATTGGCCATAACAGGGAAGTCCCTGGCCAGGACTGATTTAGAGATTTGCCGGTAAGTGTTATCAGTAGTTTCTCAACCCGTTATGAACCTTATATCGGCATGACTTATCGGTTATTGGGGTCTGACATTTACCACCCATAGACTTGATATGCGACATATAGACGAGGAGACCGGACTGTATGGTAGTGTTACTGACAGGCTTTACAGGAGCTAGAGCGGGCTTGCTTGTTGATCTTCTGATCGCTCAATACCCCGGTAGCCGTTATGTCCAGCTAGTACCGCTGACGACTTGTGGGTGCTTGATGTGATCATCACCTACTGCCGGCGTATTGACGAGTCTTTAGAGTCCTACATAGATATTTTACTGGCTCAGGCAAAACGAAGTAGGAGCACATATGTGATATGTGTAGGACCGAGAATAATGAGAGTATGTGATACCGTATTATATTCTCGTGATATTTGTATCGGACGGTTATATGTGATATAGCCAGGTTATCGAATCAAGTATTGATTCGATAAGTTGGTATATTTAATATTAGTCGGTTATATGTGATATAGCCGGATTATTAAATCAAGAGTTGATTTGATAGTTTTGTGTATAATTGTATATTTGATATACTAATTTACATTAACTAATATTAGCTCACTTAAGCATTTATTATTCTCACATGTGCACACTTAATATATATGTGATATATATTAATTGTATTTGATTTTGTATCATGGTTGTTGATACACACTACATGGGTGTATGAGACTTACGCCATACTAATTATAATGTTGGGTTTTAGTATTTAAAGTAATTCCAAATTAGTGGATTATTAGCCAAATGCATGAAGCTTGTAGAAGCTTGTGGATGCTTTGACTAAGTCCACTAGTTTTGTTTTACTTAAGATATTTATTAACATAACCATTATAATTAAGCCATGGTTATGTCTCTATATGAGTTAGTATATGATATAAACTCACCCATGGTTATTTCTCTCACCTCATTAGTTCATTCTCATCTCTTGAGCTCATCTTCTTCTTCCTTAAGTAAAAGCTTGCTAGGGTTTTCTAAAGAGAGAAAATATTGTGAGAAAAATAAAATTAAAGTGAGCCCACTTCCTACTTCACCGTCATCTACTAGATTAGCACTTTAGTATAGAGTTTTAGCTTCACTAATCTCTCATTAGTGAAGTAGTAGCTTGAGCTAGTGTCTCCTCTATGTAGATCATCTTCGGCCTCGAAGACTTCAAGTAAGATCGTTTCTTTCATCTTGAGAAGCCATGTAAGATTCCGGGAGTACAATGATCGCGGCGAAGGGACCACTACAAGGAGCTATTGAAGTGAAGGACCGGTCTACAAAGGTTGTATTTCCGTTATCACTTAGAAGTAAAGTAGTTTACTTTCTGTTTCGTATGATTCTCTAGTTAACGATTCTAATTTAGGGTTCTTTAAAACGACAAAATTTTGAAAATGGTATGGACGATACCTCTCGAAATCTTGCTGTCGTTCATAGGAACCCAACACAGCGATTCATGACTGACCTAAAACTAAAACTTGTAAATCAAGTTAACCAAACCTTTTTACAATCAATGTTTTTAGAATGTCATGATTACCCTATTTCACGACATAGTCGCATACTTCCTTACTTCTCCTACTTCCTTATTTGCTTCCTCCAGAACACTCTATATCTGATAAAGAGATCCATATTGTATAGAAGGCCATCTCGTATAGTTATATATGAATTCAGAGAAAGTGTTTCAGTCGAGAATGGTCGCTGGTTCTGGAGAAAGTGAATTGTATATGATACAATTCATTTGTCTCTCCTTTTCACCTTATATTAAGTTGGAGAGCTCCTTAAATAAGGAAAATATACCAGTTACGCTTGTTGGATAGTCTTCTTTCAATCCCGAAGTAGGAGCTGAAAGGAAGGGTAACAAGAAAACCAACTAGCAAAAGTCCGGTATATAAAAAGATAAGATGGAGAGACATCAAAAGGGTTCGAAGTGAGCGGAAAGAAAAATACAACTACTGTTATGATCCTGGGCATTGAAAGAGGCGTTACTAGAAATACCCGGCCACCCCTTGAAACATTTTGATATTTCATATTTTCTATGTGATTGTAATCAAAAACTGTTTTCCAATTAATTCTGACTCCTGAGTATATAGATACCGGATTAATATGCTATATCTGTATGTTGTTACAGATGCTAAGAAAGAGTAGAGTGTTGGAAAAGGAGATTTAATTCTCAATGTCGAAAATCGGAGCAATTGTTGCTATTGGGGAAATCACATGTTTTGCCTATCAGCAAACTTTTGGTTTTGAATGACCGTTATAATGCACCAATTTAAAACTCATATATTTGTCTCTTTATTTGATAAAGTGGTATATAAATTTGGAAAAACATGTCATGAACATTTGCCTTTATCATTTGATGATTAGGTAAAGTGCATTTGAATAACGGGATATACATTCTTAACCAAAATACGGTTTTCAAATTACAACATACAAAATATGAGTTAGTGAAGTCATAAAACTTATACATAGTGATGTATATTGTTTGGTGTCCATATGGAATAGGGGATGATACTCATATTTTGTTCCTTTTTTCTGTGAGTTCTCTGGTTTTAGATACACATTCTTGTTGAAATGCAAAGTCTAAATATATTGAGAAGTTCTTAGAATATAAGAATAAAGTAGAGAACCAACGTAGGAAGTATCAAGATTTTTCGAAGTGTTCGAAGATGTGGATACTTATGCTAGATATCCCGTTCTCGAGAATTTGATTCTTTCTCAGATTACTCATCCAAGAGTTCACTCCTTGATGAATAAGGCAGAGCGACCTTTTTAATTTAAGGATATGCATTGGAAACGGTAGCATACCAATTTAATATGGTTTCATCTAAATTAGTGTCTGTGATTGTATATGTAATATAAAACATATCTTAAGATTGTTAAGATATGGAGTTATCCGGTTTATACTTAAAAACACAATCCGGACAAACTCAAGGCATGTTTTGGTAATAGAAAGATTGTTGGTTATCCCAAACTTTAATAAGGGTTTAACTTCTACCATTTTCGGGATCAAAAGTTTCTTTGTTCTCGACACGCCACCTTTTTAGAAAAGGAATTTCTTGCAAAAGAAATTAGTGAGAGTATAGTAGAACTGGATGTATTTCCAGAACCACAAACGGTTACTGAAGATTTAGTAGAACCTGGTGATTCAATTGACCCTGACAAACCTTAGCTTTTCCGCAGATTTAGTAGGTAATCTCAGTCATCCGAAAGATACTTCGGTTTCCTCGTAGACGGTGACATGGAGGCTTGCATCATGTGATGATGATCTTACTATATCATCAGGCCATAGAAAGTGGTGACTTCCGATTAATGGCTGGATGTCAAGTTGGACTCCATGTACTACAATAAAGTATGGACTTTGTTGGGTGCTCTTGAAGAGGTAAAACCATAAGGAGCAAATAGATCTTTCGAGATCAGTGCAAATGGAAATGTATTAATCTAATAAAACTAGACTTGTAGTAAAAATATTTCATCAAATACCCGGTATGGATTGTGATGAAACTTTATTTCAGTGTCTGTGCTGAAGTCTATATGGATATAAGTTGCCATTGCCATTTTCCATGACTCTGATATATGGCAGATAGATGAATATAACGTCTTTCTAAATAGTGATTTAGTAGTGTATATGTATATGACTCCGCCAGAGGATTATCGTAATCAATGGGAGCAGCGGAAGGTGGGCAAATAGCTTACGTCTATTTATAGACTAAAGAACGCATAGCGGAGATGGATCATCTGTTTTGATGTCACGGTGAAAGTGTTTGACTTCATCAAAATGATAGATGAACCTGGTATTTTTAAGAAAGGTGGAGGGAATACTGTTATGTTCCTCATATTGTATGTGAATGACAAACTCCTTATAGGAAATGAAGTTCCTATACCACAGTTCGGTCAAACTATGATTATCATAAATGTCTCTCCATATAGGATTTGGATAATATATGAACTGATTCTGGAAACTCGGTCTATATAGATAGATTTAGCAGGAGTTTTTGGGATTGTCCCAATTCAGGTAAGATGACACCATTCTAAAGTGATTTAGAATGGAAAACTCATAGCATAGTAGTGTACTAGCATGTGGAAGAGTCACCCTCTCTAAAGAGATGTTTTTTTGGACTGATTAGAAGAGGAACTCGCATGAATGACTTTTCACTTGCTTCGGCAGTTGGGTCAATCATGTAATGTCATGTACAAAGACCAAATGTTGCTTTTAGCACTCGATGTAATAAGCAAATATTAAACCAACCATGAGGGAAAAAAAGGAAACCAGTGAAAGAACATATGTAGATATTCTTGGTATATGGTAATCAAAGCCTCCATCAGGAGGTAATTACCGATTTTGGTTTTCTAGGTGACATGAAAAACATAGTGTCTATCACGAGTTATAACTTTACTCTCTTTTGTAGGAGCAGTATATTGGAAAGAGTTCCAAGCAGGATACTAGGGTAGTCATGGCGCTGGGTGCTAATTATGAATCAGCTGTTGATACAGCTCAAGAAAATGCTGGATAAAATTGTTCATTTATGAATTTTTTCCATCGCTCATCCAGGAAAATTCAAGGGCAGGTATTGCTCAATTCGGAAGATAGTTGATCTCCGCGAAATTGAGATATAGAGAGATAAAGATAAATTCATTGCAGCTGATTCACTCACTGAGGCTGTTTCTCGAATACAGTTTGTGAAACTGTTAGTAGAGAAGTTGGGTAAGCGATACCACAATAAATGGCCTTAAGTGCAAATGGGAGATTGTTGGATATAGGTGCACTCAAGGCAATTATTGTAATTGAAGGAGGACATATACGAGAGAATAATCTTACTCGAGATGATAGTATGCTATCTGGTTTGTCTTTATCATTCATGTGAATACGTTTTACTCGTTATCACGTATCACTAATATTTAATGATAAAACCCGTAAGATCTTTGCTTGACTACCAGGATTATGATCGGGATCATACTAGTAGGGCCTGGATAGTCTATAAGCACATCTTTAACAGTCCCTAGACGAGGGAGTATCGAGACTGGGTATCGATACTCCAGATTAAATTAGTGTATACGTTTCTTGACCCCGATCAGGGCGATGGTTGATCTTATAACCATTGATGTTTGGCACCAAAGATTGTATACAGGTGTTCATTAGATGAATGAGTTTCACTGGACAGACTCACCTGAGAACTCCTAGATGATATTATACCCATCGTCAGATAGTAGTTCTCATATGACATGTGTACAGGGTATTCTGTAGACTTAAGATCATCATAATGTCTTGTGTGTGTTCCCACTGTACTTTGATTACTACCCTACTGCAACTTTAAAAAGTCATGGTAACAGGATTTAAGTGGGTACAGTCGTGAAGCATATGGAGGCAATGAGTGATCGAAGGGATTTCGTCTCTCTCGGTATAGGGAGTCGAGGTCGTGCTGTGCCAGATCAATTTTAACCATAAGTCCTTGTCCAACGAAATTGAAATTTACCGATAAGTGTTATCAGTAGTTTCACGGGTGGTTATGAGTTCCTAATCGACACGAATTATCAGGTTATTAGGAGTCTGACGGTTTCCATCTTCCAGACCCGGTATGCGACATTCTTAGACAAAAATACCAAACTGTATGGTGATTGTCACTGATAGACTTTGCAGGGTTCAGATGAGCTTTTCCGTTGACCTTCTTTCGATCAATACCTGGGTAACTGTTACATGCAGCTAGTACCGCTGACTTTCTTATGGGTTATGGATATAATTATAACCTACTGCCAACATATTGTTGAATCTTTAGAGTCCCATATAGAGCTTTCCCAGTACAGGCGAAACGATGTAAGGTACGTATAGGGATACATGCAGGAATTCAATTAAACACGTATATGTGATACACGTATTTTAATCGGGTGTTTAATGATATTAGCCGGATCATATATGATATAACCGGATTATTAAATCAAGTGTTGATTTAGTAATTAGACATATATTTATATATGATATAGATATATATTAAACTAATATCATGTCCACTTTATTATTTTTTCTCTTTATATATATTTATATTTGATATAAATATGTGTATCATGTTAGGTTATACATGATAGTAGTGTGTATGGGATGCATAAGGAAAGTGAGATGATAATTCATTTGTTTCTTTATTTTTTTGAAAAAGAAAATGAGTCATTTGATAAAAGAAGTGTGTAGTATTTTATGGAAATTGCTTGAACTTATCTTTTTATAATTGGCTACTTCTTTTGGACTCATTTGAATGATCATCTCATTCTCACCATCTTCATCTTCTCTCTTGAGCTTTTATTCTTGAGAAAAAGAAAAAAGAAGAGAAGAAAATTATTGAGCAAAATTCATATATCATCTATCTAAACCATTCTAGCAAATTAGTTTAGATAGTTTGCTTCACTACTAGTTGTAGTTTGTGAGGTAGGAGCCTGTGTTGTGTTGCCTCATGGTGGATCATTTTCGGTAAGGAGATCTCCAATCAAGCTTGTTCCTGATGGTATGAAGGCTAGCTTGGATGTTTTCCTAGGCGAGGAAACACGCTACAAAGGTTGTAGCTGCCTAAAACCCTTAGTTTAGCACATTTTTCTGTTTGCATGTTTGGTCTTTTGGATTGATTGTTTGTGTACATGCTTTAACTCATAAGAAAAATTTTAAATTACGTTTCTGCTTGCTATAAAACCGCATAGTGAACCTATAGCAAGCTGACAGAAAATTCCCGTTGTCATGCCCTGCTTCTCAAAAGAACGGTAATGACGTGTGACGAAGGCCGCGACTTATTTATTCCGAGAAGGTCTTTTCTCGAAACAAATATGCTAAACGTAAAGTAAGCAATACAGATGTAACAAGAATTGAAAAGTGAATAAAATCCAACAATTATTTATTACATTCTAAAATTCACAGAGTTTAGAACCAATTACAAGATGTCTTAAAACGATTGCAATAATAAGATAAGACTTAAACAAGAGCTTACTGGATAAAGCTAAAACGAAACGAAATGAAAAGCTGAATAGAATTAGTCGTTCGCTTGTAATGAAAGTTGAGAGCACTCCTTCTTCGTCCTTAAATCACCTGACGAACATTCCAAGAATAGAAAAGAAACATGGTGGAATGCACATCAGCGAACTTGCGCTCGGTAAGTCCCCAAAAGAGGTGTGAATTATATAATAAAGATGCATAGCGATATGTAATATAACATGAATGGAAAATCATGAAACATGAACACTTATAACATAGCAATGTTTAATGGTAACTATGTAAGCATAACAATTTAACATGAGCATGGCAAACACGTATAGTATGGTCGTGTAATGTAGATATAGTGTCGGTTAACATGAGCCTGCAACAAGTAAAAGTGTTGAACATGAATTAAATAGCAATGTGTCTTTAAAGGGTCACTACAAAGGTCAACTAACTTACGTAAGTTCAAGATGCGAATGTCAACCAATCTCAATAGTATTCTCGAACGCAAGCCTATCGTTCAGGACCAAGGAATCCTGGGCCCGACAACAGGACCCTAAGCCGTGGAGGAGTTGGCCCGTGTCAAAAGAATAATGTGACTCATGAAATTTTGTTGGATTCATGCTTAAACTATCCCAACACCCCACGTATATTAGACTATAATTAAAGTCATAAGTCTTACTTGAATTCATGAATACATCAAGTTTTCAAGATTGAGTTCATGTCAAAATCAAGTATTCATATCATAGTCAAGTATCCGTGTCATGTGGTATTCATGGTTCGAGACAAGTCAAGCTAAACATGTAATAGGGTATTCATGCAAGTCTTGTAGAAAGTAATGATGTAGCATGTCATAAAATGTGTTAAGTATAGTAAGTAGATTATTCACAAGTCCGGTAAATGTATCAATAAAATTTACATAACATGAGATGAAACAATTGCAATATCAAAAGTATGTCAGGAAAGTATATCAGTTTTCATATAGGTTTGAGACGGCTCAAAGTTGCTTGAGATGGCTCACAAGCCTTCTCTAATCAAACACATGCTCACTGTGTACAAAAGACGGCTCAGGGTTCTGTTGAGCCGGTTCGACATGATCTTCCGACGGTTCAAGTCCAAACTTGGGACGGCTCACGATATGTCAAAAGGTGAGTTTTACTTCTCTAGATTTATGAGACGGCTCATGTTATGTTGAGCCAGTTCAAAGTCTATTCGTTCAGATGATCAGGTTAAGGTTTAGTTATTTTATTTGTGTAATGGTGTTGTATTCGTTTACATTCATATCGTGATGTCACTAAAATAGTGTTATTTATGTTTATGGCATGTCTAGTGTTATCATTAGGCATGGAAACAATAAGTTATCATTGTGTTGAGATAATAAGCACAAATTCATTTGGTAAGGAATACAACTAATTCTACGCATATACAGTTTTATTTAATTAGGGATTACCACGAGACAAGAACAATAATTTTGTGAAGGTGACAAGATAAAAGAAAAAGAGAGATGAAGAGATACAGAGAGAAATCGATAGATAAAGGGACTTACAGTTATGTGGGTCAGTATAACAAACAGCTCACCATTTCTAAAGGAAAAAGAATGTGATTCGGGGCTTGAGCGAAAACCTTGATATCATACGATGATTTGATCTTCTAAATGACCTGAGAGGAATTCTTGAGGGAAATTTTCAGATAGTAATTTTCATAGGAGAAGAATTTTGGGTAGATAAAAAAATGAGGAAGAAGAAGAACAATTTAAAAGGATTTGGTATTAGAAGGAATTTAAAAGACATTATAAGTGAATGAACGTCATTAAAAGATGATTTATAGAGGAAAAATGAAGAGTGGGGGTTTTAGAATTGATTGAGGCGTTTTGGGATATGAAATAAATAGTCACAGGTCTAAACGGTGTGTCTCTTAAGTTTCTGGATCGTTTCAGGGCCAAACATGAGCATGAGACGGCTCAAAATATTCTTGAGCCGGCTCTGGGAACATTGAACAAAAATAACTGTTCATGCATGTTTTGAGACGGCTCAAACTCATTTTGAGTCGGCTCAAAGGTTCAAGGAAAGAATTAAGAAGTTTGACATATGAAAACGAACAGATGGAAAACCAAAGGACTTGTGATCATTGTCTGGGACCATGTGGGGCCCACCTAACAGCCAGAACTTACCTAATAGCCACTCTAGTCAGTTTAATTTCAAGGGATTGGTTCTAGCTTCGAACTCCAGGCTCGGGTCAATGTAGACAATCCAAAAACATACATCATTTCTTCTATAAAGCTTCGTAACTCCATGTATTGCTCATGAAAGTTTCAGGGCTCGAAAACGTTAAAAAGAAAATGAAATAAAAGAATTAGATTACAAGAATTCGAACACACGGACTATGGGATGGCAGTTAAGGACTTAATCAATAGGGTACAAGATGGTTTCTTGCATATATTTAACAAGTGTTAAATATATACTAGAATTCCAAAAGAAACGATATTTTATCAAAGAAAGGTGATACGAAGGTATAGGAATATTGTAGGGTCGTTACACCCGCAAAGGGATTTTCCGATTCGGAAATCCATGTAAGGGGATTTTCCATCTGGTTTTCCTGCAAGGGATTACCCATATTCATAACCCTCTCGCGGATATTTCAAAAGGATACCAGCTGTAGATATCTAACAGAGATACCTGCTTGCGGATATCTCAAAAGATATCCATAGTGGATACCTCCAATGAGATATCCACAGCTGATACCTCCAATGAGATACCCACCTACGGATATCTCTAATGCGGATATCCTCTTTTCTCCTTCTCACTCCCTCAAACATTCGGACACTAGAATTATTTTTGTTTCGGAGCGCTGCCACGAGCACCGTAAGAGGGCTGCTAGCCCTCTTAACTCCCAGTCCGCTGACCGGACAGCAAGACCCCCATGTGATGGCCCTCGATATGTTCAAATAAGCCTGAAAATTATTTTCAAACATGACTCCACACACATATACACACTTTCACATTGAGTCCGCATGATACGTACGACCCGTTAATCGGAGATTTTCTCGCCTCAAAGCGAGGGGTAATTAATGACAGTTTTGTCCGCGGCTGCCGGAGATTAGAATCTCCACAATCAATAAACCACCGCCCACTATAGAGTGGGGGATTTGTACAACGCTTGAAAAGTGAGCGCATCTATCTCAATGGGTGATGAAAAACACTCTACAGATTTCTGGTACGCCCGGTGGGACCAGTCTCTCTTCCCATATCTCAGGTCAAACGATCATGCGAACTCTATCAACATATACATCGTTATTTGTACTGAAATCTTGCTCTTTCATGTATCAATCAACTTTCAACAATCAATGATCAACAACAATCAATATCGCTCAACGATGTCTCAACAAACAAGCTCAACTTTCAACGCAAGACAACTGCCAAAGTGACTCTTCCGTCAAGTCTCATGCAACAGTGGATAGAACCTCCAGTTCAGTTTGAGTCCATCATATTCTCCTCAGTCTTTACCAATGCTCTTACCGTAGAGGTGCCAACGATCCAAAAATACAAACCGGCCTCAAGGGGGAAAGGTCCGAACGTCATGATCGCAAAGATACCAGAGCTAGAACGCAAGCCTATGTTCGATTGTCTATCAGTCGCTCCATTTGGGGGCAAAACTGCTAATCCAAAGGGGGCAACAAGACATCTTGAGCAAGACCAAGCGAGGCCCATGACAACCGTGCGCTCAAGTGTCTGCTCCAGACTCTCAGCGAGTCTGCCCACGATGGCCACCAAGAAGGCAGAAGTCCACTAAGCCCTCAAAACTAAAAAATTGAGATAGAAATGGCTCAGATATAGAGCCAAAAAGACAGCGAGGGCTCTTACTAAGTTGGAGTTCGTAAGGTTCCAAAAGTATGGTTACCCTACGACAAAAGTCAAATTTGCCATAGAAATCTGCAACTCTTTTAAACCCTTGAAGTTCGTGCAGAAAAATGTTACAACCACAAAGGTCAAGAAAACGGTAATACGGTAAAGAGGCGTGTCGAAGCCCCATAATCAATAGCATAACACGATCCCATGAAAGGTATACTAAACTCTACTAGCCGTGCCAAATCAAAAGAAAGAACTCAAACAAAGGGTACCAACTGTACCCAAGATCTTAGTCGGACCGACTGCTCTCAGTTGTTTGTCCTTCCCTAAAAGAAACAGACCAAAAGCCTATCAAGTATAGTTACCAATGATGAGAGAATAAGTGGACACATGATCCATATAGTCTACATGACGGAACCTGGAAGAATAAGTCCTCCTAAACTTCACAGTCAAAATGAAGATACAGCCGTCGTTTCCCAGCCCCAGCTTGGTTCGGATGTATCTCCATTTCCCAGCCTCAGCTCGGCTCAGACAATGATGAAGACTCTATTCACCAGGCTAAGCAAAAAGGCTTTGCAACTCCCTGAGGCTCGGATGACCCTGTTTACTGCCGAAAGACCTGACCGAGACGTTGGGACGTCTGGCCTGAATTTGGGGGCAGATGCTATTTGGACTTATCCATCCACCTCTCCGAAGATGCCAAGTTGATTTATGGCACAGTATATCGAAGGTTTGGACAGATGCGACCGTTGTAGCAGACTTTATCAGATTCCCCCTCGTTTGTGAGGGGTTTTTGATTGTGGGGACGCTCTTCCCTGTAGGCGCAAACCTCTGTAGTTAATTACGTTATCGCGTTATGATAACCACTTTCTCCTGCTCCAGCAGTTCACTTCGTGTCGTGTGTATTTTTGTTTATTTTGGTTGCCCGTGGAATGTATACGGAGACTAGTTTATATCGTTGCCCATAGGGCGCGGATCAGCCCAAATTCGTATATTTTAGATTTGGGTTTGGTTTTTGAACTTAGTTTATATATTCCTCTAGTTCAAAAAGGTTTGGTTTTATTAAGGACCATTAAACTAGTTTAAGATTAAGACCAACTTAAATATATGAGCATTTGGGTCCAATTTATTTTAACTAAGGAGACGTTAGTCTTATTTGAGACTAAGGTCAACTTAGCAATATTTTCAGGATCATTAAATTTTATTAAGATCCAATCAACAGAGCATTTGGGCTCTGCAAGAGACTTAGCCAATTTGAATTAGTTTGCTCAGCCTTTTTTTGTTCAAAAGTGCTAAGCACTTATTTGGGCTCTGTTTGTTCAGCCCCCCTTTCTTATGCAAAAATGCTAAGCACTTGTTTCAAGCTCTGGCGCTCACATGGGTATCATGTGAAGCCTTCAGTTATGGGCGCTGCCCAATCAGTGCTAAGCACTCAGTTATTTTGACTGAATATATATATATATATATATATATATATATATATATATATAGTGCTGAGCACTTTTTTTATATGGCGTCCACGTGTGCAGTGCTATCCCATTTATTTTGTTAAGCGCCCACGTGTATTTCACGTGAGGCGTTGGGCGCTGCCCAATCAGTGTTAAGCACTAAGCCGTTTTGGCTATATATGAAGTGCTAAGCACTTTTTATTTAGCGCTCACGTGTATTTCATGTGAGGCGCTGGCCTTTTGCTTTGGGCGCCCGCGTGTTTTTCACATGAGACGCTGGGCGCTGTTGGGGTCGCCCATGTGGGAAGCATATGAGGCGCTTGTAATGACTCTGAAATCACTGTACAGAAAATTCTTGTTATTGTACAGAAAAGGGTATTACAGCCTGTGTAAGAGTTATAAGTTAGATTTGTTTAATAAAACCAAGAATCAACTTGTAGCTCATTGGTAAAGACTCTACACTGCTGTAACGTAGCCTGTGTGTTCGATTCCCATCAGACACAATTATTTTTTTCTGATTGTTCTTTATAATTTTTGGAAGCTCAAGAGTTGCACGTGCAATACACGGGGAAATGAAAAGTTTCAGAAAAATCAAACATGCGTAAAATGGAGTAAACACAAAAATACCTACGTGGCACGAATCTTGAAGCGGAACCTCGAGATCCAACCGTCCAAATTGCCCTATGGGCCGACGTCGACGGTCTGATGTGCTCCAATGGGCTCTGTGCTTTGCACACTTGTCTCTTCAGCTCCCCTTAACTTCTCTGCACTGTTTGATTTCCCGGCAATCAAACAGAGACCCTTCATTTCATCATTTAACATCATTTTAATGCTTTTTAATCCAAAATTTTAATTCTCAAATCCTAATTCTTCACTATAAATACTACACCATGCCTTAGCTCTTCACAATTCTGAAATTCTAGCAAAAATTCTCTAAAAACATCTAAGTGCCAGTGGAGTTAAACCCCTTAAGTGGAGTAGCGAGCCAAACTCGACAACCGGAGCATCTCCGACGAAACCACGACCCCCGAGAGTTTCTTCAACCTCTTCTTAGACATATAAAAACAGTAAGTCCTTTCACCTCTCTCTCTTTCTATCTCAAACCACTTTTTAAAACAAATCGACAAAAGAGAAGATATCTCCGATATCGCTTTCTTTTTAACCTTTACAAGCCATGTGATAAGCAAACGAGATCAAACTAACATGCTACAATAATACTAACTTTATTCACATCAATTAGTTTTTAGTTTTTAACAAAATTTTCATATGTAACGAGCATATAACAAACTTTTTCAGTAAAATAACATGAACTTTATTATCACCCTCTCATCGATAATTAGTTTAAATACCTTTAGAAAAACTTCATGGGGTAATGACCTACCCCACACGCACACCATGGTTCCGTAGCACGGTATTCTAGATCTATGGCTAAGTTAAAGAAATAAGTTTTTCATTAAAATACCACACCGTTTCAAAACGGGTTTCTTTAAATCGGTATTTCGAAATCCTTGGAAATTACGCCTCTACAACCCTCGTTAGGGGACTCGCTAATGGATGGTACGGATTATCGCACAACCTTGGGACAGTAGAGGGAGATGCAGAACTCTCCATGGAGTATTCGGTCTCGACAGGAATAAAAATATGTTTTTTTAAGAAACGCGACTTTTTCAAATAAAAAAATAATTTTTAGGAAAATTATATAAAAAAATTATGAAATCCGTATTTTCAATAAAAACAAATTTAAAAATATATTTTTAAAATGAAAGATTAAAAATTGTAAATAAAATACCATCAAGTTTCCAAAATTAGTAGTTTTCATAAAAATACCACAAACTTTCAAAAAGCTAGGTTGTATCATTAAAATACCCCAATAATTAAAATACATGCTCATAAAAACCCTAATGTTATAAATCATGCTCGAGGTTTATTTTGAAACTATATTAAAATATTTTTCATAAAACCCCCTTAAGATATGCAAACGATATTTTAAGGATCTTAGATAAATATAGGTTTAAGCGTGATCAATTCTCTTGAGCTCCAGAGAGACGAAGAAAGTGAGTGCTGGCCTATTCAGGTTAGACAATTTAACAGAGTTATCAATGACAATTGTCTTGGAAAGAGGCACAAATTCTGCCGTCCATGTGCAGCAGTTGCCGATTTCTCCTGAACATAAGAGTTTAACAATTTACATCAATTCACATGAAAAGACATAAACTCAAATCCAAACTCAAATCTAAACTTAAACTTGAACTCGAATACAAAATCGAACCCTAATCTAAACCCGAATATGAACTCGAATCCAATCTACTCAAACCAACTTGACTCGAATGTAGATTGCAATTGTCATGACTCAGACATTACTCGACTAACTCAAATACAATTTACATCTTTTGCAATCTAGGGTTTCGATTAAGAAATATCAATCAATCAAATCAGATAAGAATATTAACCAGTTATAATATATTATACAAGGGGTGCTTGGGATAGTTTCTTGTGTGAATCCAACGGAGTTTCAGGAATCTCGTATTAATCTCTTTTTTATTTTACTCGAATATCAGTCGGGTTGACTCATCCACAGCCTAGAGCCCCGATACTAACACATGAAATGGGCCCGTGTTTCCTTGTTTCTGGGGCCCCACTCTTGAGCTTATGGATACTTCTACGGCTGCGTTGACATTCACACTTGGAACTTAACGTTAACATAATGACCATCTAACAACCTATAGTATATATTTACCCATGATCATATACTCTTACTCGTCATATATATATATATTATACTCTTTTCATTTTCTTTACTCTTACCTATTCCTTGGACTTACCGAGCGCTAGTTCGCTGACGGGCACTCCATCCATTTTTCTTCTGTTGGAATGTTCGTCAGATACTGTCAAGACGGAGGAAGTTGAAGCCACAGAGGAGGACTACGACCAGATAGCAACTCAGGACTACCTCAGCTTCTTTTCCTTCAGTTTATGTATGCCACTTATTTAGGTATTTTCTTTATTGTATTTACTTTCCAGCGTAAACTCTTGTATTTGTAAATATTGGAAGTTAAATGTAAATAAAGATATTTATTGAAAAAAATTTACAGTCTCGATTTATTCTTGCATTGTGTATTATTGTTTTAATACGCTTAGTATATTTATTTAGGGAATGACCTTTTCTGGATAAATATACCGCGGGTTTGCCACGTCACCGTTTCCGTCTATTAGGAAGCGGGGCGTGACAGGTTTTATTGGTGGCCCATGCAGGTCAGTTCTGCATGAAGTCGTAAACAATATACCACAAGAATTAATGAGTTCAACAAACATTCACATTCCTTATATTTCAAATTCTTTGAATCTATCCTAACTTATCTCTTATATCAAGACGATGGACTCTCCGAACAATACCAGTACCAACGTTAACGGAAATACTCCACCGTCTACTCTACCACTACCATCTACCGTTGCAGCTCCTATAAATGAGCAAACGGTACTGCTTGAGGCTATCAAGAGCCTATTAGAGGGTCAGCAGCAGCACACTGCTATCCTTATACATCGCCCCGAAGCCGAGGCAGCTGGAGTTAAGCAGTTTCGGGCACTGCACCCAAAACACTTCTCGGGAAATGAGAGCCTACTTGAGGCAGAAGAATGAGCTCAAGTGATTGAAGATGATCTGGCAGCAGCTCAAGTGCCAGATATTGCTTGGGTGAGAGTTTTGTAAGTTGTAACCGACCGATAATACCAGAGTTTGGTGGAAGGCTGACTAGCGCAGTCTCACACAACCGATAGAATGGAGAACATTTCGAGACCTCTTCGATGCTAAGTACTTCCCTGAGACTGCCCGTTTTGACATGGAGCAGCAGTTCATCCATCTACAGCAGGGCTCGATGTGGGTCAAGTCTGTGGATAAATATGATGCCGAGTTTATCATGCTCAACCGGTAAGATATTGTCTCAAATTCAATTTTCTGATCTCACTCACTACACTGCTAACATATGGTCGTAACAGGTGTTCACCGCCGGAGACAGGGACGAACCGGGATGGATCGCCTTTCCTGAATCTGGGAGCAGATGCTATTTGGATTTATCCATCCACCTCTCCGAAGATACCAAGTCGATTTATGATACCATATATCAGAGGTTTGGATAGATGCGGCCGTTGTAGCATGACTTAATCATATTCCCCTTCGTTTGTAAGGGTTTTTTTTATTGTGGGGATGCTCTTCCCTGCAGGCGCAAGCCCCTGCAGTTGATTACGTTACCGCATTGCGATAACCACTTTCTCCTGCTCCGGAAGTTCACTTCGCGTCGTGTGTGTTTTTGTTTGTTTAGTTTGCCCATGGATTGTATACGGAGACTAGTTTGTGTCGTCGCCTGTAGGGCGTGGATTAGTCCAAATCCGTATATTTTTAGATTTGGGCTTGGTTTATTTAAGGACCGTTAATCTGGTTTGAGATTAAGACCGACTTAAATATATATGAGCATTTGGGGCTCAGTTTGTTGTAGTTTGAGGACGTCATGGTCCATTACCACCGTATTTGGGGCAGATATTAGTTTAAGGACATTTCGGTCCAACATTCCCATTTTGGGGACTGTTGAGGTCAAAAATTACACCCCGGCCTACCCTAGGCAGATGGAATCTATAATTTACCTGACAAGCGACGCGTATTCCCATCTCAATAAGGTGACGAAAAACACCCTACAGATTCTGGCATGCCCGGTGGGATATATCTTTCCTCCCATATTTCGGGTTAAATATCCATGTGAACTCAATCAACATATACATTGATTGCCTATACTGAAATCATGCTTCTATTTGCAGGTTAATGACTTTCGACAGCAATCTTCGGACGCAACAAAATGTCTCCAAGGACAATCTTAGCTTTCAACATGGCTCCCGTCTCCTACATGGTGAAGATGGACGCCAGGACGGTCCTCCCGGCCAGTCTCTGGAGACAGTTGGAGGAGCCGCTGCTACCATTTGGCTCTATTCTGTTCTTGCCAGCTAACGCTATCCCAGCTCCTCAAGCTCCAGTAACAGACAGACCGGCCTCGAAAGGCAAGATGCCAAATGCGGTGATCTCGAGGGCACCACTACCCAAACGCAATTCGGTGTTTGAACGACTTTCCTTGGCCCCAGCTGGGGGCAAAGCCATCAACACCAACAAAGCAACAAGGCATCTCGGGCAAGCTCCAGCGATGCCCCTGACAACTGCTCAATCGGGTATCTTCTCTAAGCTCCCCGTCAATCGACTCACAATGGCTTCCTGGATGGTGGATGTCCGTCAAGCCCTCAAAATCGAGAAGCTAAGACAGAAAGGGCTCAGATACAGATCCAACAAAAGGTCTAGGACTCCTGCTATGCTGAACTTCATGAGGTTCTAAGAACAGGGGTACCCCGCAACAATAGCTGAATCAGTTGTAAATCTTGCTAACTCTTTTGAACCACTGAAATTGGTCCCGAAGAATGCAATGACGTCGAGAGTCAAGAAAGCTGCGATCCGGACAGCACCACCCAAGGACCCAGTCAAACCAACTGTCTTCAGTCACCTGTCCTTTCCAGAAGAGGAAAGGCCATGACGATGGTCTGAAAAATCAGCCGCCAAAGATAAAAAGATGGCTGGATATGTGGTCCACACTATCTACATGGTGGACACACGCAGCAAGAGCAAGGATGGGGCCACCACATCTCAAATGCAATCTGGGTTGAATGCGGCTGCCACTTTCTAAGACCAGCCTCCTCTGGAAGGTAATGAAAACCCTTTCAGTGAGGCTGATAAGCAGAGAGATCCTTCAGTTCATGAGGAGTCGAGCTCGGAAAGCGAATGGGAGCCAATCTTCCATCCTAAGACTGCAGAGCAGCAACTTCTCCAAGAGCTCCAAAAGCAGCTTAGAAACAAAGACATGGAGATGGCCAAGCTCTACTCGAAGATTGACGACTTGACAAATGTCGTCTTACAGCTCACGGCCCAACTTGCCTCCCAGCCGCCCAATCAAGCACATGGCTCTGCTCATGAACCGGGAAACGGTGTCCCGAGACAGCCGACGCCTATTCCCTCAAATCCAAAGGTGGACGAGCTGCATGAAAGTCGGCCGCATCCAATCTCGGGAAATGTCTTGACTACTGATGACAGCAACCCGCTAACGCAAGATCAAATCATGGATTTGGTCGCCAACAAAGTCAAAAAATTGGTAGCCGAAGCCGAAGCTCAAAAAGATATCGGCAGTTGTGGGAGACCATATCACGCTCGGTATGATCTGGTAGAGTTTCCTGGCGACTATGTAATCCCCAAGTTCGGAAGATTTGATGGGACGGGAAATGCGAATCAACATATCGCCCATTTTAAAGCCTCATGCAGGAATACTAGGGGCAATGATGCGCTTCTCCTCCGCCAGTTCGTTAATAGCTTAACCGATGTCGCTTTCGACTGGTGCGCAAGCATACCGGATGGCTCCGTCACTACTTTCGTCCAAATGGAATCTTTGTTCCGACAAAGGTTCATGAGTGTCAGCGATAAGGTCACCATTGCCGACCTCGTAAGGACCAAGCCAAAGAACAACGAAAGCAACACAGATTTTATAACCCGCTGGCGCAATCTCTCTGTTAAATGCGAACCGCCGATAGAGCAGGACCAATCTGTCAGTCTCCTCGTCGAAAATCACAACAATTGGATGGCCCCATTGCTATGCACTGCGGGTCTCAAAATAGTCCAAGAGCTGACCAGGAAAGTTTAGATATTGGAGCGTTCAAAGCAGGAGTCCTCCTCTGATTCCCAAGATAACAATAGGTGTAACGCCCTGCTTCCCGGTGTACGGCGAAGTGGACGTGACGAGGTCCGCTACGTATATACTTATAAGTACATACGCTAAGCGTATCTAAGCAATATAAAAGTAAATCACAAGAGACAAAAGATATAGAAATAATAGCAACTTTATTAATAACATTCTTTTGTACAATGCATGAAAAGTAAATACAGCTGAAATGAAAAGCGATGCCTAAACAGTGGCATAACAGGAAATGAAAATACTGAATAGAACAAGGTACAATTTCTAGAGCTCGGGGTCTTCGTGAAACTGCTCCAAGTCTTCACCGGTGGGCTCGATCTCTGCTGGGTCCAAAGCACCTGACGACATTCAAAGAAGAAAGAAATAGAATGTCGTCAGCGAACAGGTCGCTCGGTAAGTCCCAAAGATAATGAAGAATTAGAAAAGACAGAATAAGAGGTATTTTCTAAAGAGGTTGTAAAATATTGTAGAATATTGTGTTAACGCTGTTGTTTGTAGCTTGGTACAGAAGGATGCCAGTGTATACGAGAGGGGTCTCTATATGCTAGAGACCAGGGCAAATGGAATATACAAGAAAACGTTAAGCCACGGTACAACAACAACGGAATATAGGTTAGGTGTCTTAATCTGACCACCTCGTGCCACCTTTAACACCTTCCGTACCAATCTACCCCTTAAACCCCGTAGTGTTTTGATAGTATTGTTGTATTGTATTGTGTAAGTTGGATGACTGACCAAAACCATGATATCAATAAACATATTGTAACTGCATAATCAGGTAAATGGAATAACGGAATAATGGATGTATATCCATGGTTTGGTTCAGTCAACTTGTATAGATTATTAACTGGATTCTGGGATTCATGTGTTCATATTGAGTTGGAATATTAAAAAATATAGATTGACTTGAATCATATTCAAGTCAGAAATAATCAGACTCAAACCCGAGTCAGACCAAAAGAAATGTAAGTCGAAGTTCTATATTTATTAGGGTCCTTATTGTAATTTATATAACTTGAGGGGGTTTTACGTAAAAATATTTTTGTATAGTTTTCAAGATACACCTCAAGTATTTATTATTCGTCTTTTTAGTTATAATGAGTGTGATTTATTTTTTAATATTTCTAGTGAAAATATCCTAATTTCATAAATAAAAGTATTAATTTGTGATATTGATTTATTTGAAATTCATGGTATTTTAATGTAACTTTTAATTTTGTAATTTTTAGGAAAAGGTGAAAACTTTTTCTTATAAAAAAATAGGTGTTTAAATGATAAATATACATATGTTTATACAAGAATAATTTTTAATAAATATTTTATTTTCCAAAAATCTCATTTTTCTTAAATGTCGTATTATAAACCTTTCGAGACCGAATGCTCCTTGCGGAGGTCTGAATCTCGCACTACTAAGCCCGAGGGTGCACGATAAACCGTACTATCCCGAACGAGTTCTCCAAAGGTGGGTTGTAGTGGCGCTTTGCAAAGATTTAATAAATACTAATCATATAGAAAACAGTTTTATAAAGATAAGGTATTTATTTGTAAAAGGTGTAAATTTCCGTATTTTAGATTCTAGGGTTTCCTAAGCCAACTAGCCTATTTCTAATTGGTCTAAACGACAAGTTATTAGAAGCCTCAAATCGTCTCTTCACCGCCAATTGCGGCCATGTAAGTGCCAGGTGAGTGGGAGGCTCTCCACTATAAGTAGTGGTCCTAATTAAGTAACCACCCGCCTTAGACACACTTGCCTATACACCACAAAGTCAGGTTTAGATAAACGATCGATGTCCATAACTTTCGTATTTCCTATTAAAAGATATGGTTTTAAAATTGTATATAATTTAGAACTTTTAGAAAATGTTTTATTAAGAAAAATGGTATTTTAATGTAAAATCTTGTTTTATCTTATTCTAAGTTTTCAAGGTAGCGTGTTATGATTGCATATGAGTGTGTGTGGAGGTAGGTCATTACCTCATGATCTATTTTAAGGTATAGCAATGTTAAAGGGTTAAATGTGATAAACTAAACATGGTGGTATTTAAGTGCAAAAATACGGTATATTGCAAAAGTTATCATTTCATGTGAGAAATTTTATCCAAATTAGTTGTTATGTGATTAGTAGTCAACATGAATATGTTTAAGCATTATGGAATTAGTGATAAGTGAGTTTTGATAGAAAATCGAATCGGAAATCGGTTTGTTCCGATTTCCGTCGGGTTTGAAAAGTCGTATTTTTATGAAAGAATAGAAAGGTAGAAAAGAGGGACTTACGGGTTTGGACAACGCTAGAGAGTGAGGTAGAGGGTTTTCCGGCGCGTCGAAATGTCGTCGAGAGCTCCTAGCACGATCACCGGAAAGTCACCGTCGATTTCGTCAGCGCTTTGCTTTTCGCTCGTTTTCCGACGTACCAAGTTCTCTTGGGATTTTATGAGAGTGGACTTAGGAATTTAGGATGAGAGGGTAGAGGGTAGGCGTGTTTATATAGGGTTAGGCTAGGGTTAGGGTTTTAATAAAAAAAATAAAAAATATATAAAAAACATTAAAAATCATTAAATTTTTGGAGTAAAAGGGATTTATTGAGCAATTGATAACCGATCCAAAAATTTAAAGTGTGCAGGTGATAAGACCAGGTCAACACGGAATTTTTCCGTGTTAACGACTCGGCCGTCCGGCGAAGTCGGGCCGGCGGCGCCGGCCCGAGTCGGGCAGAGTCGAGGTGTCGTTGGGTGGGGGGTCTCCTGGGGGGATTTATGGTATATTTATTTTTTTTATGTTCAGTTCAAGTTTTGTGAGTTATGGCGTTTTGACTGTTGACTTTCCAAAAAATTTAAAACAAAATAAATATAAAAATAATGTGGGGCATAAGATTTGAACTCTGGTGGCTTGGTTCAGCAGTGCAAGGTATTACTAATGAGCTACAAGATCCTTTTTGTAATTATGCAGTGAAATAAATACTTAAAGAGATATCAGCCGCAATAAATACTTCAAGTATACATTGAATTTAAATCAATTCTTTGTACATTAAAAATGGAGTTGTTACAGTCTACCCTCCTTACAAAAATTTCGTCCTCGAAATTTACAACTTTTATTTGAGGACTAGTTTACAAAGAGGTGTGGATATCTAGTACGCATTTCATCCTCCCTTTCCCAAGTGGACTCTCCTGGAGTGTCTTTCCTACACATCACTCGAACCAAGTTAACCTCCTTGTTCCGAAGTGTCTTCACTTTCCTGTCCAGGATCTCCACGGGCTGTTGCTCACAAGACAAATCGGGCTGTATAGTGAGCTCATAATGATCGAGAACATGGCTGGGGTCACTCACATACTTTCTGAGTTGGGATATATGGAACACATTATGCACTCCTTCCAATGAAGGTGGAAGCGCTAAACGGTATGTCACTTCACCGACTCGTTCGAGTATGTCGAACGGTCCAATGTATCTCGGACTTAGCTTACCCCGTCTTCCAAAACGGATCACTTAGCGGTTCGGAGATATCTTGAGGAATACGTGATCTCCTGGCCGGAACTCCAAATTTCGTCTCTTTGCATCAGCCCAGTGCTTCTGTCGATCTTGGGCTATGCGCATCCTTTCCTTGATAGTACGGACCACATCGAAAGTCGCTACTATCATCTCCGGTCCGAGAAGTTCCCTATCTCCGATGTCGTCCCAACTTAATGGCGATCGACACTTCCTTCCATACAATGCTGCAAAAGGTGTCATTCCTATGCTTGCTTGGTAGCTGTTGTTGTACGAAAACTCCATAAGATGTAGGTGATCTTCCCACGATCCTTTGAAGTCTAGTATACACGCTCTGAGCATATCCTCCAAGATCTGAATAGTTCGTTCCGACTGACCATATGTTTGTGGATGATAAGCCGTGCTGAAGTTCAGACTTGTTCCCAAGCTTGCTTGCAGACTTTGCCAAAATTGCGATCGGAACCTGGTGTCACGATCGGAGACAATGCAGACCGGTACTCCATGAAGTCTCACAATTTCCTGTATGAGTTCATGGGTATCAGAGATAGTACATTATGAAGAGTTTAAATCTTAATTAAATTATTACCTCCATGTACTTCTTTGCTAGTGTCTCAGTAGATTGGCCAACTCGAAATGGGATGAAGTGAGCCAACTTTGTGAGTCGATCCACAATGACCCATATGGCATCGTTACCCTTTGTGCTGCGAGGAAGAGCAGTCAAAAATTCCATCGTGATGTATTGCCACTTCCATTCTGGGATTGGTAACGGTTGAAGTAATCCAGCAATCCTGTGATGTTCAGCCTTTACTTGCTGACACACCAAGCATTTTGCGACGCTTCTGGCTACTTCACGCTTCATTCCATGCCACCAATAATTCTGACGTAGATCTTTGTACATTTTGGTACCTCCAGGGTGTACTGAATAGGGAGAGCTGTGAGCTTCTTTCATTAACTCTTCCCGAACAGGACCTTTTGGTACACACAATCTGCTGCCATATCTCAAAGATCCGTCTTCATGGATGATGAAGTCTGTTCTGAGTCTATTCTCCACTTGTTCTCTGATCCTTTGCAACTTAGCATCACTTGCTTGAGCTACTTTGATCTGATTGACAATGGTTGATTGAACTTGTAAATTCATCAAACTTGAAGTATTACCTGGCATGACTACTTCAATCTCCATCTGATGCAAGTCTTGTTGAAGCTTCCATTGAGCGGTGAGATTCATTGCTAATGGTTGGCGACTAAGAGCATCATGTACTACATTCACCTTCCCTGGGTGATATTGCAAGTTGATGTCAAAGTCCGCCATGAGTTCTAACCATCTTCTCTGCCGCATATTCAACTCCTTCTGAGTAAACACGTACTTCAGGCTCTTATGATCTGTGTAGATGTTCACTCGTTCACCAAGTAGATAATGACGCCAAATCTTGAGAGCAAAGATGACGGCTGCCAACTCCAAATCATGCGTCGGATAATTGCGCTCGTGAATCTTCAGCTGTCTTGAAGCATAAGCCACAACCTTACCGTGCTGATGTAGAACACATCCTAATCCTTTACCGGATGCATCGCAATGCACTTCGAATCCTCCAGATTGATCCGGTATGACGAGAATAGGTGCCGATGTCAACCTTGACTTGAGTTCTACGAAAGCTTGTTCGCATGCTTCTGACTACACAAATTCTTCATCTTTTCGTGTGAGCTTGGTCATGGGTGTTGCTATCTTTGAAAAGCCTTCAATAAACCTTCTGTAATATCCCGCTAAACCCAAGAAACTTCGAATATCCTTCACTGACTTTGGTGTAGGCCATTCGCTAACTGCCGAAACTTTCGCTGGATCCACAGAGATTCCTTCTCCTGATACGATATGTCCAAGAAAACCAACTTGCTTTAACCAAAACTCGCACTTGCTGTACTTGGCATAAAGCCGATGTTGTCGAAGAGTTTCCAGGACAATTCGTAGATGTTCTGCATGTTCTTTCCGACTCTTAGAATATACCAGGATGTCGTCGATGAAGATGACAACAAACCTGTCTAGATATTCCCGGAAAACTTGATTCATAAGGTTCATGAATATTGCGGGTGCGTTGGTCACTCTAAATGGCATCACTAAAAATTCGTAATGTCCATAGCGAGTTCTGAAAGCTGTTTTGTGAATATCAGCTTCCTTGACCTTTACTTGATGATAACCTGAACGAAGATCTAATTTTGAGAAAACACAAGATCCACTTAGCTGATCGAATAAATCATCGATGCGCGGGAGTGGATACTTGTTCTTTATAGTGACTTCGTTCAAGGCTCTGTAATCGATGCACATTCTGTATGAACCTTCCTTCTTCTTCACAAGTAGTACAGGTGATCCCCAACTTGAAGTGCTGGGACGAATCCATCCTTTCGCCAGTAATTTGTCCAACTGTGTTCGGACTTCCTTCAAACCTTCCGGACTTAAACGATAGGGTACTTTGATCATCGGTTGTGCTCCTGGTACTAAATCAATACTGAATTCAAGAGCTCGATCGGGAGACAAACTTGATATATCGTCAGGAAATACATCGTCGAACTCTCGAACCACATCTGGTCTTGATTCTTCCTTCGCTTGAGCTGCTGCAACTACTGCTTCTCTTGGCTTCGCTTTGTAGGTACTTGGCTCCAGTGTACGGTCTCCGCTTTTGAAATAGAAAACTGGATGGTCTGGAATCTCGAATACTACCCTCCTTTGATGACAGTCTATGGTAGCATAAAAAGTTCCAAGCCAATCCATTCCTAGAACCACATCGAAGTTCGGTATGTCCAGCACTTTGAAGTCAGCATAAAACTCTCGACTGCAGACGACGACTGGACACAAGCTGTATCCCATAGTTGCCTTTAGAACGCCATTTCCTGAACTGACATTCCGGCTGGATACAAGCGGTGAAACTGGAATCGCATGGGTTCGGACAAACCGTTGCGACATAAAGCAGTGTGATGCTCCAGTATCAAACAGTGCTAGTGCAGGGATTGAGGATACTAAGATTGTAACTAAGGTATGTGGGATTTGTTTTAGGTATAGGAAATATGCAACTAAGTAGAAGGATAAGAAAGCAAGGTTTGAACAGAAAAGTTTACCAGTAATGACTTGGCCAGTGGCCTCAGCTTCTTCCACGGACATCGTGAAAGCCTGGCGCCCTAATACATTCCTCCTGGCCTAAGGAGCATTCGTCGGAACGTTCCTTTGAGCTTGATGGAACTGACGAGGAGGTGGTGCAGCTTGTGGTCCTTTGGGTGATGCAGGTAGTGCAGGTGTGGGAGCAGGTGCCTGAAGAGCTGGTCGCTGCGGATAAGTAATTGCTGGCCTGGGTGCAGCAACTGGGATCTGTCTTTGGGGACAAGACCCAATATCATGAGTAGCTGAGCCGCAGACTAAGCAAAGACGGTTGGCTCGACGGCAGTCTTTCATCATATGTCCAGTTCTCTTGCAGTAGGTGCAAAAGGCTGGGCTGGGACGATGGTTCGGTACTCCGGGTCGCCTTGGCATGAAAGGTGGCCTGGATGAGGCTCCACCTGCCATCTGATTGGTAGGGCGCTTGACTTCTGCAGACTGAGGTCTACCCCTTGCTTTTATCACTGCCTCATAACTGCGGGCAGCTTCCAGAGCATCCTCATGAGTCAGAAACTTTCCCGTGGCTAGAGCAACCTGAATCTCCCTGTCCAGTCCTTATTGAAAACGACAGGCTCTGATCTCGTCCGTCGGTATCAAGTGTGGCGCGAATCTGTTTAAAGATTGTGTTAGCTGTGTAGTATGTGATATTAAAAATTGAACTATTGTGACATATCTTACCGGCTTAACATGGTGAATTCAGCGTCGTATTCATCTACTGATTTGTCCCATATTGAACCCTATTGTAGATGAATGAACTGCTGCTCCATTGCAAACCTGGCAGTCACAGGGAAGTATTTCGCGTCGAACTTCTCACGAAAAGTCTTACATTCAATCGGCTGTACCTGACGACTTTCTTCTGCCTTCCACCAGTTGCGAGCATTATCCGTGAGCTGTATTTTTGCCACACGGACCCAAGCGATGTCTGGCACTTGAGCTGCTGCCAGATCGTCTTCTATGCTTTGTGCCCATTCTTCCGCTTCAAGAGGGCTTCCTTTTCCAGAGAACTGCTTGGGATGTAAAGCTCTGAATTGCTTTACTCCCGGTGCGTCGGTCTCGGGGCGGTTCAGGAGTTGTTGCTGTCTCTCAAGAAGGCTGCGGATCGCCTCAAATAACACTGTTTGCTCGGTAGTTGGCGCAGGCACAGCTGGTGTGAGAGGCAGTGCTGGAGGTGTGTTGTTGACATTGGTGCTAGTGTTGTTTGGGGAATCCATAACCTTGAAGAAAAAATTTGGGTTAGGACAGATTCGAATGCATGAAATGACAAGATTCAAGGAATAGAAATTTGTAAGATTCAAGAAATATGAATTGTAAAGAATGTTTTAGTTGCTGGTTCTTGTGTTATATTGCTTAGGTTGTTCACGCAGACCAGAACTGCATGATAGGGATTCATACAGCTCTGACATGCATGGGCCTCCAACAAAACCTGTAACGCCACGCTTCCCGGTGTACGACGAGTGGACGCGACGAGGTCCGCTACGTATATACTTAGAAGTACATACGCTAAGCGTATCTAAGCAATATAAAAGTAAATCACAAGAGACAAAAGATATAGAAATAACAACAACTTTATTAATAACATTCTTTTGTATAATGCATGAAAAGTAAATACAACTGAAATGAAAAGCGATGCCTAAACAGTGGTATAACAGGAAATGAAAATACTGAATAGAACAAGGTATAATTTCTAGAGCTCGGGGTCTTCATGAAACTGCTCCAAGTCTTCACCGGTGGGCTCGATCTCTGCTGGGTCCAAAGCACCTGACGACATTCAAAGAAGAAAGAAATAGAATGTCGTCAGCGAACAGGTCGCTCGGTAAGTCCCAAAGATAATGAAGAATTAGAAAAGACAGAATAAGAGGTATTTTCTAAAGAGGTTGTAAAATATTGTAGAATATTGTGTTAATGCTGTTGTTTGTAGCTTGGTACAGAAGGATGCCAGTGTATACGAGAGGGGTCTCTATATGCTAGAGACCAGGGCAAATGGAATGTACAAGGAACCGTTAAGCCATGGTACAACAGCAACGGAATATAGGTTAGGTGTCTTATCTGACCACCTCGTGCCACCTTTAACACCTTCCGTACCAATCTACCCCTTAAACCCCGTAGTATTTTGATAGTATTGTTGTATTGTATTGTGTAAGTTGGATGACTGACCAAAACCATGATATCAGTAAACAGATTGTAACTGCATAATCAGGTAAATGGAATAACGGAATAATGGATGTATATCCATGGTTTGGTTCAGTCAAGTTGTATAGATTGTTAACTGGATTCTGGGATTCATGTGTTTATATTGAGTTGGAATATTAAAGAATATAGATTGACTTGAATCATATTCAAGTCAGATAATCAGACTCAAACCCGAGTCAGACCAAAAGAAATGTAAGTCGAGGTTCTATATTTGTTAGGGTCCTTATTGTAATTTATAAAACTTGAGGGGGTTTATGTAAAAATACTTTTGTATAGTTTTCAAGATACACCTCAAGTATTTATTATTCGTCTTTATAGTTATAATGAGTGTGATTTATTTTGTGATATTTCTAGTGAAAATATCCTAATTTCATAAATAAAGGTATTAATTTGTGATATTGATTTATTTAAAATTCATGGTATTTTAATGTAACTTTTAATCTTGTAATTTTTAGGAAAAAGTGGAAACTTTATATTATAATAAAATAGGTGTTTAAATGATAAATATACATATGTTTATACAAGAATAATTTTTAATAAATATTTTATTTTCCAAAAATCTCATTTTTCTTAAATGTTGTAATTTAAACCTTTCGAGACCGAATGCTCCTTGCGGAGGTCTGAATCTCGCACTACTAAGCCCGAGGGTGCTCGATAAACCGTACTATCCCTAATGAGTTCCCCAGTGGTGGGTTGTAGTGGCGCTTTGCAAAGATTTAATAAATACTAATCATTTAGAAAACGGTTTTATAAAGATAAGGTATTTATTTGTAAAAGGTGTAAATTTCCGTATTTTAGATTCTAGGGTTTCCTAAGCCAACTAGCTTATTTCTAATTGGTCTAAACGACAAGTTATTAGAAGCCTCAAATCGCCTCTTCACCGCCAATTGCGGCCATGTAAGTGCCAGGTGAGTGGGAGGCTCTCCACTACAAGTAGCGGTCCTAATTAAGTAACCACTCGCCTTAGACACACTTGCCTAGACACCACAAAGTCAGGTTTAGATAAGCGATCGATGTCCATAACTTTCGTATTTCCTATTAAAAGATATGGTTTTAAAATTGTATATAATTTAGAACTTTTAGAAAAGGTTTTATTAAGAAAAATGATATTTTAATGTAAAATCTTGTTTTATCTTATTCTAAGTTTTCAAGGTAGCGTGTTATGATTGCATATGAGTGTGTGTGGAGGTAGGTCATTACCTCATGATCTATTTTAAGGTATAGCAATGTTAAAGGGTTAAATGTGATAAACTAAACATGGTGGTATTTAAGTGCAAAAATACGGTATATTGCAAAAGTTATCATTTCATGTGAGAAACTTTATCCAAATTAGTTGTTATGTGATTAGTAGTCAACATGAATATGTTTAAGCATTACGGAATTAGTGATAAGTGAGTTTTGATAGAAAATCGAATCGGAAATCGGTTTGTTCCGATTTCCGTCGGGTTTGAAAAGTCGTATTTTTATGAAAGAATAGAAAGGTAGAAAAGAGGGACTTACGGGTTTGGACAACGCTAGAGAGTGATAGGGAGGTAGAGGGTTTGCCGGCGCGTCAAAACGTCGTCGAGAGCTCCTAGCACGATCACCGGAAAGTCGCCGTCGATTTCGTCAGCGCTTCGCCTTTCGCTCGTTTTCCGACGTACCAAGTTCTCTTGGGATTTTGGGAGAGTGGACTTAGGAATTTAGGATGAGAGGGTAGAGGGTAGGGGTGTTTATATAGGATTAGGCTAGGGTTAGGGTTTTAATAAAAAAAATATAAAAAATATATAAAAAACATTAAAAATCATTAAATTTTTGGAGTAAAAGGGATTTATTGAGCAATTGATAACCGATCCAAAAATTTAAAGTGTGCAGGTGATAAGACCAGGTCAACACGGAATTTTTCCGTGTTGACGACTCGGCCGTCCGGCTGCGCCGGCCCGAGTCGGCCGGTCCGCCGGCCGACTAGGCCGAGTCGGGGTGTCGTTGTGTGGGCGGTCTCCTGGGGGGATTTATGGTATATTTATTTTTTTATGTTCAGTTCAAGTTTTGTGAGTTATGGTGTTTTGACTGTTGACTTTCCAAAAAATTTAAAACAAAATAAATATAAAAATAATGTGGGGCATGGGATTTGAACTCTGGTGGCTTGGTTCAACAGTGCATGGTATTACTAATGAGCTACAAGCTCCTTCTTGTAATTATGGAGTGAAATAAATACTTAAAGAGATATCAGCCGCAATAAATACTCCAAGTATACATTGAATTTAAATCAATTCTTTGTACATTAAAAATGGAGTTGTTACAATAGGTCCGGGAGAAACCGAAAGGACGATAATACCAAAGGCGGAAATTTCGACGATGCTGAATATTTTAACGCTTCGGCGAACCGAAATAAGCGAGGGATGAGCGGGCCTAATGCCAACCAGCCTCGGAAGCCAGTGTTCATAGAGGGAGGAGATTCTCCGCTGAAAGAGAAGCTGTATAAGGTCTATTCCTTCAGAAGGGACAAAGTCCGTAAAATATTCCAGGATACCCTAAGAAACGGTCTACAATTGCCAGAATCAAAAAGACCTCAAGAAGAGAATATGATCGACGACCTCAAATATTGCCCCTATCACAGAGTGATAGGTCATACCATTGAGGACTGCTTCATCTTCAAAGATTGGGTCGAAAAGAAATACAAGGCTGGAGAGATAGAATTGTCTAAAGGCGTGTTAACAAACAGTTAAGCTGGGACCGCCAATTTCATACAAACGGAGATAGAAGTCCTTCGGGAACCTGATTCTCTCAGGCATTTGCCTTTCTCTGAAAAGAGCGGACCAAGGCAACAAGATAAGAGCCGAACGATCAACATTGCCAATGAAGAAGCAACAGACGGGTACACAACCCATATGTTCTACATGATGAAGCCCAGAGAAACAAGTCCTCCTACGATTTATAGCCATGACGATGATGTGGTTGTTGCCATTCAACACCGGCTCGGTCTAGACGACGAAGAGCCCGCCTATGAAATCAATCCAAAGGAGCCCGTGGTTCCTGCAGAATCGAGCCCGGGCTCCAACCGTTGACCACCACGTCGTTAAACTGGGGACAGTCAACCACCATGTCGTTAAACTGGGAACAGTGGATCACCATGTTGTTAAACTGGGAACACACGACCCCTAAGTCATTAAACTGGGAAAGTAAAAAAATGTGAAAATAAAAAAATGAAAAAAAAGACGAAATGATGGGGCAACTCGCAATAAAAATCAGCGAGTAAAATAAAGATGAAAAATATAGCCGAAATGATGGGGCAACCGCGAATAAATAGCCGAAATGATAGGGCAGTCTCGACCTTTGTTAAGAAAAGCTGAAACGATAGAGCAGTTGCGGTAAAATAAATAAATAAATAATAAAAAAATAACCCAAATGGCGAATGATGAGTCGCTCCTGGTACCATATTCCAGTGCAGCGATGCAGACCCCAACCAAAATCCAAATTCCCAAATGGCGAACGATGAATCGCTCCCGGTACCATATTCCAGTGCAGCGTTGCAGACGCCATCCAAAATCCAAATTCCCAAATGGCGAATGATGAGTCGCTCCTGGTACCATATTCCAGTGCAGCGATGCAGACGCCAACCAAAATTTCAAATCTCTGAATGTCCTGACGGCGAATGATGAGTCGCTCCTAGTACTATATTCCAGTGCAGCGATGCAGACGCTAACAAAATCCCAAATTTCTCCCAGCCCTACGGTTGGTCCCCAAGTTGACTACCGTATACAATCCACGGGCTCAAATAATTCTCATCACACCCATACCCCACCGCAATCACCAGTCACGCGGCCGGTCTCCGCCATTAGAATTATGCTCCATTTGGGAAGACCCACTCATGTGTCCTCTCGATACATGAGGAGAACACAACTTACGGGATCCTCACGACCTGTAAGAAAACGCCTTCGTAGGATCCTTATGACTCACAAAAGAAAAACACACTCAGGAGTCCCTACGACTCCTAAGGAGAAAGTACACCTACGAGATCCTTTCGACTCGTAGGGAGAAAATGCTTTTATGGGGCCCTTACAGCTCATAAAATTGAAAAGCCTTAGGTGATGGGGACCTAAACCTCTCTCCTAAGCCATCGCTCCCTGACAGGTAAAGACAAATGATGAATTGCTCCTAGCACCTGTGCTTTAGTGTTAGCAACGCTGATGCCGACCCCAACCCTAAAATTCCAAACTTTCGACCCAATAGACCCCTAAGTTGTTAAACTGGGAACATATGACCTCTAAGTCGTTAAACTGGGAATAGATGACCTCCACGTCGTTAAACTGGGAACATATGACCTCCAAGTCGTTAAACCGGTAATAGATGACCCCTAAGTCGTTAAACTGGGAACGAGGGAAATCCCCACAGCAGATGATGATTCGCTCGTGGTACCATATTCCAGTGTAGCGGTGCTAATACCAAACCAAAATCCCCAAATCCTCCCATGGCGAATGATGATTTGCTCCTGGTACCATATTCTAGTGTAGCGATGCTGATGTCAACCCAAATCATATCAAATCAGCAAGTCAACTTCAACCCTGACACCACAAGGAGCGGAGCAAGTCAAATAAAGCACCGACCGTCCAAGTCACAAAAAGGGCAGCAACGACCTCCCCTTCGGAATTATTCTTTGACTCGGAATCAAGTCAACCAACGACCTCTACATCAAAAACAGTGACACTCCATCTCGGGAAAACTCCAAATAGACACTCCGCTTCGGGGATACGTTAACCAACGACACTCCATCTCGGGGAAACATCAAACAGACACTCTGCCTCGGAGATACGTCGACCAGCGACACTCCTTCTCGGGGAAACGTCCAAAAAAGACACTCCGTCTTGGGGAAACGTCAAACAGACACTCCGCCTCGGGGACACGTCAAACAGACACTCCGTGCCGGGGACAAGTCAACCAGCAACACTCTATTCCGGGAAAACGTCAAACAGACACTCCGTGCCGGGGACAAGTCAACCAGCGACATTCCATGCCGGGAAAATGTCAAACAGACACTCCGTGCCGGGACAAGTCAACTAGCGACACTCCATGCCGGGGAAACATCGAACAGACACTCTGTGCCGAGGACAAGTCAACCAGCGACACTCCATGCCAGGAAAATGTCAAACAGACACTCCGTGCCGGGGACAAGTTAACCAGCGATACTCCGTGCCGGGGAAACGTAAAACAGACACTTCGCCTCGGGGACACGTCAAACAGATACTCCGTGCCGGGGACAAGTCAACTAGCGACACTCCATGCCGGGAAAACGTCAAACAAACACTCCGTGCCGGGGACAAGTCAACCACCGACACTCCTTGCCAGGAAAACATCAAACAGACACTCCGTGCCGGGGACAAGTCAACCAGCGACACTCTATGCCGGGGAAATGTCAAACAGACACTCCATGCCGGGGACATGTCAACCAGCGATACTCCATGCCGGGGAAACGTCAAACAGACACTCCGTGCTGGGGACAAGTGACCCAGCGACACTTCGTGCCGGGGAAATGTCAAACAACACTCCGTGCTGGGGACAAGTCAACCGGCGACACTCCGTGCCGGGGAAACATCATACAGATACTCTATGCCGGGTACAAGTCAACCAGTGACACTCCGTACAGGGGACAAGTCAACCAGCGACACGCCGTCTCGGAGACACGTCGAGCACCGACCGTCCAAGTCGCAAAAAATGCAGTATCAACCTCCCTGTAGTAATTATGCTCCGCCTTGGAATCCAGTCAAGTAACAATCTCTGCATCGGAATCACATTTCATCTCAGAATGTACCCCGTGTCGAAATCATGCTTCGTCTCGGAGTATCTGCCTTTCCTGTCGGAATTATGCTTCGCCTGAGAATCAACCAACAACTTCTACGTTGGAATCACGTTTCGTCTCAGAATATACCCCGTGTCGAAATCATGCATCTCCTCGGAGTGTCCGCCTTCCATGTCGGAATTATGTTTCGTCCTGGAATCAACCTCTGCATCTTTACTATGTTTCGTTCGGAATGTTTACCCCTGCGCCGGAATTATGCTTCGTATCAAGATATACTGGAATTATGCTCCACAAATCGGAACGATGCTCCGACCACCGGAATTATGCTCCGCTCTTCAGAATGAAACTCCAACCCCGGAATGATGCTCCGACCCCGGAATGATGTTCCACCTTGAAGTCCAACTCCAAAATCCATCAATTTCATGCACACAACTCATATGCGCGGTGTGAATTTATTGATGGAGGGCACTTTTTTCGGATCAAAAATTACACCCTGGCCTACTCTAGGTAGGGGAATCTGTAATGCGTCTAACAAGCGACGCGTATTCCCATCTCAATAGAGTGACGAAAAACGCCTACAGGGGCGAATATTTGTTTAGGGACATCTCGGTCCAACATCCATCTTACGCGCACGTGTATTTGTTACGTGACGAAGTGAACAATGGTGATATGGGATGTGCCCAATTTGGGGCACAAGACGATTTGAGGCCTGCATGTCAATTTGGAATTGTATCAATGTGGTATGAGATAAGTTGTTGGTCGTTGGGACCCGCCACCTCTCTGAAGACCTTGAGGAATTACAACGACATGTATCGGAGGTGTGAAGGGATATACCCTTAAACCAAATCCCGTATTTGAGAGAAAATGGGTTGTAGCGAACCTAAGAATCGTTAGTCATATTTGAGACTAAGATTACCTTAGTGTTAGTTATATGTATACCCTAGAGGCCATTATTGTACATATGATGTATATTATAGTGGATTCTTGGAAATATATAGGGAGGACTTTCTTGCTCGACATGATAGTATGCTATCTGGTTGCTCTTTATCTTAACATGTACACTTATTGTCTCTTTGTTACATGTTGATAAAGCACTTAGGATGAGTACTTGACTACCAGGATTATGATGCAGATCATACTAATGGGGCAATGGTAGTCGGTAAGTACATTTTTCAATTGTTCCTAGTCGTGGGAGTATCGAGACGGGGCATCGATATTCCAGAGTAGACTAGCGTATACGCTTCTTGACCCATATGATGGGCGATGGATGATCCCACCTCCATTGGTGTTTGATATTAAAGATGGTATAAGGGTGCTCAGTGGTGACTGGGTACATTTAACGCACTCGCCGAGAACTCCTAGATGGTATTATACCTCACGTCAGATGGCAGTTCTCTGGTGACACTGGTACAGGTTAGTCTGTAGACACGAGATCGTCATAGTCTTGTGTGATTCCCATTATGCTTTGATTTCCACCTTACCACGTTCAAGAGAACAAGAAAAATGGTGGTTTTTGGGTACAGTCCCTAGTCACATGGAGGCAATGAGCGATAGGAGGGGATTCTTCTCTCCCAGAATAGGGGGTTGATGTTGCGCTATGCCCGATTGGCCATAACAGGAAATCTCTGGCCAGGGTTGTTGAGATTTACCGGTAAGTGTTATCAGTAGTTTCTCGAATCGTTATGGGCCTCATATCGGCATGACTTATCAGGCTATTGGGGTCTGACGTTTACCACCCCCATGCTGCAATATGCGACATATCAGACGAAGAGACCGGACTGTACGGTAGTGTTACTTAATAGATTCGTAGGAGTATGAGCAGGCTTGCTTGTTTATCTTCTGATCGCTCAATACCCGGGTAGCCATTACGTCCAGCTAGTACCGCTGACGGCTTATGGGTGTTTGATATGCCCATCACCTACTGCCGGCGTATTGACGAGTCTATAGAGTCCTACACAGAGGTTTCCTGGCTCAAGCGAAACGAAGTAGGAGCACATATGTGATATGTACGGGACCGAGATTAATACGCGTATGTGATACCGTATTCTATTCTCGCGATATGTGATATCGATCGGTTATATGTGACATAACCGGGTTATCGAATCAAGTGTTGATTCGATAAGTTGATACAAATGATATTAGTCGGTTGTATGAGATATAGCTGGATTACTAAATCAAGTGTTGATTTAATAATTTAATGTATAATTATATATTTGATATATTAACTTACATTAACTAATATTAGCTCACTTAAAGCATTTCTTTTTCTCACTTGTGTGCACTTAATATATATGCGATATATATTATTGTGTCATGCTAGTTGCAACATACAACATGGGTGTATAAGACTCACACCATGCTTAACAAAATGAAGGGTTTTATTTATTTAAAGTAAGTTAAAATTAGATGGAAATTAGTCACATGGTTGAAACTTGTGGAAGCTTGTGGAACAATTGACTTAGTCCACTAATTTTGTTTTACTTAAAATATTTATTAATCCAACCATTATGATTAGCCATGATTTAGTCTCTACATGAGTTAGTATATGATATTAACTCACCCATGATTGCCATTCCACACTTAGTTTTTTCATGGTTGCTTTTCTTCATCTCCTTCTTCAAGCTCTCTAGCTTTTGGGAGGTGAAGAAAATGAGTGAGGAAAATTATTATAAAGTGAGAAAAATTCCTACTTCATTAACCTACACTAGATTAGCCATTTAGTTTAGGTTGTTTGCTTCACAATTAGTGAAGAGGTAGCTTGAGTTAGTGTCTCCTCGACGTAGATCATCTTCGGCCTCGAAGACTTCAAGTAAGCTTGTTCCTTTCATCTTGTGAAGCCTTTCTGGAGTCCGGGAATTCACTACTTGGAGCGAATGGACTATTACACGGAGCTATTGAAGTGAAGGACCGGTCTACAAAGGTTGTATTCATTATTCACTTAGATATAAAGATGTTTACATTCATGCTTCGTCTAATTCTCTAGTTAAGATTCTAGGTTAGGGTTTTTTAGCGCACCAATTTTTTGAAAACGGCATGGTCGATCCCTCTCGAAACCCCATGGCGGTGCTGTGGAACTTCTATAGTGGTATTAGAGCCATGCTAGAGAATTAGACGATATTTGTAGAATTACGAAACCGAAACAACTCCGTAACACTCGAAACAAAATCCTAGTTTCTGTCGAATTTTCCAGAGTGTCTAAAATTTTTTTAAGCAATTGCAGAATGTTATATGTGATGTGACATGAACACTGAAGAAAATTGAACCCCTCTCGCCGGATTTAACCCGGCGAGATGAAGCTTTTAACTGGCCTGGCCGGATTTTCTATTGAATTTGGGCTTCAATTTTAGGTAGTGTTCCAGTCTCTGGGTTTTGGTGTTTGAGGTGTTGCTTGTTTTTACTGATGTTGCATGTGATGTTATCTTTCTGTAAAGGCAATTCGGAGTGTTTCGTAGTCGTAATTCTAACATCATTTCGGGTAATTTAGACGGCGTTAAAAAGTTCGAACGGATATCAATAACCCATTTTCTCCCTCGCTGGAAATTTTCCAAGAGTTGGATTTTTCCAAGTTTAAAATCTTCATAAAATCATGCAGGTGTTTTCTATGGACTCACTAGAAGAATGAAACCCTAACTCGATTCTATGACCGCCGAAACCGCCACCAAACCCTAGGGTTTGTGATAGTTCCGCGGCGCCATAGGTGAGGCAAGGGTTGGCCCTTCTACGGTTGGTCCATAGGTGCTGTGGCATGTTCTGGGTATTTTTAAACTGCGCTCAAGTGTTGAGCTCTTTGGAAAATTTTGGGAATTCGTTGATTCGATCGAAAAGTTTAACATCGTCTAGCTATCTGTGAATTGTGATACAATACTTGGAATCCACAATAATTAGTTTTGTGAAAACTAATTTGAATTTTATAAATCTAGCAATTTAGTCTCAAGTGATCGGTTGCCATGATTTTTTGACGTGGATCAAATGTCCGTCGCAATCACGTAGCGTATGCGGATACTCACCGGGTAACCTTACTAGATAGCCACGCCCCATATCCACGACCAAGTGACTGTAGGAGAACCCCGTCGCCAAAAACATCCATCCGGGTGCTCGCGGCTACGGTGTTCCGCCTAAGCGCACTTCATCGACGACATTAGGGTTGCGGCCGTCTACTAAAGTTTCCGACAAGCATTCGATCAGGTTGTCGGGAATCTTGTTGAATTATCCGACTTGTTATTGAAAAGTGTTTTCAATATCGAGACTAAAATGCGGGGTTTATAATTTTTAGGCATACGATGTCCAAGTAATTCATTTGGTTAGGCATGAAATCCAAAGTATGTGATACATTGGGTTTACGATGTCTAAGGTGGTTGCGGATTCCAATTGTTGTAGTTTTCACTTTCTTTTCTGCGACCGTAAGTGTAATATATGGTGTATCGCCGGTTTCGTTGCTATATGTCAACGACTATTGGGATACACATATTTACTTACGCTGATGACATGCGATGTTATGTGTTGATGTGATATGTTATATTGGATAGCCGTATTTTGAATAACCGAGGGTTTTTATGTGAGATGCGAGTTTTTCATTTTCATTCATGTAAAAACTTGTATGTAATGTTCTTTTATTAGGGCACTTCTGGGTTGAGGATGATGTCACCATTGATATATATTATTTACTTTTCCACATTAGGATAGACCCAAAGCGGGGAGCACAAGTAACCGGGTTCTAGAGTCCAGTAGGAGACCATCTCAAGGAATCGAGACCGGGTCTCCTAACTCTAGAATTGGGAGGGTTTCCTGCCGCTCTCGTATGGGTCTAGAGATGTGGGTTTGGCTATTCATCACAACCGTGGAATCCGCATTTTTACTAGCTTAATTAAAACACTAAATTCCTGGTATATCCAATATTTCATATGTGTTCTTCTGCTGCTGATATTCTGTGAAGTGATCACTTTATATCTTGAGACGAATGTTGTTATTATATATATGATATATAATAAACGTTGCTTATATTTTGCACCCGCGCTAGCCCCGCCCCGCTATGCCGTTAATTAAGTAACCTAACGGTGCATATCGGGACACTGTTACCGGAAAAGAACGGGAACTAGGTCGATCTATTCCATGGCGAAGCATCCGAAGCATAACTGCACACTCCCGACGGCCCAATCTTTTTCTTCTCCTCTCCGGAAGTATTAGGCCAATAACCGCCCTCCTTAAGACATCTATCCGCCACCGCAAATACGGATGGCATAAGCGTACGTTATACTTTTGTTTCTTCTTTGATGTTTAGGAAGCATAAATGATGGGACTTCATTAATGAGATTAATGAAAGAAAAGAAACCTAAAAATGTTGTAGAATCTTGTTCTAAAAACTGGTAGCTCTAGTTCTTGCTTTGCATAGCGGTATTTCTTGTAGAATATACATCACCTCATTTGATGAGGAAAAATCCGAGATCCCTTCACCGGGAGTGACCTCTTTAGCGAAACTGGCAGATGCTACAACTCACTCCGTTTTTTTTTTGATTGCTTTATTAGTTCATGCTTTGTATAGTGGTTTTTATGAAATATCCAGCACCTCATTCGATGATGAAAGAGCCGAGATCCTTTCACTGAGAGTGACCTCTTTAGCAAAACAAGCAAAAGCCTAAAAAACACTCCTTTTCAAAATCGCTTGATTCTACAACGATATCAAGTTCATTACGCAAAAGGTTTTCTTAAAAACCTGTCGTAGCCCTCCGTCATTTTAGAAAGTAGAGTACTTAGTATTCGTGCTACGTTTGTTGACCATAGTTAAGGCGTAGTGTGCGGTAACTAAGTGATGTCTTCCTACACAGCATATGATGCGATTAATTAGGACAGTCATGCGACTTTTTTGACCATAGTTAAGGTCATGTAGGTGGGTCTAATTAATCATGAAATTACGGGTAGAACTTGACTAGTGCTTATGATTTGTTGACCATAGTTAAGGTCATAAGTCACTAGGGGTAAAAATATTATCGGGAATTTCAAGTGTTGAAATTTGCAATGAGATTGCACACCTTTTATGAGATAGTTGGATCCTGATACCCACTGCGAGTAAGAGTTACTCCTGGGAGAGTTTTGCACATTACAATTAGCCGATCAAGTAGGTGTCTAGAAAGGTGTTAACGGGGTTACGCCCCTAGGAAAACGAGGTTTATTTTAATCAGGTCCGTGCGAAAGCACGGGGAACCTCCCTCAAAGTACCGACACTGGCCTGGACGAAAAATTGGCGAACTTGTAGGGTGTAATTAATCTCGGCTAGTCTTACCTTTTAGGGTTTAAAGAAAGATTTGATAAAAACACTGGGAGCCATCCTGATTTGATAAAATAATAACCAATCTGATCTTGCAAGAGCATACGCTGAGTGTTTTCTTCTCTCTCTCTCCTGGTAGCGACCATGTCACGTCTTAATCAAGATAATAATATGGATGTATTGACCGAACCTTCTTATTATACTGAGCTGGGGAACGTTGGTTCCGCTTTATCTTATAATTTTTATAATTCCGAGCATGAAATAAGGGAATATCCGGATTCCTAAGCGACCCAAACAAGGAATGAGCATATTGATGCATATTCTTCGGGTGTGTTCGTTACCGAGAGTTGTTTCTCAGTATCCTCTACGTCCTAGGTATGACATACCGGATCAGGATCCCACATAGGTAATCTGTTACATGGGCTACAGAAAGGTAGAGAACTGGAAAAGAGTGATATGTCTCTAAGTGTTAGAGGGTGGTGCAATTGTTGCAGCCAAATCAGTTGGCAAATATCATCTTGTATTACCAAATGGTAAATACATTCATTCTAAACAATTGTTATTCCATGCCGAACCTGATATACAACATTACATCAGATTCTTTATTAAGTTAAAGAAGGATATAATTTTGTATTGAAGAATAATGTTGTGAACATTTTCCTTAATTAAGAGTTGATTGGATCAGGCACGTTATGTAATGGCATATACGTTCTAAATCAAACCACAGTTCAAAGTATATAGAACACACACAAGAGGAGTGGTTCAGAAATGAACGAATCCTTCTTGTGGCATTGTAGACGAGGTCATATCAATACGACACAACTAGCTAAGTTACATAAGGATGAATATTTGAATCTGTTCGAATTTTCATCTTATAATACTTGCCAGTCTTGTCTCAAAGGTAAAATGATCAATACTCCGTTTACTGGAAACAGAGAAAGAGTTACTGAACTCTTGGGACTGATACATGGTGATGTATATGGTCCTATGACTACATATGCCAGGATTGGTTTCTCGTACTTTATTATATTCACTGACCATCTCTTAAGATTCAGACATATGTTCCTGTTGAAACAAAGTCTGAAAATTTTGAGAAATTCAAGGAATATAAACTTAAAGTTGAGAAACCAGACGGGTAGAAGTATTAAGTCTTTCGATGTGATCGGGGAGCAGAATACTTGGGCACGGAGTTCTTGAATTATTTAAAAGAGAATAGGATTCTATCTCAGCTTACTCCTCCACAGCACAACGGTATATCGGGGCGGAGGTATCGCGCCCTATGAGATATGGCATGCTCTATAATGAGTACTGCTGAGTTACCTAGTTCCTTTTGGAGTTATGCACTTGAAAAGCTGCATGCCTATTGAATGGGGTTCCATCCAAATCAGTGCCTACCACTCCATATGAGATATGGAATGGGAAGAGACCATGTCTTAAACGAGTTAAGATATGGGGTTGTCCGGCCTATGTTGAAAAGAAAAATCCGGACAAGCTCGAGGCAAGGTCAGTTCTGTATAAGTTTGTTGGATATCCCGAACATTCGCAAGGGTATATCTTCTACCACACTGAGGAGCAAAAGGTGTTTTGTTTTTCAACATGCCACCTTTTTAGAAAAGGAATTTCTTATGGAAGAAATTAGTGGTCATGAGGTAGAACTGGAAGATGTTCCAGCTAGACAAACTAACAGCTGATAATTTAGTGGAACCAAAAGTTCAATAATCTCCAACGAACCTCAGCCTCTCCATAAATCTGGTAGGGTTCCTCATCCACCTGAGAGATACTACGGTTTTCTCGGTGACGGTGGGAGCGAGGATTGCATCATGGTAGATGATGACCCAACCAGGTTCAGGCAGGCCGTCACGAGTAGGGACTCTATGAAATGGCTGGATGCTATGTGATCAAAGATGGAATCCATGTACACCAACAAAGTATGACTTTGAATATTGCACCTAAAGGGGTAAAACCCATTGGGAGCAATTGGATCTTGAGAAGATTCTTGGTGTAGATGGAAAAGTTGAGACTTTCAAAGCTAGACTTGTAGTAAAAGGTTTTAGTCTATAACCAGGTGTGGTTTATGATGAAACCTTTTCTCTAATGACTATGCTTAAGTCCATCAGGATTAAAGCAGGCATCGCGGACTTAGAACATCTGTTTTGATGTGGCAATCAAAGAGTTTGACTTCATAAAAAAGGTAGACGAACCTTGTATATACAAGAAGGTTGTAGAGAGTAAGGCTGTCTTCCACGTATTGTACGTAGATGCCATACTCTTGATAGGAAATGGTTTTCTATGCTGCACTCGGTCAAGCTCCTCTTATCACGATGATTCTCCATGGAAGATCTGGATGATACCTACTACATCTTATGGATTATGATCTATAGCGATAGATCTAGATGGATGTTGGTAGTGTCTTAAATCCAGGTACATTAACACCATTCTAAAGGGGTTTAGTATGGAAGATTCTAAGCGTGGTGGTTCGTCCACTTACTCAGGAATCACTCTCTAAAAAAGATGTCTCCCGAGACTGATTTGGAGAGAGCTCGCGTGCAAGGGATAACCTATGCTTTGGCAGTAGACTCTTTCATGTGTGCGATGTTATGTACCAGACCAGATGTAGCTGACTCACTAGGAGTAGTGATCAGGAATCAATCGGATTTTAGAAGATTCACTGGACAGCTGCGAAGGTCATTCTTAAGTACTTGAGAAGTACTAAAGAAATGTTCTTGGTATTTGGTAACGGTGAACTCCAGTGGGAGTCCTTTTCCAATTCTAGCTCCCAGAGTGATAAGGTCGACTGAAAGTCAGTCACAGGCTTTGTCTTTACCCTCAGTGTAGGGACGGTATGTTGGAAGAGTTCCAAGCTATATACTGTGGCAAACTAGACGATAAAGGTTGAATACATTGCTACCAACGATGCTACCAAAGTGGATGTCTGGATATTTCTTTTTCATGAGATGAACATGGTTCCTATCATTGAGCGTCCAATAACTGTTATTGTGAAAATAATGGAGTTGTGGCTTTGGCCTAGGAACGCCGGTCCTATCAGCGATCCAGACATATTCTAAGACAGTATCATCTGATCAGGGAGATGGTTGATCACCAAGGGATCGAGGTTAGGAGAGTTAACGAGAAGAACAACATGGTGGATCCACTCACAAAGGCCTTTCCAGAGAGAGACTTCTATCGGACGTTGAGTATGAGATACTGCAACAAATGGCCTTAGTGCAAGTGGGAGATTGTTAGTTATATGTATGCACTAGAGGCCATTATTATACATATGATATATATTATAGTGGATGCTTGGACATATATAGGGAGGAATTTCTTGCTCGACATGATAGTATGCTATCTGGTTGCTCTTTATCTTAACATGTACACTTATTGTCTCTTTGTTACATGTTGATAAAGCCCTTAGGATGAGTACTTGACTACCAGGATTATGATGCAGATCATACGAGTAAGGCAATGGTAGTCGGTAAGTACATCCTTCAATCATTCCTAGTCGTGGGAGTATTGAGACGATATTCCAGAGTAGACTAGCGTATACGCTTTTTGACCCATATGATGGACGATGGATGATCCTACATCCATTGGTATTTGACATCAAAGATGGTATACGGGTGCTCAGTGGAGACTGGGTACACTGAACGGACTCGCCGAGAACTCCTAGATAGTATTATACCTCACGTCAGATGGCAGTTCTCTGGTGACATTGGTACATGTTAGTTTGTAGACCCAAGATCGTCATAGAGTCTTATGTGATTTCCACTGTGCTTTGATTTCCACATTACCACGTTCAATAGAACGTGCAAAATGGTGGTTTTTAGGTACAGACCCGAGTCACATGGAGGCAATGAGCGATAAGAGGGGATTCGTCTCTCCCGATATAGGGGGTTGATGTTGCGCTATGCTCGATTGGCCATAACAGGAAATCCCTGGCCAGGGTTGCTGAGATTTACTGGTAAGTGTTATCAGTAGTTTCTCGAATCGTTATGGGCCTCATATCGGCATGACTTATATGTTTATTGGGGTCTAACGTTTACCACCCCCAAACTGCGATATGCGACATATCAGATGAAGAGACCGGACTGTACGGTAGTTTTACTTATTAGATTCGCAGGAGTATGAGCAGGCTTGCTTGTTTATCTTATGATCGCTCAATACCCGGGTAGCCGTTACGTCCAGCTAGTACCGCTGACGTCTTGTGGGTGTTTGATATGATCATTACCTACTGCCGGCGTATTGATGAGTCTTTAGAGTCCTACACAAAGGTTTCCTGGCTTAAGCGAAACGAAGTAGGAGCACATATGTGATATGTGCGGGACCGAGATTAATACGCGTATATGATACCGTATTCTATTCTCACGATATGTGATATCGATTGGTTATATGTGATATAGCCGGGTTATCGAATCAAGTGTTGATTCGATAAATTAATACAAATGATATTAGTCGGTTGTATGAGATATAGCCGGATTATTAAATCAAGTGTTGATTTAATAATTTAATGTATAATTATATATTTGATATATTAACTTACATTAGCTAATATTAGCTCACTTAAAGCATTTCTTTTTCTCACTTGTGTGCACTTAATATATATGCGATATATATTATTGTGTCATGCTAGTTGCAACATGCAACATGGGTGTATAAGACTCTCACCATGCTTAACATAATGAAGGGTTTTATTTATTTAAAATAAGTTAAAATTAGATGGAAATTAGTCACATAGTTGAAACTTGTGGAAGCTTGTGGAACAATTGACTTAGTCCACTAATTTTGTTTTACTTAAGATATTTATTAAGCCAACCATTATGATTAGCCCTTTTCTTTTTATGAAAAAGTGCTAAAGCACTTATTTGACACTCTGACACTCACATGGTGTCATGTGAAGCATTTGATTATGGGCGCCGCCCAATGAGCACTGAGCACTCTGCCACTTTGGCAGTTTATGGAGTGGTGGGCATTTTTCTCTCTTCTTTTCTTTTTTGATGGTGCCCAAGTGAGGAGCACGTGAGGCACCGGGGCGCTGCTCAATCTGTGCTAAGCACTCAGCCATTTTGGCTGTATGTGAAGTGCTAAGCACTTTTTATGTGGCACCCGCGTGAGGAGCATGTGAGGCGATGGGCGCTGCCCTATCAATGCTAAGTACTTAGCCGTTTTGGCTGTATGTGAAGTGCTAAGCACTTTATATGTGGCGTCCGTGCGAGGAGCACGTGAGGCGCTGGGCGCTGTTAAAGAGGGGCGCCCATGTAGGAAGCACGTGAGGCGCTAGTTTCTTTTATATAGAGATTTAATCTTAGTTGATATTTTTAGAGAACTTAAATCTCTGTTAATGGTATTTTGACCGTTAACGATCACCAATATCACTATTTTGAGGATCTGGGATCATGTTCTTTTAAGAAATAAGTTCTTGATTCGAAAGAACTGAGTTCCTGGATAATTATGGACTTCCCTGATCTGGGATCATATTCTTTCTCTTTTAAATTTGTTCTTCCCTAAACCTTTGATTCTTAAGAACAAGATCTTCCCGATGAGAATTAAATTCTCAATTTGTGAGAGACTTGTCTTGTGGATCTCAGATCCAGAGAAAGAACTAAATACTTTTAGGAGGGTTCAACACTTTGATATATTAGGTAAAGAAGATGTTTTGATCTCGATATTTTCTTTACCTAGTGTTTCGAAAATCGAGCTCTTCTTCTTTGGGTAAAGGATATGTCTTCCTCCTCGTCCCTCTGTGTGTCTCGCTCTTTATCTAAGTATCTGTATTTGTCTCTGTCTCTCTCTCCTTTTTTGAGACTTGAAGTCTCAGGTCCTTTATATAGGTAGCACAAATTGTTGATTAGTTTTCAGAAAATCTCTCATTGAGAGATTCCAATTGATTTAATTGGTCTCAAAATTGATTTGGGGAATTTTTACCCACCATTAGATTTTTGATCTAAGGACTTCTGTTTTTACAGAATATGATTTTGCGTTTTTAACGAGAGTGGGGAAATATTTTTCCTATACAGAATTTATTCTGTAAAACGGTGATTTTTAATTACCATTAGATTTTTAATCCAACGGTTCTCTGTTTTACAGAGAGCAATCTTTGTTATTTAGAAAGATTTAGGGAATATATTCCATAATAGAATTTTATTCTACAATTGAATTTTTGATCCAACCAAGAGTACCTTTCTTATTTAGAAAGATATGGGAGACATTTTCGCCTAATAGAATTCGATTCTATATCTTGATGATTTATCATCTCCGTTGGATTTTTGATCCAACGGCTCTGTTTAACAAAGAGTACCGTAGAATTTAATTCTACCTGGGCGCTGGCGCTCACGTGTCGTGCACGTGGACGGCACTTAAGAATTTAATTCTTAAGATGGATATTCTTGTGCTTTGCACATTGGCGCCCACGTGATGAGCACGCGCGGCGACATATAAGAGTCTAACTCTTATTTAATATATTCTTTTATGCTTTACACATTGGCGCCCGCGTGAGAAGCACGTGAGACGCCGCCATAGGATTTAATCTTATAAGATTGGCTCTGGTGCTGGCGCCCTTGTGGAGAGCATGTGAGGCGCTGCCTCATTTAATTCAAACAGAGCTTTGCTCTTTTATTAGGTTAAATATCGGGGAAACAAATCCCCCCACTGTTTCTCTCACATGGCTTACACGTAGGTGCAACGGCGTCACCTTTTCTACCGTTCGATCTCCTGGGGAGTTGAACCGTCATTTCATGTCTTATAAATAGGGCCTTTGGCCCTTGAGATGACTGTCGTTTCATCATCATCTTCTTTCTTGAGAATTTAATTCTCTTTTCAGATCTTAGATCTCTGTTCAAAGAAACTCTCTCAGAGTTAAACTCTGTCAAAAATTTGGTAAGAATCATGACCATGATTTAACTCTTAAAGAAACTCTTAAAAGAATCCATTCTTGTTTTGGGTTTTTAACCCATTAACAGAGCTTTGCTCTTCTCTTAGAACGACCTCTTAGAGATCTAAAAACTTTTGTTAGGGTAGACCATGGGTCTTAGAGATTTTAGGGTTTTATCCTATTACTGATATTCAGTCGAAAATATTGCACATTTGATGGAACATTTTCCTTACTTTTGTTAAGTATTTAAAGGTGTTTATTGTAATTATGGAACATATGTGGTTTTATCTACAAAATACTCTTTATCATATGTTTATATATTATAATTAATATTATGAAGGAAAATATATGCATATAATATTTATATGATATTTTGATAATTTAAATATGCATATCATATCAAATAATCCTAATCAATATTCTTAAAATATCATATCATACTAATGGTTAGAATAATATCTCAAAATAAATAACAAATATTACTAATACTATGAATTGAGATATTGTGCAGATATGAGCTTGGGTCTGGAGATCGAGATATCCGAGATGTCGGAAATAAAATCTGCCGATAAAATTGAATCGAATCATAAAATCAATAATGGCGGAGACTCATAGAAAAATTTAAGGAATCCCGACATCACAACAATCTCCACGTGTCAACACCTAGAAGCCTAAGAATTTTCAAACCCTGATCTCACCATGCCGCCGCCCAATCGCGGCCAAATGTGCATATCTGCGGCGGATCCGCGGCAATATCATGACCGTAGGATCTGAAATTTTCTCAGTGTGATCGCAACAGTAAATAATCACACATAGGTACTAAGGTTTCTGCTACTAGGGCTATTTAAAGGACCGAGAGCTTCATATGAAAAATCATCACCTTTTACATCACCAAAATCACTGACAAGATCAAGAGATCCAAGACTGGTCCACGAATCGACGTGATACATTGACGTGATCAATCGACTGAACATCTACTTCCTACGAGATAAAGATCGAGAGCAACACGAGAGTTCTTTGTATTCTAATTTCAAAGGATTTGTACATATTAAAGTTGATTAATAAAGGTTGATCTTTAGTTTAGTTCTTTCTATTTTACTTTCTGCATTTACATTATGATCTCCTTCTCTATCCTTTCTTTTTTTTCTCAAAACACGCGTGAGTAATTCTACGCTTGCTAAGGTTCATAGGATTAGGATAGATTAATGGATGATAAAATCTCTTAACTTTTTTTAAATCTTTTAAAGTTTATAAACTTTAGCAAAACAATTGTTAACATCCTTATCGGGCGCGCTGCCAATTTATTGATAGTCTCGACCGCAATTTGAGATTAGATTAACAATTGTTTCGAGAAAGGCTAGACATGAATAAAGGTCAATCAAAAGATAAGGGTTAAGAGTGGGAACCATATTCCCTCCAAAAACCCTAATCCTCATTCACCACCATCGATCTAGTTTTAAATCTATTAAAAAATAAAAGGAGTCATCTTTAATTAATCATCCATTACTACCAAATTCAATGAACCCTACAAAACTCTTCTTCATAAAATCTACATCCGTATATCGTAGATCTAGAACAAACCATCCATATTTCAATCAACTCGCCTAAAGCAAGATAAAGGCTCGACGTTTCCCTGAAGACAACCCGTACTCATCTTGGCTAGCTACTAGCGACACCGTTATTGATTGAGGTTACTTTAATTTACGAAAAAACATCTTTAGAAACACATCAATGAAATGGCGCCGTTGCCGGAGAGACGGCTGTAATTTTTTTCTTGTTATTCGGGTTGAATTCTTATTAATCCATACCATAAAATAATCAAAACCGCATCAAGTGTATTTAACGATTAGTGTGCGAATTTTGCGAGAGAATCTGGAGTCACTGGAGAGAGGAAAAAGAGACTCAGAGACTTTCAACATAGTCCAGAGAACCATAGGGGAGCACTGTGGAAAATTTTTCAAGAAAACCCTCTACCCTACGGCGGAACCGCGGCAGAAACAAGCAATTAGCCGTGGAACGGCGGCGGCGTGGGGGAATTGGGCCCCCAAAATCTTCAGGTATCGTTCTCTGAATCTTCTCCCTCCTCTAAAATCCAATAATCTGAAGGATTCTTTGCAAATATCGCCGCTCAAAAATCTTTTGCGTGTTTTGATATTGGTTTGTTTGTGTATATTTTTACCGGACTTTAAAGGGCAATAACCCAAATTCAGATTACGTGGAGATTTCATCACCCTTCCTAGGCCCCACAAATCTCAAAATGAGCATACTTTCACCCTACATTAATTAAAAAATATCTGGACCAAGCCTCTAAGAACCGTCGCGCTCAATTAGGACAGAGGAGGGCCATGGGTAATCTATCGCTTATCCGCATCTCTCTTATGGTGTCTAAGCAAGTGTGACTAAGGAAAGTGGTTACTTAATTAGGCCAGCTATTTTCGGTGATTCATATAGATAACACCTCCCACTTACCTGGCACTTACCTGGCCACAAGAGCGATAAAGAGGTGGTAGAGGATTGATCATGTGACTTGTACTTTGGAAGTCTAGGAGCGGTCTAGTGATTTGACCTAGGTGACCCTAATTCTAGGGTTTGATTGTGCATGTTTGTAATTTGTTGAGTCAAGCCTCACGTCCGACACTTTTTTAAAACAGACCATCTTAAAATCGTTCTCACACATGCTGTCACGTGCACTAAACCCGCTTAGTGCATGATCGGCTAGACCTGGGATTCTAGTGCCCGTCTTTTCCGCGTTTTTGCTATCGACTCCGAAGTCGGTATTTCTTCATCTTCTATTTCCCCTCCACCTACCACATCGACCGAGATGGACGGTTCTCCATCAGATTTTCACAACAACACCCTGCCACCACCCGTAGGTGCGCAGAATCCACTGCGCATCTCTCTTCAAGAAAAATGCTACCCGATACGCGGTCCCTTTCCTGCTTGTTTATCTATTCCACCAGCCAATGGGGATAATTTCGAAATTAAACCCCACTTCATCAACATGTTGCCCAAATTTGACAGGCTTGAATCCGAAGACGCTTACATTTTTATAACCAAATTCGAAAACGTATACGCAATGATGGGCACTACACAACTTTCTGTGAATGCTATGAGATTACGTCTTCTCCCTTTTACCTTGTGCGATCGAGCAGAAAAATGGCTTTATAACACTACCGCACACTCTATTTCCAAACGGGATGAATTCGTTATAGCATTCCTTAAGAAATTTTATCCAAATCATAAGACCACTCGTGTTCGAAGCGAGATTAACCAGTTTACCCAACTTCCTAACGAACCATTTTGGAAATATTTTGAACAGTTTAAAGATCTTCTTGTCCAATGCCCTCATCACGGAATCAATAGATAGGAGCTTTGACGAATTATATATAAGGGTGTTAATCTAGCGACAAAACATATGCTTGAAACCATTTGTCAATGCCTTTTCATGTCTAAAGACGATGGTGAACCTTGGCAATTTCTGGAAGATCTCGCCGAACAAACTTTGCAGTGGGAAAATGTTAGACCAATATCGTCTAGGGGAAGTATCCATCAGCTTGATGTTTCCATCGCAGTAAAAGCCGAAATGGCCGCGATACAAAGGGAACTCGAAGCTATAGAAACCAAAGTCTCTTTAGCCTCCCTAAACCAAGTTACGCTTCCCAAAACCGTGTATGGTTGCTGTTTTGACCCATCACATTTAACGGAAGAATGTCCTTTGAATCCTCCATTTCAAGGTCATGAACAAACTAATACTGCTTTTCAACAACGATATAAAAACGATCCTTATTTTTCCGCATACAATCAGGGATGGAGGAATCATCTTAATTTTTCTTGGAACCAAAACCAAACTCAAACTCAAAATACGTTCCCAACCCAAAATAACTATCAAAGACCTCCTCCACAGCAACAGCAACCACCATAACAGAGTTAGCACCCCTTTCAACCACAAACTTTTCAAATCCGGCTAACAAATCTGCATCTTATAATAATTCTTTCCCAACGGCCGGTACCGAGAAATCCTCTGCACTCGAACGAAGCTTGGAAACGTTTATTAAACATTCCACGCAAACGACGGCTAATTTAACATGTTCTATCCAAACGTTAGTGCAGCACACTGCTTCCCACGGTGAAAGCATAAAATCGATAGAAGCACAACTTGCACAGTTAAATGCCGCGATGAGTGAGAGGGAGAAAGGGAAACTCCCATCTCAACCTCTACCGAATCCTGGCCACTCACAAAGTCATAATGTGAGTGTCGTAACCACGTTGATATCGGGAAGAGTTCTGAGCAATCAAGTCGGTGAACAGGTTAATGATGTTGAGTCAGATAAAACCCTGGATTCTTCTTCTAACCCTAATTCGTCTAGCCTACCATCTTCTTCTGAGCCTATTCTCCTTTTTCCACTAGGATCAAACCCTCCGCCCACTCCCTTGAGTCAACCTAAAACGATTCCAACTCCAATTCTGGGATCGATTCCATCCCCACAAACTTCTCCAATGTTGGACCCAACCCTTATTGATAAAGCTCCTTTTCCCAATAGGTTGAGAGCCAACAAAACCTAATGCACAAATGGAGAATATTGTGGAAATATTTAAGCAAGTTAACATAAATATTCCTATCCTAAATGCAATTCAACAAGTTCCGTCTTATGCGAAAATCCTTAAGGACTGTACACCAGGAAGAGGAAAACTCAAGTGTCGAAAAAGGTGTTCTTAACGAGCAATATGAGCACGGTTTTACCCAATAATTGCCTAAGAAACGTAAGGAGCCCGGTTGTCCTACAATATCTATAACTATTGGGGGTAAAAGCATCAATCGTGCTCTACTTGATCTAGGCGCTAGTGTTAACTTGCTCCCGTATTCTGTATATGGGCAGCTAGGTTATGGAGAGTTGAAACTTGCACACTGCACTCTCCAGAGGGCCGATCGATCTAACCCAACCTAGGGGTGAGTCAGAGGAAGTGTTAATCAAAGTCAGGGAATTTATATTCTCTGTGGACTCTATTGTTTTAGATACACAGCCTGAAGCGAACCCACGAAACCAAATTCCGGAGATTCTCGGTCGGCCTTTTCTAGCAACTTCTAATGCTGTAATTAATTGTCGTAACGGTTCTATGAACTTATCCTTCGGGGAGATGACAATTGAGCTTAATATTTACAAGCTAGGAATTCAACCATCTAAACCTTCTACTCATCTAACCGATATCTGTTCTGTCAACGAGATAGCTTCCGACAGCTGCGAAGTTGTGGGACTTTGCGACAATGATCTCGATGACACTAGTGCGTCATTATTTGATTTAGAAAATTACTATACTAGTGAGGACACCTTTGACAAGTCCACCCCTGAGTTCAAATCCTTTGAATTGTCGTAAAAGTCAGTTGAGCTTTCCGAGTCAATATTCTATGCTAGTTATGAACCTCTTAGGAAGTCCGAGTATAATTCCCCTACCCTACCTTTTATCGTCTCTCCGCCGACACTAGATCTCAAGCCGCTACCTTCTCATCTTAAATATGCATATTTATGTGAGAATGGGTCTTTACCCATGATCATATCCGCTTCTCTAGTTTTAGAGAAAGATAGCGCTCTTTTATCGGTCTTGAGATCAAATCGGCAAACTTTTGGTTGGATAATGGCAGATATCAAAAGGATTAGTCCTTTGATTGCTGAACATCATATACATTTGAGGGATGAAGCCAAACCAACCCGAGACCTACAAAGACGGTTGAATCCCGTCATGAAGGAGGCGGTAAAGAAAGAAATCGTCAAATGCCTAGATAATAGCATTATTTACCCAATATCTAATTGCCAATGGGTAAGTCTTATTCATGTGGTCCCTAAAAAGTTTGGCATCATAGTCATAACTAATGAGGCTAATGAGTTGATCCAAACACGCACCCAAACTGGATGGCGGGTATGTATTGATTATAGAAAACTCAATGCAGCAACGAGGAAAGATCACTTCCCTCTACTTTTCATTGACCAGATACTAGAATGATTAACCGGGCATGAATACAGCTGTTTCTTGGACGGATACTCCGGCTATAACCATATCCCCATCACCGAAAAGGATCAAGATAAGACAACATTTACTTGTTCTTTCGGTACTTTTGCTTATAGACGCATGCCTTTTGGGTTATGCAATGCTCCCGCTACATTTCAGCGGTGCATGATGGTGATATTCTCGGACATGGTCGAGAATTTTCTGGAGATATTCATGGACGATTTCTCCATATTTGGGAACTCCTTTGAGGAATGCATTCGTCATCTTGACGCTATTCTTACCCGCTGTAAGGATAAGAATTTAACTTTGAATTGGGAAAAATGTCATTTCATGATTCAAAAAGGTATTGTCCTTGGACATATCATTTCACAAAAAGGTATGGAGGTAGACAGCTAAAATAGATGTAATCCATAACCTTCCTCCTCCTAAATGCGTCAAAAATGTACGATCCTTTCTTAGTCATGCACGATTTTATAGGCGATTCATTAAGAATTTTAGCAAAATTGCTAAACCCTTAACTCTTCTCTTGGCCAAGAAGACAACATTTCACTTCAATTCAGATTGTGATCCTGCTTTTGCATCACTTAAAAGCTCCCTCATTACAGCCCCCGTTCTGTCATCTCCGGACTTGAATCACCCGTTTGAGCTTATGTGTGATTCATCCGATTTTGCTATTGGTGCAGTCTTAGGACAGCACATTGATAAGATGCAATATATAATTTACTATGCAAGTAGGACCTTGAACGATGCCCAAATGAATTATACAACTACTGAGAAAGAACTCTTGGCAGTTGTATTTGCATTAGAAAAATTCAGGCCCTACTTGATTGGCTCTCCAGTTGCAGTTTACACCGATCATTCCGCCCTAAGACATCTTTGTTCCTTCATAAAATTTCGGGAAAGAAACCCCAATGGGGCATCACGTGCTCACACGTGACCAGGGGTCACGTGCTGACACGTGATAGTTTACTGGGAACTCTGTTATAATAGAATTGAATCCTAATCAACAGGAGTCACGTGCCCACACGTGATGGGCCCTTAAACCCACTGAAAAAGATTAAAAGATATAATAAAAAACTAAGGAAAAACCCTAATGGGGCATTACGTGCTCATACATGACCAAGGGTCACGTGCTGACACTTGATGATTCCTCAGTTGTTTAAAACGGCAGAATTTAATTCTGGTTAAAATGTTAATCAAGGGGGGTCACGTGTCAACACATGATGGGTTCCTAAGCTCTTTAATTAATAGAATTAAATTCTATTTAAATGATCAAACACTGGGATCATGTGCCAACACGTGATAGGCTTTTAAAGCCTTCTGAACTAATAGAATTAAATTCTAATTAAGAAGGAATCGAGAACCCTAATTGGAAAATATTTCTCTAAATCTTTCTAAACAAAAAAAAAGAATGTGCTCTGTAAAGTGGAGTACTGTTGGATTAAATATCCAATGGTGATTAAAAATCACCAATTTATAGAAAGATCCTATACAAGGAAATATTTCCCTGAAATTCACCAAGAATAACAGACAGAATATCTTCTGGATTAAAAATCCAATGGTGAATAAAATTCACTGAGTGATCTAAAAGATCATGTTGGTTACAAAATCAATTGAAATATTTCAATGAAAGATTGATTAAACAAATTGATTATTTTCTTTCTCCTATAAATAGGAGCCAAGAATAGAAGAGAAGGATCTTTTGGGAATTTTTTTTAGAGAGATACAACAACAGAGAGAAAAGAAGATTTCTTCAGAAAAGAAAAAAAACCTTAGGTGAGAAAGGGGAAAGAGATCTAAGTTCCATAAAACAAAGAGAATTTAATTCTCAATTTAAGAGTTTTACTCTTCTGAATAAGAACTTAGTTCTTCCTTTGGTTGAAGATCTGCAGAAGCAGATCCCCCCACAAGTTGAGAATTTAATTCTTATCGGGGAGATTCTGCCATGGTGATCCAAAACTTAGAGGGAGAATTGAGTTTAAGGAATCTAATTCCCCCAAATTCATAGGAATTTAATTCCACCAAATGAAACTAGGGTTTAACCCTATATGAGAATTTAATTCTCCCAAACTCATAGGAATTCAATTCCTCTAAATAAAACTAGGGTTTAACCCTACATAAGAATTTAATTCTTCCATATACATAGGAATTTAATTCCTCAAAACAGAATTAGGGTTTAACCCTACCAAAGAATTTAATTCTCAAACAAGTGACTTAAAGCTCTCCATGCACGTAAAGATCAAGTAACTAACCTGGTCACGTGATAACACGTGACCCTCATCCTCAATGAATAAAAAAGAACGAACAAGGCTAGGTCACGTGTCCCCACGTGACCCTTAAACAGACTCCTCGAGATGAGAAAGAAAAAGCTTGGAGACAATGCCTCACGTGCTCCCATGTGACCCCTAACAAACACCTCTTTAAAAAAAGAGAAGATCGAAAGAACTGAAGGATTAAAACCCAATGCTTGGGCGCCATCACGTGTCCCCACGTGACCCCTAGAAAATCCCTTTAATATCCAGTACATGGATACCCATCACGTGCCCACACGTGATGGCCATGAGGACTTAAGTGTTTAACACTTATTTGAATATTCCGAGAATAAAATAAAGGAAGCTTAGCCCAATCCTAGGGCGCCTCATGTGTCCTCACGTGAGCGCTTCATCTTTCTAGTGTTTAACATTATCTTGAGCATTTCATCCCTAGTGTTTAACACTATTCTAAATTCATCACGTGGGAACACGTGACCGCCAAATATGTGACAGTGTTTAACACTATTTTCAAACCAGACTTAGCCAAAATTGGCTAAGTCTTTCTAAAGCAAGACTTCCCTTTTGACTGAGCCTCAAACACACCCTTGTCTTCTAAGATTGATCGTCTCATATGATATATGAGTGTTCAACTTTCGATAAAGACAAAGTGTTGTCAGAACCCCAAACCTCTGTTTAGCATTGCTAAATAATGGGGGGTTGAACCCAGACAAATGTTCAACAGTCCAACAAAGGGCCAACATTTCAAACCTAATTGGACTTAGCCCAAGTTGGCTATAAGTCCTCAATTCAATTTCAACTGAGCCCATATGCTCATAATCCAATTAATTGATCTTAGTCCCAAATTGGACTACAGATTTCCCAATCAACATTGGTTCAAGGGTACATCTCTTCACTCCTTTGATATTTGTCGTTGTAATCCTTCAACGTCTTCAAAGAGGTGACGGGTCCAGATAGCCAATCATTCCATGGACTGTGGGGTCCTTAAACTCATGGACTATGATGTTCTTAAACTTTATAGACTATGACGTCTTTAAACTACGGATTGTGGGGTCATTAACCTTGGACCGTAATGTCCTTAACCTTGGACCGTAATGTCCTTAAACTAACATTGGACCACCATGTTCTTAAACCGGTAATCGACCGCAATGTCCCTAAACTAACCAATAGATCCCGAATGCTCTTTTGTTAGATCTAAACAATCCCGTTAAGTTGATCTTAGTCTAAAAATTAGACTAACGTATCCTTACAAACGTTTAAGTTGATCTTAGTTTCAAACGTGACTAATGTATCCTTACACCCAACCCCCAAACCCAAATCTAAGAAAATACGGATTTGGACTAATCCACGCTCTACGGGCGACAACATAAATTAGTCTCCGTATACAATCCACGTGCAACCAAAAACAAAAACAAACACACACGACACGGAGTGACCATCTGGAGAAGGAGAAAGTGGTTACCGCGATGCGGTAGCGTAATTAACTGCAGGGGCTTGCGCCTGCATGGAAGAGCGTCCCCACAATCAAAAAACCCCTCAACGAGGGGGAATCTGACGAAGTCTGCTACATCGGCCGCATCCGTTTAAACCTTCGATACACGGTGCCATATATCAACTTGGCATCTTCAGAAAGGTGGACGGATAGCACCAATTAGCATCTTCCCCGAATTCAGGCTAGACGGACTTATGCGGTTGCGTCTTCGTGTTTCGGAGGGGAACAGATTCTGGCACGCCCGGTAGGACCTTTTCCTCTTTCCACTCCACACTTTGTGTCTTGTGTTCACGAACGAATCGTGGTTTGATATGGTTGCCCTTGGGTTCGAGGTACTAAGATTTAGTTTCTCACCCGTGCAGAAAAGAGAACATCAATAGCCTCTAACTGCTCCAGCTGCAACTCTCGTTTCGCCTCATCTGGAGGAGTAACCTACGGGCCCCAAGTGGCCTCCCAGTTCAAGATGCCAGTAGAGCAAGTAACTCAGGCCACCACTGGGCTGTTCTTCGGGACCATGCTCCCACCCATGAACTTCAATGCCCCAATGCCGTTGCAGGAGGCTCCGAAGAGTTCGGTCTTTAATCGGCTCACAACTACTGCGGTCTCTCTCAACGGGTCGTCCAGCTCCAACACCTCAGTCTTTGACAGACTGGGCCAAAGCTCATTTGGGCCCATGAAGAAGCCCGCGATACCAGAAAGGGTTATCCCTAAGCGGATAGCCATTCCTTCTCATGAAGTCATCAAAGCGGCTTCTCCTGCCAAAGGGTCGGTCTTCACAAAACTGACTGTTTCAGCTCCTGTTCCAGGCGAAATCGTCGAGGCTGCTTCCCCTGCTCGGAAGTCTGCCTTCGATAGGCTGGTTATCCCCTCTCAACGGACGTCAGTCTTCAATAGGATAACAACGATAACTTCTGACCAACACAGGGGACATGCGGAAGTCACCCCTACAGCTGAGACAATCCCAACTGCAAGACACACTCGACGTCGCCACTGGCGCCGAGTAAGGAAGGCTGTGGGCAATTCCCCTTTCGGACTGACTCCGCCGGCTCCAACGGTGGAAGTCGATGTTGTTGTTCCAGCTGGGAATAGCTTTGAACCGCTAAGGAGAGTGCACAAAAACTCTCCAACTGCCGTGCTGAAGAGATCTCCTCCACCCATGGAGAATGCCTCAAAGGCGAAGCTAGAGTGGCCCCCTCAGCGGCTGTCCTCTAAAATTTTCAAAGTCTGGCTCAAGTCCAAGACTCGGTGATTGATCAAGATTACTCTCACCGACAGAAAAAAGTGAAAGTTCAACAAGAAGACGACCATCCTGTCAAGCCACAGAAGGCGACAGCTACTTGGGTGCCCACTACAACGGCCCCCTCAACTTCGACCGACCACAAGAGGAGAAGGCCGGAGAAAATCCCTGCGTCTGCGATGAATCGCAAGACCACTGAGCCCCAAGTCTGGGGGCATGGTGGTGCACACTATCTATATGGTATCCGGAAAAGTGAATAGTTGTATCTCCACAGGTTATCGACCGCTTACGCGATCAGTGACTAAGGCTCAAGAGCAACAACAACAAATCCTCCAAGAAATGCTAACAGCTATGGCCACTGTTTCCCCAATCAGAGTAAAGTTCTGTTTTGAATTTCAAAATTCAAAACTTGAAGCAACGCTTCAGATCCTGAGCGCTGCGCCCTAGGCAGTGCACCCCCAATCAGAGAAAAGCTCTGTTTCAAAATTCAAAATTCAAAATTGAAGCAACGCTTCAGATCCAGCGCTCTGCGTTGTGCGTCACGTGTCGAACACATGTGCGCTAGCGCAGTTGCGTTGCGCTCTGCGCTGCGAGCCACGTGTCAAACACGGGGCGCTAGCACATCTGCGCTAGGCTCTGCGCTGCGCGCCACGTGTCAAACACGGGTGCGCTAGCGTAGTTGCGCTGCGCGCCACGTGTCTAACGTAGGTGCGCCAACGCTAGAATTAAAAATTCCCACCATTGTATCAAAGGATCTAATAATGATGATAATTCATTAATTAACCAGAATTAAATTCTGTTAAGGAAAGATTTCTCAAAATCTTTCCAAACAACAAGATTGTGCTTTAAGTACCGCTGGATCAATGATCCAATGGTAAATAATGAATTACCAAAAACAGAACAAATTCTGTATGGAAAGATTTCTCAATCTTATTAAAAACAAGAAGGTTATCTTCTGTCAAACAGAAACCTTAGGATCAAAGATCCAACGGTGGGAAATATTCCCCAATCTATCAAGAGAAAGATCTCTCAAAACTGATTTAACAAATCATTTGGCCCTATATAAAGGATCCTGGACTTCAAGTCTAAAAAAGGGGAGAGAGAGAATACATAAGAACAGAGAGAAAAACCCTCTGCAAAAAAAGAGCAAGCTCTTAAGAAAAGAAGAGTTTTTCTTCATATTCAACGTAAAAAAAGAACTATGTTCTTGAAAAACAGAGATGAAATCATCTCATAAAAAGAAGAACCCTCTTCTAAAAAGATCATAGATCTGAAAAAAAGACCAAGGTCTTTGATGATAAGAAGAAAGACCAAAAGATCTATTCATAAAAAAATAAAAGAAGTAAAATACTTTACTAACAGATCTTTTGATCTATAAAGGCAGAGCCTTTTATCAAAACAAGAACCTTTGTTCTTGGATCTTGAGGCAAAGCCTCCTTAGAAGAACGTAAAAGTTGTTCTATGATCTTAAAATCGATCAGATGCGCTTTGCGCTATTGAAAAGTGCCTTGCACTCATGAACTGCACCCTTGCGCTCATTGGACCGGCGCACGGCGCCAGAACTTGCCACGTGTCAACCAGAGACACAATCTGCGCTTTGCGCTCCTGAAACAGACCGCTGCACTCATAGACTGGCGCTCAGCGCAAAGCACGCCGCGTGTCACTCGCTGGCGCACCAACAGACTAGCGCAAAGCGCTCATAGATGGAAAGCGCAAGTGCGCTAATGAACCGACGCTTAGAGATAAGCACGACACGTGTCACCTTCGCGTGCGCTAGCGCAATGCGCTCTTTAATTGGCACAAAGTGCCTGACGCGCCACGTGGCGCACTATCAGAACACTACTTTGTTCCTGATAAATGCTATGCATTTAATTCCAGACAAAATGACAGAGCCCAATGCTTAGCATTATTAAAAAGGGTTAAGCCCAAATAAAGGCTTAATAGCCAACACAGAAATAAAATGTTAAAACATTTTAATTGGACTTAGCACAATTCAGGCCATTAGTCCTCAACTTATTTTGAATTGAGCACATCTGCTTTTTCAACCAAACCACCTCGGTGCAAGGGTACATCTCTTCACTCCTTCAATATTTGTCGTTGTAATTCCTCAACGTCTTCAAAGAGGTGACGGGTCCCGACAACCATACATTTTACGGACCGTGGGGTCTTTAAACTCACGGACTATGATGTCCTTAACCTCGACCGTGATGTATTAAAACTAACGTCGGACTGTGGAGTCCTTAAATCCACGGACTATGATGTCCTTAAACTTGACCGTGATGTCTTAAAACTAACGTCGGACTGTAGAGTCCTTAAATCCACGGACTATGATGTCCTTAACCTCGACCGTGATGTCTTAAAACTAACATCGGACTGTGGGGTCCTTAAACTCACGGACTATGATGTCCTTAACCTCGACCGTGATGTCTTAAAACTAACACCGGACTGTGAGGTCCTTAAACTCACGGACTATGATGTCCTTAACCTCGACCGTGATGTCTTAAAACTAACATCGGACTGTGAGGTCCTTAAACTCACGGACTATGATGTCCTTAACCTCGACCGTGATGTCTTAAAACTAACATCGGACTGTGAGGTCCTTAAACTCACGGACTGTGATGTCCTTAACCTCGACCGCAATGTCTTAAAACTAACAATGGACCGTAATGTCCTTAAACTAATTATCGACCGCAATGTTACTAAACTAAACAATAGAGCCCAATTGCTCTCTTGTCGGATCCAAATAATCCCGTTAAGTTGATCTTAGTCTGAAATTAGACTAACGTATCCTTAACAAACGTTTAAGTTGATCTTAGTCTCAAATGAGGCTAACGTATCCTTAAACCCAAACCCCCAAACCCAAATCTAAGAAGATACGGATTTGGACTAATCCACGTCCTACGGGCGACAACACAAATTAGTCTCCGTATACAATCCACGGGCAACCAAACACAAAACAAACACCCACGACACGAAGTGACCATATGGAGAAGGAGAAAGTTGTTACCGCGATGCGGTAGCGTAATTAACTGCAGGGGCTTGCGCCTGCAGGGAAGAGCGTCCCCTTAATCAAAAACCCCTCAAGCGAGGGGGAATCTGACGAAGTCTGCTACATCGGCTGCATCCGTTTAAACCTTCGATACATGGTGCCATAAATCAACTTGGCATCTTCGGAAAGGTGGACGGATAGCACCAATTAGCATCTTCCCCCAGATTCAAGCAAGATGTCAGTCTTCCCGGTTTTCGGCTGTAAAAAGATTTTGGCAAATCTCGACGGTTCACAAATAATCTCGAGATCATCTCGACATTCGTCTCATTACAACACACACAACATCAAGCATAACGGAATAGCGGCAACTCCCAGTTCCATGACTCAGCGGTGTACAGATGACCGAGAGTCAGACTCCGTGAAATGCGGATAAAGTCAACCCTTCCTGGCTACGTGGAACACGGATTATGTCACTCCTCACCCCGTGGAAAACGTCCAGAGCGGAGCCTGGTCCTTACCGAACACGGCAGTGAACCCGTGGGAAGCATCCAGAGCAAAATTCCTGGCTACGTGGAACGCAGATTATGTCACTTCTGACCCCGTGGAAAACGTCCAGAGCGGATCCTGGTCCTCGCAGAGCACGGCAGTGAACCCGTGTGAAGCATCCAGAGCGGAGCCTAGTCCTCGCCGAACACAGTAGTGAACCCGTGGGAAACATCTAGAGCAAAATTCCTGGCTACGTGGAACGCGGATTATGTCACTTCTGACCCGGTGGAAAACGTCCAGAGCGGATCCTGGTCCTCGCAGAGCATGACAGTGAACCCGTGTGAAGCATCCAGAGCGGAGCCTAGTCCTCTCCGAACACGGCAGTGAACCCATGGGAAGTATCTAGAGCAAAATTCCTAGCTACGTGGAACGCGTATTATGTCACTTCTAACCCCGTGGAAAACGTCCAGAGCGGATCCTGGTCCTCCGTGTGAAGCATCCAGAGCGGAGCCTGGTCCTCGCCAAACACGGCAGTGAACCCGTGGGAAGCATCCAGAGCAAAATTCCTGGCTACGTGGAACACGGATTATGTCACTTCTGACCCCGTGGAAAACGTCCAGAGCGGATCCTGGTCCTCGCAGAGCACGGCAGTGAACCCATGTAATGCATCCAGAGCGGAGCCTGGTCCTCGCCGAACACGGTAGTGAACCCGTGGGAAGCATCCAGAGCCAAATTCCTGGCTACGTGGAATACAGATTATGTCACTTCTGACCCCGTGGAAAACGTCCAGAGCGGATCCTGGTCCTCGCAGAGCACGGCAGTGAACCCGTGTGAAGCATCCAGAGCAGAGCTTGGTCCTCGCCGAACACGGCAGTGAACCCGTGGGAAGCATCCAGAGCAAAATTCCTGGCTACGTGGAACGCGGATTATGTCACTTCTGACACCGTGGAAAATGTCCAGAGAGGATCCTGGTCCTCGCAGAGCGCGGTAATAACCCCGTGTGAAGCATCCAGAGCGGAGCCTGGTCTTCGCCAAACACGGCAGTGAACCCGTGGGAAGCATCCAGAGCAAATATCGGACTGTGGAGTCCTTAAATCCACGGACTATGATGTCCTTAGCCTCGACCGCGAGGTCTTAAAACTAACATCGAACTGTGAGGTCCTTAAACTCACGGACTATGATGTCCTTAACCTCGACCGTGATGTCTTAAAACTAACATCGGACTGTGAGGTCCTTAAACTCACGGACTATGATGTCCTTAACCTTGACCGTGATGTCTTAAAACTAATATCGGACTGTGAGGTCCTTAAACTTATGGACTATGATGTTCTTAACCTCGACCGTGATGTCTTAAAACTAACATCGGACTGTGAAGTCCTTAAACTCACGGACAATGATGTCCTTAACCTCGACCGTGATGTCTTAAAACTAACATCGGACTGTGAGGTCCTTAAATTTACGGACTATGATGTCCTTAACCTCGACCGTGATGTCTTAAAACTAAAAATGGACCGTAATGTCCTTAAACTAATTTTACCTTAGTTCACGGGTACATCTCTTCACTCCTTTGATATTTGTCATTGTAATTCCTCAACGTCTTCAAAGAGGTGACGGGTCCCGACAACCACACATCTCACGGACTGTAGGGTCCTTAAATCCATGAACTATGATGTCCTTAACCTCGACCGTGATGTCTTAAAATTAACAACGGACTGTGGAGTCCTTAAACCCACGGACTATGATGTCTTTAACCTCGACCGCGATGTATTTAAACTACGGTATCCTGGAAAACGTCCAGAGCGGAGCCTGGTCCTCGCCAAACACAGCAGTGAACCCGTGGGAAGCACCCAGAGCAACCCCTGACTCCGTGAAATGCGGATAAGGAAAACTTCATCCATCACTTGCGGGTCCTCACGACTTATAAGGGAGTAAATTCTCTTGTGAGATCCTTACGACTTTCAAGAGAAAACACACTTAGGAATCCTCACGATTTTTAAGGAGAAATTACACCTACAGGATCCTCTCGACCGGTAGGGAGAAAAATTTTTATGAGACCCCCACGGCTCATAAAGTTGAAAAGTCTCAGGTGACAAATCCTAACCCTATTTTCTAAGCCAACGCCACTCTACAAAGAGCCCAAGACTGACAGCCATATGCTATCTACAGACTGCACTTACTAAAATCACATGGCAACAGCATAGCAAGGAGAAGAAAGCGACAGAAAGAACATCTGATTTGCATTTAATTAAGCGTTCGAGGCATACCCATTCATGCATGTGCAAAAGATTTAGTACATAAAAGAGGACACGCTGAAATGAGAAATTTTCCATTCATATTTCAAAAAAAGGGGGGCTCTTACAATTATGAAAGCAATAAACGAAAACATCGTCAAGATGATTACAATAGCAAAACCTCGAATCCAGGGCATGGATTGAGAAATTCGAAAGTAAGGCCGTCTAGAGTCTTTCTGGCATTTCTGACCATTCTCGTGTGCATCCTCTCACGCTCACGCGCGTCAAGGTCTTCGGCAATGCCCCCCACCCTTTGATAAGAAGCAATTATCATCGTCTGTTGAAAAATTTGATGCAGAATATCAATAAGGCTATCTCGCCGTTTTTTTCGAGATCAGCCTCGACAAGTACACTGAATGCACCTTATCTTCGGCATCATCCAGCGTATTAAGCGGCATGGGCTCGTGAAACCCCGGATGTGCTCTCCAAATTTCTCTCGGTACGACTTTCAAGAGAGCAGAACGACGAGGAAGCAACCAACCAACGCGTGCATACAGACGCCCCATAATCTCCGCACACTGGGCATCTGTGAACTCTTGGTTTTGGTGACGGCCCTGTACGCGGATATCCTCATAAGTAATGAACTCGTTCAGACTGCATAAATGAACAGCCATAGTGCCCGAAAGAAACATCATTAGAAGATTAGCAATAAGGAAAAACATACTCAGGGAGTTAAATTCCTCAACAGCAATGCTCTGCACACAGGAGTGACACCTGTCAAAAACAATTATGAGGGGAATTTAAAGAAATCCTTCGAGAACATTGAAGGCTTTGCTCTGAGAATGTGATATAATTCATCAAGAAATAAAATTCCATCTTAAAGATCCATGAAAAAACTCTTAAGAGTTCTTCATCAAAAGATCAAAAGATCTACGTATTATCAAAAGAGCAGAGCTCTGATTCATGGGATAAAAAACCCCAAGAAAAGATCTGTTTAGATCTATGGGTCAAAAGAGCAAGGCTCTATTAATGAAACCCTAAAAGGGTTTTCTTTAGATCAAAGATCTATGAAGAGCAAAGCTCTGTTAATGGATAAAAACCTTAATTTGTTAAAATTAAAATTTCTAAAATTTACCTAAGAGTTCTGACTCTTGAAAGTTCTTAACAAAATAGCAGGGCTTTGAGCAAAAATTCTCAAGAAGAAGATGATAATCATCTAAAGAACCAAAGGTCCTATTTATAGGCACTGAACTGCCTCTTCAACTTCTGAGTTGATCCAAGGGCTCAGATGTTGCCACCGCTGCACTTACATGTGCGCCACGTGAGCGCAATGATGGGGGGGCATTTGTTTCCCCAATCAGAGCAAAGCTCTGTTTTGAATTTCAAAATTCAAAAATTAAAGCAACGCTTCAGATCCTGAGCGCTGCGCCCTAGGCAGTGCACCCCCAATTAGAGCAAAGCTCTGTTCCAAAATTCAAAATTCAAAATTGAAGCAACGCTTCAGATCCAGTGCTCTGCGATGCGCGCCACGTGTCGAACACATGTGCGCTAGCGCAGTTGCGCTGAGCTCTGCGCTGCGAGCCACGTGTCAAATACGGGGCGCTAGCGCAGTTGCGCTGCGCTCTGCGCTGCGGGCCACGTGTCAAACACGGGGCGCTAGCGCAGTTGCGCTGCGCTCTGCGCTGCGGGCCACGTGTCAAACATGGGTGTGCTAGCTCAGTTGTGCTGCGCTCTGCACTGCGCGCCACGTGTCTAACGTAGGTGCGCCTGCGCTGGAATTAAAAATTACCACCGTTGGAACAAAGGATCTAATAATGATGATAAATCATTAATTAACCAGAATCAAATTCTGTTAAGGAAAGATTTCTCAAAATCTTTCCAAACAACAAGATTGTGTTTTAAGTACCGCTGGATCAATGATCCAATGGTAAATAATGAATTACCAAAAACAGAACAAATTCTGCATGGAAAGATTTCTCAATCTTATTAAAAACAAGAAGATTATCTTCTGTCTAACAGAAACCTTAGGATCAAAAATCCAACGGTGGGAAATATTCCCCAATCAATCAAGAGAAAGATCTCTCAAAACTGATTTAACAAATCATTTGGCCTTATATAAAGGATCATGGACTTCAAGTCTAAAAAAAGGGGGGAGAGAGAATACATAAGAACAGAGAGAGAAACCCCTCTGCAAAAAAAGAGCAAGCTCTTAAGAAAAGAAGAGTTTTTCTTCATATTCAAAGTAAAAAAAGAACCTTGTTCTTGAAAAACAGAGATGAAATCATCTCATAAAAAGAAGAACCCTCTTCTAAAAAGATCATAGATCTGGAAAAAAGACCAAGGTCTTTGATGATAAGAAGAAAGACCAAAAGATCTAATCATAAAAAAATAAAAGAAGTAAAATACTTCACTAACAGATCCTTTGATCTATAAAGGCAGAGCCTTTTATCAAAACAATAACCTTTGTTCTTGGATCTTGAGGCAAAGCCTCCTTAGAAGAACGTAAAAGTTGTTCTATGATCTTAAAATCGATCAGATGCGCTTTGCGCTATTGAAAAGTGCCTTGCACTCATGAACTGCGCCCTTGCGCTCATTGGACCGGCGCACAGCGCCAGAACTTGCCACGTGTCAACCAGAGACACAATCTGCGCTTTGCGCTCCTAAAACAGAGCGCTGGGCTCATAGACTGGCGCTCAGCGCCAAGCACGCCACACGTCACTCGCTGGCGTGCCAACAGACTAGCGCAAAGCGCTCATAGATGGAAAGCGCAAGTGCGCTAATGAACCGGCGCTTAGAACTGAGCGCGACACGTGTCACCTTCACGTGCGCAAGCGCAATGCGCTCATTAATTGGCGCAATGCGCTCATTAATTGGCGCAAAGCGCCTGACGCACCACGTGGCGCACTCTCAGAACACCATTTTGTTCCTGATAAATGCTATGCATTTAATTCCAGACAAAATGACAGAGCCCAATGCTTAGAATTATTAAAAAGGGCCAAGCCCAAATAAAGGCTTAATAGCCAGCACAGAAATAAAATGTTAAAACATTTTAATTGGACTTAGCCCAATTCTGGCCATAAGTCCTCAACTTATTTTGAATTGAGCACATCTGCTCTTTCGACCAAACCACCTCGGTTCAAGGGTACATCTCTTCACTCCTTTGATATTTGTCGCTGTAATTCCTCAACGTCTTCAAAGAGGTGACGGGTCCCGACAACCATACATTTTACGGACTGTGGGGTCCTTAAACTCACGGACTATGATGTCCTTAATCTCGACCGTGATGTCTTAAAATTAACGTCGGACTGTGGAGTCCTTAAATCCACGGACTATGATGTCCTTAACCTTGACTGTGATGTCTTAAAACTAACGTCGGACTGTGGAGTCCTTAAATCCACAGACTATGATGTCCTTAACCTCGACCGTGATGTCTTACAACTAACATCGGACTGTGGGGTCCTTAAACTCACGGACTATGATGTCCTTAACCTCGACCGTGATGTCTTAAAACTAACACCGGACTGTGAGGTCCTTAAACTCACGGACTATGATGTCCTTAACCTCGACCGTGATGTCTTAAAACTAACATCGGACTGTGAGGTCCTTAAACTCACGGACTATGATGTCCTTAACCTCGACCGTGATGTCTTAAAACTAACATCGGACTGTGAGGTCCTTAAACTCACGGACTGTGATGTCCTTAACCTCGACCGCAATGTCTTAAAACTAACAATGGACCGTAATGTCCTTAAACTAATTATCGACCGCAATGTCACTAAACTAAACAATAGAGCCCAATTGCTCTCTTGTCGGATCCAAATGATCCCGTTAAGTTGATCTTAGTCTGAAATTAGACTAACGTATCCTTAACAAACGTTTAAGTTGATCTTAGTCTCAAATGAGGCTAACGTATCCTTAAACCCAAACCCCCAAATCCAAATCTAAGAAGATACGGATTTGGACTAATCCACGTCCTACGGGCGACAACACAAATTAGTCTCCGTATACAATCCACGGGCAACCAAACACAAAACAAACACCCACGACACGAAGTGACCATATGGAGAAGGAGAAAGTTGTTACCGCGATGCGGTAGCGTAATTAACTGTAGGGGCTTGCGCCTGCAGGGAAGAGCGTCCCCACAATCAAAACCCCTTCAAGCGAGGGGGAATCTGACGAAGTCTGCTACATCGGCCGCATCCGTTTAAACCTTCGATACATGGTGCCATAAATCAACTTGGCATCTTCGGAGAGGTGGACGGATAGCACTAATTAGCATCTGCCCCCAGATTCAGGCAAGACGTCGGTCTTCCCGGTTTCCGGCGGTAAACAGACACACTTACGGGACCGAAAGCAATCCCGGAGACATCCTCGGAGCAGCGCCGTGAGCAGGAAACTGATGCTGAATTCTTTCGGGAAATGCTCGAAAAGAAGGACAAGGAGGCTGCGGAACAAGCAGCCAATATAAAACAAATGGCCATTCTATTCCAAGATATGGTGGGCATGATGATCCAGCCGGACCCTCCAGATGAAGATCCTCCGATTATCCTCGAAGATGACCGAGCGGAGACGTCAAATCCCCTTCTAGCTTGTTCAGCAGCCAAAGAGGAGACCATCTCAAAAGCTGCCCTGGATGATTATATAGCTCAGCAAATACGGGCTCATCAAGCAAATGAAGCAACTGACCAAGTCGTCAGAACTAAGCGACCATATCCCGGATGGTATGATCAGATCAAGTATCCGTCAGGATACAGGATTCCTAAGTTCCATGTATATAAAGGGACAGGCAATCCCCACTAGCATGTCGCCCAGTTCAGGGCTTTATGTGGCAACACTTGGGGTGATGATAAACTGTTACTTCGCCAATTCGTTGGTAGCCTGTCAGAGACAGCATTTGACTAGTATTCGGAGCTTCTCAATGACTCCGTCAAAACTTTTGCAGAGATGGAGTTACTAATCACCCAGCATTTCGCCAGTGCTAGTGAACGCACCCCAATAACGGCATTGATCAATGCCAGGGTGAAACCTGGAGAAATATGGGTTCAATACGCAATACGATGGCGAAATCTGTGGTCAAAATGCGAGCAGCGCATCGAAGAAGCGCCTACGATAGGCATGTTTATGGGTACAGTGACCATCTTACAATTTATGATGTTCTTCAAGCCCACCATCTTCCAAACCTTGATTGACAAACTGGCTCAAATGGACCAGATGGGCCACAGGTCTTCCTCTTCGAAGCCGGAGCCGCGGAATGAAAAAGGGAAAGTGACCTTCGTCGCCAATACTCAACAACAGCCGAGCAACTTAAAGCCAGTTGTTCGCCAAAACAACGTGCGTCCACGCCCATCCCTCGAGAAGAGACCGGGATGTCCTTACTCGTTCCCCGGGATAAAACGAGGAGACTGTTCGAGCTGGCAGTGCGCAACAGACTCATCAATCTGCCGGATCTAAAACGTCCGTTGCAGCCAGGCGATGTCAACAATCCTAATTACTGCCCTTACCACCAAGAAGTAAGCCATCCAATCGAAGATTGCTTCGTCTTCAAAGGCTGGATTGAGGACCAAAACCAACAAGGCAAGTTCGCATTATCCGAAAACTGGAAGGTGAACCCGCCACAGCCTCACGCCCCTAAAAAAGTGGACATGTCGGGGGTATCATGCTCATTCTTAAGGGAAGCCCCATGGGAAGTTGTTCTTTCGGCAAAAACGAAAAGAATGCTGAAGGATCTCCAAACATGCCCGGCAATCAGGTGGAAAAATCCACCGGAACCTGAGATCGTCGAGGGAATGCTGAAACCGCGTCCAACTACAAAAATTGGTGGTGATAGTCAAAGCGCTCGCACCCAGCCGTCAAAGTCTTCGAAGAAGAAGAAGAAGACAAAAAAGCCCGTGAAGCTTGATGACAAGCGCACGGACCTGCAAAAACATATTGACGCGCTGGAAGAATATAACCAGAAGGCGCGAACCCCAATCACACTCCAAGAATTTCTCAGCCACGTCCTTGAGGACGGAGATGATGACAATGGAGAAGACTCGTCGGATGAACCTGAGAATTATGTGGCAAGCTGCCATGTGATCTCTCATTCGTTGATAAACGGTGAAGAAGCTCCTGACGCAAAGAAATTGGGGGCAGATCCTGAGCCGAAACTTCTAGGGCCATCAGACGAAATGATTGATGCATTCCTGAACGAAGCTCTTCTGAAAATCAAAGCTGATCGAGAGCATGAAATGACCATATTTGAAAAAGCCAAACGCCGGTGACTGGACGAAAAGGTTAAAACACCCCAACCAGACTGAAGCATGCCCGCGATAGATAAAAGCAGGTTTAAGATAAGGAAAAGGTTTGCCAAAGCCATATCGATAAGAATGAAGTTGCCCTCTTTCAGAGGAAATTCTCCTGGCGGTATACATCTTGATGAAGCGGACATACATCCTAACTTCTGCTTATACCATCAGAGGATTGCATACCCTACCGAGGAGTGCATAGCCTTTAAAAACTGATGGCAGTGATATGTTGCCCATCGATAACACGTTCAACGAGTGAAGCGCAAGGCTCGCCAGGAACAGAAAAGTACGACAGATGAGCGCAAAAGAGCCGCTGGCAACTGTCACATAGTCGACACTAAGGGGTCGCAAGTTATCACCTTTGGAAGCGACTCTGACGAAGAAATTGCCCTCAGCCTTCTCTTCAAAGAATCCACCTCCGACACAAAAGATGCGAAGATTTGCGAGAAAATCTTGCTGCGTAATCGTACGTTGCTCAAAAAATCTCGGACCTATGACCGAAACGTCGTTAAACTACTACCAACCTGCACCATCCCCAGGCTGACGTGGTGTTAAAAAAACGGTATGTTCATAAGCAAGATGGGCACGGATGAAAACCCGAAAGGGCTCCGTGAGTAAAAACAGCAGGATTACCAGCGAGTTTTGTGAAAACCCGAAAGGGCGCAATCTCGTTAAAAGACACTTGCAAGGTCGTCTCGACCCTATAAGGGGAAACCACCCGCGTGAGAGCCTTACGACTCACAAGGGAGAAACACACTTAGGAATCCTCACGATTCTTAAGGAGAACTTACACTTACGAGATCCTCACGACTCGTAAGGAGAATTCCCTTTTGAGACCCTCACGGCTCATAGGGCTCAAAAGCCTTAAGTTACAGGGATCCGAACCTATTCTTAAGTCATCACAATCTCCAATGTTGCCCTATAAGCGGTTCAATATCGACCCTTGTATACAATCCACGGGCGCGAATAAGCATTTCCCTAACAAAGTCCCACCAGAGACTAGGGATATGCTCGCACAGTGGACAACCCTTGTAAGTCCTCTCGACTTATAAGGAGAAAATACTCTTGTAAGATCCTTACAACTTATAAGAGACCATACACTTAGGAATTCTCATAATTCTTAAAGAGAAAACGCACTTACGAGATCCTCACGACTCGTAGGGAGAAATACCTTTATGAGGTCCTTACGGCTCGTAAGGTCAAAAGCCTTAGTCGACAGGATCTTAACCCTGTTCGCTAAGCCACCTTTGTTCGACATCGATAGAGGCAAATGATGATTCGCTCCTGGCAATATCCCAGTTGTAGCGATGCTGATGCCTAAATCGGTATCAAATCCCAAACTCACAGCGAAAAGCCAGCGAGCCACGAATGCATACGAAATAGCCGAAATGATGGGGCAACTTGAAACAAAATCAGTGTATGCATGCAAAATAGCCGAAATGATTGGGCAACTCACAATAAAAAGCAGAGAGTAAATAAAAAAAATAGCCCAAATGATTAGGCACCGCGAAAAATAGCCGAAATGATTGGGCAATAGCGACTTTCGCGATATAAAAGCTGAAACGATAGAGCATCGCGGAAAAAAAATAATAAAATGAAACTTTTTGCCCTACAGGTGAGATCACATCAATCCCTGTATACAATCCAGGGGCACAAACAAAAAGGGAACCAAACCTTCTCACCAGGCTCCATCAGAAATAGAATCCAAATCTCGACGGTTCACAGACAGCCTAGAGACCACCTCAGCATTCGTCTCGTTACATCAGACGCAATGTCAACAACGGCGTTCCTTCGCGGTCCAGCAGGATGCAGATGCGACGTCAACGAAAGACCCCATGGTTGAAACAAAGCGGAGTGATGGAAAAATCCCAGCTCCGCCTTAGCATTCGTCTTGTTACACTAACGCAATGTCAACAACGGCGTTCCTTCGCAGTCCAGCAAGATGCGGATGCAACGTCAACGAAAGACCTCACGATCGAAACAAAGCGGAGTGATGGCAAAATCCCAGCTCGACCTCAGCATTCGTCTCGTTACACCAGACGCAATGTCAACAACGGCGCTCCTTCGCAGTCCAGCAGGATGCAGATGCAACGTCAACGAAAAACCTCACGGTCGAAACAAAGCAGAGTGATGGCAAAATCCCAGCCCCACCTCAGCATTCGTCTCGTTACAGCAGACGAGATGTCACTACAGCGTCCTTCCTCCAACAGGATTCGGACATGCCAAAGTAAACGAAGCGAAGGCCAAATTCCTAGCTTCAGGGTCTTGACGGCAACTCATATAAAACCTGAAAGACCATCGGAGATCATTCCACACCAGAGCGGAGTGGTCACCACCTCGACGTTCGTCTCGATACAGCAGACGAGATGTCACTACAACGTCCTTCCTCCAACAGGATTCGGACACGCCAAAGCAAACGAAGTGAAGGCTAAATTCCTAGCTTCAGGATCTTGACGGCCACTCATGTAAAACCCGAAAGACTATCGGAGATCATCCCACACTAGCGCGGAGTGGTCTCCACCTCGACGTTCATCTCGATACAGCAGACGAGTTGTCATCACAGCGTTCTTCCTCCAGCAGGACTCAGACGCGACAATCAAACAACGGAGCCACGGCAAAATCCCTAGTTCCAAACCTCGACGGTTCACCAACAACCTAGAGACAACCATGACATTCGTCTCGATACAGTAGACGCAATGACGGAAAACGAAGCAAAGGCCAAATTCCTAGTTTCAAGGTCTTGACGGCAACTCATATAAAACCTGAAAGACTATCGGAGACCATCCCACACCAGCGCGGAGTGGTTATGATTCATCGGGGCTCCCCAAAATAAGCCTAACCTCAAGTAAAATGCGGCATGGCAAAATTCCTAACGCTTGCTCTTCCGACGGTCAAACTGCCTAGGAAGATTGCTTGAAGATGTCTTGTCCAGCCCCCGAAGGGATCAGAGACACGACAGTCGCAAGGCTACTCGAACAACAAGATTGCCTATCGAGGGATACATCAGTCAACGCGACGGTACGACGGGAAAAACCCTAGTACCACAGACCCTAACGGACCTCTGTCGTAAAGAGCAGAGGTTAACTGTGATGTTAGGACATTCTTGCGAGAACTTCTCGACTCGTCTCGACTCGTGAGGAAATTAGTGTCTTTGCGAGAACTTCTCAATTCGTCTCGACTTGTAAGGAAAAGCCTTAGGCAATGGGGATAAGGACCTATTTCCTAAGCACTGGGGACCTGCAAGTTGGTCCAAAATGGACTCTTGCATACTATTCACGGTCCACACTCTCCAAAGTCGAATCTCGACAAGGAGGGAAACAACCACTTATGAGTCCTCTCGACTTGTAAGAGGGAAAATTCTCTTGTGAGATCCTTACGACTCTCAAGAGAAAACACACTTAGGAATCCTCACGATTCCTAAGAAAAAAATACACCTACGGGATCCTTCCGACCTGTAGGGAGAAATTCTTTATGAGACCCTCACGGCTCATAAAGTTGAAAAGTCTTAGGAGGCAGATCCTAACCCTGACTCCTAAGCCATTCCTGTCTTACAAGGAAATCGAAATAGATTATCTACAAAATGCATTTACTAAAAGGGACACATCATCATGAAGCAAAATATGTCTTTTATTCATGAATCAAAATGAATACAAAGTACAATTTATGAAAGAATAAAAATACTCTCATTCAGGAGTATGTACAAAAGAAAAATAAAAAATATACAATTCTTCAAGCCGGCAGGCGATTTAATAGGTTTGCCAGTTCATCCTTTTTCTGCTGGGCCTCGGCTTCATGATTTATTATCGTCAAGAGACGGGCCTCCGCTTGAGCCTGTTTGGCCTGGTACGAGGTAAGCCGACTTTCAAGCTCCTTTTCGGTAACCTTATGAGCTTCGACCATTTCGTGAGTGAAAATGATTGCTTTATCAATGGCTACCACCTCTCTGATAGCTTCTTGAAGCACCCGCCAAAGTTCGTACACTCGAGTGGTCTTGGCCGTAAGATTGGCTTGAAGTTCCCTCAGCGCTTTGGAAGCCAGCTCCCTCTCCGAAAACTTTCGGCTGAGCCTCTTCTCGCATGATAGCATATTCGCAACACACCGCTCAATTAGCCCCCGTAAGCTCGCCTTTGCAGCCACGACCTCTGAAAGAAGGCGTGTACATTCAAGAATATGCAAGCAAGCCTCCACCTGACGACAAAACTCGACCCAGACTTGCACCAATGTTTCACTATGGTAAGTAGCAAGAAAGGGAAGAGAAACGTTGTCTTCAGCGGCAAATGCTTCGGCCGTGATCATACTTCCAGCACGAAGGTCTTCAATCAGAGCTGACAAGGAGTGAAGGCTTAGCTTTGTCATCCGTTCCGAGGCATGTAGAGCATAGGGGCCGGGCAGCATCACGATGCGAGATTCCAGCATGGTAAGAACTGCTAAAGCTGTTAAGATTCATAGAAAACAATCAGCGAGACTCACAAGTAAAGAATAGGTGGAACAACATCGAAGCTTTACTTACCCACGGTCATGCAAGAAGGGTCTGAAGGCTCCCCAGGCCCATCAAGAATCCCAACCTCGTCATCAGCTTCCAGAACTGTAGAAGACATCAGTGTTATTATATGAAATAATAATAATGCCGTGAGGAGAGGGCAAATGACACTAACCTTGTCCGGAAGAGAGGACGATGCATTGAGGAGATATCGCCTGCGGAGCGACCATCTCTAGCAGACGCTGAAAAGACTTCCTGGGGGACAAGTCCACGATGGACGCTGGCAATCCTCGTAGCTCTGAAAAGGTAGGAAAAGTTCAGATAATGAAAAGATCTTTAAAGTAAAAGATAGAAGAATACTTTCGATGTTCCTCCCACTCTGGACTGGAGGAATAGCAGCTTCAGCAGCCTCCTCCGTGCCCCCAGGTACATCATCGGGGATGTAGGCCGGTATAATAACTTCCGGTTGAGGAGCAGTGGACATCGCTGTAGGCTCCAATGGAAGGACAGTGGCCTCAATCACTTGTCCCCTAGTCTTCGGGCCGTCCCCGAAAAGATCCATTAAATCCGCGGCCAATGAAGATGCCTCTTCCGGGGGAGCAAGCACCTGGGGAACGGGAGTTACCGAGGGGAGCTCCGGGGCAGGAATAAGAGTTGTATCGACCCCCTCTACACTTACTAGTGTCTCATCAGGGATATTTATGGAGTTCATAGTCTAGGCGCGACTCGAACTCAGATCCTCTGCCGTTGCCGAAGTCCCTGCAAAGTTTTCACGAGGATAAGGATATATATATATATATATAAGCAGTGCAAAATATTACAAAAAGATACATGAGTTTACCAATGCACAAAGGAGCCTCTAGTATGGATTGTTCAAGTCGGCGTTCCTTCCTGAGGAAGTATGCTCGCCGGGGTTCGAGGGTAGACTCGTGGCCACCGGTCCACAACGAAAGCGCATTTTCAGCGTCGGCCGAGATAGGTTGTTTAAGGGCTCTCTCGCCTCCCACTTCCAGAGGACCTATGAATATCTGCCGTATCGATGGAGGATCTTCATAAAAGATGACGGCAGGATAAGGCCTCTTCGGGACCTTTACATTCTCTGATTCATCCTGTGAGCGTCTTATAGCCTCAGCCAATTGTGCGGCTTCCTCGGCAGATGAACCCGGGAAAAGTAGACCACCATCCGATTCTTGCATGGCTAGTGGTTCATCTTGAAGAATAGGCTCTGATTCCACTAAAAAGTCGAGCAGATTGGTGGCCGTCTTCCTTCGCCTCTTGGACCCAAAACTAACAACAGAAGACGATCGCTTCCTTCCTTTTGGTGCTTTGGTGCGGCATTGACCCACTTCGCCTTCAATATCCTCACTCGGCGGTGCTACCGATGACGACACCGCCATTGCTAACGCCACAGCTGATGATACTTGTACTGACGCCTTATTGGCCCTTGATTGAGCTCTAGTGCACGGCGGCATACCAGCTGTGGGAGTTAGATCCACTTCCGCCGCCTCAGGAATAAGCACGACACCAGTATCTCTCAAGGGAGGGTGAACCACTGCCTGCGGTCTCGGCGGGAAACCTGTAGCCTGGATCGGAGTAGGAGCCCTATATCCGAGGAGCATACTCCTCTACTCAGCAATAATAGGACTGACTCGGTGAAGGTACCATCCTATGAAAGCCCCCACACATCGAGAAATGTAGTCAGCTTCAGGAATCACGAAGCGAGAGCCAATGGTCAGCGGCATGAAGTGATGAGCAGCGTCACGAACAACTTCCGACGACGGGCTGGGCTCCACTGTAAACGCCTCAAAGGGGACACCTTGGTCATATCCCAATTGCCAGGCAAAGCGGTGTGGGTTGTACCGCATAAAAAGGGCCGCACCATTCTGACGAAATACGAGATAACCCGGTCTGATCGAATATAAGTGCATGGCTTCCTTAGGCTTCAGGGAAGGTACTCCCTCTTTCGACGAGTCACGAAGCTATTGAATCAGTCCTGAAGGAGCAGAGTACTCGATTGTTGAATACCATCCCGCCCATATTAGCATAGGGATTAATCAGTACACGAATAGCTCCGGACTGAGTCGGATCAGGAGCAGAAGCGTCCACCAACCTCATGAGCCGCGGAAAAGTGTAGGCATCATAAAAGCTGGGTCTCTTATGCGCGGCAAATGCTCTTAGCACGTGCATCTCAATCCATGACGTAAAGTAATGAAGAGAGAAATTTACCACATCCACGCCTGGGGTTGAGGTATTGGCTGCGGCGCTTTGCCCATGATACAGATGCGCTAGCCCGCAATGCCCACAGCTAGTCGTGTCCCCTCGGCAATGCAATGAGCAGGGTAAATGACTGAGGCTCTCATGAAACGACGGTGCGTGGAAATGGCGAACCAGCTGAGCCAGGCGCTGATAAAACCCATGAAGAAAGTCTCTTCATCTATGCCAGGGGCCGTGATCGACTCAAAAGATACAACCGACAGGATTGGAATGTAGAACTGCGACAAATCCTCTTCTTTAGCCGGTAGCTTATTTAGACCGAACCCGAAAGGGTCGTTGATATTTGCGAACTTCGGAGCCGTCTTTGATAGAACGTCTCCACGAAGGAAGCAGGCAATAAAGCTTTTGAAAGTGACACCCTGCTCATCTGATTCTGCGAACAGCTTTTCAAAAATGCCCAGAGCCTTGATTAGACTTGGGTTCTTATGGCGGACGGCATTTTCAAACGACAGGCCGTCAAGTATATAAGGCATAGTTTCATAAACGTACTCATCAGGAGGCAGCAATTCTTCATAGAGCGTCCCCCTGACCGGCAACCCCGAGATCTCGTGAAACTCTTCCAGAGAAATTGAAACTTCGCGGTCCCCTAGAAAGAAGGTGTTGGTGGGAAGATTCCATTGATTTAAGAAAGCCTTAGCCCACTAGACATGGGGGGACTGATAGTAGAAGAGAGATGCGTACAACGCCTGATAGAGCCCAACCTTCTGCAATCGCGCACGATGAGCAAACAGGATATTACGAGCCCAGAGAAGGTAACCCGTGGGTTGTCGAGGAGTAAGCCCTATTTTGTAAACCTGTCCGCAGGGTTGTGCTTCACCTTGACAGATACGGCGCCCTAAGATGTCTATAGCTGGCACATGGTGGTTTGGAATCCCAGTTGTTGAAGGCTTGAGCCGTCCCGCAGGGGTCCAGTTCAACATTTCTACAGCAAAAGCGGTTCGTGGACGCTCCATCGGCAAAAATGGGTAGGTAGGCTCTGTTGGTATCTCGCAAAGAAAGCTGCGACGACCATGGATGATATGACCGTACCAGGTCCCCCATAAAAGCAAGTTGGTGCAATCAGGGTCGTGAGCTCTAATCATCGCCATCACCACCTCATCGGACGGTGACTGAGAAAAGGCAGCCTCCGAGCGGGTGAAAGGGAAGTACGGAAGAGAAGCCATTGTTTCTGAAATAAATGAAGGGGAAACTGTTAGATGAAGCCAACATGTGTATATATATATATATATATATATATATATATATATATATATATATATATATATATATATATAAAGACATTGGAAGAAAGCGACAGAAAACTTATTTTATGGGACCATTGGTTACAAAACACAGGGGCCCACAAAATCAAGACGGCGGCTCACTAATGATGAGGCAGAGTGATCATTATGATAAAAAAAAGGAAGATTCTCAATAAATGAACAGTGGATTTCAAACAACTCTGCACATACCCCCAAGAAGAAAACCCACTGTAGAACCTTATGCAAATCAAGAAGGGTCTCTCTGAATTTTTTTTGTTTTTGCAAAGAACAACTCAGGACAAGAACATCCCAAGAAGTTCTCTGTGAAGAACTAAATTCTTTAAAGGAATTAAATTCCCAGAAAATTGGCAGAGCTAAGCTCTTGGAAATGGAATTAAATTCCAGAGAGAAACAAAGGCCATCATCAAAACCCTAAGAGCAGAAAAATGCCTAACAATGGGGTTTGCTACCCAGAGATTGTAAACTCCTGAAGATTAGAAAAATGGGTTCTTTGAAGGGAAAACCCCTTGGTGTGGATTTAAAATCCAAAAGGAGTTATTTTATGTATAAAAGTTCTTCGGCTGCTCAAAACCATTACCTGAAGAAAGGATTCTTTCTTAGACAGAGTTAAACTCTGAAAAATTTTGGGACAGATAACAAAGCTCTGAGAGGGAGAATTAAATTCTCAAGGCAAGAACAAGCAAGGAAGAAGATGAAAAGTGGAAGCGTTTCTGAAGAGACCCCTGCATTTATAGGATGTGATGGGAAACAGTTCATCTTCCCCCTTCCCTAGGCAGATCCAACGGCTACAAAAGATGACAGCGTTGCACTCACGTGCAAACACGTGAGAACAACGCTCTGGGGGCATTTGTTCCCTCATAAAATTTCGGGAAAGAAACCCTAATGGGGCATCACGTGCTCACACGTGACCAAGGGTCACCTGCTGACACGTGATGGTTTACTGGAAACTCTGTTATAATAGAATTGAATCCTCAACAGGAGTCACGTGCCCACACATGATGGGCCCTTAAACCCACTGAAAGGGATTAAAAGATATAATAAAAAACTAAGGAAAAAACCCAATGGGGTATCGCGCGCTCACACGCCACGTGCTAACACGTGATGATTCCTCAGTTGTTTAAAACGGCAGAATTAAATTCTAGTTAAAATGTTAATCAAGGGGGGTCACGTGTCAACACGTGATAGGTTCCTAAGCTCTTTAATTAATAGAATTAAATTCTATTTAAATGATCAAACACTGGGATTACGTGCCAACACGTGATAGGATTTTAAAGCCTTCTGAACTAATAAAATTAAATTCTAATTAAGAAGGAATCGGGAACCCTAATTGGAAAATATTTCTCTAAATCTTTCCAAACAAAAAAAAAGATTGTGCTCTGTAAAGTGGAGCACCGTTGGATTAAAAATCAAATGGTGATTAAAAATCACCAATTTATAGAAAAATCCTATACAAGGAAAGATTACCCTGAAATTCACCAAGAATAACAGACAGAATATCCTCTGGATTAAAAATCCAATGGTGAATAAAATTCACCGAGTGATCTAAATGATCATGTTGGTTACAAAATCAATTGAAATCTTTCAATGAAAGATTGACTAAACAAATTGATTCTTTTCTTTCTCCTATAAATAGGAGCCAAGAAGAGAAGAGAATGATCTTTTGGGAATTTTTTTTAGAGAGATACAACAACAGAAAGAAAAGAAGATTTCTTCAGAAAAGAAAAAAAACCCTAGGTGAGAAAGGGGAAAGAGATCTAAGTTGCATAAAACAAAGAGAATTTAATTCTCAATTTAAGAGTCTTACTCTTCTGAATGAAAACTTAGTTCTTCCTTTGGTTGAAAATCTGCAGAAGCAGATACCCCCACAAGTTGAGAATTTAATTCTCATCGGGGAGATTCTGCCATACAGATCCAAAACTTAGAGGGAGAATTGAGTTTAAGGAATTTAATTCCCCCATATTCATAGGAATTTAATTCCTCCAAATGAAACTAGGGTTTAACCGTATATGAGAATTTAATTCTCCCAAACTCATAGAAATTCAATTCCTCCAAATAAAACCAGGGTTTAACCCTACATAAGAATTTAATTCTTCCATATACATAGGAATTTAATTCCTCAAAACGGAATTAGGGTTTAACCCTACCAAAGAATTTAATTCTCAAACAAGAGACTTAAAGCTCTCCATGCACGTAAAGATCAAGTATCTAACCCGGTCACGTGGTAACATGTAACCTTCATCCTCAATGAATAAAAAAGAGTTCATTCAATAAAATGGCGCCATTGCCGGGGGAGTTTGCTAATTTGTTCATTTTTGAAATTTGAGTTGAAAAATTTATTCCATCAGAATTTTTAGATCAAAATTCGCGCAAACACTAAACGATTCGTTGTGATTTGTTGCGAGGAAATCTTGAATCTGTGGAGCGATAGGAAAAATTTTCAGAGCACTCCAGAGAGCTCAGGGAGTGAACTAGAACATTTCCTGGAATTTTTGTGTAGTGAAGAAATTATTGCACGGCGGAACCGCGGTTTTAGGAGCCTATTGCGGCGGAACCGCGGTGTGACTAGCAGTTCTCTGTACGAAATTTCTCAGGTGAATTTCTAACTTTCTTATCTCTTCCTCGATCTGCTCCATTAACCAATTTCTGCAGGTTTCTTTGCGAAAACTCGCAGCGCCGCAAAAAGCAAAAATTGTGCTTGTTTGATCTTGGTTGTTTGCAATTTTAATACGGAAATTAAGGGGAAAAGACCAAATTCAGATTAGGTGGGGAGTTCATTACCCTTCCTAAGCCCCGAAAATCATAAAACTGCATCCGCATTACCCTCATTAATTAAAAAATATCTAGACATGACTCTAAGGACCGTCGCGCTCACTTAGGAAAGGAGAAGGTCGTGGGTAATCTATTGCTTATCCGCGTTTCTTTTGTGGTGTCTAAGGCAAGTGTGTCTAAGGCAAGTGGTTACTTAATTAGTCCCACTACTTACGTAGTGGAGAACCTCCCACTTACCTGGCACTTACCTGGCCACAGGAGGGACAAAGAGGCAGTAGAGGATTGATCTTGCGACTTGTCTTCTGGCAGTTAGGAGCGGTCTAGAGACTTGACCTAGGTGACCATTAGACTTAGGGTTTTGCTTGTGCATTTTTTGTGATTTGCATCTTTTTTCAAAAATCCGTATCTTTTTTTTAAAAACAAACACCACTTCATCTTTTCCTTAATTATCTTAACGCTGCCACTTGTACTAAACCCTTTAGTGCATGCTCGGCTGGACACGGGATTCTAGTGCCCGACTTGTCCGCGTTCTCCCGATCGACTCCGAAGTCGGTATTTCTACGTCTACTTCTTCTTTACCTACCACCACACCCACATCGATGGACGGTTCTTCATCGAACTTCTTTACCACTACTCTTCCGCCGTCCGCAGGTGCGCAGAATCCACCCTGCATCTCTCTCCAGGAGAGATGTTATCCTATGCGAGGTCCTCTTTCGACCTGTCTCACTATTCCACCAGCCAACGGGGACAATTTTGAAATAAAACCCCAATACATCAATCTTCTACCCAAATATCACGGTCTCGAGTCTGAAGACGCATATGTCTTTATCACCAAATTTGAAAATGTATGCACAATGATGGGTACCTCACAGCTTTCTGTGGATGCTATGTGTCTTCGTCTTCTTCCATTTACCTTGTGCGATATAGCCGAGAAAGGGCTGTATAACACAACCGCACATTCCATTTCGAATTGGGAAGAATTCGTCGCAGCATTCCTAAAGAAATTCTACCCGAATCATAAAACAGCTCGAGTTCGTAGCAAAATAAATCAATTCACCCAGCTTCCAAATGAAACATTCTCGAAGTGTTTTGAACGCTTCAAGGATCTGTTAGTTCAATGTCCACATCACGGATCTGTGCAGAATTATATATGAGGGCATTAATCCTAACACAAAAAAGACCCTTGAATCCATGTGTCAAGGCACTTTCATGTCCAAAGATGATGGGGAAGCCTGGAAATTCTTAGAAGATTTCGCTGAACGATCTTTACAGTGGGAGGGTGTGAGTCAATCGTCTAGGAGTGGCAATAACCAATCGGATGTTTCCATAGGAGTTAGAGCTGAAATGTCAGCAATGCAAAAGAAACTCGAGACTATGGAAAATAAATTTTTAGCTGTCGCCCTAAATCAAATGTCACTCTCCAAAACTGTATGTGGATGCTGTTCTGATCCTTCTCATTTGACGGAAGAATGTCCATTGAACTCTCCGTTTCAAGGTCATGAGCATATCAATTCTTCTTTCCAACAAAGATCTAGAAACGATCCATTTTCTTCCACTTATAATCAGGATTGGAGGAATCATCCTAATTTTGCTTGGAACCAATCACAATCTCAAAACACGGTTCCAACCCAGAACAACTTTCAAAGGGCTCTTCCACCACAACAGCAACCACTTCAATTGAGTCAGCACCCTACCAATCACAAAACTTTCAAAATCCGGCAAACACTTTTGCACCACATGAAAATTCTTTGCAAATAGCCGGTACAGATAATACCTCTGCACTCGAACGAACCCTGGATACTTTCATGAAACAATCCATCCAAGGAACGGCAAATATTCAATCTTCCTTCGATAATATGATGAAGATCATTGTCTCTCAAAATGAAAATATTAAATCGATGGAAGCACAACTTGAACGAATAAATGCTGAATTAAGTGCTAGAGAGAAAGGGAAACTTCCAGCTCAACCTTTACCCAATCCTGGCTATTCACATCATGTGAACGCTGTCACCACGTTGAGATCTGGAAGAGTGCTTGACAATCATGTTGGGGAAGAGATTGATGATACTGAAAAATCTATCAATAATACCCCGGCTGAGACCTTTCCTTCCACTTCTACTTCTAATTCTGACCCCAGTTCGTCTACCCCACCATTTTCTTCCGAACCTATTCTCCGTTTTCCCCAAGGCTCGACACATCAACCCACCTCTTCTAATCCACCAAAAACGATCCCCACTCCTATCCTTAGATCGTTCCTACCCACACGATCTTCTCCAATATTGGACCCCGACCTTATTGCTCAAGCTCCTTATCCAAATCGGTTAAGGGGAAACACACTGAGTCCACAAATGGAGAAGATCACTGAAATCTTCAAACAGGTTAACATCAACATCCCTCTTCTAGATGCTATCCAACAAGTCCCCGCTGATGCGAAAATTCTCAAAGACTTGTGCACTAGGAAGAGGAAGACTCAAGTGCCAAAGAAGTTATTCATGTCAAAGACTGTTGATTGATCTTATCTTTGTGTGTCGGTTTAGAAAATGAATAGAAATCACAATCAAAGAATTATTTTGACCGCAATCAATAACGGTGTCGGATGTAACGCGTTAGTAAGTGCGGATCGTCCACAGGGATTGCACGATTCGTTCGTATTTTGATTTGTTTGAATTGAAAATTTAATAGAAAGGAAAAGAAAGCATGATTCAAGATTTTTATCGATGAGTTTCAAGTATCACTATTCTAATCAAGAATCAAGAAAATGATAAACATTAAGAATCATGTATCGATAGAATTCCAATCAATTTAGGTTTCAAGATTTGAAGTAAAGCTCGTAGGAATCGAGTAAATTGTAGATGTGAAGAAGATTCAAGAATACGATTTCTTATCCATTAGCAAGTTGATGCTAAATCGATGTAAATTCATCGAGGATCAAGGATCTTGCGAAGAATTAGATTTCATCATCCTATCCTTTGTCCTTTCGATGAATCACATTCACTAGATAGCTTCTTGAAAGTCGAATGATCAATTTTTGATCTCTAGATCGTGCGAAAGGAATCAAGAACGCATTCGCATCGATCTAGATCATCGATCAATTGATTTTCAAGAATTTACAATTGTTTTAAGACTTAAGAAAATGCTTAAAGATTCATCAACATCATCATTCTACAATCGTTTCGATTCCTCCACGAGCGGAGTTTTATTCAAGCATCATCACAAAGAATATATTCAAGAATTGAAATATAAGCATAATGCTCGAATTGAAAATAAGCAAGTTTAAAGAATCTTTACCTTTATTATATCAACAATTAGTTACAACTCTCAAAAACTACAAGAGGATGGAACTTTGATCATCGATTCTTGCATCGCTCGGCTCCTTGAGTCTTGGATCGCTTGGATCTCGTGCTCCGTTGAAGTCCGGTTCCGCTTCTAAAGGATCTTGAAGACTTGCTTGGCTTGCACTCAAAGGATCTTGAGGTTTCTTGATTTTGGATTGGATTAGGGTTAGGGTTTGAGGTGGTAGTTGTTGATTGAAGAACTAGAATGGGGGAGATTAGAGATTGATCAACTAAAGATTCAACAACTAATGAACAACCAAGGATTAGCCAATAATGAACAACCTTGAACAAGTGAGCCTAGGGGTCTATTTATAGGTTTTCCAAACCCTAGGTCTAGGAATTCAAATTTGAGTTTTCCCTCCAAAAGTTAGTTAGAGGAAGAGGCTTCTAGAAGTAGTTAGTTAGGGGATTAGCTTCTACCCTAAGCTAGGAGGTTAGGGGGAAGGTTCTAGGTCCTTAATGGAGTTTAGATGAAGCTTGTTGAGGAAGTTTGGGTGTTTAGTTAGGAACCCTAGGTTTGCTGAACTGGCAGAAGCTTCAGGAGTATTCTGAAACTTCCAGTGGCTTGAAGAGCTTCTAGAACTGAAGTGGAGATACTGCAGCAGAGAAATGGGGGTGATGTGGACAAGCCGCCGCGGAACCGCGGCGCAAGGCGGCTCCGGCCGCGGTTCCGCAGCAAAGTAGCTGCTTCAAGTCCTCATTCTTCTGCTGTGGATTCCTGCTAACATATTTGTATTTTTATGATATAATGAATCCCTGAATTCCTTCTATATTATTTCCAGATTTCAGATTCTTGAGTTGGCGTCTTTTTAACAGTCTTCGTTTGTAAATTTGACCGATCTTCTGTAATGTCCTGCATAGACTTCGAAACACAAGTTGCGATATATAGGAATGATGCCATGCTATGAAATGCAGTCAATTTCCCTTATAGTGCCGGTTTAAAAGTCTAACACTTGCAATCTGATATTTAATGACTGTTTTGCTAATATGTGTTATATGAATGCAGAACACTTCTAGATGAGTGCAAATGATAGGGAAATTGCCGGTTTAAAGATGCAGTATTTTCGACTGATCAAATTCCCTCAAACTTATTTTCGATCGTCTCGAGCGAACTTTTTTATTAAAAAGAAAGGAGAAAATAAAGAAAGAGAAAAACTAACTAGCACACTTTCGTAGGCAACACGATTGCACTGAGCACGTGCAACAAGCCTTTAAACCTCTAGGTGTCCCTAGTAGGAGGAGTGTTGTCTCCTGAGGGTTTTCAGCGGATTGCACCCACAAAATCCAGTAATAAAAGGAAGATCATGAAATTTACATTTAAAGATAAGAATTGTAAAAGAAAAACTTTGAAAATTAGAGTTTCCAACTAAGCTAGCTTTTCGGTTGTCATGAGCCCTATCTTAATAGTCATGAAAAGATGTCAGAAATCACGTCCTCCCTCAATAAAACATCGTCTTATTCTTCATTCCTATCTTTCATCCAAACATCGATCATATAACCCTGAGTGTGTGTAAAGACATCCCTACACCCGGAGAATTCAATTCAAGCTATCATACTCTTGCCCATCAGCCTCAGTACTTTTTAATTAATGAATATTTAGATGAGATTGCTCACACACTTTCATGCGACCGTTAATACTTCTTGAGGTACTAACCGACCGATTACTTATGTGCTTGCTTATTTGGTGTATTTTCCTCGTCTTGCACCACCTAAGGCTTAGCAGTGACTCCCAGACCAGTTGTCCTTAGGACACTAGGTGAAGAGGCACACTCGCTATATTTTTTTTATTGCTGCCTTGGCGATAACAAAACCAGTGTTCATTTTTCTCACCACTTTATATTTTCTTCATGTTTTTATTTCCTTCATACTTTTGGCTTTAAGACAAGAGCATTTCAAGGTATCCTCTACTATCACAGGCTTCAAGACGTGTGTAAGTGCAAATAGCAGGGTATCAACGTTCAAAATGTTTGGCTTTCAGAATAGAAACTATTTTTCAGACTTATTTTTATCCTCAGATTAGTGACGTTCTTCATCTTACTAACCCTTGGGACAACGGCTCATAACTACTTATTACTAGTTCGTATAAGAAAACTTCTAATTTTCTTGGTTTTCTTAAATTTTTCAAATCTTTTGGATGTAATTTTTCACTATCTAAACTTTTATTATCTTATTTATGTACAAAAAATGTTTAAATATTAAAATATTTTTATATTTTGAAAATTTTAAATTTTTTTATGGACTTTGAAATTTTTTAAATTTTTATAAGTTTTTTAAAGAAATGTTTTGTGTTTATGCAAATGATAGGCAAATGATGCAAAAATAAGCACAAACCTCCCCCAAACTTGTTTTCAACTGTGTCCTCACTGTTGCCAACAGCTATATCTACAAAACCTGTATAAGCCTGGGAGGAATTTATTAGTGGGGGCAAAATATATAAGTGAAAAATCTCCCCCAAACTTACTCTTTTCACTCACCTCCATTCAAAAGACGATGCAGTGATATGCAGGATATGAAGGTGAGACGGAGGAATTTTAATCCAAATAAAATGGCTCCTGTAAGAATAGGAGCTCCTCCGTAGGGTCAGTGGAAAAATACGGCTTTAGTCTATGTCCATTCACTTTGAAAAATGTGTCGTTTTTAACATTTTCTACTTCTACTGCCCCGTGCGGGTATACAGACCGCACAACAAAAGGTCCCTTCTACCGAGATCGAAGCTTACCCGCGTGAAGGTGTAATCGTGAATCATAAAGAAGGACTTGTTGACCTTGTGAAAATGTTTTCCTCAAAATATTTTTATCGTGAAAAACCTTGGTCCTATTCTTTATGATTACAGCGTTATCATAAGCTTCATCGCGGAGTTCGCTTAGCTCATTTATTTGCAGCTTCCGAAAGTTGCAGGCTTGGTTTAGGTCAAAGTTTATTTCCTTAATAGCCCACAATACTTTATGCTCAATCTCGACGGGTAAGTGACATGCCTTCCCAAACACTATCCTATATGGAGACATCCCTAGGTCGGTTTTAAATGCAGTTCGGAATGCCCAAAGAGCATCCGTCAGTTTGGTCGACCAGTCTTTTCTATTCTTAGCAACAGTCTTCTCCAGGATTAGTTTGATCTGTCTGTTTGAGATCTCAGCCTGCCCGCTCGTTTGGGGATGATAGGATGTAGAAAGTCGGTGGTTGATTGAGTATTTCCGCATCAGAGTCTCGAAAGACTTGTTGCAGAAATGTGTCCCATTATCGCTAATGATAGCGCGTGGGTGTCCAAATCGCGAAAAGATATTCTCTTTTAAGAACTTAATGACAACTTTCCTGTCATTAGTGCGACTTGGAATGGCTTCAACCCACTTTGAGACATAATCAACCGCCAGCAGTATGTACAAATTCCCAAAGGAGTTGGGAAAGGGACCCATAAAATCAATGCCCCAAATATCGAAAATTTCAACAACCAAGATGGGTTGCTGAGGCATTTCATTTCTCCGGGAAATTCTACCCGTGTACTGACATTGTGTACAGGTTTTGCAATGCTCAAATGCGTCCTTGAACAAGGTCGGCCAATAAAATCCACATTGCAAAACCTTCTCCGCCGTATTTGTAGGACCGAAGTGACCCCCACAGGCCTGATCATGACAAAAAGAAAGAACACTCTTGAACTCTTCTTTCGGGACACACCGGTGAATGATCTGATCAGGACAATACTTAACCAAATATGGATTGTCCCAGTAAAAGTGTTTTACTTGGGATAGAAAACGGTATTTGTCCTGTTTTGACCAATCGCTGGGTATAAGTCCCGTGACAAGATAGTTCACAATATCCCTGAACCATGGTTCATTGGATACGTTCAAGAGTTGTTCGTCAGGAAACAAATCATTGATCGGCAGGGTCACAGGGGAAGAAGAGATGCGTGAAAGATGGTCAGCTACTACGTTTTCACATCCTTTCTTATCTTTGATAACAAGATCAAATTCTTGTAACAGAAGGATCCAACGTATTAGCCGACCTTTTGCATCTTTCTTCGCCAGAAGATGTTTTAAGGCGGAATGGTCAGTGTACACAACTATAGGTGAGCCAATTAAGTAAGGCCTGAATTTTTCTAATGCAAATACAACCGCTAAAAGTTCCTTTTCGGTGGTTGTATAATTGATTTGAGCATCATTCAGGGTCTTACTCGCATAATATATCACGTGTGGCATCTTTTCAATGTGTTGTCCTAAGACTGCACCTACTGCAAAGTCGGATGCATCACACATCAGCTCAAAGGGGTAGTCCCAATTTGGAGACGATAGAACGGGGGCTGAAGTGAGGGAGTGTTTAAGTGAGTCGAAAGCTGCCTTACAATCCGAGTCAAAATGGAAGGTCGTATCCTTGGCCAAAAGAAGAGTTAAGGGTTTAGCAATTTTGCTAAAATCCTTAATGAATCTCCTATAAAAGCCAGCATGGCCAAGAAAAGATCGAATATCTTTGACGCTTTTGGGATGAGGGAGGTTTTGAATGACATCTATCTTAGCTCTGTCAACCTCAATGCCTTTCTGTGAAATGACATGTCCAAGTACAATTCCTTCTTGGACCATGAAATGGTATTTTTCCCAATTCAAAGTTAAGTTCTTCTCTTTGCAACGAGTAAGAACTGCGTCAAGATTCGATAGGCAATCAGAAAAAGAATCTCCAAAAATAGAGAAATCGTCCATAAAGATCTCTATAAAATTCTCTACCATATCAGAGAATATCCTCATCATACACCGCTGAAAGGTAGCGGGAGCATTGCATAACCCAAAGGGCATGCGACTGTAAGCAAAGGTACCAAAAGGACAAGTAAAAGTGGTTTTATCTTGATCCTTTTTGGCGATAGGGACCTGATTATAGCCTGAGTATCCGTCCATAAAACAATAATACTCTCGTCCAGCTAAGCGTTCCAGCATTTGATCAATGAATGGTAGAGGAAAGTGGTCTTTCCTCGTGGCGGCATTGAGTTTTCTGTAATCAATACATATACGCTATCCAGTTTGGGCGCGTGTCTGAATCAACTTATTTGCCTCATTGGTTATAACAGTGATGCCGGATTTCTTAGGGACGACATGTATAGGATTCACCCATTGGCTATCGGAGATTGGGTATATAATACCACTATCTAGGCATTTGACGATCTCTTTCATCACCGCTTCCTTCATGACGGGATTCAACCGTCTCTGTGGTTCTCGGGTTGGTCTGGCATCATCCATCACATGTATATGATGTTCAACAATTAAGGGACTAATCCCTTTGATGTCCGCCATAGTCCAACCAAACGCCTCTCTATTAGATCTCAATACCGATAAAAGTGCATTCTCCTGCTCTGATGCTAGAGAAGCGGATATTATAACCGGTAAGGACTCATTCTCACCTAAATAAGCATATTTAAGATGAGAAGGTAAAATTTTGAGATCTAATTCGGGCGGAGAAATGATAGAAGGTGGGATCATCGAGTGATTTTTGGAATTACAAAGAAGCTCAGAGCCTGTGAAAGATACAGTCTCGGGTGGAGAAAAGTCAGGAGTGTAGGACACAAGTGTAGGAAAAGTGTCCTCACTAAGATCATGTGTAAGATCAAACAGAGATGTGGTAATGTCGTCGAGATCTGTAAAGCAAAGTTCCTCAGCTCCGCAACTATCGGGAGCGATCTCGTGGACAGAGCACATATCAAGAATATGAGCAGAGGGTTCTGATGGCTGACTTCCAACTTTGTAGATGTTTAGTTCAATGGTCATATTTCCAAATGATAAGTTCATTGAACCATTTCTACAGTTTATAACAGCGTTGGAAGTGGCAAGGAAAGGACGACCCAGAATCACCGGAATTTGGTCCCCGGGGGTTTGCTACAGGCTGTGTATCGAGTACAATGAAGTCTACAGGAAATACAAATTCCCCGACCTTTATCAACACATCCTCTAGTTCACCCCTTGGTTTGGTGATTGAACGGTCTTCCATTTGGAGAGTGCAGTGAGCAGGTTTCAACTCTCCAATCCCTAGTTTCTCATATACAGAATATGGAAGTAGGTTAACACTTGCGCCAAGGTCTAAAAGAGCACGATTTATGTTTTTACCCCCAATAGAAATCGATATTGTAGGACATCCTGGGTCCTTACGTTTCTTTGGTAGCTGGGGGATAAAAGCAGTGCTAATGTTATTAGACATGAAGACCTTCTTCGGCACTTGAGTCTTCCTCTTCCTAGTGTACAAGTCCTTAAGAATTTTCGCATACGCGGGGACTTGTTGAACGCATCTAGGAGAGGGATGTTGATGTTAACATGTTTGAACATTTCCATAATTTTCTCCATATGTGGACTCGCTTTGTTACCCCTTAACCGATTCGGGTAAGGAGCTTTCGCAATAAGTGTTGGGTTCATCATAGGAGAAGGAAGAGGGGGTAGACGTGATCCCAAAAGAGGAGTGGGTGTTCCCCTCCGAAAGGCGGCGCACAGGACGTCTGTGCCTGAGATTTGGGGGCAGATGCTAATTGGTTTTATCCGTCTACCTCTCCGAAAATGCCAAGTTGATTTATGGCATCTTGCATCGGAGGTTTAGATGGATGCGGCCGATGTAGCAGACTTCGTCAGATTCCCCCTCAGGGTGAGGGGTTTTTGATTGTGGGGACGCTCTTCCCTGCAGGCGCAAGCCCCTGCAGTTAATTACGCTACCGCATCGCGGTAACAACTTTCTCCTTCTCCAGAATTTCACTTCGTGTCGTGTGTGTTTGTTTTGTTTGTGGTTGCCCGTTGATTGTATACGGAGACTGAGTAATGCCGTCGCCCGTAGGACGTGGATTAGTCCAAATCCGCATTTACTTAGATTTGGGTTTGGTGTTTTTAGTTTAAGGATGCATTAGTCGCGTTGCGGCTAAGATCGACTTAAACGTTCGTCAAGGATACGTTAGTCCTGTTTTGGACTAAGATCGACTTGACGTAGTGATTGATTTAATATCTGGCCGTCGGGACTCGTCACCTCTCTGACGTCGTTGAGGGATTACAACGACAAGCGTCAGAGGAGTTCAGAGATGTACCCTTGAACCAAAGTTGATTTGGAGTTTTATCGTTTATTTAAATATCTAAGGACACATTAACCGTATTTGGGGCTAAGATTAACTTAGACGGGACCGTTTAGATCCGACAAAAGAGCGTTTGGGCCCTATTGTGCCAGTTTAGGGACGTGGTGGTCCGATATTAGTTTAGGGACATCTCAGTCCATTATTAGTTTAAGGACGTTTCGGTCCAATATTAGTTTAGGGACGTTTCGGTCCGATGTTAGTTAAGGACGTCTCGGTCCAATATTAGTTTAGGGACGTTTCGGTCCGATGTTAGTTTAAGGACGGCTCGGTCCACGAGTTTAAGGACCCCGCAGTCCATATGGGTGTGTGGTCGTTGGGACCCGTCATCTCTTTGACGTCGTTGAGGAATTACAACGATAGATGTCAAAGGAGTTCGGAGATGTACCCTCGAACCAGACGTAAATTGATTTAGGAGAGCCATTTTGCTCAGTCAATTTAATTTAAGGACTTATGGCCACGATTGGGCTAAGTCCATTGCTTTTGCATTTCTTTTGCTTTTATTTGGGCTTTGCCCAAAAGGGATGCAGAGCATCGATTTTATTTGGGCCCAGCCCTTTTATTGCTTTGCAATTTATTCTGACCTGCTAGGTCTTTTTGACTTGGGCCTAGCCCTTCAAATAATGCATTGCATTTGTGCAAAGCACCAAGAATCTTTTAGATTCAGGAAAAGAAGTGCAGAGCACTTTTTAATTTCTTGATCCAAATTTAGATCAAAGAAAAGAAAGAAATCTTTTGTTCTTTCTGTTTCAGAGAACCAGAGGTTCATAGCAAGTGCAAGGCACTATTTTTATTATTTTTATTTATTTATTTATCTATTTATTGACGATCACTGATCTTGTTTTCTAGATCAATGATCTATTCTTTAAGAGAATTTTCTCTTATCTCAAAGGTTTTTACCTTCCTTTTTATGTTCTCCAGAAATTCTCAAGAGTTCTCTCCTCTTTTTTTTATCCAATTGTCTATATCCTTGAAATCGGGTCTGGGGTCCTTTTTTATAGTGCTCAAAGATCAGTTAAATTTGTTAAAAAGCTCTTTTCTGAGTAATTCGGGGAATTTTCCCCACCGTAGGATTTTTGATCCAAAGGCCCCTGTTGTACAGAAGAAATCTTCTTGTTTTAACAAGAACAGAAAAGATTTCCTTAAATCTTCATTCTGTTGTTGCGCAACCCACCAGCGCGTGACACGTGTCGCGCAGTAAGGCGCTTGCGCAACAGCGATTGCGCAACTGCGCAGACACGTGTCTCGCTGCCGTGCGCTTGCGCAGTTCCGCTTGCGCAACTGCGCAGACACGTGTCGCGCTGCGGTGCGCTTGCGCAGTTGTGCTTGCGCAACTGCGCAGACACGTGTCGCGCTGTAGTGCGCTTGCGCAGTTAAGTGTTACTTATGTTTTTAAAGAGCCTTGCTCTGATCGGACATTCCGCCTTGGGCGTTGTGCTGCCGTGTCAACTTTTGACACGTGGCGCATTGCGCGCAGCGCACGGGAACCGAAGCGTTGCTTCAAAATTTGAATTTTCAAAATTCAAACAGAGCCTTGCTATGATTGGGGGAGCAAATGCCCCCCCACCGTTGCGCTCACGTGGCGCGCACGTGAGTGCAGCGGTGGCAAGATCCTGACCTTCTTAAGAAATAGCGATGGCTTGGGCCGCGGGTTCAGATCTGCTGCCTAAGACTTTTCAACTCTATAAGCCGTGAGGGTCTCATAGAGACTTTTCTCCCTACGGATCGAGAGGATCTCGTAGGCGGGTTTTTCTCCTTAGGAATCGTGAGGATTCCTAAGTGTGGTTTTCTCTTGTAAGTCGTAAGGATCCTACAAGAGAATTTTTCCCTCTTACGAGTCGAGAGGACTTGTAAGCGGTTGTTTCCCTCCTTGTCGAAGTTCGACGTTAGAGAGTGAGACCCGTGGATGGTATGCAAGAGACCGTTTTGGGCCAACTTACGGGGTCCCAATGCTTAGGAAACAGGCTTCTTTTATGCCCACTACCTAAGGCTTTATCTCACGAGTCGAGCCGCCTCGACAATTTTTCACAAGTCGAGACGAATCGAACGTTTCTCGCAAGAACATCTTAACGTCGCATTTAACCTCTGCTCTTTACGACAGAAGCCCGTTAAGGTTGGTGGTACTTAGGGTTTTGGCCCTCGTACCGTCGCATAAGCTGATATAGTCCTCGATAGGCATTCGTGCTGTTCGAGTAGCCCTGCGACTGCCGTGTCTCTGATCCCTTCGGGGGCTGGACAAGACGTCTTCAAGCAATCCTCCTTGGCAGTTTGACCGTCGGAAGAGCAAGCGCTAGGAATTTGCCATGCCGCTTTTTACTTGAGGTTAGGCTCATTTTGGAGAGCCCCGATGAGTCATAACCACTCCGCGCTGGTGTGGGGATGATCTCCGATAGTCTTTCGGGCTTTATATGAGTTACCGTTAAGACCCTGAAGCTAGGAATTTGGCCTTTGCTTCGTTTGCTGGCATTGCGTCTGCTGTATCGGGACGAATGTTGCGGTGGGAACTAGGGATTTTGCCGTGGCTCCATTTGTTTGATGACGTTGCGTCTGCTGTGTCGAGACGAACGTTGGGGTGACATCTTGTCTGCTGTATCGAGACGGACGTCGAGGTTGTCTCTAGGTTGCTGGTGAACCGTCGAGGTTTGGAACTAGGGATTTTGCCGTGGCTCCATTCGTTTAATGACGTTGCGTATGCTGTGTCGAAATGAACGTTGGGGTGACATCTTGTCTGCTGTATTGAGACGAACGTCGAGGTTGTCTCTAGGTTGCTGGTGAACCGTCGAGGTTTGGAACTAGGGATTTTGCCGTGGCTCCATTCGTTTAATGACGTTGCGTATGCTGTGTCGAGATGAACGTTGGGGTGACATCTTGTCTGCTGTATTGAGACGGACGTCGAGGCGGCGACCATTCTGTGCTGGTGCGAGATGATCTCCGGTTGTCTTTCCGGTTTTATATGAGTTACCGTCAAGATGTCGAAGCTAGGAATGTGGCCTTCGCTTCGTTTGCTTTGGTGTGTCCAAATCCTGTTGGAGGAAGAACGTTGGGGTTGACATTTCGTCTGCTGTATCGAGACGAACGTCAAGGTGGTGACCACTCTGTGCTGATGCGAGATGATCTCCGATTGTCTTTCCGGTTTTATGTGAGTTACCGTAAAGACGTTGAAGCTAGGAATATGGCCTTCGCTTCATTTGCTTTGTCATGTCTGAATCCCTGCTGGAGGAAGAACGCTGAGGTTGACATTTCGTCTACTGTATCGAGATGAACGTCAAGGAGGTGACCACTTCATGTGAGATGGTCTCCGATTGTCTTTCCGGTTTTATGTGAGTTACCGTAAAGACGTTGAAGCTAGGAATGTGGCCTTCGCTTCGTTTGTTTACACTGCGTCTGGTTTATTGAGACGAACGCTGAGGTGGAGCTGGGATTTTGCCATCACTCCGCTTTGTTTCGACCATGGGGTCTTTAGTTAACTTTGCATGTACACCCTGCTGGGCGTTACTCCGCTTTGTTTCGACCGTGAGGTCTTTTGTTGACGTTGCATCTGCCTCCAGCCGGACTGCGGAGGAACGGTGCTGTTGACATTGCGTCTACTGTATCGAGACGAATGCTGAGGTGAAGCTGGGATTTTGCCATCGCTCCGCTTGATGGTGTAATATCTGTGTCCTGCTGGAATGAGGAGGCACACCGTTGTTGGCCTCCAGGCTGTAGATGTGGCCATTGAGATTTGGAACTAGAGACTTTGCCATGGTTCCGTTTTGTTGCGATTCTGAGGTCGGTTGTTGACGTCATGTCTGCATCTAGTTGGAGTGAGGAGAAACGCCGTTGGTGATCTCTAAGTTGTCGATGTTGACGTTGAGACCCTGAAGCTCGGGATCTTCGTTTGCTTCATTTGTTGACATCGTGTCTGTAATATTGCGACAAATGTCGAGATTGTCTCTAGGTTGTCTATGAACCGTCGAGATTTGGCTTCGCTTTCTGATGGAGCCTGTTGGGAAGGTATGGTTCCCTCTTTATCTGTGCCCCTGGATTGTATACAGGGATCGATGTAATTTCACCTGTAGGGCAAAAAGTTTCATTCTTTCATTTTTTTTATTTTTTTTTATTTTTTTTTATTCTTTCCGCGATGCTCTATCATTTCAGCTTTTATATCACGAAGGTCGCGATTGCCCAATCATTTTGGCTATTTTTCGCGGTGCCCAATCATTTCGGCTATTTACTTTATTTTTACTCGCTACTTTTTATTGCGAGTTGCCCAATCATTTCGACTGTTTATTTTATTTTTACTCGCTGTTTTTTTTATTGCGAGTTGCCCAATCATTTCGGCTATTTTTCTTTTTACTCGTGCATACATTTTTACTTGCTGATTTTGTTTGCAAGTTGCTCCATCATTTCGGCTATTTCGTATGCAATTTTTTTTTTATGAGTAGGGGATTTGGGATCTGATACCAATCTTGGCATCAGCATCGCTGCGACTGGAATATTGCCAGGAGCGAATCATCATTTGCCGTGAAAGGACTTGGAATTTGATACCGGTTTAGGCATCAGCATCGCTGCAACTGGGATATTGCCAGGAGCGAATCATCATTTGCCATGAAAGGACTTGGAATTTGATACCGATTTAGGCATCAGCATCGCTGCAACTGGAATATTGCCAGGAGCGAATCATTATTTACCGTAAAAGGACTTGGAATTTGATACCGGTCTAGGCATCAGCATCGCTGCAACTGGGATATTGCCAGGAGCGAATCATCATCTGCCATGAAAGGACTTGGAATTTGATACCGATTTAGGCATCAGCATCGCTACAACTGGAATATTGCCAGGAGCGAATCATCATTTGCCTCTGTCGATCCCGAACAAAGGTGGCTTAGTAAACAGGATTAAGGGTCCTATCGGCTAAGGCTTTTGACTTCATGAGCCGTAAGGGTCTCACAAAGGTATTTCTCCCTACAAGTCGTGAGCATCTTGTAGGTGTGTTTTCTCCTTGGGAATCGTGAGGATTCCTAAGTGCATGTTCTCTTATAAGTCGTAAGGATCTTACAAGAGTGTTATCTCCTTATGAGTCGAGAGGACTCACAAGGGTTGTTCACCGTGTGGACATATCCCCAGTCACGGATGGGACTTGGTTAGGGAAATGTTTATTCGCGCCCGTGGATTGTATACAAGGGACAATATAGGACCACTCGTAGGGCAATATTGGAAGTTTGTAGGGGTTTGCTTAAGCACAGGTTTAGGCCTCTGTAACTTAAGACTTTCAAATCTTATGAGCTGTAAGGGTCCCACAAGAGAGTTCTCCTTACGAGTCGTGAGGATCTCGCAAGTGTATTTTCTCCTTAGGAATCGTGGGGATCCCTAAGTGTGTTGTTCCTTTGTGAGTCGTAAGGATCTCACGCAGGTGGTTTCTTCTTACAGGGTCGAGAGGACCCTATAAGTGTTTCTCAACGAGGTTGCGCCCTTTCGGATTTTCACAAACACTCGCCGGTAGTCCTGCTGTTTTTACTCACGGAGCCCTTTCGGGTTTTCATCCGTGCCCATCTTGCTTATGGACATACCGGTTTTTTTTTATTCTTTTTATTTTTATTTTTATTTTTTTTTTACGAGGTCGCGCCCTTTCGGGTTTTCACGAACACTCGCCGGTAGCCCTGCTGTTTTTACTCACGGAGCCCTTTCGGGTTTTCATCCATGCCTGTTTTGCTTATGGACATACCGTTTATCTTTTTTTATTTATTTTTTATATTCTCGTCAGCCTGAGAATGCTGCGGTAGTAGTTTAAAAACATTTCGGTCATTTGCAAGTTTTAGGACATTGCGGTCCATCATTAGTTTAAGGACATCTCGGTCCGTTGTTAGTTTAAGGACGTTTCGGTCCATTGTCGCCGTATTTGAGGCGAATATCTGGTTTATTGACTTTTCGGTCTATGAGTCCTTCTCCAAGAATGAACATGATGCCCCCGACGTATCCATCTTCTTCGGAGCGTGCGGTTGTGGCGGACCCACCTTCCAGTTCTCAAACAGCGCAAACTTGCCCTGTTGGTATTGGTCTTCAACCCAGTTTTTGAAGACGTAGCAGTCCTCGATCAGGTGACCTACTGTTTGGTGGTAAGGGCAATAATTAGGATTATTAACGTCGCCTGGCCGCAACGGACGTTTTGGACCCGGCAGATTAATGAGTCTGTCGCACACTGCCAGCTCGAACAGTCCCCTTGTTTTATCTTGCGGAAACGAGTAAGGACGTTTCAACTTTTCCTGGAGGGATTGTCGCTTGTTGCTTTGGCAAGCAACCGGTCTAGGGTCACCTGATTGTTGTTGAGCGCTGGCAACGAGGGCCTTTTTTCCTTTTCCTTTATTCTTTTTGCTCGGTCCCTTGTTTACGGGGCCGAGATTTTTTTCGAATAGCGTGCGATTACATGGCTAAACGTTCTCGCAGCTTCTCAATTCCTTTATTTTCGAAATAGATTCCCCAAGGGAAAAGTTGGGGATAGCTTCTTCGTCAGAGTCGCTTCCAAAGGTGACAATTTGTGATCTCTTGAAGTCGGCTATATGACAGTCGGCGGCGGCTCTTTTGCGCTCATCTATCGCATTTTTCCGATGTCCACAAGCTTCACACTTTGTCCTGTCGAAGTGTCGCTTTTGAGCGACATATCCTTGCCACCAACAGTTAAAGGATTCGCAGTCTTCGGTAGAATGTATGACCTTCTGATGATATAAACAGAAGTTAGGGTGCATCTCTACCTCAGAGAAAGAATTTTCTTCAGAGGGCGGTAGCTTCATTCCTACTGATAGAGCTTTGGCGAACCATTTCCTCGTCTTGAATTTGTTTTTACCCGCGGTGTGTGGCTTTTGATTTGACGGGAATACCTTGGTTCTTTCCAGTATGGCCATTTCATGCTCTTGATTGGCTTTTGCTTTCAGACGAATTTCATTTAGGAAGGCATCGATCAACTTGTCTGACGGCCGCGGAATTTCTGTTTCAGGGTCCGCCATTGATTTCTCAGAGCAAGGATCCTCCTCATCATCCATCAGTGAATGAGAAATCACATGACAAGTCGCTACGTAGTCTTCGGATTCATCCGATAAGTTTTCTCCATCGTTTTCATCCTCGACGAAAGAACAAGTTGCCCCCGGCGTGTCCGTCTTCTTTGGAGAGTGCGGCTGTGGGGGGTTTACCTTCCAGCTTTCAGACAGCGTGAATTTGCCTTGCAGGTATTGATCCTCGATCCATCCCTTAAAGATGAAACAATCCTCAATCGGGTGACTTACCGTTTGGTGGTAAGGGCAATAATTGGGATTATTAAGATCGCCTGGCTGCGACAGACGCTTTGGACTTGGCAGATTGATGAGTCTGTTACGCACTGCCAGCTCAAACAGTCTTCTCGTTTTATTCTGAGGAAACGAGTAAGGACGTCCTAGCCTCTCTTCGAGGGATGGGAGTGGACGCACGTTGTTTTGGCGAGCGACCGGCTTTGAGTTGCTCGACTGTTGCTGAGCATTGGCGACGATGATCGCTTTTCCTTTCTCATTTCGGGGATCGGGTCTTGGAGGAGACGGTCTATGGCCCATCTGGTCCATTTGGGCTAATTTGTCGATCAAGGCCTGGAAGGTGGTCGGCCTGAAGAACATCATGAATTGCGAGATGGTCGCCTGTGGATCGAGAGTGCCCACAAACATGCCTACCGCAAGTGCCTCTTCTATGCGTTGTTCGCATTTCGACCATAGGTTTCGCCATCGTGTTGCGTATTGGACCCACGTTTCGCCGGGCCTTATCCTGGCATTTATCAGTGCTGTAATCGGGGTGCGTTCATTAGCACTTGCGAATCTTTGTGTAAACAGCAGTTCCATCTCTACAAATGTTTTGACAGAGTCGTTAGGTAGCTCCGAATACCATTCAAAGGCTATTTCTGCTAAGCCGCCGACGAATTGACGTAGCAACAATTTGTCATCGCCTCCAGTATTGCCGCATAAGGCCCTGAATTGAGCGATATGCTGATGCGGATTCCCTGTCCCTTTATATACGTGGAATTTAGGGATCGTATATCCTGGCGGGTAACTGATTTGGTCATACCAGCTCGGATACGGTCGTCCGGTTCTAACAATTTACCCAGCCGCTTCATTCGCCTGATGAACCCGGATCTGCTGGGCTATATATTCGTCTAGGTCAACTTTGGAGATTGCCTCCTCCTTGGCTGTTGATAGAGCCGGCGGAGGATTTGACGTTTCTCCCCTGTCGTCTTCAAGGACGATCGGAGGATCTTCAGCAGGAGGGTCCGGCTGTAACATCATCCCTACCATATCTTTGAAGAGGAGCGCCATCTGTTTTATGTTAGCCGCTTGCTCTGCAGCTTCTTTGTCCCTCTTTTCGAGGACTCTGCGTAAAAAGTCAGCGTCGGTTTCTTGTTCTTGACGCTCATCCGAAGACGTTTCAGAGCTTTCTTTTGGCTCAGTGAGTGCAGCCATTGTAGTCATCATTTCCTGAAGCTTTTGTTGTTGCTCCTGGGCTTTCGTCACGGATCGGTGTGAGCGGTCGGTGGCCCGTAGAAGTGCAGCTTTCCTTCTTTCCAGAAGCCATATAAACAGTGTGCACCACCATGCCCCCAGATTTGGGGCGTTTGTGTTCAGCGCTTTTATGCTTCGCCATGTTCACAGGGGCTTTTTGTGGCCTCCCTTTTTGAGTGATTGGAGTTAAGGGAGCCGTTGTAGTGGGCACCCAAGTAGCTTTTGCTTTTTGTGGTTTGACAGAGTAATCCTTCCCCTGCCGAACCTTCATCTTTTTCTGTCGTCGGAGGCAGTCTTGATCGATCACCGACTTTTGGACCTGTCGCCAGACTTTGTAAATTTTAGAGGACAGCCGTTGAGGGGGCTGCTCTAACTTCTTCTCTAGAGTATCCTCCACAGGTGAAGGAGTTCGTTTCAACATCGCAGTAGGAGAGTTTCTGCGTACCGTATTCAGCAATTCAAAGTTGTTCCCGATTGGAACAGCAGTATCGATCCTCACCATCGAAGCAGACGGAGTTATTCCAGAGGGGGAGTTGCCCCCAGCCTTCCTTACTCGACGCCAGTGGCGACGTCGGGCATGTCGTGCTGATGGGGTTGTTTCCACTATAGGGGTGATCTCCTCATGCCCCTTGTGTTGGTCAGAATATACTGGTACCAGCTTTTTAAAGATCGACGTCCGTTGAACGGGGACGGCCAACTTGTCAGAAGCGGACTTCTGAACATGGGAAGCAACCTTGGTGATTTTGCCAGGAACGGGAGTTAGAATGGCTATCCGCTTCGGGATAACGCCTTCTGGTATGGCGGGCTTCTTCATGAGCCTGCTGGAGCTCTGGCCTAGTCCGTTAAAAACTGAAGCAGTGGAGTTGGACGACCCGTTGAGAGGGGTCGCGACAGTGGTAAGTCGATCGAAGACCGACTTCTTTGGTGCGTTGAAGCTCATTGGTGGGAGCATGGTCCCAAAAAATAGTCCAGTGGTGGCTTGAGCCACCTGCTTCACCGGCATTTTGAAAAAGGAGGCCGCTTGGGGCCCATAAGTCACTCCTCCAGCAATGACGGAGCGAGAGTTATCGCTGCGGGCGGTGCAGTTCGAAGCCATCGATTTTCTGTTTTCTGCATAAAGCAAGACACCAAATCTTAGTACCTTGAATCCACAGGCAATCACAGCAAACCGCGATTTGTTCGCGAACACGACACACGAAGTGTGGAGTGGAAAGAGGAAGAGGTCCCACCGGGCGTGCCAGAATATGTTCCCCTCCGAAAGGCGGCGCACAGGACGTCTGTGCCTGAGATTCGGGGGCAGATGCTAATTGGTTTTATCCGTCTACCTCTCCGAAAATGCCAAGTTGATTTATGGCATCTTGCATCGGAGGTTTAGATGGATGCGGCCGATGTAGCAGACTTCGTCAGATTCCCCCTCAGGGTGAGGGGTTTTTGATTGTGGGGACGCTCTTCCCTGCAGGCGCAAGCCCCTGCAGTTAATTACGCTACCGCATCGCGGTAACAACTTTCTCCTTCTCCAGAATTTCACTTCGTGTCGTGTGTGTTTGTTTTGTTTGTGGTTGCCCGTGGATTGTATACGGAGACTGAGTAATGCCGTCGCCCGTAGGACGTGGATTGGTCCAAATCCGCATTTACTTAGATTTGGGTTTGGTGTTTTTAGTTTAAGGATGCATTAGTCGCGTTGCGGCTAAGATCGACTTAAACGTTCGTCAAGGATACGTTAGTCCTGATTTGGACTAAGATCGACTTGACGTAGTGATTGATTTAATATCTGGCCGTCAGGACTCGTCACCTCTCTGACGTCATTGAGGGATTACAACGACAGGCGTCAGAGGAGTTCAGAGATGTACCCTTGAACCAAAGTTGATTTGGAGTTTTATCGTTTATTTAAATATCTAAGGACACATTAACCGTATTTGGGGCTAAGATCAACTTAGACGGGACCGTTTAGATCCGACAAAAGAGCGTTTGGGCCCTATTGTGCCAGTTTAGGGACGTGGTGGTCCGATATTAGTTTAGGGACATCTCAGTCCATTATTAGTTTAAGGACGTTTCGGTCCAATATTAGTTTAGGGACGTTTCGATCCGATGTTAGTTTAAGAACGTTTCGGTCCAATATTAGTTTAGGGACGTTTCGATCCGATGTTAGTTTAAGAACGTCTCGGTCCAATATTAGTTTAGGGACGTTTCGGTCCGATGTTAGTTTAAGGACGTCTCGGTCCACGAGTTTAAGGACCCCGCAGTCCATATGGGTGTGTGGTCGTTGGGACCCGTCACCTCTTTGACGTCGTTGAGGAATTACAACGATAGATGTCAAAGGAGTTCGGAGATGTACCCTCGAACCAGACGTAAATTGATTTAGGAGAGCCATTTTGCTCAGTCAATTTAATTTAAGGACTTATGGCCACGATTGGGCTAAGTCCATTGCTTTTGCATTTCTTTTTCTTTTATTTGGGCTTTGCCCAAAAGGGATGCAGAGCATCGATTTTATTTGGGCCCAGCCCTTTTATTGCTTTGCAATTTATTCTGACCTGCTAGGACTTTTTGACTTGGGCCTAGCCCTTCAAATAATGCATTGCATTTGTGCAAAGCACCAAGAATCTTTTAGATTCAGGAAAAGAAGTGCAGAGCACTTTTTAATTTCTTGATCCAAATTTAGATCAAAGAAAAGAAAGAAATCTTTTCTTTCTTTCTGTTTCAGAGAACCAGAGGTTCATAGCAAGTGCAAGGCACTATTTTTATTATTTTTATTTATTTATTTATCTATTTATTGAAGATCACTGATCTTGTTTTCTAGATCAATGATCTATTCTTTAAGAGAATTTTCTCTTATCTCAAAGGTTTTTACCTTCCTTTTTATGTTCTCCAGAAATTCTCAAGAGTTCTCTCCTCTTTTTTTTATCCAATTGTCTATATCCTTGAAATGGGGTCTGGGGTCCTTTTTTATAGTGCTCAAAGATCAGTTAAATTTTTTAAACAGATCTTTTCTGAGTGATTCGGGGAATTTTCCCCACCGTTGGATCTTTGATCCAAAGGCCCCTGTTTTACAGAAGAAATCTTCTTGTTTTAACAAGAACAGAAAAGATTTCCTTAAATCTTCATTTTGTTGTTGCGCAACTCACCAGCGCGTGACACGTGTCGCGCAGTAAGGCGCTTGCGCAACAGCGATTGGGCAACTGCGCAGACACGTGTCGCGCAGCCGTGCGCTTGCGCAGTTGCGCTTGCGCAACTGCGCAGACACGTGTCGCGCTGCGGTGCGCTTGCGTTTAAGGATACGTTAGCCGTATTTGAGGCTAAGATCAACTTAAACGTTTGTTAAGGATACGTTAGTCCAGTTTTGACACTAAGATCAACTTAACGGGATCGTTTAGATCCGACAAAAGAGCGTTTGGGCTCTATTGTTCCAGTTTAGGGACATGGTGGTCCATTGACAGTTTAGGGACATGGTGGTCCATTTCCAGTTTAGGGACATAGTGGTCCATGTTCCAGTTTAGGGACGTGGTGGTCCATAGGTAGTTTAAGGACGCATAAGTCCGTGGGTTTAAGGACCCCACAGTCCATATTTTAGTTTAAGGACGCATAAGTCCGTGGGTTTAAGGACCCCACAGTCCGTCTTGATGTGTGGTCGTCGGGACCCGTCACCTCTCTGAAGACGTTGAAGGATTACAACGATAAATATCAGAGGAGTTCAGAGATGTACCCTTGAACCAATGAGTTGGTTGAAAGAACAGATGTGCTCAGTTCAAGATGATTTGAGGACTTATGGCCAGTTTGGGCTAAGTCCAATTATGTTTGAAATATTGGCCCTCTGTTGGTCCATTGAAGGAGAGGCTTTGCCTCTAGAAACTTAGCCAATTGGGCTAAAGCTAGTGTTAAACACTAAAGACCAACAGTGTTGAACACTGGGAATAAGATTAGCAAGTTAGTGTTAAACACTAAAAGATAACCAGTGTTAAACACTAGCAACAGGGCTTTCAAATTAGTGCTAAACACTAAAGCAAATCAGTGTTAAACACTGGTAATCAGAGATTTCAAATTAGTGTTAAACACTAAAGCAAATCAGTGTTAAACACTGGGAACAAAGTCTTCAGATTAGTGTTAAACACTAAGGAGAGAGGGGTCACATGTGGACACGTGAGAGCGCCCTGATTTCCCTTATTTTATTCTGCAGATCAGTGTTTAACTCTTTTAATTCTGACTGCCATCACGTATGAGCACGTGATGGAGGCCCCCACTCTGGTCTGTTAAAATGCTCATTAGGGGTCACGTGGTGACACGTGAGGGTGCCCTAAATATGGAGCCAGATCTCCTTTTGGTTTATCCTCAAATCTGCGAATAAGTGTTAAACACTTTTGTTTTTAGTTTAGAGCATCACGTGTTGGCACGTGATGGAGGCCCACTCTCTGGTCTGTTAGAATGCTCATTAGGGGTCACGTGGTGACACGTGAGGGCGCCCTAAATGTGGAGCCAGATCTCCTTTTAGTTTATCCTCAAATCTGCGAATAAGTGTTAAACACTTTTGTTTTTATTTTAGAGCATCACGTGTTGGCACGTGATGGGGATTTGTGCGCCAATTGTTAAAGCATTTGCTGAAGGGTCACGTGATAACACGTGAGAGCGCCCAAAGCTTTCATTTCCTTTGCTTTTTCTTTCTGCGTTTTGGGAGTCACGTGGGAGCACGTGAGGTGATGCTTCAAAGTTCTTTGCAGGGGATCTTTTCAAGGGTCACGTGGGGGCACGTGACCCTAGTTCTTTTCATGAACAGAGATCTTTTAAGAATTGAATTCTTTATAGGGTTAAATCTTAATTATGATTTTGGAGGAATTAAATTCTTATCGTGAAAGAATTAAATTCTTATTTAGGTTGAAACCCTGATTTCTTTTCAAAGGAATTAAATTCCCAGATATGTAAAAGAATTAAATTCTTGATTAGGGTTAAACCCCAGTTTCATTTTAGGAGGAATTAAACTCCTGTGGGTTTGGGAGAATTAAATTCTCAAAACTCAATTCCCCTTTTAAGTTTAGGATCTGCATGGCAGGATCTCGACCCGATGAGAATTAAATTCTCATCCTATGGGGAGATGTGCTCTGTGCAGATCTTCAACCAGAAGAAGAACTAAGTTCTTTTTTTTATATATAAGAGTTAAACTCTTGGATTTTGAGAATTAAATTCTCTTTTGAAGCCTCTCTTTTCTTACCTAGGGTTTTTCTTTTGCAGAGAATTAAATTCTCCCCTCTTTTCTTTTTTCTCTTGAGAATTAAATTCTCCTCCCTCTGTTTCTTCTCCCAAAAAAATGTAGATCCCCCTTCTCTTCTATTCTTGGCTCCTATTTATAGGAGAAGGAAGAGAATCAATTTGTTTAGCAAATCTCTCATTGAGAGATTTGATTTGTATGTTGAGAGATTTGATTTATATTTATCATTAATCTGGGCCTTTAGATTGTTAAATGAATTTTATTCACCATTGGATTTTAAATCCAAAGATATCCCTTTATTATCTCGGTTAGATTTAGGAGGGAAATCTTTCCAAGTCCATGATTTTTCCATAAATTGGTGATATTTAATCACCCTTGGATCTTTAATCCAACGGTCCCCATAATCCTTTTCCATTTGGAAAGATTTGGAAGCTTTTAGAATTTAATTCTATTAACTGTAAGGCTTTCGAAGCCAGTCACGTGCTGACACGTGGCCCCCAAATTGGTTCCTTTAACAGCCGCTTGTTTATGTTGTTGTTTTAACCATCACGTGTCAACACGTGACCATTGGTCACGTGTAAGCACGTGATACCTCGTTGAGTTATTTTCTGACTTTTAGAATTAAATTCTATTCATTATTTTAGAGGCTTTAAAAACCCATCACGTGTCTGCACGTGACTCATGGTCACGTGTGAGCACGTGATGCCCTATTGGGGTCTTTTCTGAGTTTTTATTATATCTTTTAGCTCCTCCAGCGGGTTCTTAAAGGTCCATCACGTGTGGACACGTGATGCCTCATAACTTTTGATCCCGGATGAATTATGAGACCCATAATATATCGAATCGAAGGCTTTTTCGAGATGCTTCCAATACCATCAGAATTTCATAGTTCTTCCTTCGGGAACTTATCAAAATACAGGCCGGAAGATATTGGTTCGCATTTCCTTAAGCGCATCGCTTCCATTTGATACCTTGGACTCTTCTGCGCAGAAATTTTCGGCGGGAACAAATGCCCCCCACTACTTTGCCCACGTAAGTATATACGTGGGTGAAGTAGTGCAAAGTAATGCATAACGTATGACCAGTTTCGGATTGGTAGATTACTTTCAGAATCTTGATCTGAGAAGATAACGAGCGGACACAAGCGTCGTCATTTATCATTGACTCAGATCTCGACTCTTAAGAGATATAGTTCCAAACCCTTAACTCCATGAGCCGCACCCCTCTATCTCTTCATATCTTACTCTGGCGTGAAGTAGTTTATATGCTCATGAGTAGCTTTTCCGTTTCAGTGGCATGTAGCTTTGGCGAGTCTGGCTCATAGATGGTCCATATTGACCTCTTTGCAGGGCGGTGATGGCTTAGGAGACAGGATTAGGATCTGCCACCTAAGATTTTTCAACTTTATGAGCCGTGAGTGTCTCATAAAGACTTTTCTCCCTACGAGTCGAGAGGATCCCGCAGGTGTATTTTCTCCTTAGGGGTCGTGAGGACTCCTAAGTGTGTTTTCTCTTGAAAATCGTAAGGATCTCACAAAAGAATTTTCCCTCTTACGAGTCGATAGGACCCGTAAGCGGTTGTTTCCCTCCTTGTCGAGATTCAACTTTGGAGAGTGTGACCCGTGGATAGTATGCAAGAGACCGTTTTGGATCACCTTGCAGGGCCCCAGTGCTTAGGAAACAGGTTTTTTAATCCCTACTGCCTAAGGCTTTATCTCACGAGTCGAGACAAATCGAGAAGTTCTCGCAAAGACATCAATTTCCTCACGAGTCGAAACGGATCGAGCAGATCTCGCAAGAATATCCTAACGTCACAGTTAACCTCTGCTCTTTACGACAGAAGTCCGTTAGGGTCTGTGGTACTTAGGGTTTTGGCCGTCGTACCGTCGCATCAGCTGATATATTCCTCGATAGGCAATCGTGCAGTTCGAGTAGCCCTGCGACTGCCGTGTCTCTGATCCCTTCGGGGGCTGGACAAGACGTCTTCAAGCAATCCTCCTTGGCAGTTTGACCGTCGGAAGAGCAAGCGTTAGGAATTTGCCATGCCGCTTTTTACTTGAGGTTAGGCTCGTTTTGGGGAGCCCCGATGAGTCATAACCACTCCGCGCTGGTGTGGGATGATCTCCGATAGTCTTTCAGGCTTTATATGACTTGCCGTTAAGACCCTGAAGCTAGGAATTTGGCCTTTGCTTCGTCTGCTGGCATTGCGTCCTCTGTATCGAGACGAATGTTATGGTTGTCTCTAGGTTGCTGGTGAACCGTCGAGGTTTGGAACTAGGGATTTTGCCGTGGCTCCTTTTGGTGATGTCGCGTCTGCTGTGTCGAGACGAACGTCGAGGTAGTGACCGCTCCGCGGTGGTGCGAGGTGATCTCCGATTGTCTTTCAGGCTTTATATGACTTGCCGTTAAGACCCTGAAGCTAGGAATTTGGCCTTTTGCTTCATTTGCTGGCATTGCGTCCTCTGTATCGAGACGAATGTCGTGGTTGTCTCTAGGTTGCTGGTGAACCGTCGAGGTTTGGAACTAGGGATTTTGCCGTGGCTCCTTTTGGTGATGTTGCGTCTGCTGTATCGAGACGAACGTCGAGATGGTGACCACTCCGCACTGGTGCGAGATGATCTCCGATTGTCTTTCAGGCTTTATATGACTTGCCGTCAAGACCCTGAAGCTAGGAATTTGGCCTTCGCTTCGTTTGCTTTGGCGCGTCCGAATCCTGTTGGGGGAAGAACGCTGGGGTGACATTTCATCTGTTGTATCGAGACGATCGTCGAGGTGGTGACCACTCCGCGCTGGTGTGAGATGATCTCCGATTGTCTTTCAGGCTTTATATGACTTGCCGTCAAGACGTATGAAGCTAGGAATTTGGCCTTCGCTTCGTTTTCTTTGGCGCGTCCGAATCCTGCTGGGAGAAGAACGCTGGGGTGACAATTCATCTGCTGTATCGAGATGAACGTCGAGGTGGTGACCACTCCATGCGGGATGATCTCCGGTGGTCTTTCAGGCTTTATATGAGTTGCCGTTAAGACGTATGAAGCTGGGAATTTGGCCTTCGCTTCATTTGCTTTGGCGCGTCCGAATCCTGCTGGGGGAAGAACGCTGGGGTGACATTTCATCTGCTGTATCGAGACGATCGTCGAGGCGGTGACCACTCCACGCTGGTGTGAGATTATCTCCGATTGTCTTTCAGGCTTTATATGACTTGCCGTCAAGACGTATGAAGCTTGGAATTTGGCCTTCGCTTCGTTTGTTTTGGCGCGTCCGAATCCTGCTGGGGGAAGAACGCTGGGGTGACAATTCATCTGCTGTATCGAGATGAACGTCAAGGTGGAGCTGGGATTTTGCCGCCGCTCTGCTTTGTTTTGACCGTGAGGTCTTTTGTCGGCGTTGTATCCGTATCCTGCTGGACTGTGGAGGAACGCCGTCATTGACATTGCGTCTGCTGTATCGAGACGAATGCTGAGGTGGAGCTGGGATTTTGCCGTCACTCCGCTTGTTTCGACCATGGGGTCTCTTGTTGACGTTGCTTCTACATCCTGCTGGACTGCGAAGGAATGCCGTTGTTGACATTGCGTCTGCTGTATCGAGACGAATGCTGAGGTGAAGCTGGGATTTTGTCGTCGCTCCGCTTTGCTGACCATGGGGTCTTTCGTCGATGTTGCATCTGCATCCTGCTGGACTGCGGAGGAACACCATCGTTGACATCTCGTCTGCTGTAAAGAGACGAATGCTGAGGTGGAGCTGGGATTCTGCCGTCACTCCGCTTTGTTTCGACCATGAGGTCTTTTGTTGACGGTACATCTGCGTCCTGCTGGGCTGCGAAGGAACGTTGTTGTTGACATCTCGTCTGCTGTAACGAGACGAATGCTGAGGTGGAGCTGGGATTTCACCGTCACTCCGTTTGATGGTGTAACGTCTGTGTCCTGCTGGAATGAGGAGGCACGCCGTTGTTGGTCTCCAGGCTGTAGATGTGGCCATTGAGATTTGGAACTAGGGACTTTGCCATGGTTCCGTTTCGTTGCGACTCTGAGGTCGATTGTTGACGTCACGTCTGCATCTGGCTGGAGTGAGGAGAAACGTCGTTGGTGATCTCTAGGTTGTCGATGTTGACGTCGAGACCCTGAAGCTCTGGATCTTCCTTTTGCTTCGTCTGTTGACATTATGTCTGCGATATTGCGACAGATGTCGAGGTTGTCTCTGGGTTGTCTATGAACCGTCGAGATTTAGCTTCGCTTTCTGGCGGAGCCTGTTGGGAAGGTATGGTTCCCTCTTTATTTGTGCCCCTGGATTGTATACAGGGATCGATGTGATCTCACCTGTAGGGCAAAAAGTTTCATTCTTTCATCATTTTTTTATTCTTTCCGCGATGCTCTATCATTTCAGCTTTTATATCGCGAAGGTCGCTATTGCCCCATCATTTCGGCTATTTTTCGCGGTGCCCAATCATTTCGGCTATTTATTTTATTTTTACTCGCTGCTTTTTATTGCGAGTTGCCCAATCATTTCGGCTATTTATTTCATTTTTACTCGCTGCTTTTTATTGCGAGTTGCTCCATCATTTCGGCTATTTTGCATGCATACATTTTTACTTGCTGCTTTTTATTGCAAGTTGCCCCATCATTTCGGCTATTTCGTATGCACGTGTGGCTCGCTGATTTTTTTATCGCGAGTGTAGAACTTGGAATCCGGTGCCAATCTCAGCATCAGTATTGCTACAACTGGAATATTGCTAGGAGCGAATCATCATTTGCCATGAAAGGACTCGGAATTTGATACCGGTTCAGGCATCAACATCGCTACCACTGGAATATTTCCAGGAGCGAATCATCATTTGCCTCTGTCGATGTCGAACAAAGGTGGCTTAGCGAACAGGGTTAAGATGCTGTCGACTAAGGCTTTTGACTTCATGAGCCGTAAGGGTCTCACAAAGGTATTTCTCCCTACAAGTCATGAGGATCTCGTAGGTGTGTTTTCTCCTTGGGAATCATGAGGATTCCTAAGTGCATGTTCTCTTGTAACTCATAAGGATCTTACAAAAGGGTTTTCTCCTTATAAGTCGAGAGGACTTACAAGGGTTGTTCACCATATGAACATATCCCTAGTCACGGATGGGACTTTTTTAGGGAAATGTTTATTCGCGCCCGTGGATTGTATACAAGGGTCAATATTGAGCCACTTGTAGGGCAATATCGAAGGTTGTGGGGGTTGCTTAAGAACATGTTCAGGTCTCTGTAACTTAAGACTTTCAAATCTTATGAGCCGTGAGGGTCCCATAAGAGAGTTCTCCTTGCGAGTCGTGAGGATCTCGCAAGTGTAATTTCTTCTTAAGAATCGTAGGGATCCTTAAGTGTTTCGCTCCCTTGTGAGTCGTAAGGATCTCACACGGGTGATTTCTCCTTACAAGGTCGAGAGGACCCTGTAAGTGTCTTTTAACGAGCTTGTGCCCTTTCGGGTTTCCACAAACACTCGCCGGTAGTCCTGCTGTTTTTACTCACTGAGCCCTTTCGGGTTTTCATCCGTGCCCATTTTGCTTATGGACATACCATTTTCCTCTTTTTTTTATTCTTTTTATTCTTTTTTCTAACGAGGTTGCGCCCTTTCGGGTTTTCACAAACACTCGCCGGTAGCCCTGTTGTTTTTACTCACGGATCCCTTTCGGGTTTCATCCGTGCCCATTTTGCTTATGGACATACAGTTTTTTTTGTTTTGTTTTTTTTTAACCACGCCAGCCTGAGGACGCCGCGGGTTGATAGTAGTTTAACGACGTTTTGGTCATCAGCCAGTTTTAGGACATAGTGGTCCACCGTCGCCGTATTTGAGGCGAATATCTAGTTTACTGACTTTTCGGTCTATGGGGCTTTCCCTATGAATGAGCATGATGCCCCCGGCATATCCATCTTTCTCGAGGCATGTGGTTGTGGCGGGCTCACCTTCCAGTTTTCGGACAGCGCGAGTTTGCCTTGTTGGTATTGGTCTTCAACCCAGTTTTGGAAGACGTAGCAATTTTCGAGTGGGTGGCCCATTACTCTGTGGTAGGGACAATAGTTAGGATTGTTAACGTCACCTAGCTGCAACGGACGTTTTGGATCTGGCAGAGTGATGAGCTCGCTGCACACTGCTAGCTCGAACAATCTCTTTGTTTTATCTTTGGGAAACGAGTAAGAACGTTTCAACTTCTCATTGAGGTATCGCGGCTTGTTATTTTGACGACAAAACGGTCTCAGGTTACTCGGCTGTTGTTGAGCGTTGGCGACGAAAGTCGCTTTTCCATTCCCCTTATCCCTTTTGTTCGATCCCTTGTTTGCGGGTTCGAGATTCTTTTCGGGTAGCGTGCGATTGCGCAGCTGAACGTTCTCGCAGCTCTTCTTTTCTTCCTCTTTTCCTGAGGTGGGTTTTTTGAAGAGAGGGCTGAGAGTCATTTCTTCTTCAGAATTGCTCCCGAAGGTGAGAGCTTGCGATCTTCTGCCGTCAACCATGTAACCGTTGCCGGCAGTTTTCATATGCTCATTTGTCGTGCTCTGTTTCCGACGAGCTTCGCGCTTCAATCGCTGAACGTGCTGCCGGTGAGCAACGTATCCCTGCCACCAGTTTTTAAAGGCATTGTATTCTTCAGTAGGGTGTGCAATCTTCTGATGATATAAGCAGAAGTTAAGATGCATGTCCGCTTCATCAAGATATATATCGGTGGGAGAATTTCCACTGAAAGAGGGGTGCTTCATTCCCATCGATATGGCTTTGGCGAATCTTTTCCTCATCTTGAACCTGCTTTTATTTGCGGCGGATGTACTTTGATCCGGTGGGAGTGTTTCGGCCCTTTCATCTAGTCGCCGGTGTTTGGTTTTCTCGAATATGGCCATCTCGCGCTCTCGATCAGCTTTGCTTTTAAGACGGGCTTCGTTCAGGAATGCATCAATCATTTCGTCTGATGGTCCTAGAAGTTCTGGCTCAGGATCTGCCCCCAGCTTCTCTGTGTAAGGAGCTCCTTCGTCGTTTATCAACGAGTGAGAGATCACATAGCAGCTTGCCACATAATCTTCAGATTCATCCGACGAGTCTTCTCCATTGTCATCATCTCCGTCCTTAATGACGTGGCTGAGAAATTCTTGGCGTGTGATTGGAGTCCGCGCTTTTTGATTGTATTCTTCCAACGCGTCAATCTGCTTTTGCATGTCCGTGCACTTGTCACTAGGCTTCACGGGCTTTTCGGTCTTCTTCTTCGACAACTTTGACGGCTGAGTGTGAGCGCTTTGGCTATCATCACCGATCTTTGGAATTGGGCGCGGTTTCAGCATCCCCTCGATGATTTGAGGTTCGAGCGGGTTCTTCCATCTGACCGCCGGGCGCGTATGAAGATCACTCAGCATCCTTTTGGTTTTGGATGAAAGCACGACCTCCCATGGGGCTTCTTCAACAAAAGAACAAGTTGCCCCCGGTGTGTCTGTCGTCTTAGGAGTGTGCGGTTGTGGTGGGTTTACTTTCCACTTCTTAGACAGCGCAAACTTGCCTTGTAGGTACTGATCCTCGATCCATCCCTTAAAAACGAAGCAATCCTCGATCGGGTGGCTTACCGTTTGGTGGTAAGGGCAATAATTAGAATTGTTGACATCGCTTGGCTGCAACGGACGTTTTGGATCCGGCAGATTGATGAGTCTGTTGCGCACTGCCAGTTCGAACAGTTTCCTCGTTTTATCCTGGGGAAATGAGTAAGGACGTCTCAGTCTCTCCTCGAGGGATGGGCGTGGACGCACGTTGTTTTAGCGAACAACTGGCTTTAAGTTGCTCGGCCGTTGCTGAGTATTGGCAACGAATGTTGCTTTCCCTTTGCCCTTTTTATTCCAAGGCTCTGTCTTTGAAGAGGAAGGCCTATGGCCCATCTGGTCTATTTGGACCAGCTTGTCAATCAAGGCCTGGAAGGTGGTCGGCTTGAAGAACATCATGAACTGGGAGATGGCCGCTTGAGGGTCAAGAGTGCCCACGAACATGCCCACCGCCGGCGCTTCTTCGATCCGTTGTTCGCACTTCGACCATAAGTTTCGCCACCGTACTGCGTATTGGACCCACGTTTCGCCTGGTCTTATCCTGGCATTAATCAATGCTGTTATCGGGGTGCGTCCACTAGCACTCGCGAATCTCTGTGTAAACAGCAGCTCCATCTCCGTAAATGTCTTGAAAGAGTCATTTGGAGTTCAGAGTACCACTCAAATGCCGTTTCCGACAGGCTGCCAACAAACTGGCGGAGCAGCAATTTATCATCACCTCCAGTGTTGCCGCACATGGCTCTAAATTGAGCGACGTGCTGATGCGGATTTCCCGTTCCCTTATATACGTGGAACTTAGGGATCGTATATCCCGGCGGGTAACTAATTTGGTCATACCATCCCGGGTAGGGTCGTCCGGTTCTAGCAATTTGCCCAGCCGCTTCATTTTCCTGGTGAGCTCGTATTTGCTGAGCTATATGGTCATCCAGTGCGGCCTTGGAAATGGTTTCTTCCTTGGCTGCTGAAAGAGCCGGAGGAGGATTCGATGTCTCTCCTTTGTCATCTTCAAGGACAATCGGAGGATCTTCAGCAGGAGGATCTTGCTGGATCATCATCCCTACCATATCTTGGAAGAGAAGCGCCATTTGTTTTATGTTAGCCGCTTGCTCTGCGGCTTCTTTGTCCTTCTTTTCGAGGACTCTGCGTAAGAAGTCAGCATCAGTTTCTTGTTCGTGACGCTGCTCTGATGATGCCTCTGGGATTTCTTTTGGCTCGGTAAGTGCGGCCATTGTAGTCAGCATCTCTTGAAGCTTCTGCTGTTGCTGTTCTTGAGCTTTTGTCACGGATCGGGTGAGCGGTCGGTGACCCGTCGAAGCACGGCTTTCCTCCTTTCCGGAAGCCATATAAACGATGTGCAGCACCATGCCCCCAGACTTGGGGCGTTTGTGCTCTGCGCTTTTACGGTTCGCCATGTTCACAGGGGCCTTTTGCGGCCTCCTTTTCTTTTGAGTGATTGACGTTGAGGGAGCCGTCGCAGTGGGTACCCGAGTAGCTGTTGCTTTTTCTGGTCTGACAGAGTAGTCTTTCTCCTGCCGAATTTTCATCTTTTTCTGTCGGCGGAGATAGTCTTGATCCATCGCGGAGTTTGGACTTGACGCCAGACCTTGTAAATTTCAGAGGATAGCCATTGAGAGGACTGTTCTGGCTTGGCTTCTGCAACATTTCCCACCGAAGGAGGGGATCTTTTTAGTACGGCGGTAGGAGAGTTTCTGCGCACCGTGTTCAGCAATTCAAAGCTGTTCCCGATTGGAACAGTAGCATCGGTCTCCACCGTTGGAGCGGGTGGAGTAAGTCCAGACGGAGAGATGTCCCCAGCCTTTCTTACTCGGTGTCAGTGATGACGTCGAGCATGTCGTGCGGATGAGATCACCTCCATTGTTGGATAAGCTTCTTCATGCCCCCTCTGAGCAGGGGAAGCAGCTTTGAGGACCTCGCCTGGAGCAGCAACCAGAATGGCCAGCCTTGTAAAAACTGACTTCTTGGAAGGAGGAGCATTTCCCATGATTTCGTCCGCTTGAGCCGGGATAGCTATCCGCTTTGGGATGGCAGCTTCGGGTATCGCGGGTTTGCAGACGTTCTGGCCCAGTCTGTTGAAAACTGAGGTATTGAAACTGGGCGACCCGTTGAGAGGGGTCGCGGCAGTGGTAAGCCGATCAAAAACCGACTTCTTTGGGGCTTCTTTCAACGTCATTGTGGCATTGAAGCTCAACGGTGGGAGCATGGTCCCGAAGAATAATCCAGTGGTGTCCTAAGTTACCTGCTCCACTGGCATCTTAAAAAGGGAGGCCGCTTGGGGCCCATAAGTCACTCTTCCAGCAAGGACCGACCGAGAGTTGCAGTTGAAGGAAGTGCAGTTCGAAGCCATTGATCTTCTGTTTTCTGCACGGAGCAAGACACCAAATCTTAGTACCTCGAATCCACAGGAAACCACAGTAAACCGCAATTCGTTCGTGAACACGACACACGAAGTGTGGAGTGGAAAGAGGAAAAGGTCCCACCGGGCATGCCAGAATCTGTTCCCCTCCGAATGGCGGCCAAGACATGGAATGCCTTGCCTGAGATTCGGGGCAGATGCTATATGGTTTTATCCGTCCACCTCTCCGAAGATGCCAAGTTGATTTATGGCACCGTGTATCGGAGGTTTAGACGGATGCGGCCGATGTAGCAGACTTCGTCAGATTCCCCCTCGTTTAAGGGGTTTTTGATTGTGGGGACGCTCTTCCCTGCAGGCGCAAGCCCCTGCAGTTAATTACGCTACCGCATTGCGGTAACAACTTTCTCCTTCTCCAGATGGTCACTTCGTGTCGTGGGTGTTTGTTTTGTTTGTGGTTGCCCGTGGATTGTATACGGAGACTAACTTATGTCGTCGCCCGTAGGACGTGGATTAGTCCAAATCCGTATTTTCTTAGATTTGGTTTTGGGGTTTTGGTTTGAGGATACGTTAGCCATATTTGAGGCCAAGATCAACTCAAACGTTTGTTAAGGATACGTTAGTCTAGTTTGAGACTAAGATCAACTTAACGGGATCGTTTAGATCCGACAAAAGAACGTTTGGGTTCTATTGTTCCAGTTTAGGGACATGGTGGTCCATTGAATATATGGCCGTCGGGACCCGTCACCTCTCTGACGACGTTGAAGGATTACAACGACAGATATCAGAGGAGTTCAGAGATGTACCCTTGAACCAAAGTTAGTTGGGAGACCTGTAGTCCAATTTGGGACTAAAGTCTGTTTGAGGGTTTAAGGATACGTTAGCCGTATTTGAGGCTAAGATCAACTTAAACGTTTGTTAAGGATACGTTAGTCCAGTTTTGACACTAAGATCAACTTAACGGGATCGTTTAGATCCGACAAAAGAGCGTTTGGGCTCTATTGTTCCAGTTTAGGGACATGGTGATCCATTTCCAGTTTAGGGACATAGTGGTCCATGTTCCAGTTTAGGGACGTGGTGGTCCATAGGTAGTTTAAGGACGCATAAGTCCGTGGGTTTAAGGACCCCACAGTCCGTATTTTAGTTTAAGGACGCATAAGTCCATGGGTTTAAGGACCCCACAGTCCGTCTTGATGTGTGGTCGTCGGGACCCGTCACCTCTCTGAAGACGTTGAAGGATTACAACGACAAATATCAGAGGAGTTCAGAGATGTACCCTTGAACCAATGAGTTGGTTGAAAGAACAGATGTGCTCAGTTCAAGATGATTTGAGGACTTATGGCCAGTTTGGGCTAAGTCCAATTATGTTTGAAATATTGGCCCTCTGTTGGTCCATTGAAGGAGAGGCTTTTCCTCTAGAAACTTAGCCAATTGGGCTAAAGCCAGTGTTAAACACTAAAGACCAACAGTGTTGAACACTGGGAATAAGATTAGCAAGTTAGTGTTAAACACTAAAAGATAACCAGTGTTAAACACTAGCAACAGGGCTTTCAAATTAATGTTAAACACTAAAGCAAATCAGTGTTAAACACTGGTAATCAGAGATTTCAAATTAGTGTTAAACACTAAAGCAAATCAGTGTCAAACACTGGGAACAAAGTCTTCAGATTAGTGTTAAACACTAAGGAGAGAGGGGTCACGTGTGGACACGTGAGAGCGCCCTGATTTCCCTTATTTTATTCTGCAGATCAGTGTTTAACTCTTTTAATTCTGACGGCCATCACGTGTGAGCACGTGATGGAGGCCTCCGCTCTGGTCTGTTAGAATGCTCATTAGGGGTCACGTGGTGATACGTGAGGGCGCCCTAAATGTGGAGCCAGATCTCCTTTTGGTTTATCCTCAAATCTGTGAATAAGTGTTAAACACTTTTGTTTTTATTTTAGAGCATCACGTGTTGGCACGTGATGGAGGCCCCCTCTCTGGTCTGTTAGAATGCTCATTAGGGGTCACGTGGTGACACGTGAGGGCGCCCTAAATGTGGAGCCAGATCTCCTTTTGGTTTATCCTCAAATCTGCGAATAAGTGTTAAACACTTTTGTTTTTATTTTAGAGCATCACGTGTTGGCACGTGATGGGGATCTGTGCGCCAATTGTTAAAGCATTTGCTGAGGGGTCACGTGATAACACATGAGAGCGCCCAAAGCTTTCATTTCCTTTGCTTTTTCTTTCTGCGTTTTGGGAGTCACGTGGGAGCACGTGAGGTAATGCTTCAAAGTTCTTTGCAGGGGATCTTTTCAAGGGTCACGTGGGGGCACGTGACCCTAGTTCTTTTCATGAACAGAGATCTTTTAAGAATTGAATTCTTTATAGGGTTAAATCTTAATTATGATTTTGGAGGAATTAAATTCTTATCGTGAAAGAATTAAATTCTTATTTAGGTTGAAACCCTGATTTCTTTTCAAAGGAATTAAATTCCCAGATATGTAAAAGAATTAAATTCTTGATTAGGGTTAAACCCCAGTTTCATTTTAGGAGGAATTAAACTCCTATGAGTTTGGTAGAATTAAATTCTCAAAACTCAATTCGCCTTTTAAGTTTAGGATCTGCATGGCAGGATCTCGACCCGATGAGAATTAAATTCTCATCCTATGGGGAGATGTGCTCTGTGCAGATCTTCAACCAGAAGAAGAACTAAGTTCTTTCTTTTTATATAAGAGTTAAACTCTTGGATTTTGAGAATTAAATTCTCTTTTGAAGCCTCTCTTTTCTTACCTAGGGTTTTTATTTTGCAGAGAATTAAATTCTCCCCTCTTTTCTTTTTTCTCTTGAGAATTAAATTCTCCTCCCTCTGTTTCTTCTCCCAAAAAAAAGTAGATCCCCCTTCTCTTCTATTCTTGGCTCCTATTTATACGAGAAGGAAGAGAATCAATTTGTTTAGCAAATCTCTCATTGAGAGATTTGATTTGTATGTTGAGAGATTTGATTTATATTTATCATTAATCTGGGCCTTTAGATTGTTAAATGAATTTTATTCACCATTGGATTTTAAATCCAAAGATATCCCTTTGTTATCTCGGTTAGATTTAGGGGGGAAATCTTTCCAAGTCCAAGATTTTTCCATAAATTGGTGATATTTAATCACCCTTGGATCTTTAATCCAACGGTCCCCATAATCCTTTTCCATTTGGAAAGATTTGGAAGCTTTTAGAATTTAATTCTATTAATTGTAAGGCTTTCGAAGCCAGCCACGTGCTGACACGTGACCCTTGGTCACGTGTGAGCACGTGACCCCCAAATTGGTTCCTTTAACAGCCGCTTGTTTATGTTGTTGTTTTAACCATCACGTGTCAACACGTGACCATTGGTCACGTGTAAGCACGTGATACCTCGTTGAGGTATTTTCTGACTTTTAGAATTAAATTCTATTCATTATTTTAGAGGCTTTAAAAACCCATCACGTGTCTGCACGTGACCCATGGTCACGTGTGAGCACGTGATGCTCCATTAGGGTCTTTTCTGAGTTTTTATTATATCTTTTAGCTCCTCCAGCGGGTTCTTAAAGGTCCATCACGTGTAGACACGTGATGCCTCATAACTTTTGATCCCGGATGAATTATGAGGCCCATAATATATCGAATCGAATGCTTTTTCGAGATGCTTCCAATACCATCAGAATTTAATAGTTCCTCCTTTGGGAACTTAATAAAATTCAGGCCGGAAGATATTGGTTCGCATTTCCTTAAGCGCATCGCTTCCATTTGATACCTTGGACTCTTCTGCGTAGAAATTTTCAGCGGGAACAATTCCATTTCGAGTTGGCCAATCAACTGAGACGTTAGCAAAGAAGTATATGGAGGTGAGCATAAATATAAAGTAAGATTTAAACCCTTCAAGATGTACCATTTTTTATACCCATAAACTCATGCAGGAGATCGTAAAATTAAATAGAGTACCTATTTGCATCGTCTCCGATCGTGATACAAGATTCCGATCACAATTTTGGCAGTCTGCAAGCTAGCCTAGGAACGAGTCTGAATTTTAGTATGGTGTATCATCCACAAATAGACGGACTGTCAGAGCTAACAATTCAGATTCTGGAAGACATGCTAAAAGCCTGTATGTTAGACTTCGGAGGTTCATAGGAAGATCACCTACACCTTGTGGAGTTTTCATACAACAACAGTTATCAGGCATGCATTGGGATGGCACCATTCGCAGTACTCTACGGACGGAAGTGTCTTTCCCCACTGAGTTGGGACGACGTTGGAGACCGCGAACTCCTTAGACCAGAGATGATCGTGGTAACTGTAGACGTAGTTCGCACGATCAGGGAAAGAATGCGCGTCGTCCAAGACCGACAGAAGTATTAAGCAGATATCAAGCGCCGACACCTAGAGTTCCAACCTGTAGACCATGTATTCCTGAAGATCTCTCCAAACAGAGGAGCGATCCATTGTGGCCAGAGGGGCAAACTCAGTCCAAGATACATAGGACTGTTCGACATACTCGAACGAGTTGGAGAAGTAGCATACCGTTTAGCACTACCACTCTCATTGAAAGGAGTGCACAATGTGTTCTACATATCCTAACTACGACGATATGTGAGTGACCCCTACCACATACTTGATCACTCAGAGCTCACAGTACAAACTGACTTAACCTGCAAGCAACAACTAGTTGAGATCCTGGACCGAAAGGTGAAGACATTGCGAAAAAAGGAAGTAAACTTGGTTCGAGTGATGTGGAGAAAGGATTCATCAGGAGAATCAACTTTGGAAAGAGAAGAGGATATGCGTGCATAATACCCTTACTTATTTGAAAATTAGTCCCTATGTAATTGTAAATTTCGAGGACGAAATTTTTATACGGAGGGTAGAATGTAACGACTCTGAAATCACTGTACAGAAAATTCTTGTTATTGTACAGAAAAGGGTATTACAGCCTATGTAAGAGTTATAAGTTAGATTTGTTTAATAAAAACAAGAATCGACTTGTAACTCATTGGTAAACCCTCTACAATGCCGTGGCGTAGCCTGTGTGTTCGATTCCCATCAGACACAATTATTTTTTCTGATTTTTCTTTTTAATTTTTGGAAGCCCAAGAGTTGCGCGTGCAATACACAAAGAAATGAAAAGTTTCAGAAAAATCAAACATGCGCAAAATGGAGTAAACACAGAAATACCCACGTGGCACAAATCTTGAGGCAGAACCTCGAGATCCGACCGTCCAAATTTCCCTATGGGCCGACGCCGACGGTCTGATGAGCTCCAATGGGCTCCGTGCTTTGCACACTTGTCCCTTCAGCTCCCCTTAACTCCTCTGCACTATTTGATTTCCATGGAATCAAACAGAGACCCTTCATTTCACTATTTAACATCTTTTTAATGCTTTTTAATCCAAATTTTTAATTTCCAAACCCTAATTCTTCACTATAAATACCACCCCATGCCTTAGCTCTTCACCATTCTGAAATTCTAGCAAAAATTCTCTAAAAACTTCTAAGTGCTAAGTGGAGTTAAATCCCTTAAGTGGAGTAGCGAGCCAAACTCGACGACCGGAGTATCTCCGACGAAACCACAACCCCCAAGAGTTTCTTCAACCTCTTCTTAGTCATATAAAAATAGTAAGTCCTTTCATCCCTCTCTCTTTCTATCTCAAACCAATTTTTAAAACGAACCGACAAAAGACGAGTTATATCCGATACCGCTTTCTTTTTAACCTTTGCAAGCCATGTGATAAGCAAACGAGATCAAACTAACATGCTAAAATAATCCTAACCTTATTCACATCAATTAGTTTTTAGTTTTTAATATGTAACGAACATATAACAAACTTTTTCAGTAAAATACCATGAACTTTAGTATCGCCCTCTCATCGATAATTAGTTTAAATACCTTTAGAAAAACTTCACGGGGTAACGACCTACCCCATAAGCACACCATGGTTCCATAGCACAGTATTCTAGATCTATGGCTAAGTTAAAGAAATAAGTTTTTTATTAAAATACTACACCGTTTCAAAACGGGTTTCTTTAAATCGGTATTTCGAAGTCCTTGGCAATTACGCCTCTACAACTCTCGTTAGAGAACCCGCTAATGGATGGTGCGGATTATCGCACATCTTTGGGACAGTAGAGCGAGATGCAGAACTCCTCACGAAGTATTCGGTCTCGAAAGGAATAAAAATACGGTTTTTTAAGAAACGCGACTTTTTCAAATAAAAAACTAATTTTTAGGAAAATTATATAAAAAGTTATGAAATCTGTATTTTCAATAAAAACAAATTCAGAAACTATATTTTAAAATAAAAGATTAAAAATTGTAAATAAAATACTATCAAGTTTCCAAAAGTAGTAGTTTTCATAAAAATACCACAAACTTTCAAAATGCTAGGTTGTATCATTAAAATACCCCGATAATTAAAATACATGCTCATGAAAACCCTAATGTTATAAATCACTCTCGAGATTTATTTTGAACTATATTAAAATATTTTTCATAAAACCCTCTCGAGATATGCAAACAATATTTTAAGGATCTTAGATAAATATAGGTTTAAGCGGGATCAATTCTCTTGAGCCCCAGAGAGCCGGAGAAAGTGAGTACTTGCCTATTTAGGTTAGACAATTTAACGGAGTTATCAATGGTAATTGTGTTGGAAAAATACACAAATACTGTCGTCCATGTGCAGCAGTTGCTGATTTCTCATGAACATAAGAGTTTAACAATTTACATCAATTCACATGAAAGGACATGAACTCAAATCCAAACTCAAATCTAAACTTGAACTTGAACTCGAATACAAACTCAAACCCTAATCTAAACCCGAATATGAAATCGAATCCAATCTACTCGAACCAACTTGACTCGAACCCAGATTGCAATTGTCATGACTCGCACATTACTCGACTCACTCGATTACAATTTACACCTTTTGCAATCTAGGGTTTCGATCAAGAAATATCAATCAATCAAATTAGATAAGCATATTAACCAGTGATAATATATTATACATGGGGTGCTTGGGATAGTTTCTTGTGTGAATTCAACGGAATTTCAGGAGTCCCGTATTAACCTCTTTTTTTATTTTACTCGAATATCAGTCGGTTTGACTCATCCACAGCCTAGAGCTCCGCCACTAACACATGAAATGGGCCCATGTTTCCTTGCTCCTAGGGCCCCACTCTTAAGCTCGTGAATACTTCTATGGCTGCGTTGATATTTATACTTGGAACTTAACGTTAACATAATGATCATCTAGAGACCTATAGTATATATTTACCCATGATCATATACTCTTACTCGTCATATTCATATATATATATATATATATATATATATATATATATATATATATATATATATATATATATTCTACTCTTTTCATTTTCTTTACTCTTACCTATTCTTGGGACTTACCGAGCGCTAGTTCGCCCACGGGCATTCTATCTATTTTTCTTCTCTTGGAATGTTCGTCAGGTACTGTTGAGACGAAAGAAGTTGAAGCTACAGAGGAGAACTACGACCAGATAGCTACTCAGGGCAAGCTCAGCTTCTTTTCCTTCAGTTTATGTATGCCACTTGTTTAGACATTTTCTTTATTATATTTACTTTCCAGCATAAACTCTTGTATTTGTAAATATTGGAATTTGAATGTAAATAACGATATTTGTTAAAAAAAATTTACAGTCTTAATTTATTCTTGCATTGTGTATTATTGTTTCAATACGCCTAGTATATTTATTTAGGGAATGGCCTTCTCAGGATAAATATACCGTAGGCTTACCACGTCACCGTTTCCATCTATCGGGAAGCGTGGTGTAACAGTACTAATTCCTTTTCTTTTTTAGAGATTGAATCTCTGATAATGGCATTTTGACTATCAATGATCACCAAGATCTTTGTTTTGAAGATCTAGGATCATGTTTTCTTCAAGAACTAAGTTCTTATGTTGGTTTTTTTTATAAGAACTAAGTTTCTTTTAGGGTTACACCATATTTTCCGAGAAATTAAATTTCCATAGGATAGGTTCTTTTCATTTTTCTTTCTTTTTAACCTAGTTCTTTTCTGAATCTTTGATTCTCAAGAACAAGATCTTCTCAATGAGAATTAAATTTTCAACTTATGAGAGACTTGTCTTGTAGATCTCTGATCTAGAGAAAGAAAATCCAGAGAAAGAACTAAGTTCTTGAGAAGGGTTAAACCCTTAGATATGTAAAGGAGATGTTTTGATCTCTATGGTTTCTTTACCTAGGATTTGAGAGGAAAAAGATCTTCTCTACTGAGAATTAAATTCTCTATTGTTTTTTAGAGCCTTCTGTATTCTTTTTTTTTTTTTTTGCAGAACCTTATGGGGGTTCCCTCTATATGAGACTTGAAGTCTCGGATCCTTTATATAAGAGAGGCAAATTTGTTAATTAATTTGAGAAAATCTCTCATTAAGAGATTCCAATTGATTTTATTGGTCTTAAAGATTACTTGGAGAATTTTATCCAACATTGGATTTTTGATCCAAGAATCTTTGTTTTACAGAATATGTTTTCTTGTTTTTAACAAGATTGGGGAAATATTTTCTCATGTACAGCGTTTTATTCTGTAAAATGGTGATTTTTAATCTAAGGGCTCTCTGTTATACAGAGCACATCTTTCTTTGTTTAAAAGGATATAGGAAGATATTTTCCCATGACAGAATTTTATTCTTTTATTTGACAATTTATCATCACCATTGGATTTTTGATCCAATGGCTCTGTTTAAAAGAGAGTATCCCAATTATTAAGGAAATATCCACATGTGGAATTTAATTCTACTTGATTTTGTTTGGGCGCCGGTGCTCACGTGTTGTGCACGTGGGCGCCACTTAAGAATTTAATTATTATATATGATAGACACTCCTGTGCTTTGCACATTGGCGCCCACGTGAGCTTCACGTGCAATGCCATCATTGGATTCAATTTTAAGGGTTGGCGCTGGCGCTCTCATGGGGAGCTCGTGAGGCGCGACCTCATTAAATTTTGACAGAGTTTAGCTCTTTAATAATGTTCAAATATTGGGGGAACAAACCCAATATGTGTATCCAAAATACAGAACGAACATCGCTCCAAGGCCTTCAAAAGCGGCTCCAGGAAAAAGATAAAGAGTTATCCATGGTCCATTCCAAACTTGCTAATGTAACTTCCCACGACTCAGTACAGATGGTATTGTCTGCTCTGGCCGAAACCGCACGGTTTTGCCCTTTAAAGCGAACCGGACCCAACCAGGGACCACTTCCCTGGAGTTCACCCATCCCAAGACTTCCCTAGCCCGAACACGCTTAACTACGGAGTTCTCAAGCTCCTGTAGTTCCGATTCTCTTAAAAGACGCCTCCGTAATTGAGAGTAGTATCATTACATTTATAATGCAGTTCGGTCCTCTTTCGGAATGTGTTCCGAAGATTCCCCGTTGTTCTACAGTGGGTCCCACGGACTCAAGAGGTGGCACCCACAGATTCAAGAGGTGGCCACCGCCCCCTTGGCATGACAATTAGCGTGGCACTTTGTTCCATATGTCACTTTGTTCCGTGAGCAAGAACCGGGTCCCAACAGCTAATATGACGAGCTTCCTTGTGCAACTCACGACCCAAATTGCTTGGATGCAGACACAACAAACACAGGGATCCACCTATAAGCCAGAGGATGACGTCTCAAAACAATCAACAATCATCCTTTCTGGTCCAGGCATGCAGCGTCCCTATGAAAGCTAGCCATACTCAACTTCGAAAGGAACCTCGATGCTCAATAATGACATGTTCATTCAGGACAAGATTGCAGGCGTAGTCAACGGCAAAGTCAAAATATTGGTAACTGAAACCGGGATGCAAAAAGACTGTACCAACGGTAGAAGACCATGCCCCGCGGAATATGACCTTGTGGAATATCCATGCGGCTATGTTGCCCCCAGGTTCAAAAGATTTAACGACATCGGGAATGCAAATCAGCACATCGCCCATTTCAAAGCACAATGCGGAAATATTAGAGGTAATGATGCGCTGCTCCTAAGGCAATTCGTCAATAGTCTGACAAACATGACCTCTGAATGGTACAAAAGTATACCAGACAACTCAGTTGTGACATTCACTCAAATGGAATATCTATTCAAACAAAGATTCCTAAATGTCAGCAATAAAATTAATCTTGACCCCGGCTCGTTGACCGGGCAGCGGGACCCCCGTGTGATGGCCCCCGAAATGTTCAAACGGGCCTGGAAATTGTTTTCAAACATGAATTTCCACACACATATACACACTTTCACATTGAGTTCGCATGATACGTACGACCTGTTAATCAGAGATTCCCTCGAGGGGTAATTAACGGCAGGTTTGTTCACGGCTGTCGGAAAGAGGATCTGTACAACGTCTTACAAGTATGCGCATCTGATGGTGCTCAATATTGGTGACGCCTGGGATCAGGACACTGGCGGATGGCATGTCCCATGACTCAGAAGAAAGGGCCCACAGAGGCCGACCAGGCCTCCCTTGTATCCGACCTGCAATCACAAGCTATCCCTTCTCAGGGCTCCCTGCAGATTCGCCTCCTCGGCCCCTCTGCTCGCCCTGAGCTGCCACAAGACTAAGTCTCATCGGCCTTCTCGCTCGTCTCCGAGCCCCCCGGCCGAAGCCGTCTTCCTCGGTCCTCCGACCAGCTCCACCGCTCACAGGATTAACAGACGCTCCGCGAATCTCGCCATGCGCGGATTCTCCGCCAGCAACATCCCACGTTCCACGCCTCCGCGATCCCTATTAACGGGCGATTCGCTCTCTACGCGGGCGTGACGTCGGGAGCGTAACTACCGGGGAGATTCTCGCGCCTGCTGCTGTGTGCCATCACCGCTATATAAACCCCCATCACAGAGGGGTCAAGTAAGCCATTTTGATTCCACTTAGCCATTACGCTGCTCGGATCTAGTACTAACTTGATCGTCGGAGGGTCCTCGGTGGCGTCAAACCACCCCGAGACTTCTTTGAAGGTACTTGGCTTCCAACTCCTCCAATCACCAAACTTCCTCAAAACCCATTGAGACCCACACACAACAGAGGATCTCCTTCAGAATCTGCCGGGAGATCGACGGAAGAAAACATCTGAAGGAGATCTAAAAAGGACCTCCATCAGTTGGCGCCGTCTGTGGGAAATGCGAACTCCACAAAAACAAAGTTGGCCTTCCGATCTCCATCCACATGGCAAGTGACCATCCAGAAGATTCGGGTACCAGCCGCCGCCTCCCCCTCACCGGAGGCATGGATGAACCCCCTCCGGCAACCATCATCCACGCCCTCGCCAGCCGAATAGATCGGCTACAGTCCCTTGTGGAGGCGCTCGTCCGCGCCCAAACGGCAGGGCCTGGGCCCCAGATCGCCACTCCTCCACCTCCGAAAAGCTCTGTCCCCGTCGGCACGGCCGACCACTAGCGGGCTGCCACTCCCGACCACAGATCCTACGGACCCGTACTCCCTGAGGCCCGTTGGGCGCCTAGCGGCTCCACCCCCAGGCCTGCCACCGGAGCACCACACCTCGAGCCTCTTCGCGGCCCTTGCCCCCCTGACGAGATATCGGTTACCTTGCATGCCCATAGGAATAACCGACACCCACTCCCCCAACGGGGTCACACAGAAGGGGCTCGCTACGACGGCTCGAGAGCCACCGCAACGCCAGGGATCGGAACTCTCGCCAAGAGGCAACCCGCAGCTTCCAGCAGCCGCCCTGCTCGGTTATCCCTGGCGGGTAGCATCCCTACCGCAACGCCAGGGATCGGAAAGTCCTCCTAGAGGTAACTTAGCAGCTGCCCTGCTTGGTCATCTCCGGAGGGTAGCTCCCCTACCGCAACGCCAGGGATCAAAGCCCTCACCAAGAGGCAACCCAGCAGCTGCCTTGCTCGGTTATCCCTGGCGGGTAGCCTCCCTGCCGCAATGCCGGGGACCAAAGCCCTCACCAAGAGGCAACCTAGCAGCTCCCCTGCTCTGTCATCCCCGACGGGTAGCTCTCCTACCTCAACGCCAAGGATCAGAAAGCCCTCCCAGAGGCAGTTGAGCCCGAGGATCCCTCGCTCGGCTATCCTTCAGGACAAAAGCCCTAGCCAAGAGGAACCGGGCAGTAACCCTGCCCGGCCAAGGGTCCTTGGTAGGCTTCTACAGCCCCTCCCGCGCCAAGGACCAAAGTCCTCCCAAAGGCAGTCGAGTCCTTGCTCGGTTATCCCCGGCTGGTTGCTTCCAACCACAACCGACAGGAATCAAAGTCTTCATCAAGAGGCACTGGGCAGTAACCCTGCTCGGTCCCCGTCCTGAAGGATCAAAAGCCCTCGCAAGAGGCAACTGGGCAGCTACCCTGCTCGGTCCAAATAAGGCAGACAGCCCTCCGCCCACCACACGCAGACGGTCCAAGCTGCCAACCAGGGGCATCAGGTCTATCCAAGTCTCGAGCGATCTTCCCTCGAATTCGGGGCCATGGTTACGCATGGAGACGCCTTCTCCTCAGCAGCGCTTGAATCAACTAGACGGACGATCGCTAGGCAGATAGCCGACCTGACATGGAGGCCCAACAGCGCAAGAAGAAAAATTTTACAAGGATTCTTCATGAACAAAAGACAAAAGCGCAAATCAAGGAAACCAAAGAAAGAAAAAGTTTTATTACTAGAAGGCGGTCTTTACAGAGGGTATTTTTGGCTCCTTATCCTAACAAAATGCCCGGAGGCTTACAAAGTTCTAGACGCAGCAAAATAAAAAGAGAAGGAAGACGGGGGCTTTTAGGCCTCGGGGCCATGAGCGACCTCAGGGCCCTCGACATCCACCACGAGGCGAGCTGGGTCCTCAGCGACTTCCTCGTCATTAATCTCCTACCCCTGCTCACTGGTGTCCGCGAGGGGGCACTGGGCCCGGAGCTCTTCATCGGCGAACCCCGGCACTCGGGCCTTAACAGCGTCGAGGGCCTCGTGCCAGATGAGGGTCGTGGCGACGGCCAAATCATCATAGAAGTCTTTCGACTTCTTGTAGCCTTCCACCTCCTTCGCCGCCGAGAGGTCGGCCAACTTGGCCGCCCTCGGGTCAGCCGACTTCGCCCACTTGGCCGCCGCCCCCAGCTCCTTCCGGAGGGATTTTACTGTCTTCTTCAGATTTCCGGCCAGCACCTGAGCGACCTCAAGCTTGGCCTCAGCGACCGCGACGGTCTCGCGGTGCCGGGCGACCTCCCACTTCCCGATCTCCACCTCACCCTCCAGGACAACGACTCTCGCCTTCATCGCCTCCAGCTCCCGCTTGGAGCTCTCTTCCAGCGAGGCGAGCTGGCCCGCAGCTTTCATCGCTGGGGCTACCACCTCGGCCTCCATGCACAAGGCGAGGGCGCCGTGCTGAAGGACCTGAAAGGCAGAAAAGAGATCAGGAAAATGAGAGAGGCACCGAACCTCAAATAGTAGTGAAAGACAAGCGCTTACCTGCACGAACTCCTGGGTGATGGACGCCAGCTGAGCCCTGAAGGTCCCCCCGGGGACTCTACCCTCGGCCGATGCCTCTATCTCATGCAGCAGGCTATCCGCGATGGATAGCCCCGAAGACACGGCAAACTGGAGACCGCCTTCCTCCACCGTGATAGGTGAAAACGGTCCCCGAAAAGATCTCCTCTTGAGCGGCCTTGAGGGAGAGTCGGTCTCCTCCTCCGAAGACGGGTCCTCCAGAATCCGAGCCCGCCTCCGACCCGACGTTCTGCTGGGCCCCGGGACGAGATTCGCTTCCGAGCGCTCGCGGGACACTACCGCCGAGGGAGAAGGAGCCGGGGCAGGCTGTGAACAGGAAGAGCCGGTGCCCCCAACCTTCGCAGCCGGCCTCGGCTGGCGTATTGAAGCCCGGAGCGAGTCTATGTCCATGGGTCCTGCACAGAACCAAATGTAGAGGGAGTCAGCGATACGGGCAATATACGAACCAAAAAGGAAAACCTAAACTTATCGACAAACTCAACAGGGCTGAGCCTAGCCCAACTCAGAACCCTCTCAGACAACAGCACGTCGAAACGGGGGATGGGCTCCCACTACGCCACTCTCACTGCAACGGGGTCACTAGACTAATTCCCCGGCAAGTGCTTCTCCCTCGACCACTCTGTAGGCACGGGACAATCCTCGCCCTCGGGAGGGGAAACGAAGAAGAACTTCTTCTTCCAGTCGTGAATGGAAGAAGGAAAAGCCACAACCCCCGTCCCGGCGGGGCCCCCTGGTCGCTTTCTGAAAGAGAGATAAACCCACCTCGGGTCGCCCGCTCGACCACCGGGGTGATTTTTGAAGACGAGGGAAGAATCAAGGAGGGAAAGGCTGAAGGGGATCGCCTGTAAGTTCAGACGAACCAGGAACCCGAGGAGAATCCTCCACGAGTTTGGCACCAACTGACCGAGGGCTAACCCGAAGAAGTTCAACGCTTCAACGACCTCAGGAGAGAAGAGAAGACGCATTCCATCCCAAAATGCTTCCAAATACAGGGCGATCTCTCTGCCCCGTACTTGGTCTGCCCTTTCTCCCTTCTTGGCCAGGCGGAGCGTATAGCGCGAGGGGGTGTGGAAGCGAGCCTGCGCGTTGGCAAGCTCGTCCTCATGCCTTATCTAACACAAGGCACTGGGAGTAGCATCTACCGCCTCCTCCCTGGGGGCTTCCCCCGCCACATGATCCCGGGAAGAGGAGCCAACCCCTGCCCCCCGGGAGGACTCAGGCTCACCTAAAGGGTTCCTAGAACCTACCCCAACGACATCTACCGACTCGACAAGAGAAGATATCTAACCTTGGGAAGAATGATCCTCGGGGAACGAAAGTAGAAGGAAGAAGACGAGCGCCGAGCAACCGAGACTTGGAACGGGAAATATGAAGGAGTAGGGGCCCCGGAATGGGCCCCACCCATATTTTATCGCCACAAGCGACCTCATCCAACTGTGCCCTTCATCTCCCGCTAAGACGCCTCCTCGCATCTGACGGCCCTGATTGCTCCACTTGTCGTCCCCACACTGGACCGCACCCTTTCAGACGTCGTATGTCTGCACACGTCGCGTCAGCCAACCGACTCTCGACACGTGGGCCATCACTTCAAAGGCAAGATACACGAACCGGCGCACCCTCCTTAAATGCGGAGATATCGTCCTGATTCGCTGGCAGAAAAGACAGCTCGCGGCCCGAGGACGTGTCTCGACGAAACCATTAGGAGGGAGCTCATCCCGGGCGTCCACTCCTGACCCGACCCGCTGGCTAGTCGGGACAAGAGTGGGGGGCTAATGATGATGCTCAATATTGACGACGCCTAGGATCAGGACACGTGGCGGATAGCATGTCCCATAACTCGGAAGAAAGAACCCACAGAGGCCGACCAGGCCTCCCTTGTACCCGACCTGCAATCACAAGCTAGCCCTCCTCGGGGCTCCCTGCAGATTCGCCTCCTCGGCCCCTCTGCTCGCCCTGAGCTGCCACAAGACTAAGTCTCCTCGGCTTTCTCGCTCGTCTCCGAGCCTCCCGGCCGAAGCCGTCTTCCTCGGTCTTCCGACCAGCTCCACCGCTCACAGGCGTAACCGCCGCTCCGTGAATCTCGCCATGCGCGGATTCTCCGCCAGCAACATCCCACATTCCACGCCTCCGCGGTCCCCATTAACGGGAGATCCGCTCTCTACGCGGGCGTGACGTCGGAAGCGTAACAGCCGGCGAGATTCTCGCGCCTGCTGCTGCGTGCTATCACCGCTATATAAACCCCCATCACAGAGGGGTCAAGTAAACCATTTATTATTCCACTTAGTCATTACGCTGCTCGGATCTAATACTAACTTGATCGTCGGAGGGTCCTCGGTGGCGTCAAACCACCCCGGGACTTCTTTGCAGGTACTTGGCGTCCAACTCCTCCAATCACCAAACTTCTTCAAAACCCATTGAGACCCACATACAACAGAGGATCCCCTCCAGAATCCGCCGGGAGATCGACGGAAGACAACATCTGAAGAAGATCTGAAAAAGGACCTCCATCAGCATCCATCTCAATGGACGACAAAAAACACTCTACATTGCCTACTTCCAAATTTTGTTATTCTTCATTTTGAATTTGGAAGAAAGTGTGGAAGCACCCTTTCCGTCTAACTGGAAGCATGAGGTGAAGCCAGGTTCCACAAAGGAAAAACACACAAGGAATATGGAAAAGAAATACTAATGTTTATTATTCTTATTTATTATTTCCAAGGATCAGTGATTTGTTATTATTAGGAAATAGTTTTGTATGTTTGTTTTGCTGGTTTGGAAGTCACAAGAAGTCACTTCACAATTTTGTCAGTTCTTTAAAAATTTGCAAACAAATATTAAAATTAACTTCTAAGCTCGTCTGCTTGCATGACAAATTCCCAGTAATTTCTAGAGTACATATTTTCGATCATCCAAACAAGCAATTAATCGTCGTATTCTTTTTAAGGCCGCCTACAAATGTCTTTTATTAATTATAAAACATGGTTGGCAATTGAACTAGTTCTGCTTGGTTCAACTATGCAAAATTGATTTGAAATACACAACCTTCGCTTTTTGTAAACAGTTCAACCGGTATAGGTCTTGGATAACACAGTTGTTGCAGTAGGTCAGATTTTTTTAATGATGAGATTTGTGATGGACGTCCTTTTCAGATCTCCTTCAGATATTGTCTTCCGTCGATCTCCCGGTGGATTCTGAAGGGGATCCCCTGTTGAGTGTGGGTCTCAATGGGTTTTGAGGAGATTTGGTAATTGGAGGAGTTTGACGCCAGATACCTGCAAAGAAGTCCCGGGATGGTTTGTTACCACCAAGGACCCTCCAACGATCAAGTTAGTACTAGATCCGAGTAATGGCTAGGCGGAGTAAAAATGGCTTACTTGACCCTTCTGTGATGAGGGTTTATATAGTGGTGGAGGCATGCAGTAGCAGGCGCGAGATTCTCGCCGGCAGTTACGCTCCCGACGTCACGCCCGCATAGAGAGCGGATCGCCCATAAATGGGGATCGTGAAGGCGTGGAACGTGGGATGTTGCTGGCGGAGAATCCGCGCATGGCGAGATTCGCGGAGCTGCGGTTACGCCTGTGAGCGGCGGAACTGGTCGGAGGGCCGAGAAAGATAGCCTCGGCAAGAGAGCTCGGGGACGAGCGAGAAGGCCGAGGAGACTTGGTTTGGCGGCAGCTCGGGGCGAGCTGAGGGGCCGAGGAGGCCAATATGCGGAGAGCCCTGAGGAGGGCTAGCTTGTGCCGGTCGGACGGATACATGGGTGGCATGGTCTACCTTTGTGGACCATTTCTTCTGAGTTCTGGGACGTGCCGTCCGCCACGTGCCCTGATCTTGAGGGTCGCCAATACTGAGCATTATCATTAGCCCCCTACTCTTGTCCCGACCAGCTATCGGGTCGGGTCAGGAGTGGACCGCCGGGCCTCCCGGGGTGAGCTCCCTCCTAAGGTTTCGTCGGGACGCGTCCCCGGGCCATAAGCCGTCTTTTCCGCTAGCGAATCAGGGCGAGATCTCTGCATTTAAGGAGGGTGCGCCGGTTCGTGTATCTTGTCTTTGAAGTGACGGTCCACGTGTCGAGCGTCGGTTGGCTGACGCGACGTGCGCAGACCTGCGACGCCTGAAAGGGCGCGGTCTGATGTGGGAACGACAGGTGGAGCAATCTGAGCCGTTTGGACGCGAGGAGGCATTTCGGCGGGAGACGAAGGGCACCGTTGGATGAGGTTGCTCATAGTGATAAATAGGGGTGGGGCCTGCTCCATGGCCTTTAATCCTTCATTTCACCTTTCTTCTAAGTTTTGGCTGCTCGGCGCTCCTTTTTTTGGGGATACATGGTTCATTCCTACTCTTTGGGTCGCTCGTCCCAGAGGGTGGCCCGCGACGCGGGCGTGCCCCTGGCTGGCCGAGGTTCTGCGTCGAATGTTCTGCCGGCGGCAGGGTCGTCCACCCCGTTGGCGGCTTCTGGGGGGGTTTCGGCGGTGGTCAGAGGCGCCCGCGGTCATCCGAGCCCCGGACGAGAGATAGAGGAGGGGGCGAGGACGGGGTCCCCCTTAAGAGGAAAATGACAATCACTCGTGCATCGCCGTCAATGGTCCCTGAAGGAATCCTCGTGCAGGAGGGAGAGGCCGTCTTCATGGTTCCGTCCGGGCTTTCCGTCGCTGCCGGCTTGCTCGCCGGGATGGAAGAGTCGGCAGGAGGGAGACTTCCGTGCGGCACCCTGAGGGTCCAAATGGAGGCCATATCCCAGGGGGCGGTCCAGGTACGAACCCCTTCACGCGTTGTTTTTGGCCTTCCTTTCTTTGGCCCGAGTGACTCCTGGTTTCTCACCCGCTTCCTGCCAGGTCCTTCAACACTGCGCCATCGCCGCTTGTACGGAAGACGAGGGAGCGTTCCACGCACCGAGCCCAGTAGAGGCATTCCCTTCGGAGGTCGAGGTCCTGCGGCGTGACCTGCGCCTGGAGAGGGCCAGGGCCAATGTTCTGGCAGCCCGTGCGGAGTCTGCGGAGCTTACCAATTCAGCGAATCAGGGCGTCCGCCGTCGCCTGAGTGCATCTCTCCGGGTTGCCGAGAGGAAGCTGGAGAACCTGGCTGATCGCTTCGCGGCCATGGAGAAGGAGAGAGATGCCAGCGGGAGGGATGCCGAGGCGGCACTTCTGTCGGCTCAGGCCGCTGAGGCCCGGGCCAGGAAAGCCGTGGCCGATTACAAGGTGTCAGAGCAGTTTTACGTCGAGCTCGGTGAGTTTTTTGTCGTCGCATGGAATAAGGCTCTGGATGCCGTGAAGGAGCAGCTTCCCAATTTCGCCGACGGCGAGCTCCGTGCTCGGGTCCCGCTCCCGATGGCAAGGCCTCCGGCTGACAACGATGGGGGAAATGAGGCACTCCCCTGGTGGCAAAACCTCCGGTGGTGAAGCCCCCAACAATGAGGGAAGCGAGGCGCAGGGGAAGGGGGTTTGCGACTTAGGTCTTTTTGATATTTCCTTGTCCCCTTTTTGTAAGCCTCCGGGCAGTTTGTAAGGCTGGGGAGCCCGAAGTACCCTTTGTAAAGACTGTGCGTTTGATAATAAAAATTCTTCTTTGGTTTCATCGATCCACACTTTATCTTCTGTTTATGCTGCTGGGTTTTCATGTCACCTATTCAGCGACCGTTTGTCGAGTTAATTCAAGCGCTGCTGAGGAGAAGGCGTCTTCATGGCCCCGAAGTCGAGGGGAGATCGCTCGAGACTTGGATAGACCTGATGCCCCTGGTTGGCAGCTCGGACCGTCTGCGTATGGTGGGCGGAGGACTGCCCGCCTTATTTGGGCCGAGGATGGATGGAGGATGCTCCGTTGCTCTTTAGCGAGGGCTTCGATCTCCGGCGTCGTGGGTAGGCAACTACCAGCCTGGGACGACCGAGCGGGGTAGCCGCCCGGGTGCCTCTTGCGAGGGCTCTGATCCCTGGCATCATGGGTAGGGAGCTACCAGCCGAAGATGACCGAGCAGGGTAGCTGCCCGGTTTCCTCTTGCGAGGGCTTTGATCCTTCAGGACGGGGACCAAGCAGGGTTACTGCCCAGTGCCTCTTGGCGAGGACTTTGATCCCTGTCGGTTGTGGAAGGATGCTACCAGCCGAGGATAGCCGAGCAAAGACTCGACTGCCTCTGGGAGGACTTTGGTCCTTGGCTCGGGAGAGGTTGTAGAAGCCTACCAAGGACCCTTGGCCGGGCAGGGCTACTGCCAGGTGCCTTTTGGCGAGGGATTTTGTCCTGAAGGATAGTCGAGCGAGGGATCCTCGGGCTCGACTGCCTCTGGGAGGGCTTTCTGATCCTTGGCGTTGAGGTAGGAAAGCTACCCGCCAGGGATAGCCGAGCGATGGTTGGGCTCGACTGCCTCTGGGAGGACTTTCTGATCCCTGGCGTTGCGGCAGGGAAGCTACCCGCCAGGGATAGCCGAGCGATGGTTGGGCTCGACTGCCTCTGGGAGGACTTTCTGATCCCTGGCGTTGCGGCAGGGAGGCTACCCGCCAGGGATAATTGAGCAGGGCAGCTGCCGGGTTGCCTCTTGGTGAGGGCTTTGGTCCCCGGCGTTGCGGCAGGGAGGCTAACCGCCAGGGATAACTGAGCAACGCAGCTGCTGGGTTGCCTCTTGGTGAGGGCTTTGATCCCTAGCGGTGCGGTAGGGGAGCTACTCGCCGGGGATGACCGAGCAGGGCAGCTGCTAGGTTGCCTCTGGGAGGACTTTGTAGGGTGTTTGTCGTCACCCCATTGAGATGGGAATACGCGCGCGCTTGTAAGGCGCATTACAGATTCCCCCTGCTTAGGGTAGGCCGGGGTTTATTGATTGTAGGGATCCGAATCTCCGGTAGCCGCGGACTAAGCTGTCGTTAATTACCCATCGCCTTTGGAGCGAGGGAACCTCCAATTGACGAGTTAAACTGGTCATGCGAACTCAATGTGCAGTGTACATGTGTTTTGTTTTGGAGGGGGCTTGGATATATCGTGAGCCACGCATAGATTTTACGGGGGTCCCGCTACCTGGATAGCGGGCTGGGGGTCAAGGGGGCTAGCAGCCCCCTTGCGGGGTGCGGGGCAGTGCCCCGGCCAAAAATTTTTTTGAGAGGGACAGTATTGTAGAGTGTGTGTGTGTGTGTGTGCGCGCGCGCGTGCATACATATATATATATATATATATATATATATATATATGAAAAAGGGAAAGGGCATCCAAAGGATGCGTGGGAAAAAGCGACAGCGCTTTACGGGCTAGCGCTTTGAGCAGTAGCGCCCCACGTGCCAGGCACGTAGGCGCTCGGGCGCTAGCGCTCTGAGCGTAAGAGCGCTAGCACCCCATGTGTCAGCATGTGGGCGCTTGAGCGCTAGCGCAAGAGTGCTAGCGCCCCACGTGTTAGCACGTGGACGCTCGGGCACTAGCGCTCTGAGCGTAAGAGCGCTAGCGCTTTGAGCGCTAGCGCTCCACGTGTCAGCACGTGGGCGCTCGGGCATTTTGGGCGCTAGCGCCCCACGTATCAGTACGTGGGCACTCGGGAGGCAAAAGGGACTTGGTCCCTGCAATGGGAGTTGTACTCCCAGAAAGGAGCACTTATTATTTTTTGTATGTATGTATGTGTGTGTGTGTGTGTGTATGAGGAGTTAAACTCCTAGGATATTTTGAAGCTGATGAAGGGGCTTCTCCCCTTGAGCTCTAGTTCTTTCCCAAAGTGGGGTTTCTGGAGATGGGTCTCCTTCTTCTTCCTGTCGTTTGGCCGGATCTTGGAGAAAGGGGTGAGATTTAAAAATCTCTCCTTTTTGAGATCTAATGGCAGATCCAAGTTCCCCTTTGTGGGTTTTGTGGTGAAAAACTATTTAGTTTTGGAAAAGTAAGAGTAAAACTCTTGATTTAATTCAAAAGAAAGAAGAAGGTTTTAGAACCTTGAGGAATGAGAAAGAGGCACAAGCCCTAGTTTTTTGGGGAATGAAAAAGTATATGCTTTATTCATCATCATGTTTCCTTATATAGGCTTACATATTTACATATAGCCCATTGGACTTTACAAAATGGCATTTTGCCCATCCCATGGCTCATGTGTCATTTCTTTTTGCACATAAACCATGGGCTTACAAAAATTTGGCTTCTTGCCCATCAAAATTATTTTTTATATGATTTACATGAGGAGGCCGGCCGCTTCATGTTCCGGCTCGACTCGGGTATAGGCCCACTTGATCTGGGCTTGGGCCCACCTGACTTGGGGTTGACCTTGACTTTGACTTGGTCAACCGGGGTGCAATTTTTGACCCCAACAGACTTTCCGATCCCTGGAGTTGCGGTAGGGAAGCTACCCACCAGGGATAACCGAGTAGGGCGGCTGCTCGGCCGAATCTTCAAGAGGTTTCGCCCGACCATACATTTGGGGAACTGGAACGGTTATCATGCGCATTGAATGCGGGGGAAGGTGAAGCGCCAGGGCCGCGTCGCTTCAATTCCGTCGGAGGAGGCTCAATGGTCGCCGCGTGGCGGTGACTCCTTGGACGAGAGTGGGTGACCGTTGAGTTCCTCTGGGGGCGCAGCGGGCTATATAAGGCTGAAGGAGTACTAGACCTTCCTTCCTTTGCAAACAGAGTGTTGAGAATGCAGGACTTCACCATTACCATCCCCGACATCATCAATTTCGAAGATGTGTACCTGTATGACCAGAACTGCACCGAGGACACAGTGCAGTTGGTGTACGGGAGCATCGAGAACCACTTCGGCCGGTTGCTCCCCCGACGTTCTTCCCTGTTGCAGTTGCTGATGTACTCTATCTGGAGGGTGTCGTCGGGGCTTTACAACCCCTTGTCCGAGTAGCTCTATGACGAGGCCGTGGGCAAACTGCGGTCTTTGAGGCGCTGCGGTCTTTGAAGCGAACCGGCTGGCTTGCCCGGAGGCGCTCGTCCGCGAGTGCTATGAGTTGAGGCTCGGGATCAACGCGCGCTGGAGGAACTGAGGGGAGAGGTTGGATCTCGCGAGGCCTCGGCCGGCGGAGATCTTACCGAGTATCACTAGCAGTGCTCTCTGCACCCCCTTCCCCCGCTGTTGTAATAATAATTTTTCTTTTTGTATGTACGGCTGAGGAGCTCATAATACCCCATTTTTTTGAATAAATAAGAACTTTTCTACTTTCTTCACAATGTTCTGCTGATCTTTATTAAATTGACAATAGGCCTCAGGGAGAGTTTGCATTGCCTCAAAAGAAAGTACATGCTAATAGATGACCCTACCCGCGTAGCCCGAGCTTTCTGGTGGCTTGCTGGTCTCCGTGCTTGGCACCGGGTACGGGGCTTTCCACGCGCCGGACTGGTCGTCTGAGGAGACAAGCATGATCTGGCCGATGGTCAGCTCCGCAGGAGGAGGACGCTGCTCCTGTTCGCGGTCGGCCTGTCGTTTGTCCTTTAAGTAGGCGGCGAGGTGCCCCGATCGAATGAGCTCCTCGATGTAGTCCCGGAGTTGCTTGCAATCCTCGGTGGCGTGGCTCAGCGTCCGGTGGAAAGCGCGGTAAGGGCCCTGGGTCCGCTTTGAGTCCAGACGCGGGATTGGAGGGAACTTGAAGAACCCTTCGCCTTGGGCCTCCTCTAGTAACACTGCGAGGGAGACGTTGAGCGGGGTGTACTCCTGGAACTTCGGGTGATAGGGCTGCTGACACTCCGGCCTCTCCTCCCGAGCCCTTTTCTTCTGGTCGGATCGTTCTGCCCGGGGGAGGTTCGCGTTCACCTCGGACTCTAGCTGAACCCGCGCTCAGTCCACGTCTTGACCTCGGCTATGGTCTTAGGCCGTGCCAGCGCAAAGGAGCGCAGACACTCCTTGTGCCTCAGACCATATCTGAGCGCCGTGATGACGGTCTCGTCCTAGTGCTCGGGAACCTCGAGGAAGGCGTTGTAAAAGCGAGTGATGTAAGCATTGAACGTCTCCTTGTCTCCACTCTTAATTGTGAAGAAGTAGTCGACCGTGCGCTTCTGTCGACGGTTCCCAACGAAGTGGCCGAGGAACTGAGTAGCCAGCTCGTCGAAGGTCGAGAATGAGCGAGGCTTGAGTCCTCGGAACCAGTTCCGACCAGATCGGATGAGGGTGGCAGGGAAGGCCCTACACTGGGCGGCATCGGAATGGTCCTGGAAGCTCATTCCCGCGGTGAAAGTATCCAAATGGTCTTTGGGGTCGGTTTTCCCGTCGAACAAAGAGACCTTCGGGGGTTTGTTGCGCGAGGAGACGTGGACAACGAGCAGTTCCTCGGTGAACGGTTTGGTGAGCGATTCGGCGGAGTACTCAGCCCTGTTGGCCGAGAGGTGACCTTCCCGGCGCATGCTCTCGATCTTCTTCTCGAGGGCGTCGAGTCGGCCGTGGTATCCCGAGGACTCGGCGCCTCGTGATCCCTGGCCTCTGCTGTGGGAGACCTGCGTCTGGGCACGGCTCCGGTTCCTCTCGATGAGGTTCCTCAGATCCCCGGGCGCGGAGGCTCTCGAACCGTCATGGTGAGCCCCTTCTGTGCGACCCCGTTGGGGAAGAGGGTACCGGTCATGCCTGTGGACAGGCGAGGTGACCGACATCTCCTCAGGAGGGCACGGGTCGCAAGGAGGTTCGAGGCGTGGTACTCCGGCGGCGGACCTCGGGGTGGAGCCACGAAGCGCCCAACGGGCCTCCAGGAGTATCGGTCCGTGAGATTCGTGGTCAGGAGTCGCGGCCCGCCGGTGGTCGGCCGTGCCGAGGGGGCAGGACCTTCGGGAGGTGGAGGAGTGGAGATCTGGGGCCCAGGCCCGGCCATTTGGGCGCGGAAGAGCGCCTCCACGAGGGACTGTAGCCGATCTATTCGGCTGGCGAGGGCGTGGACGGTGGTCGCCGGAGGGGGTTCATCCGCGCCTCCGGTAAGAGGGAGGCGGCGGCTGGTACCCGAATCTTCAGGATGGTCGCTTGCCATGTGGACGGAGATCGGAAGGCCAACTTTGGTTTTGTGGAGCTTGCGTTCCCACAGACGGCGCCAACTGATGGGGATCATTTTCAGATCTCCTTCAGATATTGTCTTCCGTCGATCTCCCGGTGGATTCTGGAGGGGATCCCCTGCTGAGTATGGGTCTCAATGGGTTTTTAAGAGATTTGGTAATTGGAGGAGTTTGACGCCAGGTACCTGCAAAAAAGTCCCAGGGTGGTTTATTACCACCGATGACCCTCCGACGATCAAGTTAGTACTAGATCCGAGCAGCATAACGGCTATGTGGAGTAAAAATGGCTTACTTGACCCTTCTGTGATGGGGGTTTATATAGTGGTGGAGGCATGCAGCAGCAGGCGCGAGAATCTCGCCGGCAGTTACGCTCCCGACGTCACGTCCGCGTAGTGAGCGGATCGCCCATAAATAGGGATCGTGAAGACATGGAACGTGGGATGTTGCTGGCGGAGAATCTGCGCATGGCGAGATTCGCGGAACTGTGATTACGCTTGTGAGCGGCGAAACTGGTCAGAGGGCTAAGGAAGACAGCCTCGGCAAGGGGGCTCGAGGATGAAGGAGAAGGCCGAGGAGACTTGGTCTGGCGGCAGCTCGGGGCGAGCTGAAGGGCCGAGGAGGCCTGGTCTGGCGGCAGCTCGGGGCGAGCTGAGGGGCCGAGGAGGCCAATATGCGGGGAGCCCTGAGGAGGGATAGCTTGTGCTGGCCGGACAGGTACAAGGGTGGCATGGTCTGTCTTTGTGGGCCCTTTCTTCTGAGTTCTGAAACGTGTCATCCGCCACGTGTCCTGATCTTGAGGGTCGTCAATACTGAGCATTATCAATTTGGGAGCTTAATAGATTGCTAATTGAAGTGAGTTGGCTCGGGTTAGGTAGGGATTCGGCTTGAGAATTGCTCGTTCAATTTTGGTTTATTTATAAACAAATGTGCTTACTAAGCTTGGGTTAAGAATTCCATCTTATTTAGTTAGCAAGCCGAACTCGTGCTAACCCTGTCACGTAAGTTATAGCCTGAATTCATTTAGTTAGTGTACATCCGCCTCTTATAGCTAAAAAACAAAAATACCCACAAAACGTTTTCCCACTTAATTAATTAATTAGATATCTTGTCGTATTAAAATTACAACACAAAACCAAGATTGGTCTTAACCATTTTGCTAATGATTAGTTGCATAAGTCCTAATGTCCTACCATTCCTTTTTATTATATTTTGATAATAAAAATAAGGGCTTTTTTTATAAACAACCCTCAAAGGTGAAGGATTTTGAAAACGCCCGCAAAGATCAAAATTTTTAAAAACAACCCCAAAGATTTTAAGTTTACTACAAACAGCCATGTAGTTAGCTGCAATGATCAACGGTGTTCACACTATTGGGTTCAAAAATTACCAAAGTCAAAATCAAAACCCAAAAAGTGAGCCTGAATCCAAGTCAAGTGGGCTCAAGCCTGAACCCAAGTTATGTTGGCCCAAACCCGACCCGAATCGGTCCAAGCTTAAGCATGCGGGACGGCCCAATGCCAAGAAAAGAGTTAAAATATAGTAAGCATATATAATATGCAATAAGTAAGAAGAATATAAGAAAAATAAGTAAAAGCCAATTTTGTAAAGCTCAAGGGCTTAAGTGCAGATGTGTAAGGGTATTTAAAACAACCATATGAAAATGAACAAGTTTTTTTCCCTTCCCATAAAATTTGATAGGGTTTTATGCCTCCATCAAGAAAGACGCAAGATTCTTTCTTCATCATCTTCTTCCTTTAGAAAGCTCACATAAAGAGTTCTTTTCTTTTCTAAAACCTCAAATAAAACTAATTTAACACCAAAAATTAGAGTAAGATATTCCCTTTTTCCGTCAAAACTATGAAAAAAAGAACAAAATCTCTTGGGGTGAAAACTCATGGCTTTCACCCCCAAGCAAGTACAATATTCACTGTCCAAACGCATAATACCGATGATTTTGGAGTGAAAGTTCATTACTTTCATCTTTATGAACTCTTTCAGAACCGGATTTTCCATGAGATCCATGAGAATATAAGACACAAACCATATTCCACATCAAATTGTGAACACGGAATCCACCGGCGTTCAGTTTCGGGATCCCCTTCCAGAACCCCCTTTCAAAAGGATTTCACTATTTCGGAACCCCCAAAGGGGTTTCCGCGTTCGGAAACCCCCACAAAAGAGCTCCTCTGCTTCAGAATCTTCGAAGCTTCCCCCAAATGGGAGTCTCCCGACTTTGGGACCCCTAAATGAATCTCAAAACTTCATGACCCACCTCTTAGAGGTCCCATCACTTCAGGACTTCCCAAAAGGAGGCCTTTCGGCAACCCCAAAAGGGTCTCCACTTTGGGATGCCACCCAAAGTTCTTCCTCCCTCTTTCGTTTTCTCGAACCTTTTCGTCACGCTCAAGTCAGTTCTCTCAAATAAAATTTTGTTTCAGAACACTATCCCGAGCCTATCAAGGAGGCTGCTAGCCCTCTTGACACCCAGCCCGCTGACCGGACAACGAAACCCCGTATGATGGCTCTCGACATGTTCAAAGATATCTAAAAAAATTTTCAAGCACAACATGCATATCATAGAATGTGTTCGTAATACGCATAACACGTCAATCGGAGATTCCCTCATCTCAAAATGAGGGGTAATTATCGACAGATTTGTCCACGGTTGCCAGAGATTAGAATCCACACAATCAATAAACCCATGTCCAGTATTGGACTGAGGAGATCTGTACAATGCCTGACAAGCGAGCGCTCTATGGGGTGACGAAAAATACTCTACAAAGCACTATTCTTCGGGGCTGTAAGATGACATTTTTACCCCTCTCCAATGGCTAGTATTAAGCTTCAATCACAACTTCCCTCCGGTCTTCACTGCAGCAATAAATAATCAGCACTTTACACATTAACCTCCTCCACCTCTTTTTCTACTCTCTTCTTTCTATCTTCAATATTTTCCATTTGGCGAGCATACTTTCTTGCTATTTAAATAGTTAAATTAACCTCTACGTTAAATAATTATCTATTTTGCATAAATTCATGTGAGGAGGTATAATATGCATCTTAATTCCTAACACCCAAAGAGGAAGCAAAAAACTGAAGTTCCACTCTCAGCAACGAATCACATGAACAACAAAGTATTCATATACCATAATCAATGCATCATTCAACAATAAACCACCTTTTGCGAATTGCAATCATTTCAAAATTCCTAGATTAAGTCCTTTTGGATCAACAAAGCATAGATTTTTCAGCTATCAATAAGGAAAAATAAGTATTAAAGCATGAAATAAAGCACAAATCGATGTCTTCTTCTTTATGGTAGTAAATCGCAATGGCATCTTCGAATTGGCTAAGCTCAACATAACCCGAGATGACAGAATTCCGGATAAAAGCATTTTTCCTGTTTCTTTGAGGCATTAAGTCGAATTTATGTTAGGCTCTTGATATGGCGATGGATTGAATAGAGATAGAGGATCATGATGGATGAGGTTTTGTGAAGGAGAGAAGGAGGGATGAGACAGTGAAGGAGAGCGACATGGCGGATGGGGGGTTGAGATTACAAGCGAAAGGAGAAGATGAAGGGGATTATGTGAATGTTGTTTAAGAGTGAGGAGTTAGTCGGAGGATGTGGATGATGGCTTGTTTTCAGGAGGGTAGAGCTAGGGTTTTTGTATGTGGGATAAGGAAGGGTATGATATTTGGGAATGAATGGGATGTCAGGGTTGAGGGTAATTTGGGCATTTAATATATCTGAAAATATTCTATATAACCATGGCTAATTGAAAATCAGGATCAAACGAGCAAGTACAACAGAGGCTTATATTTAGTTAACGGTCAATTTTTAAGGGTTGTTTCTAAAAATTTTGATCTTTAGGGGTGCTTTTTTCAAAATCCTTTATCTTTGAGTGTTTTATATAAAAAAAACCTAAAAATAAAACAAAAAGGGCAAGGACAGACCAATTAATGCATTATGATTAATTCATATATAAATTAAATATTTCCATTTAGTATATGCCGTTTCGTTTTTTGTTAGCATACGGCATCAAAGAACATAACTCCCCTTTGTTTCTGTCTTTCTTTTTCTCCTTGAAACAAGGCATTACAATTACTTCTATCATTTGGAGTTAAGCCCCTACTCAGCCATAATATATAAACGAGCCATAATAGACCATGCATGGTTTTGGGTTTGAACCCACAGTAATTGACTCACAATAGACCATTCATGGTAGAAGTTAGAATGCATGTGGATGATTACGAATGAGGAATGGCCATGTGCAGGGCTCATCACCAACATGCATGCCATCTCATCAATTTACAACCTAAAGAGAGGAGAAATCATTCGGTGTGCCATATGTAATGCATCCGGACAGGGATTAGAGAGAGCGAGGATTCTCGGGCAACATGTGGGACCCTTATTCTTATTTCTTCTCTTCCTTGTCCGGTCTATATACGGCCGGCACGTGTAATAATTTTTCTGAAAAGAGAGAGAGAGAGAGAGAGAGAGAGAGTAAGTAATTTATGAGGCACACGGAAGTCATCACATGCTCTCTAGTCTCTAAGCGTGCTTGATGTTGCCCATGTCATGCATGCCGTTACTCAATGCATGCTTTTGCCGATTTTTTTGTCTACATCCGTGGTCATCACCATCATTCATCATATACATTAACCTTTGATTCATCCTACATTTGGAAATACATGTGTATATACAGAGCAACATCTATGCCCAAGTATTTGTAATGCCATTACATAACTTTCTAAATCTTAAGTTATAGATAAGACCAGTGATTTATATATTTGGATGGATCTAGATTCTCTCCGAGTTGACATTCCAAACCGATTATATTCGTTTAAAACAGAGGCGATGAGAGAAGAAAATACACTGGTCTCTCCATTTCTTCTTGGTATTCAAGATGTTCCTAAATGACCTGCATCACCAAGACAATTACATGCCTAAACTAAAAAAGTTTAAGGCATGTAAAGGAAAAGAAAAGATGCAGAATAATAAGGAACAAATAAGTTATGTGTCCCTAACTTTATATGGGCTTAAGCTTATGCAGATCTGCTGGGCTTTGGACCCCAAGTATATTTTATGGCTATTGTTTAATGTATATTAATTTAAACATAAATTGTCAAAAAGCCCCCAGCCTGTTTCAGACTTGTGTAAAACCCCTGGGCCGTTTGCTCTTGTTAAAAAATCCCAAGGCCCAATTAAAACCCTCTTTAAACTAGTTGCATGTAATACTTGCTAGGGTTTACGAACCAGTGCTGAAAAAGAAATATCTAAAAAGCTGCATGTAATATAAGCTGTTGTCTGTAATATTTACGCAATTGGAGTGTATAAAGACCTAAAGGAAATGCTGCCCAAGGGTTTTTTCATAAAGATTTTGGTCATTAGGCCCTTCCCAACCATTTTGAAAATATCAGGAGTTTTTAGACAACTCCAAAGTGGGCCGGGGTCTTTTTTACAATTTACCTGAATAAAAATATCCGATTGGAGCAAAAATGTATTACTGAGGTAAAAAAATCTTGAAACGTTATATGAATAAGTCATATACTATGGCTTTTTGGGAGTGGGTTGCTTTTGTTTTCAACATCAATCGACCCAGTAATAGGTGAAGGGGTTTTATGTGTCTAAACCTTTTGGGCTTTAACCCATAATTATCTTACAAAATCACAGCAAAAAGGGAATACGGGATATTCAATGATGCTCTCGCTTTGTAGAAATGTATTTATCTTTATCATTTACTGACATATAAATTTAGATTTAAAGTAAAATCCAACAGAACGGTAATTTGAAGAATTAGATATGACGGTTTTGTTATATACGCGGGTAACACAAAACCAATGTTTTTTTTCCATATTTGTAAGAGAAAAGTCATGTTGCGCAGCTGGAAAATGCGCGGTGCTACACAACCAGGGGGTGGACTCATTTGCTACAGAGATCTCCCCCCCCCCCCCCCCCTTTCCTTGCACGGCGCCGTTCAAAAAAATTCACGTTGTTATTCCTCGAATCGATTGTACGTTTAACGGCTTGAGAAGATTTGAGCAATAAGCAAAAGAAAATGGTAAAAATTTTTGGCAGTTTCATTCCTAATCCTTACGTTAAATAAGGAAATAAACACTTTTAAGGATTCGAGATCTGTAGGTGAAAGTACGGAAATTTTAAGAAGAAACCTTTAATATTACTCCTTTTTAATGATTTTTCGTAAGGATCTCCCTTGCATTTGTTGTACTGAGAATCAAACTATGTGTTCAATAACAATGAGTTTGGGTTTCGAATCCCGGGAGGAGAAGCGGCCACAAATTAACGTTTTCAGGACAAATTTATGGATTTCCTGGATGTATGTGCGTGTTGTATGCTTGCGTGTGATGTATGCATAAGTGTGTGGTGTGGGCCGTGCATAGGTTAGAGCTTACAAGCCAGTGGCTAAAGAAAAATGAGAAAAAAAAACTTATGATTCAATTTGTTCCAATTAATTTAGGTGCTAGGATGAAACCCCCGGCGATGCATGTGGCTTTACGTTATTTTAAAAATAAAAATGAGACTGATATTAAACAGGCAAACAAAATATTTTGGCGGTTATTTTCAAAACACTAATTTAACAGTATTTATTCGCCACTCATATGGTATATAATATTTATATTGAGAATTTAAAAATACTACAGTGAACAATTTCAGTTTCATTTCTTTTTACTCTAAATAAACCTAGCAAACCCTATTCAAATTCAAACATATTATTAAGCTTATAAGCTATTTCATGGATAGAAAAGTTGAGCTTATGCTTATCGAAATCCCTCTTCGGTGTTTAAAGAGTCATCCAGACATGTGATCCAAACTGTCCATTTTCAATGAAGGATAGGATTTATTGACCCACCGATAAATTGCTTGCTCATCATTTTATGCTCTTCCCTTCTTTCCAACATAATAGCCAAATCCATTTTTGTTCCAAAAGTTTGATAGCAAGTGAGATTACATGATAAATGTTTTTTCATTAATCATTTTTTCATGCTTTGAACAGGATGATCCGAAATCAAAATGTTTTGCCATTTGGAAACAAAAATCGGAAAGGATGATAAAAGTTGAGACTAATTAAGGACAAAAGATTAAACTTCGATGGTGATAAATTGGAGTTCTTAACAGAATTATCTCCTTTTCCTCAGATCATTTAAGGGATGGATTTTAGAATTTTGGTGGTGGACCAAAAAGAAAAGCATGATGGTAATTGTAATGGTAAAAATAGAAAAGATAAATAGAGCGATCCATGAAGGGGGGGAAAATAAATGAAGAGGGATTTGGAGCCTGGTCAATAAGGGGTTGTTTGTTTGCAATTAATTGCCAATACTTATGGGGTTTGAGGGGCAAGACCCGGTCCATCAAAACATAAAAAAATGTATGGAATTGTCATTCCACTGTTTGTTTGCATGGAATATGAATTGCAAGTTTTGGATATAAACTTCATCTGACATCACCTTTTTGGCAATTCCAAATCGAAACTTTTTCGGATGGAAATGCCTATTCCCAAAGACATGTAGAATTAGAGGGGTCATTTAATTGGGAAAAAGTTATGGTTGCCTACTATCCAATTCTCAAAACTCAATCCCTACTTTTATTTGTTCAACCAAATAAAGAAAATGATTGAAGGAAACAAAAACTATTGTAAGACCTCAATTTCCATTCTTGTTTTTGACAAACCGTGCCTAAAAGAATTGAGATTTGAGAGTTTGGGTCAGGGACTGGAAAAGCAGTGACAAGAAGGAAGATGAGAGACAAAGCCTGCATCTCAAGATCTGGCAGAAGTGGAGCCCACGCTCTTCTTTTTTATTTTTTCTTTTTTACTTCAACGTATCTCGATAATGTACACGCAGGTGGGGCCCAAAGTGTATAATGAAGGTATACATAGGAGAATACTTTTGCCCTTCTATATTATGCCCATTTTTTATCCTAATGAGGATTCAAGCTGCCTATGTGTATTCCACGATCCAGATAGAAAAAGTATTTTTTTTTAACATAAGGGCACATCTTTTACATGTATTTTCCACATTTGCTGTCAGAACATCATCAAAATTACAAACAAGAAACACGATTTAATATTTTTTCGAAAAATCCAGATTAATTATAAAAAGGGCAAAATATGGATTTTTGAGAGTTTCACTTGCTTGCCACTTTCTATTATGTTACTAGGGTTAAACCCTGAGCCGCGCAGGATTTACGAATAATTCATAAAAAAATTATGCGTTGAAAAATTTATTATATAAAGCGATATATATGTGATTCAAGATTTATCGATGTAAAAATCTATGGTATTTTCTATTAGTAAGAAACAAAGTCCATGATGTTTATTAGCATAAAAACAAAGGTCATGGTATTTATTTGAAGAATCGTTAAAGTTCGTCTGTATTTATTTGCAAAAAAAAGGTTCATGCCATTTATTTGAAACTTGTCTCATTTTCTGTAATAAACAAAGTCGTGATATTTATTTGTAATAAAGAAAACCCATGGTATTTATTTAGAAAACATTAAAAGTTTGTGGTTTTAAATTTGTAAAAAAAAGTTTCATTAGTACTTATCCGAAGAAATGTTTGTTATGCTTAATATCTTTAGTTTAATCTGTATCTGTATTAATTCTACCCACTTTGGGCAGTTAGCAATAATCTTTCTGTGGACGTCCGTAAAGAATTCTTCTAATAACCCCGAACCCCTTAGGTTTTCGGGGCATTGGATTCTCACCAATGTTTTCTAATAAAAGTTCTTTTTATCTATTTGTATAAAGCAATGTCCATGATATATATTTGAAAAATGTCAAAAATTCATGAAATTTATTTGAAATAAAAAGGTTCATGGTGTCTATTTAAAATAGGTTGGGAAGATCATGGTATTTATTTGAAAAAAAAATCCATGATATCTATTTGAAGTCATGGTATTTATTTGTAATAAAAAAAATCCACTGCTTTTATCTAAAATAACTTTTAAAAAATCATCCTATTTTAGTGAAAAATTCACATGAGATTTTGAATTAATTGTGTAGAGAAAAATGACAAATGTGTAATTGGTATGGAGTTATAGTTGATGGCAAAGCTGTAATTTAAGTGAAGCTCTGCCATAGAATGATTTACCGTAATTACCCTTACAACTTCATTAAAACATCAATTTTGCCTATAAAATCCAAATTTTGTAATAATAATATTGGGTGAAAAGTGGGGAACAAAAGTGGAATTATCAAAATTTCCTTCGTTGCTTACCAAATTTGTATATTATAAAAAGATAAATAGACAGGAAAAGGTTTGAAAATGACATTGTTTGAGAGATTTTGTCACTTACCTGGGTTCTTGGTGATTCTTGCTTGCTGCGGCGATTCTTGCTGCTGAGGAGGCGATTCTTGAAGAGGCGATTATTGAGAAGGTTCTTGAGGAGAATTTTGCTGGATGTATAGGATTTCTCCCCGTTTTTTTTCTCAAATTTCTCGAAAGTTCATATCGAATATTTCAAATCACCTTTCGTTGTTGTAAGAATTTCTTCACTTGCCTGTAGATAGATCTTGAATTTGATTTTCATGCCAGCATGATTGTTAGTTCCTCTAGCAATCTATTTTCTATTCTGGCCTCTGAAAATTCTACTTCAATGAAGTCCGACAATGAAATGGATAAAACTATTGTATATGAGAAGAATTCTGGGAAAAATATTGAAGACATTGAGAACATTTGTGAGAATTAGAGGCTAATCTTAGGTAAGGTTTCAGGGATTTCTGTTTCTGATACTTTGAATCTTAAAGATTCTTCTGTTCAGTCGATTATTTCTGAGGAAAATGGGAATACAGTCTTGCGACCCTCATTTGTTGATATTATTCATAAACAAGCATGTTCAGAAAATTTGGCTCATTCTGATTTGACTGGAATTAATGTGCTAAAGCCCTTTTTGGGTGAAATGCTAATGCATAAGGACACTGCTGAGAATTTGAAAATTGCTGAGAAAGATGTGCTTATTGATGAAGATGGTTCCCCTGCAATTTATTTCTCTGAGACTGAAATGAATAAATCATCAGAAAACTTTCTACTTGTCTTGATAGTTAAATGGGCTTATGGAAAGCCTTCATTTTTGGATATTCATACAGCTTTACAGAAGAAGTTTAATTTGAAATAGAGAATTTTAATCACTTCGCTTCATAGAAAACGTTTGTTGTTCAGGTTTACAAGCAGAGCAGATTTTCTGAAGATATGGCTATCTGAATATATATATACATACAAGGGTTTTTGTTAGATTTTTCAAGTGGGATCCCTTCTTTTCTTTCAAACAAGAGTCCACTATAGTAGCTGCTTGATTTGCTCTACCTGGATTGCCTCCAAATTTCTATAACTTCGATATGTTGAATGCTATTATCAAGCCAGTTGGAAAGTTGCTTGTTGTGGATACAGATACGCTCAAATTGCACAGAACAAATAGAGCTAAAGTTTGTAATGAGTTTGATTTATAGAAAACCTTAACTGATAAAATTTGGGTGGGTACTTCTCCAACCTCAAGATTTGCTCAGAATTATTACTTTGAGAATAGATTTGATTACTGCAAAGTATGTCACAAAATATGGCATTCCACTTTGAACTGCAGAAAATTTAAAGGGTCTGCTAATGAAAAATCTTAGTGTGATGATGATGAAACAAAACATTTTCCTTCCAGCAACTTCAGAAATCGGGGCAAGCAGAAAGGTAAATTTTAACCTCCAAATTACAAAGCCAGTGTTGTACCATATGAAGAAATATCTGTTACTACTTTGCCTGTGTGGAAAATTGTTGACAAAACACAAAAAGGAAAACTGAAAAGTAGAGATGAAGTTCATGGTAAACAATCAGAAATGCAAGATTTAGTTGGAAACAGAAGCTCTGAACCATCATAGTTACTAGAGACATTATAGTTGGTAAAGTAATGAAAGATAGTTTGAAGAGTAATATTGAAGTTATTGACACTAAATCTGTTGAGTTTAATTTGATTGATAGCAAAATTTCAGAAAATTACAAAGTCAATGATATAATCATTGGAGAAGATCATGGAGAAAAATTTGATATGCAAGATTTTATTGGAAATAAAAGCTCAGAAATCATTATAGCCACTGAAGAATCTGCAGTTGGGTAAGAGATGAAAAATAGTATAAATAGTGCAGATGAAGTTACTGGTAAATCTATTGAGTATAATTTTGTTGATGGCAGAAGCTCAGAAAACATTATAGCCACTGTTAAAGATAAGAAGAGAAATTCAGATTTAAAGCAATGTGTTTCTAAATCATATGTACTCGCATTTTCTATGCAGCGCAGAGAAAATTGTAATGATCAGCATTTAGTAATTTCTAAATTTTGTGAAATTTTGACTGGTAGTCATGTTACTGGTGATTTGCTTCAGGCAAGAGAATTGGAAAATACAACACAATAACCTTATTTCACATTTAAGCATATGTTGTCAGACAAGGAACAATTCCTAAAAGATGGCAGAGAGATAATTCATCAGATCGAGTTATTTTTGCAGAATAATAGTTTAAAAAATGTAGAGGATGCTTTAAAGCCTTCTAAAGCAAAGAAGAAGAATACTTTATTTCCTAAAAGAGAAGGTTTAAGAGCCTTTAGAGCCTCCCCAAAAATTTTTGAGGATTGTTAATTGATGAATTTCTGTTTTTGGAATCTAAGAGGTATTGCAAATCCTCAAACTTAACGAAGAATCACCATGATAAAAAGGAATACAAATTCTCAGATTTTCTGTATAATGGAGCCAATGGTGGATTTCTCTAAAGCAAAATATATAGCAGCTACTACTGGTTATGGGCAAGTCTGGAATAATATTTTTAATAAAATCTGGATTTTTGCTGAAGATAAGGTCAAGGCTGATGTTATTTCTTCTTCAGAACAAAGTCTTTCAATTAAAATTAATGCTAATGGGTCATGTATCATTACTGTTGTCTATGGTAAGACCAATTATATTGAAAGAAGAGAGTTAAAGGAGGAACTTACTGCTTTTAGCCATGGAGTTGTTGTTCCTTGGATTGTTGGTGGTGACTTTAATGTTATTGCATCTGTTACAGAAAAAAAAAAAGAAGTGGAAAGCCTCACTTGCAAAGTTTAGATGAATTCAATGATATGATAAATTCGTGTGACTTGATTAACTGTGGATATACTGGCACACCTTATACTTATCATAATGCTCAGATGGCTATAGAAGAGTATGGACCAAAATCGATTGATGTCTCCTCAACCAAACCTGGATTGCTGAATTTCTATGTGGTCAAGTAAAGCATTTATCTAGAGGATACTCTGATCATATCCCACTTTCATACTTTTACCTAGATTTTAAAACTTTTCCAAAGCCTTTCAGATATCAGAACATGTGGGCGCTACATGAAAGTTTTCTCAGTGTTGTGGAAAAATGTTGGGGAAAATATTTAATATCTTACATGGATCGTATTCATAAATTTGCTTTTAAGCTGAAAATGCTTAAGCAAAGTCTAAAAGATTAGAATAAGAACACTTTTGGTAATCTGCAGAGTAATGTTCAGAACGCTGAAAAGATTATTGCTGAAAATTAGAAGCAGTTTGATCAAAATCGGTCAGATGAAATTATTCAGAGCTGTGGATAGCTAAAATAGGTTTTGAAAACATATTGCATCATGAGGAGATTTTCTGGAAACAGACATCTAGAGTAAAGTGGCTAAAAGATGATGACAGCAACACAAAATATTTTCATGCATGTGTGAATACTAAAAATGGTAACAACAAAATTACCAGATTGCAAGATCATGATGATAATTGGGTAGAAGATCAGGAAAGTCTTATTGCTTTAGCAGTTAAACACTTTTCAGAATGCGTTTTCTACTCAGAACAGTTGCTCTGTTGCAGGAAATGTTAGTATGATCCCACAACTGATTACTGATGAAGATAACAGAAATCTTATCTCAACTCCTGACTTACAAGAAATTAAAGCTGCTGTTAATGAGATAGATCAGGATAGTGCTCCAGGTCCTGATGGCTATAATGGGAAATTCTATAATATTGCATGGAGTATTGCACATAAGGATCTTCAGGAGGCTGTGGTTTTCTTTTTCAAGAATGGCTATATTCCCAAATTTGTTAATTCTACAGTAATCTGCCTAATACCAAAAAGCAAAACTGTATCAAAATCACTGATTATAGACCAATCAGCCTCTGCAATTTCATATATAAAATTTTTATTAAAATTCTCTCCATCAGGCTTGCAGATGTATTGCCAAGGATTATTTCTAAGAAACATGGAACTTTTGTTAAAAGCAGAGACATTATTGAAAATATCTCTTTAGCACAGGAAGTCGCTCAAGACTTAAGCAAAAAATCAAGGGGACACAATATCATTTTTAAGCTGGATATGAAGAAAACATTTGACAAGATAGTATGGTCTTTTATTTTCCTCATAATGAAAAGTTTTGGTTTTTCTGAGAATTTTATCAAGCTTATCAAAGGATGTTTGAATACTCAACACTTTTATATTAATATGAATGGGCAGCTGGGAGGTTTTTTTCAAGGGTCCAGAGGAATTAGACAAGGAGATCCTGTATCCCCTGCTCTTTTCATTATGACATCTAAATATCTAAGTAGAGATTAAACAGATTTAACTACAAGAAACAAGATTATTCCATACAAGAATAAAGCTGCTAATGTTTGCATCTCTCACCTGCTATATGCTGATGATACTATGATTTTTATAAATAGTAGCAGAAGTAGTTTGAAGAATCTATTTACATTCCTACATGAATACAACAACAACAACAACAACTGAGCCTTTTATCCCAAGTATAAGGGGTAGGCTACATGAACCAACATGAGAATCACGCCGGGTCCAACACATGAATTCTCTGTCTCCACTCACTTCTATCGAACAATATACTTTCATTGAGTCCTTTGGCAACCATATCGTTTCGTATCACCTCCATCCATGTTTTCTTCGGTCTCCCTTTTGCTCTTTTGCCATTACCCATATCGAGAGTATCTATTCGTCGAACCGGTGCTTCCATAGGTCTGCGTCGCACATGACCAAACCATCTAAGCCGGTTTTCCCGCATCTTCTCCTCCACGGGTGCTACACCAACTTTTGCACGAATATCCTCATTTCGCACCTTGTCTTTTCTAGTGTTACCGCACATCCAACGAAGCATGCGCATCTCCGCTACGTGCATCTTCTGTGTATGATGCTTCTTAGGAGCCCAGCATTCTGTACCATATAATAAGGCAGGCCGAATAGCGCTCCGATAAAACTTCCCTTTCAATTTTAACGGAAAGTTACGATCACACAAAATCCCTGTTGCACTCCTCCATTTCAACCAACCAGCTTGGATCCTTTGATTAACATCACTATCGATCTCCCCATTCCTTTGGATGATGGAACCTAGATATCTAAACTGGTCGCTCGGTGATATTTCTTGACCTTCCAATGTTATACCAATATGGTTTTGATTTCTCTGGCTACTAAATTTGCAGTGCATATATGCTGTCTTGGACCTGCTCAATCTGAATCCCCGAGATTCCAATGTTTGTCTCCATAATTCCAATTTGGCATTAACCCCTGCTTTCGTCTCATTTACTAGAACAATATCATCAGCGAATAGCATACACCAAGGGACTTCATCTTGGATAGTTCTAGTAAGCTCATCCATCACGACGGTAAACAGGAAAGGACTTAATGCAGATCCTTGATGTAAACCAATAGTAATCGGAAAATCACTTGTTAAGCCACCGCAAGTTCTGACATTTGCCACTACTCCGTCGTACATATCCTTGATTATGTCAATATACTTGACGGGGACCCCCTTTTTCATCATTGTCCCCCATAATACCTCTCTAGGTACCTTGTCGTACGCTTTTTCTAAATCAATAAATATCATATGCAAATCTCTTCTCCTCTCTCGAAAGCGCTCGACAAGTTGACGAAGCAAATGAATCGCCCCTGTCGTCGATCGTCCAGGCATGAACCCAAATTGGTTCTCTGTTATCTTAATATCCTTCCTTAGCCTGTGTTCAATCACCCTCTCCCAAAGTTTCATGGTGTGACACATTAGTTTTATTCCACGGTAGTTTGAGCAAGTTTGAATGTCACCCTTATTCTTGTAGATAGGTACAAGAATACTTTTCCTCCATTCATTTGGCATCTTTTTTGTCTGCCAAATCTTATTAAACATTCCTACATAAATATGTGTAAAATTCTGAGCAAAAGATAAATAAGCAAAAGAGTGCGTTAGCAAAGACTGTCCTGCTGCTGCTTGTATGAATATTCAGAGGCTGGTTGATATTAACAAAGGCACGTAACTTTTTATATATTTGGGAGCTCCCATATTTCATAGAAGAGTGAAAGTATGTTATTTTGAGCCTTTAGTAGAGAAAATTAAGAGCAAATTACAAGGGTGGCAAAATAAACTTCTCTCAAATGCTGGAAAATATACTTTTATAAATCATGTTCATTTGTTAGCTTCTTGCAATACTCCTAATACTGTGCTGAACAGAATTTCTTCTCTTTTTGCTAAATTCTTTTGGAATGATGGAGAGAAAACTAAGCATCATCATTGGGTATCTTGGGAAAAAATTTATAAGCCATATGAAGAAGGTGGGCTTGGTATTAGACTTCTACATGAAGTTGCTGAAGCTTATAATATGAAGAAAGCATGGAAGTATATAAAAGGGGATAATTTATGGTCTAAACATATGCATTTTAGGTATTCCAGAAAATCAGAACATTATATCAGTTCTTTTGCATCAACTAGCTGGATGAAAATATGTTCTCATATTCATGTTGTCAATACTATGTCAAAATGGATTATTGGACAAGGAAAAATTGATTTCTGATCAGAATCATGGCATGAAGATTATATTTTACAAGAGAACACTACTAAACCCACTTCTCCTATTACTATAAATAATATCCTTTCAGGGAAAGAATGGGACATTTCTGTTTTAAAAGATTTCTTACCTGAAGATATTATTGCTAGTATCAAATATAAGAATTACTATATCAGCAGCTCCCCAGATACAAAATATCGAAGCTCACAAATACTGGAGACTCTACTTTGCAGTCTGCATGGAATTATATCAGAAGGAAGAAGCAAAAAGAGTACAAAGTAAAATTCCTGAACAATGATAAACTGCCAAAAAATATTATGCTATTCAGTTGGAAGCTTTTCAACAATGTTTTGCCTCTTGATTCTATGATCAGAAAATTGGGTTTTCATATGCCTAACAAATGTATTTGTTGTACCGAGCCTTAGCAAGAAGATAAAGAGAATATGTTTGTTAAAAGTGAGATTGCTACTTTCTTATGGGATTATATGCATAGAATTTTCCAGATCGGGAAACAAGCAGCAGATTACAATACGATTGAGGATATATATGAGTTATGGCATAATCTACAGAAGTATACATATATTGCTAAATGGATCCCACATGTAGTTTGCTGGAATATATGGAAGGTAAGATGCGGATATAAGTTTGATGATGAGGTTATATCTCATACAGCGGTTTGGCACAAAATCATTAGTGACATTAAGAATCTGATATTGGCATATAATATAAACATAAAAGCAAATCCTTGTGCTCTTATTCTTCACCAGTTGAGAATTGATGAAATAATTTCAGTGGAAAATTCTCAAAGCTTTATTATTACCTCTTGGGAGAGACCAGACAAAAATAAAGTTAAGCTAAATGCATATGGGGCCAGGAATTTACAGAACAATATGACTTCAGGTGGTGCTGTTCTTAGAAATGAGAAAGGTGAAATTATTTTTGCCTCTAAATTCTTTTATGGTTCAGGGGGAATTCTTGAAGCTGAATGGAACTCTATTCTAAATGATATGATTCAGTGTAAGCTTAAGGGGATAAAAGGAGTTGAAATTGAGTCAAATTCCAAAATATGCATTGATTATATTACTAGAGCAGTAAGCCAAAGTGGTCTTTATTTTATACAGTTCAAGTTATTAAAGATGTTGGCTCCTTCATTGAAGCTAATGCATTGCAATTTTTTTGGCAACTCAGGCACAAATTGAAAAGGCAAGTAGCAGTTACACAGGTTATATGATTCCAGCATACATTAAAAGGCTAAATCTATTGGATCTTTTTACCTTTCCAGATTTCGACTGAAGAGAAATGTCAAAGACTCAATTTTTAACGCAATTTTTAACGGAAAAACTTCCTTTATATTACTTTGATGAAGGATCTGCGAAGAAAATTTTGATTTTGGAGTTAAAGTCTCCTCTTTTGGAGAATTTTATGGAGACAGGGGGTTCACATATAATAAATGTTGTACATTCTGCAAAGATGCTACAAGGAAAAAGCTTCAAAACTTTGAAAAAAATGAATTTTGCGCTTACCGAAATCTTACCTCTGTAGATTGCAGGAGTATCAAGGAAATCATGAAGAAAAATTTATATTTGAAAAAGTTAAGACAGAAGAACTTCGATCTCCAAAAGGAGAGCTCAGATCTGATGTCTTTTAGTCCAGAAATGGAACTGCAAGCTTAAAAAATGAGATTTTTATTCGGGTTTTTTTTGAAATGGCGTAGTTTAATATTAAAATAGGACGAGTTGTTTTAAATTTATTGAAATAGGACGGTTTGAGCCCGACCCCATCCCCTCTAAATAGAGGGCGGGTTCCCCTATAATGGGAAGAGGGCGGGTTCTCCGCCCCATTTTTTTAAAAAAAAAACAAAAAAAAAACGAAATGAATTAAATATCCAATAAAATAATAAAAATTGTATAATATTATTATTGTTTAAATATGAATCTGGTATACACTCTAATAACAAAATGAATCTGTCAAATTTATAATACAAAAAAATCATATCTGTTTGTAAAATGTAAATTATACAAGTTTCTTTACATGCGCTGACCGATTTTCTTCCGGTGCACTTGTCACGATCTCGAAGGTCCCGCCCATGTTGACTGTCCTGGACATCTGGTCCTATAATGACCTGGTTGTTTGCATAGGCTACATCTGGCATGCCTTTGCTGAGAATCAGCATCCATTGTCATTCGATCTCGACGCACCTTGGGTCTTCCGGGCCCTATATTTTTTTCCGGCAGTAATACAGTCGGTGTTTGTATGTTTCCGGTATGATAGCGCCAATAGCGACTGTCTGGTATAAGATGAAATTTTGGATCGCATGCGTCTTGGTAATTGGAAACTGTATAGTAATGGGAAGCAAAATTGTAATGTGAGTTATGCTTGCAGCAGCAATTGCGTGGGCACAAGGTAAATGTTGTTGCTGGAAAACACCGCATGTGCACGAAGAGAGCCCTTCATCTCTAAAATTTACGGTATATTGATTCTCATTACTCCCCGTAACTTGAAACTCCGCCGTGTCAAACCTTTCAAATCTGTAGTATTGTGCTATGTGCTCTCTTTTCTGGAATATATCTTCGTAATACGCGGTGAGTGGAGTCTCCATCGCCAAGGACTTTTCTCTTCTATGCACAAAGTAAGTATTCACTCTGAAAAAGGTTCGAACAATGTATCGGTAAGCCTCTAACACCTTTAAGGATCTCATTGAAGCTTTCAGATATATTAGTGGTCATTAGTAGATATCTGCATCCATTATCATGTGCTTGTGACCACATGCGTACTGGATACTCATCTAACCACGCTTTCGCGGCTTGACTCATCTCTCCAATTTTCGTCATATACATGTCAAGAACATTAGGGTCAGACGCTTCACCGGCTTTGTACATAAGCTTATATGGATCTGAATTTTTTAATTTTCTATCAAAATTTTGCCTGAAGTGCCGCAGGCAAAACCTATGTGGGGTCGTCGAAAATACAGTTCTCATTGCAGCTAGTATTCCCAGATGTCTATCAGATATGATGCATAAATCTGTTTTATCAATAACAAATAGGATACTTTTGAGTTGACGGAAAAACCATGACCAGGATGATATATTTTCACCATCGACAATAGAAAATCCCAACGGAAATATACCGTTATTAGTATCAACACCTGTAGCAATTAACATGCAATCTCTGTACTTATCATATAGATACGTCCCATCCACGCACAATACCGTCCGACAGTGTGTGAAACTAGCCGCACAAGGAGCGAAGCACCAGAAAATTCTTTGAAACCCGACACAGTCATCGACATCTGTTTCTGTGGTTTTTAACCGGTATACGGACCCCAGATTTGATGCTTTCATGGCTTCCATAAAAGGGACTAGTGAATTGTACGAGCTTTCTCAATCCCCAAATATCTTGCATAAAACCTTTCGACGAGCATCTCATGCCTTCACATACGAAATCTGAATTTTGTGCTCTCCGCTAATGTAGAGCCGTATCTCTCGGGGAGTCATCGCCGCATCTGTATGGATTAGTGGCATAATTAGTGAGCAAATGTAAGATGAAGTGCAATTCCTGTGATCTTTTAACATAATAGAATTGATGCAAGTATGTTCTTGGTTGTATTTCGTGACCTTCCAAGGTTTGGCTCTTTTGGAACAACATGCATGCAATCTCCACTTATATTCAGGAGCTTTCGTACATACCACGGTATAGTACGTCTTATTTGACTCTTGGGTGTTAAATGTAACGTTTTTTTGAATAGCCCAAGACTTCAGCTTACAAATAAGACCCTCTTTTTCTTGAAACATATCACCAACAGTGACGCAATCTGCGCTTGCTATTGTCTTTTCCAAATAGGGTTCCGTATTTACTTCTGTCACGGCTAAGTCTACCCAACTATCATCTTCTAGGGGACCGAGATTGGGATCTTCTAGTTCGACAAAATCACTATTCGCAGCCATATCATCAAACAATGCTACTTCATTCAATCCAGCGGCATATTCCACGCTATCCTCCCCTTGATGACCCTCACCAGTTTCATCATCATCGCTGCCACACATATCAATGTCACCCATAGCAACATAAGGCTCGGATGCAATATATGATGGTTGGGGTTGGTGTAATGTGGATGGTTCGGGATGAAAAGACCGGAAAGATGTGGACGGGCATGCTTGGAATGCGCTACTTGGATCGTGTTGGAATGATGCTGAGGTATGGGAAGATCTGCGTTTAGTATATAAATTGTTCTTATATAATTATTCCTTAATATTTTCGTATTACGAAAAATATAAACATAATCACCACTTGTTTCAGATTTATTTACCTTTGGAAGGTTGTATATGGTAATTCTTGTTGTTCTTTAGGGGTGCATGTAACTGCAGCAGTCGATTGGGAAAACCTGTATTCAATATATAAAATATATTAGTACTTTGGTATTACAAAAGTTGGATTTATAAAATGTTTACCCTTGAGTTTGAAGGTTTTAATAATGTTGTGTATAGTCATATCCACCGAGACTGGCGGTATCATCGTTAATAATGTGACTGTACCCCCAGGAACTACCTCCAGTATTACCATCAAAATTACTCGTTAGAGCGACATCTGATACTTCCAATTGTTCCTTCTGAACCAAAAGTTCAAAAGAATGTTGGGTGTTTGCCAGACCGAAGTCTATCATCGAAGATATTGATACATCATCTATAATTTCAACCAATGCATTTCCACTAAACATAGGCCATATACAACTTAACTTAAGCTTAATTTCACGGGGATCGTATTTCGTGATTTTAAACACTTTATTCTCGATTTCATTATAAGTCGTTGATGGTTCTAATCGCATGATTCTTGCGGATCCGTCCATATACTCGGGACCTTGTGCACTTGTGATAATCCAGCCATCGTATTTACATACAACAAATAAAATTGAACTCACCATAATCTGCATCAAACAATATCAATCCAACAATAAAAAAGCGTTAACAACTTAATCTGACAACACTATAAAAAATGCTAACAAAACGCGGATTAGGCGAAAGAGGTGAGGATGTATGAATAGAATCCCGGCCAACGTCGGAGTTGGCCGGCAAAGGTAAAGGTGAAAGAGGTGTGGATGAAGTTTCGACGTCGGAATCGATCGCGTAGTCGGTAGCGACTAAAGAAACGCGGACTAGGCATAATCATACCTAGAGCCATGGTCTTCAATGTCCACTAGACCGCTCCTAACTGTTCCAAGGTGACAAGTTGTGAGATAGCCCTCAAATCGTCGCTTCACTGTCAATTGTGGCCAGGTAAGCACAAGTGAGGAAATGAGGGTTCCGCTCACGAATCACCGTGAGACGGGCCTTTTAAAATTACCTTTCTCACTTATCTAGCCTAGGCACCACAAAGTCAAGTTTAGATAAACGATCGAATGCCCACAACCTTTCTCTGTCCTATTGAGCATGACAGTCCTTAGTTGGCTGAGTCTAGATATTTTTTTTATTAAGCTCAAGGGTAATGCGTATGCTTTTAGTGATTTTTGGGGTCTTAGGAAAGGTGATGAAATCCCCACCCAATTTGAATTGGTGTTATAGCTACTTAAAGTCCGTATTATTTATGTAAAACAGTAACAAACAGAAATCTAAAACACTTGCAAAAAATTTATTAGGTGGCGGCGTAAAAAATCCTGCACAAAAACAGTTTTATTGGAGAGGGGAAGAGAGTTTGTGCAAAGAATGCTGCAGGAAGAATAGTTCAGAGGAGTTCAAAGGAAGGGAGAAGAGAATTGAAATACTCACAGAGAATTTGGAACTTCAAATTTTTTTCCTGTGCTTGTCTTGGTCTCATCTTTTTGTTTAGAGCCCCTGAACCTTGGTTTGGTCACTGAGTTTGCTCCAGAATTTTACAGCAAGCCGTGGTTCTGTCTTGATCCGTCGTGGTGTAACCGCGAAATATGGGTCTAACTCCCCACGACTATGGCACTGAACTTGACATTCTTCCTAACCTGCACACTTGCACAAAATAAGGGTACTTGGAGCGGAATGGAGAGTTGCTGGATAAGAGCTGTATTTATAGGAATAAGAAAAGATGAGGGCGGGTTCTTGGAACACGCCCTCTTCAAATTATTGAAGAGGGCACGTTCTAAGAACCCGTCCTCTTCGTTTCACAAGTTTAATTATTGGCCCTACTTGATTTGACAACACACTGTAAAAAAATATTAATAAAAGATGAGGGCGGGTTCTTGGAACACGCCCTCTTCAAATTATTGAAAAACATGATGTGACTTGACACTAAATAAAAAAATGATGTGACAACACTACAAAGAAAAACAAATCACTATACATAATAAAAACATATCACCGCGTCAAAAAAAAAACCAAATCACCATACATTAAAAAAATGATGTGACAACACTACAAAAAAGCAAATCACTATACATTAAAAAAACATATCACTGAGTCCAAAAAAACATATCACTGCAAAGATGAGGGCGGGTTCCGAGAACCCTCCCTCCTTTCCCTATAGAAACCCGCCCCCTTCAGTATGGTTTTCGCAACTCTGTGGCCAAATTAACTCTGTGTCCAAATTCACTTCTCTTATCTAAATCTTTCAGGGATTAAAATATCAAAATAATTTCAATGGAAAATCAACCATTCAACAAATCTCTGCTCGTAGATGAAAACGAACACAGATCTTTCAATATATTATACGGAGAGGAAAAATTCAAAACTTATTCATTTTTTTAATTCCCCATTTTTTTAAATTCTAATAGTTGAAAATAACATGATTTAATTTTACAGGGTGGAGATAATCTCACAGTCGTCAACCATAGTTCTGACAAGTGGCAAGTTACCGACCAGCGAATAATCGAGCGGATTCGAAGGACCGGATTTTATGAAGCTTCATTGCTTCGTCATATCCAAATCGACCACAGTCTCGTTTCCTTTCTTGTTGAGCGTTGGATAAAAGAGACCCACACTTTTCATCTAAGATGGGGTGATGCCACTATCACACTCCAGAATATTGGCCTCTTACTCGGTTTACGGGTCAATGTGATTGGATTAGTCGGAGGAAAAATTGTTGGTCCAGATACCGACCACCCATACTGGGATACATATGCCGAGTCTGCTCTCGGACAGGTAAAAAAATTAATGTCAATAATCTCTCGATATCTTTTCAACACAAAATATTGTTTTATACCTTATTAAAAACTAGATCTTATTTTTAATATAATTATGAAGTTTAAATTTTAGCTAAGTAAATTATTTATATTTAATATTCAAATTCATATTCTCTCTTAATTCCCCTCTTTAGTGTACCTATTACATGGACATTTTGTACATTATTTTTAGCTTTAATATTTCACAAAAAAATGCTCATATCAGGCACCAGGAGGCTATAGTAAGGGGTATAAGATCAGTTTAAACTGGCTGAAAGATACATTTACTAATATCCCTGATGAAGCCACCGATGAAGTCTTGGATAGACATGCACGTGCCTACATTCTGTACATGATCGGTTCTTGGTTGATACCGGACCAATCGGTAACGCATGTCCATCCTTTATACCTACGGACTTTGATGTGTGTGGCCAATATGTTTGGGGAGCAAGGGTCCTGGCTTATCTTTACAAGGAACTCGATAAGGCATGTGCTCCAACGAAGAATACAATTTGTGGCTGCATTACATTACTTCAGGTACATTCCTGTTTTTAACAGCTAGACATTTGCAAAATTGTAATATTGGTTCTTTCTTTTATCATCTGACACTTTATTTATAGATTTGGTCATGGGAGCACATGTGTATGGGAATACCGGATCGAATTAAAATCACTGCCGTGGATACCCCTGGAAAGCCTCTCGGCTCTTGGTGGAATGGCAAGAAATCTTATAAGGCTCATCGTCGAGTACTTAGGTACTATAAAGATGAGTTGGATCGCATGGAGGCGACTCAGGTAACCATAACTTAGGTAATTAACTTTGTTTTAAAATTTTAAATTTCCTTCATTACAATTTGGTACTATGTTATTTGCGCAGTTCACGTGGATGCTTTATACAGTATATCGTCTGCATGGATTACCCGGCATTTGTATCGAAGGAGAGCCGGTTTGGCGGGCTCGATACCCACTCCTCTGCATTAATATCGTTGTCATGCACCTACCGGACCGGGTGTTGCGACAGTTCAGTAGATTGCAATATATTCCTGTCCCTCCGCCTTCGCCTATGACAATAGAGGGAGACATGCGAGGAGGAAAGGCGGAGCGTGATTGGAGGGAGCATCATCATCAATATTTGCTGAGATGGGAGGATAGGCAGTGTAATATTGCCTTACAGCAGATAGGTGACCAAACAACCACCGATGCTACCGAAGCATATCTACAGTGGTATAAGCGTGTCACCATAAAATATCTTTCTGCTCCCCTAACGACTTCCCAAACATCCAGCGGTACGAGCCTAGAGGCGACGTGGAACGAGAAATGGTAAGTTGAATTCTTTAAATTATATTACTTTTTAACATCCGACGGTATGAGTTAGTACTTATTTCTAATGTAACGACAGGCTCGTGGGTTGCATCATATACAATCAATGATGCATGATCCATATCCGACTGATGTTGGTCCGGATACTCAGGCTTTATTTTCAAATGTAGACTCATATATTGGTGGTATATTCGATTCATATAATATGCTTCCACATTTATCGCCGGCACCAGAGCAGCAGCATGAGCCAGCACCGGAGCAGCAGCATGAACCGGCACAAGAGCCGCAGCATGAGCCGGCACTAGAGCCGCAGCATCAGGGAGATCTAAAGCAGCAGGATCGGTGATTTGGATCACCATACTGTCGGCAGCAACCCTGGCATACCGGACAAGCGCAACAACCGGAGGAACAATAGTTTTGGGGGAACGGTTTTGCGCAATAACAGCAGTCTTGGGGATCAGGTTTTGCACAACAGCCGTCTTGGGGGTCAGGTTTTGCGCAACAACAGCAATCTTGGGGGTCAAGATTTGCGCGGCCATAGGGCCCAGGTTTTGTGCAACAGTAGCCGCATGAAACTGGGACAGGTTCTTCGCAACAACTGCCCAGTTGGGAGACGGATTTTTCGTCCTACATACAGTTGTTGGGAGGCAGCACATATCCGACACCTGTCCCACATTCAGGATTTGCGGAATAACAGCCTGTCCAAGACGCTGCTAAAGACGAAGACGAAGCCGAAGCCGAAGCAGAAGAGCAGACGCCGCCGCCGCCATATATCCAAGAAACGGGAGGGTCCTCCAGTCATCTCAAGAGGCATAGGCTTATGTCAAGCCTTCTCGGATTGGGAAAGAGAAAGGGAAAGGGAAAGCGATAGTTATATACTTTTACAAACATATATGATTTTTTTGTATTATAAATTTGACGGATTCATTTTGTTATTAGAGTGTATACCAGATTCATATTTAAACAACAATAATATTATACAATTTTTATTATATTATTGTATATTTAATTCATTTCGTTTATTTATTTAATTTTTTTTTTAAAAATGGGGCGGGTTCGAACCCGCCCTCTTCCCATTACAGGGGAGGGCGGGTTCTAGGAACCCGCCCTCCCCTATATAAGGTAGAGGGCGGGTTCCTAGAACCCGCCCTCTGTTTGGAGGGGTTGGGGTTGGGCTCAAACCGTTCTATTTCAATAAATTTAAAATAAATCGTTATATTTTAATAATTTCAATATTAAACTACCCTAATTAAAAAAACGCTTGTTATTCCCTTATAGCTTAATAAGAAGTGATTCTTCCTCACTGATAGCTTACCTACAAGCTTTACCTTGAATATTCTCACAGAAGACTAAAAAGATTTTGCAATTTTTTTTTGAGAACGATGATATTTTTTGAGAGCAGCAGAAATTTCGAGAGAGGGGAGAAGGAAAAGAATGAAGATATTTTGGAAGCGACAAGGGATGAAACCCTAACTTTGTATATATAGTCTCTTGAAAGGCTTTTGTAATGGGCCTAGCCCATGATTTCATTTGATAATAAAATCTCTACCGTTTTTTTTTAAATGACATTGTTTGGTGTTTTGGAAATTCCTTCTTTTGGAAGCCATGATTTGAAAATCCGTATTCCTCTGTCTCTCTTCATATCTTTCTTTTCACATTTTTCGTGAGTCTTTAACATAAGCAATAAAAAAACTTCATATCAATTACACTCAATTAGAAATGAGAGGTTTGGCATATAAGGTTAGGCCTAGTTTTAAATCTTTAAATTTCTTGAATAAGGCTCATTTTCTACTCTCAGTTCCTAATTTATATTCGCATCTCATAAATTAGCATTTTGTACGTTGTTCTTCAAAGTGAAAGGTCCACGCTTTGATTCTTGAAAGGGTTTCTTACCAAGAGAAAAAACAAACAAAAACAACATTGGCCCGGACAATCTATACAATTTATCTCACATGACTATAATTTGACTAAGTAAAAGAGGCTTAAATCTAACAAACTTCCCTATGGTTCGAGCTGTGGCAGCAAACTACGCTATAAATTCTTTTCGGCAAAAGACTACCCTATCTAACGGATCTAAGCCAAAACCGTTAATTTAGGGTAAAAAGGCAATTCTGCCATTATTATTTTTCTTGTGAAAAATAAAAATTCTAAAAAATGATTAAATTTTATTATGATAATGAAGATCACATGGTCTAGGGTTTAGAGGCGGGGTGTCACGCTCCGCTTCCCAAAAGACGGTAACACGCACGTAACTAGGCCCACGGGATACTTATACCGAGAAAAGATGTTTCTAGGTATAAATACGTTAAAGCGTTAAAGTAAGCAGTTTAATTACAACAAGAATTTAGCAAGGAGTAAATAAATCCAACTACATTATAACATTTAAATTCCACAATATTCAAAGGAAGGCTGATAACAGATCTGAAAATCTGGTACAACTGAAATAGAAATAAACAAAAGCTTTAACGGATAGTGTCACGCCCCGTTTACCAGTATACGGAGAAGTAGACATGACGGGCCGCGACGTATTTACTTAGAAGTAAACGCGTTAAGCGTAAATAAGCAATATAAATGAATACACAAGAATAACAAGAGATGTAAAAATAACAGCAACTTTTATTAACATTCTTTCTTTATATTACAACTGATTTGAAAAGAAAATCTACAATGATAATAGCAATGCCTAAACAGCGGCATACGAATGAAAAGGAAATAAGTACAAGTAAAAACTAAAAGTATGGCTCCTCTGTGAACTGATCCAAGTCCTTCTGGCTGGGCTCGGTCTTTTGAGAGTCAGGTCCTCCTGACGAACATTCCAAAGAAAGAAAGAAACAGGAATGTCGTCAGCGAACTAGCGCTCGGTAAGTTCCAAACATAAGGATGGAATAAAACAAGTAAAGAGAAGATAACTGATAATATAAATAGGTATATGTTTGTTATACTAATGTAGTTGTTTGTAGCTTGGTATAGAATATATCAGTGTATACGAGGGGAGTCCAACTTGCTCCGTGGACTATGGTAATCGGAAGTACGAGGCCCCGTCAAAATCCACGGGACAACTGCACGGATGTTCAGGTAGGTGTCTTTTAGTGACCATCTCGTTCCACTTCTAATACATTCCGTACCAGTCTACCCCGTTAAACCCCGTAATGTATGTTATATAGATTGTAGTTATCATACTTGCCGAGACTATGGATATAAGTTGTTCATGTAAACGGTTTCAGGATGTATCAAGCAGTCATGTAGTCAAGTCAAGTTAAAGCCATGGTTCGGTCAAGTCAAGTCATGTTTGCATGTTGATATTGTTCTGGTATTCAAGTTCAGGTTCAAATATACATGTTATAGTTTGGATTCATGTTGAAATTGATTCATGTTTGGATTGGATTCATGTTTAGATTGGATTCTGGTTGGATTCAGATTGATTTAGACTCAGACTTTAGTTAGACACTTTAAACAGAATTTTGATCTTGAATTAGGTTTGGCTGTTAACGGTAACTGCTGCATATGGACGGCAGTATTTGTGTCTTTTTCGAAGACAATTACCATTGATAACATCATTAAGTTTTTCTACCTTAAATAGACAAGCACTCATTTTCTCCGGCTCCCTAAGGCTTAAGAGAATTGATTCCGCTTAAACTCATATTTACTAAAGTCCTTAATTGTAATTTTATATTACTCGAGGGTTTTATGAAAAATATTTTATATGCTTTCAAAATAAACCTCAAGTATTTATTTATCGTATTTAGGGTTTCATGGATGTAACTTTTAAGATTTGAGATATTTTAGTGAATATTAACTTAGCTTGAATAGTTCAAGATATTTAAGTGAAATACTTGGCTTGTATTGATATTTGAGGGTATTTTGGTGAAACTTGTCATTCTTTTAGCTTTTTAGAAAACATGGAATTTTATTATATATTGAAAATATATGGTTTGATAATTTTTACATATTTATAAAAATTAATTTTATTATAAAATAGAAAATCTCGTTTTTCTTAAAAATCGTATTAAAAATCTTTCGAGACCGAATGCTTTTTGAGAAGGTCTACATCTCGCTCTACTAGCCCGAGGATGTGAGACAATCCGCACCATCAAATAGCAGGTTCCCCAAAATGGGTTGTAGAGGTATAATTGCAAAGAATTTTGATAATACCATTCAAAGAAAACCGAGTTTTTATAGTTTATGGTATTTTGATGAAATGTTGTAATCGCCACGATATATGTTTCAAAGAGAATCGTGCTATAGAATCATGTGTGTTGTGAAGGGTAAGTCGTTACCCCGTGATGTTTTATAAAGGCAATAGTAAGCAAAACAAATAAATATGGTCGATACAAAGTTCATGGTATTTAAAGGTAAAACTCAATTTAAAGTTGTTTAGCATGATGATTTAGGCTGAAAGTTGTTCTAAACTTTAGTTCTATGATTAACAAGCAATGTATAGGAATATAAATGAGTAATTCTTAAGAAAAAAATTGTAGTTTCAAAGATTTTAGAATCAAATGTCGGTATAACTCCACTTACCGACATATTTTATAAAAAGAGACTTTTTATGTAGAAAGAGAAGAAGGGGGTGGGACTTACTAGATAAAAGGGTGAAGATAAGGTAGAAGAAGATTGTGTAGTCGCCGTGGCGTCGCGGAGTCGCCGGAATTGCTTCTTTTCTTCGTCGGAAGTTGACCTTAGGCTAACTCCACTTCTACTCCACTTGTACTTAAAATTTTTTGATAATTTTAGTTAGGGATTTCTGAATGAGGAAGGGCTAGGGTATGGAATTATATTTAAAGTATGGAATTAGGGTTTTGGAATTGAAAGAATAAATTAAAATGCATTTAAAATTGGATTAATTGGAAAATTGAATTCTTTGTTAAATTGCAGAGAAAACAAACATTGCAGGGGTAATGGGGGTAGGCCAAGGGTTTTCTGTGCAAGACACAGGGACTTTTCCCCATGGTTCACCCGTCGGCTCTGGCCCAAGCTCGATCTCGCCGGCCACATGTAAGGAAGGGGTCGTTGGATTGAAGCCATGTGTCCTACTCAGTATAAATATCATTTTACACATGTTTAATTTTCCAAACTTTTCATGTTTGTGTGCAGTACACGTGTAAACTTTTGGGCTTCAAAAAAGTTTAAAAGAAAAATCAGGAAAAAATAATATGTGCCTAAGGTGATTCGAACACAGGGGCTATGTCACAGCAGTGCAAGGGCTTTACCAGTGAGCTACAAGTTATTTCTTGATGTTTATAAACAAAAATAACTTTTAAATTGCAGCCAGACTTGCAAACTCCATTCTGTACATTAAACTGTAAATTTTCGTACAGTAAAATCAGCGTCGTTACAGATAGGCATACTGTAAACGAAAACTAGTAAGCGGCTAGAAGTCTCTATGGGAGGCTAACTGTGGGAATCCTCTGATGGTTCGACCTCTTCCCCTATATGCTCGTCTGTTCCAAAGTCGCCTAACGAACATTCCCAAAAGAAGAAAATAAAACAGAATGTCCGTCAGCGATATTGCACTCGATTACTCTCCAAAATTAAAATGATTATAAATATAATAATATGGCGGTGGAACTTTTAAGCAAGCATGTGTTATATATATCACGATAAGGTGAATAAGCATGGCAATACATATAAATATGGCAATTCTACGGTTAGGTGTTTTGTTGTAGTTCTAATAATGAAAATAAACGTGTAATGAGAGTAAACCATTAAACCAAGGACCAGCAACACAAGCTTGAATTAGCCCTCCATTAAACCTACGGAACAACGACACAAGCTTAAGTTAGCGCTCCGTCAAACCCATAGAATAACGGCACACTGGATTCATGAATAGTTAGCTTCCGTTCACACTTGGAATCACAGCATGTAACACCCTAGCACTGTTATACTATATTTTATTTTTGGGGTATTTCCAAATCTTGCGACAAATTCTTGATTATTATTGTTTTTGGGTTGCGGATAGTGCATTTAGCAACTGTGGTTAGTATCCGACCCGACCCGCATGTTTGAAACCCATCATGGTTCAAGATTATATCAAATATTTGCTAGTAGAGAGTATCCATACAAATCTAGATATTATACACATATAATATATTCCGAATATATTTTAATAATACAAAATAAAAACCAAATAATATTTTAATATCAAGCCTTGCATGTCATCATACCCCTGATCATATGGTTGCACCCATATAGCATGTTCATGTCCTAATTGTTAAAACAGACTCGTTTGGATCGCTACGTATATTTACGTAGATCCGTACTTGGGGGTATATATTTTTATTGACAGGACATCGCATTGTTCTTTCATAAAAAGAAAGAAAGGGGGAGAATATTCCCCACTACTCAAGCCTCACGTGTTAAACACGTGAGCACCTATATGCAAAAGCATATAAGCATTGCAATCAAACCAAATAATGGGCTAAATAAGCCTCACGTGTTAAACACGTGAGCGCATATATGCAATGCGAAGAATGGATGTTTTCTCCGCATAATGGTAATGGAAAGAACTTGCTAATTTCCTTTTTAATATAATTGAAGTTTCTTCAGAATGTTTATTCGAGCAAAACATGTTAGATTCTATTTCCTCGTTCCCTTGGCGCAACGACCCGCATAGAATAAAACAAAAGTAGGAGAACATATATGGAACAACTATAAAAAATATAATAAACTAAAATAAGAAGAATTTTTTCTATACCAAAAATCATTTTGTATGCGTATAGGGCCCAACTGCTGTAATTAAACAATTGATAGTCCAAACATCTCTCACGTGTTAAACACATGAGCGCTCATATGCAAAAGCATATGAACGCTGAAAATAAACGGACTAAAACCCACGCTAGGGGTCACGTGTTAAACACGTGAATTCTCTTGCTGCATTCTTTGGCAGTGCTCACATGCAATGCATGTGAGCACCCCAATCTTAAAATACTCACATCTGATAGAATTAAATTCTATGTTATAGAATTATATTCTATTTGGGAAATGTTTTCCCCGATCTTTCTAATATGGAAAGATTTTTCTCTAACAGAGAATCTTGGATTTAAAATCCAATTGTGATAAAATATCACCAAATGAACCATCTGATAGAATTAAATTCTATGTGGGAAATATTACATTGATCTTTCTCAAACTAGAAAGATTTTCTCTGTTAAACAGAGGACCCTTGGATCAAGAATCCAACGGTGATTATAAAATGACCCATCGATCATCTGATAGAATAAAATTCTATCTTAGGAAAAATATTTCCTAATCTTGTTAAATAAACAAGAAAACTTCTCTGTTAAATAGAGAGCCTTTGGATTAAAAATCCAATGGTGAATAAAATTCACCAAATGATCTAAAAGATCATTTTGGATTGATTATGAAATCAATCATGATCTCCCAATCATAGATTTTCTTAACAAGTTGATTTTTTCTCTTGTCCTATAAATAGATAAAGAAGGAAAAAAAAAGAAGAGAGAGAAGAGAGAACTTTCCACAAGCCTCTGCAAAAAAAATACAATAGGCTCGTGAGAAAAGAGAGAATTTAATTATCAAAGGAGAAGACTTTCCTCGTTGAAACCCTAGGTAAAGAAATACAGAGATCATATCATCTCACCTTTGTCTATCTAAGGATTTAACCCTTCACATAAGAACTTGGTTCTTCATCTGGTTAAGATTTGCAGAAGCAAATCTCCCCACAAGTTGAGAATTTAATTCTCATCGGGGGGATTTTGCTTTGCAGATTCAAAACTCAGGGGAAATGGACCAAGTTAAAAAGAAAAAAAGAGAGGGGAAAGAACATGAGCATATGGGAATTTAATTTCTCCAAGAATTAGGGTTTAACCCTACAAAAAGAACTTAGTTCTTCAATACAAACAATAATGATGATCCAAGATGACCATCAATGACTAAAAAAGTCATTAACAGAGATCAAATATCTCTGAAAACAAACAACAAGAATAACTTGGCGTCTCAACACTGTTATGGAGCCTCATGTTTTTACCACATGAGTGCTCAAAATAAGCAAAAGGAAAGATAAAACTGCGTCACGTGTTTCTCACGTGAGTGCTCAAAATAAGCAAAAGCAAAGCTAAAACTGCCTCACGTGTTTCCCACATGGGCGCCTGAAGAGAAAAGAAAAAAAATCCTTTGTGTCAATTGGGAAGCCACCAAATAAGAAAGTAGTCACGTGAAATGCACATGAAACACTCCTGGAAACCCAAAATTTGGCGTCTCATGTGCTTCACACGTGAGCCAAACCCAAGTGCTCAGCACTTCTGTAAAAAGAGGGGAATTGAACAAATAAAATCCAACACTCAGTACTCACGTGCTTCCCACGTGAGTATCATGTAAAGTGCTCAGCATTCTAAGATTGGTCAAAATGACTAAAGTGCTTCGCACTGATTGGGGCAACGCTCATATCTGAGTGCCTCACGTGTTTCACACGTGAGCGCCATGGGACTCTAATGCTTAGCACTAATCCAGTGCCTCATGTGTTTCACACGTGAGCGATGTATGCCCCAGTGCTTAGCACTTTTGGGTAATTATGGAAACTAAATCTCAGCCCAAAATTGGCTAAGTTTCCTGGGTTAAACCTCTTTGTTTTTAAATCAATCGAGCCTATATGCTCTTGATTTCCAAGGTCTCAAATATGACCAAAAATTCTTAAGTCCATAATAAACCTTTTTCCCCTTAAATACGGGATTTGGTTTAAGGGTACATCTCTTCACACCTCTGATACATGTCATTGTAATTCCTTAACGTCTTCAGAGAGGTGTCGGGTCCCGACGACCAACAACTTTTTTCGTTGATACACTTCCAAATTGATGTGCATGCCTTAAATCAGATCGTGCCCCAAATTAGGCACATTCCATATCAACATTATTCACTTTGTCACGTAACAAATACGCGTGCGCGCAAGATAAATGTTGGACCAAGATGTCCTTAAACTAAAAATTCGCCCCAAACATGGCGATGACGGACCGAGAAGTGCTTAAAATAATTATTCGCCTCAAACATGGGGATAATGAACCAAAATGTCCTTAAACTAATATTCGTCCCCAAAATGGGAATATTGGACCGAAATGTCTCTAAACTAACATTCGTCCCCAAAATGGGAATGTTGGACCGAAATGTCCCTAAACTAATTATTCGTCTCAAACATGGCAATAATGGACCTAAATGTTCCTATACTAACATTCGTCCCCAAAATGGGAATGTTGGACTGAAATGTCCCTAAACTAATATCCATCTCAAATATGGCGATAATGGACCTTGATGTCCTTAAACTAAAATAATTGGGCCCAAATGCTCATATGTTTAAGTCGACCTAAATCTCAAATCGGATTAACGGTCCTTAAATAAACTAAACCTAAATCTAAAATTATATGGATTTGGACTAATCCGTGCTCTACGGGCGATGACATAAACTAGTCTCCGTAAATAATCCACGGGTAACCAAAACAAACAAAAACACACCCGACACGAAGTGAACATTCGGAGCAGGAGAAAGTGGTTATCGCAATGCGGTAACGTAATTAACTGCAGGGGCTTGCGCCTACAGGGAAGAGCGTCCCCACAATCAAAAACCCTTCACAAACAAGGGGGGTCTGATAAAGTCTGCTACAACGGCCGCATCTATCCAAACCTCCGATATACGGTGCCATAAATCAACTTGGCATTTTCGGATGATAAATCCAAATAGCATCTTCTCCCAGAATTCAGGCCAAATGTACCAACGTCTCGGTCCGATCTATCGGCGGTGAACACGCATCATGGTTTAAACTTTTACGTATATTTTTCATATTTAAAAACTAGATTTTTAGAAGGGACCCAGCTAATATTCGAAGTAATCGGGTATTAGCTGCAAAATCCCAATATATATATATATAATATTCATATGACTAATAATATAAACAAATTGTTATATATATATATATAATATAATTTAATATATCATGTCTCTCTCTCTTCTCATGTTTCTCTTTCTCCCCCCTCTGTCTCTTCTTCTCTCTCACTATATATATACACACACATACATTATATAATAATCTATTAGTATAACAAACCAAATCTCTCTCTCTTTCTCTTCTTCTCCTTACGTCCCTCACCCAAGAAACCCAGAAACTCACTACCCCTCGCCGTTAAACTTCACCGTCGACGGCTGCCCATCGTCGCCGTCACCTCGTGTTCTCTATCCTCTGTCCCCAGCCTCAGAGCCAATACCACAGCCCATTCCTCTCCTTCTCCTTCTTCTTCCTTTCTTTTTTTCTTTTCTCTTTTCTTGATTACTTGGTTTTCCGGCCGCCTCGCCGGAGTCGCGCACGTCGCCGACGATCCGGACTACCCAGTCATTATTGTCATCCAGCATAGTCACGTCTTTGATCAGCCAGGTCCAGTCCTATACGCGTATGGTTACATCGTGACGTTTATCCGACGTCGAACGTGACGTACGTACCCCGTCGTGAGATCCGATCAGGCAAGTTTAACTTGCAACATGCTATGTTAATATATCTATTCCCATATGAATAAAAATAATACATGTGTTTTATTATACAGCAAATAGTATAGTTTTACAGTTTTACAATATCCGTTCGTATCCGTACTGATAATCGCATATCTAATTGCATGCCGGAACATCATGATATCATTATACTATTACATTAGTACAATGTGCTATCTAGATTGCATCATACATAGTCATGGACGTATAAAAGGTTATTACAGATAGACACATATATATCCTGACATCAGCACTATTTACCGTGATTCCGATATCGATTGCAGTTTCATATTGGGTATCCAATTGATACATATGCATCACATGACATGTTCACGACAAACTACCCGACTCGTTATGCTACTAATGCCAATAATCCTGACTTGTTGTCCTGATGGACGTAACTTGTCGTCTGAATAGACAAAACCTGTACCTGCTTGATCCTGTGTTGGCATTAGATTCATATCATAAATACCTGACTTGAACACATAACCTTGGGGGTAAGGGGAAATCAATAATGAAACCTGACTTGTAACTCAACGGTTCGATACTTATACCGATCAGCCTTTACGGGCTAGGCCAGCCCCGGGATGCTGCTGCTGATATCATTCATCTGTACATGTTACATGTTTACTGCCTAGCGACACGTCTCGGATTCCGCCCGAGAATCTTGACCGTGGTCCCAGGCATACACGGGATACTATTGAGTTACATCGACGATTCCATTAAATAGATTTCAAAAACTTCTAGAATAGATAACCTAGAGACACAGACTTTAGGATACACATCACATACATACACCTCACTATTCTATATTGTGTTATTCATTTATATTCATGTTTACCTATATCGTTACTGTTCCCTTATAAAAAAAAGAAATAAAGAAAAGAAGGAGAGAAAAAGCGATGGAAAGAAATTCCCTTAATGGAACATCACGTGCCCACACGCGATGAGCCTATGAACAAAGATTATAGGCATTGCGCTTAACAATTAAGGCTGAAATTGAGCCTCGCGTGCAAGCACGTGAGCATCTATATACAAAGTATATAAGCGCTTTTTTAAAACAAATAACAGGCCAGAGAAACTCACGTGTCAGCACGTGATGCCCTTTTTGTGCTGTTGCACATAAGTAAATGAGCTTAGCTCTGTGGGGTCACGTGCTACACGTGGGTGATCTTAAATGCCTTCTGAGCCGATATAATTAAATTCTAAGTAAAGAGATCAAAACCTTATTTTGAAAATATTTCCTTGAATCTTTCTAAACAAGAAAGATTACTCTCTGTAAAACAGAGCACCGTTGGATTAAAAAATCCAATGGTGATTAAAAAATCACCTATCTACAGAAAAATTCTATATGGGGAAATATTTCCCAAATCTTGTTAAAAACAAGAAAAATATCTTCTGTAAAACAGAAGTCTATGGATCAAAAATCCAACGATGGATAAAATCCCTAAATCAATTAAGATCTCTCAACAAGAGATTTCCTTAACCAAATCAAAAAATCTGCTTCTATTATATAAAGAACCCAAGACTTCAAGTCTTGTACAGAAGAGACCCCCTATAAGATTTGAGAAACAAAAAGAAGAAGAAGAGCTCTCTTTTAGAAAAAGAAACCCTAGGTAAGAAGAAATACATAGAGATTATCTTATCTCTTCTTCGCCATTTCAAGAGTTTAACTCTTCTAAAATGAACTTAGTTCTTTCTTTGGTTGAGGTTTGCAAAAGCAGATCTCCCCACAAGTTATGAATTTAATTCTCATCGGGGAGATTCTGTCTTGCAGATTCAAAACTTAGGGGAAAGAACTAAGTTCAAATAATTTAATTCTTACCAAAAGATATAGGAATTTAATTGCTCTGATAAAACTAGGGTTTAACCCTATAAAAGAATTTAATTCTTCTAAAAATAAGGGGCCTGAAATTCTCAAAACAAGATCTCCATGCATATTAGTGTTCAACGCTATAACGACAGATCACGTGTTCCCATATGAGCACCTTTGATGAATAAAAAGAACGACTGAGATCGAGTCACGTGATTCCACGTGACCCCCAATAGTGCTTAGCACTTATAAAAAACAAGAGAATAAAACCAAAGAAGCAGTGCCCAATTCTCAAACGCCTCACGTGCCACACGTGAGCGCTCCAAATTTCAGTGTTTAACACTGCTTTAGAGCCTCACGTGGGAGCACGTGAGTGCCGAGCAGATATTAGTGTTTAACACTATGAAAGGCCAACCTCAGCACAAATTAGCCAAGTCTCCCGAGGACAAAAAAAACCTTTTGATCACCAATCAACCGAGCCTTCCTATGCTCAGGTCTTCCTAAATTGATCTTAGTTTCAAAGATGGCTAATGATCTCCTAACAGATGGTATCTAAAATGATGTTCATGTAAGTCCACGGTAGCGCCCCGGCCGTCTAACAGACGCCAAATGCGGAACAAAAACTTTTTACAACTGGCGCTATCGCGTACTATAACCCGGATCTGCCATTAAAGCTAAACTAACAAACTACAAAGTAGGTAGAAATGTTATACCGAATGATCCGAGTCCTTCGGTCTTCAACCATCATCCCACGCTTCGTTGCGGCTGCTCCGATCTCCTCAATCTCCAGTCTTCTCGTCTAGGTGGCACCACGTCGACGGATCTTTAAACGGGCTCCCGCCTCTGAACCGAGGCAACTCGGTCGTCAAGTTTGCTAAAAGAGACGACCAAGATGAAGTAGAGAATGAGTAGAACACTTTGTCTCGTTACGTCCAAGGCTATGGACGAACGGTTAATGAAGTTGCCTTTTAGATTGGATTGAAATGAGATATGAAAATATATATGAACTAGATCTCTCTCTTCTCATTTTAACAACCCTTTCTTTTTCCCAAATCAATCATAACCTCAAGGGGAGGGGGCCGGCCATATATGTAGAGGGAGGGAGGTGAAGGTAGGAGCAAAGAGGTGACCATAACATTAAAGGAGAAGGAATGAGTCATTAAACACCTAGTATGAACTCATTAAATGAAACAATGAATCATAACCCTTAGTCATCAACACATAAATGCTCCATTAATGCACTAAGCCACCTCACCATCCTAGTCACCTCTTCTAGAAACTTCTAGAACCTTCCACACTCATCCAAAGAAAAGATAAATCCGCATTTAACTGAATGTTAAATACGGCCGATAGAAAACTGGAAACCGGCAACTTCCAAAAGTGATTCTGAAACGAATTTCAGGATAACCCCGTATCAGTATAAACATACCCGCATTTGTATTACGACTGAATACAAATGCAACTGAGACAAAGATATTATATCTACACAGTATAATACTCGGATCCGGCTTAAACCAAAACCGACCAGTATTATCTGCCCGAAAAATGACACGTGCGTAAACGCACGTGCATTTTCCGAACCCTGCCATAAAACCATACGGCCTCTACAACGTTTCGCCCGAACTTGGGAAACTTTCTGTGGGGGACTCTAATGACTCATCAACACACTGGCACTGGGTATAACCACTAGTACGTCTGAGGTACAAGCTGTACGTAACGGTTGCCTATGTATTGATTGGAAGGGAAGCTGACGAGCGAACTCATCCATAAACCCTACTGAGCCTAACAGTGACAATGTATATACAGTCCGGTCCGTTCGTCTAAAGAGTATCGCATATCGAGTCTAGGGGGGTGGATAAAGTTAGACCCCTAATAACGCAATAAATCGTGTCGGCATGAAGCCCATCACCACCTGAGAAATTACTGATCCAAATCAGTAATTCTCCACTACCTCGGCCGAGGATTTCTAGTGATGGCCACCCGTGCACTGTGCGACATCAACCCCCAATACCGGGAGAGACGAATCCCCGACGATCCGCTCACTGCTTCCATATGGCTCGGGACTGTACCCAAAAAAATACCTGTTTGCACGACTCCTTTAAGCGTGGTAGGGTATAAATCAAAGCACAGTGGGAACTCACACGAGACAAATGACGATCTCAGGTCGACAAACTAACCTGTACACATGTCACCAGGGAACCGCTATCTGACGATATGTATAATACCAACTAGCAGGTTCCCGGCGAGTTCTGTCCGGTGTACTCATAACCTAATGAGCACCTGTATATATCTTAGGTGATCCAACTGACACCAGTGGCTTGTGAGACCGGCCACCGCCCCTCGTCGGGGTCTCGACTGTATACACTAGTCTACTTTGGAGTATCGATGCCCTGTCTCGAAACTCCCACGACTAGGGACACTTTAAGGATGTGCTTATAGACCCCAGCTCCCACGTATATGATCGCCATCATACTGCTGGTAGTCAAGCAAGAATCCTATGGGCTCTATCATCATGCAATAGTGAACAAAAGCATATATACGATGATAAAGATAAACCAGATAGCATACTATCATCTCGAGCAAGACTGTCATATCAGTATAGGTCCTGCCTCAATCATTGTAATCACGTACCTGCGATCCAATAATTGACTTTGAGGGCACTATCTCCAACAATCTCCCACTTGCACTTAAGGCTAATTATTGCCATGTCGCATACTCACAGCCCGTGTGATACCGAACACCCAACTCCTCTACTAATCAGTTTCACAAAACTAGTTTGTAAAACTCTTGTGTTCGAGAAATAGCCTCAGTGAGTGGATCCGCCCTGATGTTTCTTTCTATGTCTCTCTTAATCTCAAGTTCGCGGAGAAAGTCATCTCCCGAATCGAGTAATACCTGTCTTAGAATATGTCTGGATATCTGATGGGACCTAGTTCATAAATGAACTCCAAATCCAAACTTCTTAGACTGTAGTGATCACTGAACCTAATCAGTATCCAGCACCATGCCTCCCACAGTATCCACTTGGACCACCTGTCCATAATACTGTCCCTCGTCAGAGGGAAAAACTATAACTCTGACAATCACTCTGTCATCCATGTCACCTTTGAAGCCTGGAATGATAACCGTCTTCCGAAGGAGGCTGCCGTCATCAAATCCGTAGAACATGCACTTATGTTCTAAAACTGCTTCCTTATGTTTCTTCAGGATTGGATTAATATAAACTTATCGCATCTAGTGCAAGAAACAACATCTGATGTGGTACTTGACATTTCATGATTGACTCAATTGCCTAAGCAAGTGATCTGCCAATCATGCACATCCCTCTCCCCTTTAGTCTGTAAGACACCTTTAGAGAGGGTGACTCCATCACCTGCAGGTACACCACCATGCCAGGAGTCATCTATTCTAAATACTTTTAGAATACTGTCTAAGTACCCATATTGGGAAACTACCCAAATCTAGATCTAAAACCGTAGATCTAGAAACCAGAATGTCCAGTATTATATCCATATCCTGTGTGAAGAAACAACTGTGTGAGAACCACAGTACAGCCGATCGTAGTATAGGAATTTTACTTCCTACTCTGTGTATGTCATCCAAATACCAGGACATCACACCCTACTACCTTCCCAACAGATCCATCTCCTATTCTGATGAAGTCAAAGCCATGACTGTCACATCAAAAATAGATGATCTTATCTCCGCTATCTATGCTCAAGCCTATAAATAGACATAAGCTACTTGCCCACTATGCTTCCGCTGCTCCCACTGACTACGACAACCCTCTGGCAGAATAATATATACGTACACTTCTAAAGCTAGTTTAGAACGACGCTATACTTATCCTCCTGCCGGGTCTCATAGTCTGGAACAACAGTAGTGTCAAGTCTGGGTAAACAAGAACCTCCCTGTCACCGTCCTTGAGGCTACCTGAGTACCTCTTGGGTGTCTGAGGTTACCCACCATATCTGCGGAGTGGCTATTAGAATGTCAAACCTGATTGAATATATAGGTTCTATTAAATTTTCCGTAATCATTTGCGGTTCTGGAATCACTTCCAGTTCTACCATACTCCCACTACTGTTTTCTGAAAAAATCCATTTTACTAAAACTGTGGCGAGTCAAGAACAATATCACTATTGATCTTCCAGATGGTAGAAAATCAACCCTCGTCAAAGCCAGGGTCAACCCACAAACTGCTATTACAGAAATGTGCCTTGAGTTATCCAGTGTCTAGTTTTAAGCATAAGCTGGACAACTCCCCGTACCTTAATATCGTTAAGATATGAACCATTCTATATCCAATATAGAAACATTTGGCACTTATTTAATTGGAACCAGATTCTAATCATGCAACTGTCTCCAGTGCATATCAACTTAATGGAGAGAGGTTAATCAGCATTACTCAACTTAGGAATCCATCCATTTATGAGTAACCTGAAAGAGAAACAAGTTTCTCAAAACCGTTACTATCAACTGAATACCAATCACAAGAATCTATATCTTCGATCTCTTTGAAGAATCCCGATACTTGCGATACCTGGTTCTCTACTTTATTCTTATACCCACAACTTCTCAAAACTTAGACATTGTATTTCTACGAAACACTTGTCTAAAACCTAGAGAAGTCACAAGTAAACAGAACATAGTACGAGGACCAGCCCCTTTGTCCTGATGGACACTGGACAACATACAATACTCTGTATAAGTCCGCTGAGTTTGAATAACTCAAAACCCGTGCATCGTAGGTTGAAAACTGTACCCAGACGATTTCCTCAAATATCACCAATTACAACGAATTCCGATATAATGAGGATGATCACCTAATTCCCAATAACTTACTCCCACTCATCATCTGTAAAACCATACAGATGTGAGAATCATACCTGGTAAATACATACCTTGGAGTAAGTATCTAATCGGAAATCAATTTTCCTTTAACAATGCATTGAAACATAAAAATGTTTCGTATGGGTATCCTGGTATTCTAGTAATGCCTCTTCCATAATCCAATTCATGACTATAACCGTATATTTCTTTGCAATCTCTCCAAATCCCTTTATTTGTCTTTAGCCGTTACCTTCTGTACACCTTCGTTAGGCTAAATGGTTTTCTTCCTTCCCTACCGTTCGGCACCAGCCTATGGTTTGGAAGAAGACTATCCAGTAAGCATAATAGGTGTACCCTCCTAAACCAAGGAGTACTCGCAACTTGAGAGAAGGTGATGATAAAAGACAACTGAATAATACCTTATTCTATTAAAGGTAAAATAGGAGTGGCGGTGAAGTACGTAGTTTGATCACGAATGATAACAGTCGCAATTTACTTTGCCCTCTTTCTAATCCCTTTATTTTGTCTTTACATATTACCTTCTGCACACCCTACTTAGGCTAATTGGTTTTCTTCATTCCCTACCTTTCGGCACCTGCCTATGGTTTGGAATAAGACTATCCAATAAGCGTAATAGGTGTACTCTCCTAAACTAAGGAGCCCTCGCATCCTGAGAGAAGGTGATAATAAAAGACAACTGAATAAACTAATTCTATTTCTCCTGAACCTGGATCCATCCTCGAAGAAGTCCCTTCGAGTTCGTATATAACCATACGATGGATCTATCCAATGGAAGTGGATATCCGTAGTAATACGGGGTGTTCTGAGAAATGCAAAAGGGTAAAAGAAGGAGCGGCAATGACTTATGCAACTCGGACAATCCAAAAGCCAGTATTTTAAGAAGGTTCGGTCAACTTGGTCACTGAGTCATAGTCTAGGGTCGGTCAAAGGTCGCTGCCAAAGAGAGAGAGAAAAGAAATACTCTGCGTGCACTCTAACCTAGATCAGAATGGTTATCACTTTATCTAATCAGGAAACCTCCCACTGTAATCTCAAATTCTCCTCCAAACCTGAAAGAAGAATTAGTCGGGATCACCCGAAGAGTAAACCAACTCATCAGTGAGAATCGGGATCCAACTATCATCGCATGATAACTTGATGGAAGCCACTCAAGTTATCACACTCCAGAAGGTATGCGCATACTTGGCAAGTTTCTTTATGTTTGAAACTCCCGATGTAATTTTTGCCCCATGCTCTTATGACCTTGGCGTTAGGTCAAAATATCATAAGTCACATGTCAAGTTCTAGCCGTCATTATCCAGGTTAATTTGAACCCACCCGCACATGCCCTTGGCGTTAGGTCAAAATGGCAGAACGACTATCCCAAACCAACTCATCTATCTATGCAACAATTGAATACCCAGCAGCTACCAAACACTATGCCTTGGCGTTAGGTCAAAATACATAGCTTGAATACTACTGAATACCCAAAAGAAATGACGGAGGGCTACGGCTGGTTTTTGACGAAAAACCTTTAACGTAATGAACTTGATATCGCTGAAGAAACCTGATAGCTTTTTATAAAATTATAGTGGCGAAAAACCTTTGCTAAAGAGGTCACTCCCGGTGAAAGGATCTCGGCTCTTTCCTCGTGGAATGAGGTGCAGGATATTCCAACTGAATACCGCGATGCAAAGCAACTTGTAATCGACTATAGTGAAGTTATTACCCTGACGCAAACTTCTGCCCAAGGGGTCACTCCCGGTGAAGGGATCTCAGCCCTTGCCTCGTCGAATGAGGTGCTGGATATTCATAATCGAATATCACTATGCAAAACAAAAAGAAACGTCTTTGTAATAACACTTTTTAAAACTTTTCCAACAACATCAAATATAGGTTTGTTTTATCCTTGCATTGATAAGAATCAATGCAGTCCCATCAATCAATCACACCAGAAAAGAACGAAAAATAAAATGTACGTATATGCCATCCGCATTCGTCACTGGGTCCCGTCATCACCCGTTAGGTTACTTAACTAACGACAGAGCGGGGACTGGACTAGCGCTGGTGTAAAACATATACAACATCTAATAGTATATATACCAATATACAATAATCGCTCTAGGCGTGATAATATGCAACATTACAGAAAAGTAATAAGCATCACAGAACAATACAGATAATCTGGGATCCCCGGGTTTCACAAAGCCGCTACTGAAACCCGACGTTCCCCTAGTCGTGTGGATAGCCTGTGCAATGAAACCTAGACCCCTACGGGTGCGGTAAGTTACCCGCCAAAACCTGAAGCGAGGTAGTCCCCCACAACATAGTGAATGGAACACCCGACACTTCACGGAATCCGGTAAATTGAGCACCCCTCCTTGGGCCAACCTGTACCCCCTACGAGTGTGGCAAATAGTCTGCCAATTCTAGAGTGAGGCCCCTCTGCCTCTCAAAGCCATGAGATACGGACCCGTTGTCCTCCAGAACCCGACTATCCGTGTACTCCGTCGCGGGGTAAACCTAGTACAGAAATAAATATATACAACGGGTACATCAACCTCAGCCCGGTCGTGCCCCTAAAAGAATATTATACAAACAGGCAGTGACGGCAGTCTACATGTTGGACGCTCGCCCCGCAATATCAAATGTACAAATAAATCCAAACGGCACTATCATTGCACCCTGCTATCCACCACGACATATCCGCAACATCACAGCACAACACAGAACATCAACGCGAATGTCACGTTCGCAAACCCGTCTAAAAGAACTATAGCAATTAGACGCGGTTTACCGATCAAATGACATTCCCGGTCGGAGATATAATGCAAATACTGTAAACTAACAAGTTTAAAATTTCGATCGACTAAATTTTCGGAAGTGGGCCCCACGTACATCTGCTGTACAGTAACAAAATTTGGGCCCAAAAGAACTATACCAAAAACCACAATTTACCAAGGAAAGCCTACTGGAGAATGTTGATGCACTGTTCCCACAGTACTGCCGTGGTTCCGCGGCGGTCACGTGGGATCACGTGCTCAAAATTTCCCAGTTTGCTTAAAAAACCCTGCTTTGTTTTCTGTGATATGTAAAATAATTTTTAGACACTGTTTAAAATCGACAGAAACTTTAACATGGAATTTTGCGGTTTTCGAAAATCCGTTCGATCGATATTTTAAACACGTTAGAACAAGTTAGTATAACTTAATGGTGAGGTTCTGATACCACTGTAAGTCCACGGTAGCGCCCCGGCCGTCTAACAGACGCCAAATGCGGAACAAAAACTTTTTACAACTGGCGCTATCGCGTACTATAACCCGGATCTGCCATTAAAGCTAAACTAACAAACTACAAAGTGGGTAGAAATGTTATACCGAATGATCCGAGTCCTTCGGTCTTCAACCATCATCCCACGCTTCGTTGCGGCTGCTCCGATCTCCTCGATCTCCAGTCTTCTCGTCCAGATGGCACCACGTCGACGGATCTTTAAACAGGCTCCCGCCTCTGAACCGAGGCAACTCGGTCGTCAAGTTTGCTAAAAGAGACGACCAAGATGAAGTAGAGAATGAGTAGAACACTTTGTCTCGTTACGTCCAAGGCTATGGACAAACGGTTAATGAAGTTGCCTTTTGGATCGGATTGAAATGAGATATGAAAATATATATGAACTAGATCTCTCTCTTCTCATTTTAACAACCCTTTCTTTTTCCCAAATCAATCATAACCTCAAGGGGAGGGGGCCGGCCATATATGTAGAGGGAGGGAGGTGAGGGTAGGAGCAAAGAGGTGACCATAACATTAAAGGAGAAGGAATGAGTCATTAAACACCTAGTATGAACTCATTAAATGAAACAATGAATCATAACCCTTAGTCATCAACACATAAATGCTCCATTAATGCACTAAGCCACCTCACCATCCTAGTCACCTCTTCTAGAAACTTCTAGAACCTTCCACACTCATCCAAAGAAAAGATAAATCCGCATTTAACTGAATGTTAAATACGGCCGATAGAAAACTGGAAACCGGCAACTTCCAAAAGTGATCCTGAAACGAATTTCAGGATAACCCCGTATCAGTATAAACATACCCGCATTTGTATTACGACCGAATACAAATGCAACTGAGACAAAGATATTATATCTACATAGTTTAATACTCGGATCCGGCTTAAACCAAAGCCGACCAGTATTATCTGCCCGAAAAATGACACGTGCGTAAACGCACGTGCATTTTTCGAACCCTGCCATAAAACCATACGGCCTCTACAACGTTTCGCTCGAACTTGAGAAACTGTCTTTGGGGGACTCTAATGACTCATCAACACCCTGGCACTGGGTATAACCACTAGCACGTCAGAGGTACAAGCTGTACGTAACGGTTGCCTATGTATTGATTGGAAGGGAAGCTGATGAGCGAACTCATCCATAAACCCTACTGAGCCTAACAGTGACAATGTATATACAGTCCGGTCCGTTCGTCTAAAGAGTATCGCATATCGAGTCTAGGAGGGTGGATAAAGTCAGACCCCTAATAACGCGATAAATCGTGTCGGCATGAAGCCCATCACCACCTGAGAAACTACTGATCCAAATCAGTAATTCTCCACTATCTCGGCCGAGGATTTCTAGTGATGGCCACCCGTGCACTGTGCGACATCAACCCCCAATACCGGGAGAGACGAATCCCCGACGATCCGCTCACTGCCTCCATGTGGCTCGGGACTGTACCCAAAAAATACCTGTTTGCACGACTCCTTTGAGCGTGGTAGGGTATAAATCAAAGCACAGTGGGAACTCACACGAGACAAATGACGATCTCAGCTCGACAAACTAACCTGTACACATGTCACCAGGGAACTGCTATCTGACGATATGTATAATACCAACTAGCAGGTTCCCGGCGAGTCCTGTCCGGTGTACTCATAGCCTAATGAGCACCTGTATAAATCTTAGGTGATCCAACTGACACCAGTGGCTTGTGAGACCGGCCACCGCCCCTCGTTGGGGTCTCGACTGTATACACTAGTCTACTCTGGAGTATCGATGCCCTGTCTCGAAACTCCCACGACTAGGGACACTTTAAGGATGTGCTTATAGACCCCAGCTCCCACGTATATGATCGCCATCATACTGCTGGTACTCAAGCAAGAATCCTATGGGCTCTATCATCATGCGATAGTGAACTAAAGCATATATACGATGATAAAGACAAACCAGATAGTATACTATCATCTCGAGCAAGACTGTCATATCGGTATAGGTCCTGCTTCAATCATCGTAATCACGTACCTGCGATCCAATAATTGACTTTGAGGGCATTATCTCCAACAGTTCGTTCCACCATGATCTCTCCCTTCAATCTGGAATTCGGTTTAAGGGTACATCTCTCCATACCTCTGATACATGTCGTTGTAATTCTTCAACATCTTCAGAGAGGTGGAGGGTCCCGACAACCAACAGATCTTTGGTGCACTCCCAAATCCATAAGCACATCCCAATGGACTGCAACGTCCTTAAACTAGCTGTGGACCGCAATGTCCTTAAACTAGTTATGGACCGTAACGTCCTTAAACTAAACCCTCACTCAAAAATGATGATCTACGGACCGTAATGTCTTTAAACTGAAACAATAGAGCCCAAATGCTCTTTTGTTGGATTTGGATGATCCTAAATCTTGGTGAGTAGGTCTTAGTCTAAAATTAGACTAACATATTCTCAACAAAACGTTTAAGTTGATCTTAATCTCAAACGAGATTAGCGATCCTTAAACCTGTTAGTTATATATATGCCCTAGAGGCCATTGTTGTACATATGATGTATATTATAGTAGATACTTGGATATATAGAGAGAGGACTTTCTTGCTCGACATGATAGTATGTTATTTGGTTTCACTTTGTCTTAACATGTTGACTCGTATTGGTTTACTGTCTTGCTCTCACATGTTGATAAAGCCCTTAGGATATGTACTCGACTACTGAGACTATGATGCAGATCATACTAGTAGGGCTGGGGTAGTCCAAGAGTACATCCTATAACTGTTCCTAATCGAGGGTGTATCGAGACAGGGCATCGATACTCCAGAGTAGACTAGCGTATACGCGTCTTGACCCATACGATGGGCGATGGATGATCCCATATCCATTGATGTTTGACATCAAAGATGGTGTACGAGTGCTCAGTGGAGACTGGGTACAATGAACGGAATCGACTAGAACTCCTAGATGGTATTATACCTATCGTCAGACAGCAGTTCTCTGGTGACACTGGTACATATTAGTCTATAGACCCAAGATCGTCATAGAGTCTTGTGTGATTCCTACCGTGCTTTGATTTCCACCTTACCATGTTCATGAGAACGTGCAAAACGGTGGCTTTTGGGTACAGTCCCGAATCACATGGAGGCAATGAGCGATAGGAAGGGTTTCGTCTCTCCCGGTATTAGGAGTTGATGTTGCGCTGTGTTCGATTAGCTATAACTGGAAGTCCCTGGCCAGGGATGATATGGAGATATACTGGTAAGTGTTATCGGTAGTTTCTCGACCCGTTATGAGCCTTACATCGACACGACTTATCGGTTACTGGGGTCTGACGTTTACTATCCCTAGACTGGATATGCGACATATTAGACGAAGAGACCGGACTGTACGGTAGTGCTACTGATTGGATTCACAGGAATGTGTGCAGGCTTGCTTATTGATCTTCTGATCGCTCAATACCTGGGTGGCTGTTACGTTTAGCTGACCGCTTGCAGCTTGTGGGTGTTTGATATGATCATCACCTACTGCCGGCGTATTGACGATTCTTTAGAGTCCTACATAGAGGTTTCCTGGCTCAGGCAAAACGGAGTAGGAGCACATATGTGATATGTGCGGGACCGAGATTAATACGATATGAGATACCATATTATATTCTCGCGATATGTGATATCAGCCGGGTGTATGTGATATAGCCGGGATATCGGATCAAGTGTTGATTCGATAAGATAATACATGTTATATTAGTTGGTTATATGTTATATAGCCGGATTATCGGATCAAGAGTTGATTCGATAATTTAATGTATAATTATATATGTGATATATTATATTACATTAACTAATATAAGCTCACTTAAATGATTCTTTTTCTCACTTGATAATACATTGATATATATATGTGATATATGTTAATTGTATTATTTTCTTTTGTTACATTATATATTATATATGTGATATATAATATTGTAACAAGTTAGGGTTAAACTTGCAACTAGGGTTTTGAGATTATTACCATGGCTAAGATTAGGGTTTGATATATATATATATATATATATATATATATATATATATATATATATATCTTAGCAAAATTCAAAAAGAAAAGACTTTTGGCAAAAGAGTTGCCTTTGTTGACTAAGTCTTCTCTCTTGATATTTTGCTTAGATATTTCTAAACCAAACCCTAACCCTAGAACATGGTAAAGTCTCTACAAGGGTTAAGCACGACATGCTTAACCCTAGGTTACAATTCTAACCTCTACAATAATTCATTTTTCATCACAACTTCATCTTCTTCCTCCTTTTCAAAAATAGCTTTCTAGCTTTTGATTTGTGATGAAATATTGTGAGAAATAGAAAATAAAAGAGAGCAAAATTCCTACTTCATCATCCTCATCTATTCTAGCCACTTAGATTAGGGTGTTTACTTCACTAATACTTCATTATTGAAGTGAAAACTTGGGTTTGTGTTTCCTCAAGATAGATCATCTTGGATTGTGAAGTCTTCAAGAAAGGATGTCTCATTCATCTCATGGAGCCTCTTTAGAGTCCGGTAGCTTGATGATCGCAGCGAAGGGACCTTAACTCGGAGCTTATGAAGCGAAGGAACGGACTACAAAGGTTGTAATCCCTAACTCTTAGAAGTAAAGTTGTTTACTTTGAAGTTTAGTTTGATTCTCTAGTTAAGATCCTAGGTTTAGAGTTATCTATAATGGAAAAATTTTAACTTGGCATGGATAATGCCTCCCGAAACCTTACTGCCGTTGTAGGTATCCCAACAAAACCAACCCAAACCCAAATCTAAGAATATACAGATTTGGACTAATCCACGCTCTACGGGTGACAACATAAATTAGTCTCCGTATACAATCCACGGGCAACCAAAAATAAAACAAATACACACGACATGAAGTAACCTTCTGGAGCAGGAGAAAGTGGTTATCGCTACGCGGTAACGTAATTAACTGCAGGGGCTTGCGCCTGCTGGGAAGAGCGTCCCCACAATTAAAAATCTCTCACAACGAGGGGGAATCTGACGAAGTCTGCTACAACGGCCGCATCCGTCCAAACCTCCGATACACGGTGCCATAAATCAACTTGGCATCTTCGGAGAGGTGGACGGATAAACCCAAATAGCATCTGCCCCTAAATTCAGGCAAGACGACCATCCCGGTTCGTCTCTGTTTTCGGCGGTAAACAAATTCTGGCACGCCCGGTGGGATCTTTTCCTCTTTCCACTTCACACTTCGTGTGTCGTGTTTTTCCGCGATTAAATAATCGTGGTATATATGTTTGTGGTTGCCCTTAGGTGATGGGATACTGAAGCCGGTGTTGCGTTTTTTCCGAGAATGGCGTTTGCTTTCACTCACCGCAACTCAGGCTCTGTCACATCTGGCGGAGTCAAGTATGGGTCACTTGCAGCCTCAAATCTCTGCAATCCAGCTCTTCAAGAAATCAACGGGCTTCTCTTTGGGTCGATACTCCCACCTTTCACCCTCGGTGCCTCAACGCTGATGGAGGAATCCCAGAGGAAGTCTGTCTTCCACAGGCTGGCTCCCCAAGCAGCAGCTTTGCTGACGGAATCAATTCTCAAACAACTAGCATATGCCAAGGACCAAGGTCGACGCAGAGGGTAAAATATTCAAGCTCTCAAAGGAAACAGGGGGCAGGCTCGGCAAAATCCTGAAGCTAATCAAATCCCGGCCGTAAGAAACGGTCGACGTCGATATCGACATCATACAAAATGAGTTGGGGGCAGTTCTCCGTATGGTCCTGTTTCAACCCCAGTGGCGAATGTTGTTGTTCCAATTGGAAACAGCTTCAAACTGTTATGAAGGGTAAGACAAAATTCTCCTACCGCAATATTGAAGAAATCTCCGCAGCCCATGGAGATCCCATAAGAGCAGAAACCAGTCCGCTCCCGAAAACAACTTTCATCATCTATATAAGGTGTGGAAGTAGGTGAAGGTCTCTATCGTCAACCGTGGCTCTTCCCCTAAACGTCAGCCAAATTCTGACAAATGCTCTATCAAATATAAGGGGACTCATCCCAAGACGAATCCTGATATAGCGGATCCTCCCAAAAAAAAAGCGGCTTCTCACAAAAAAGGGAGGACTATTAAAGCTCAAGTGTTCGAGGTAAACTCCAAAGGCCAAAACTCCAAACACTCCAATCCTGGGGGCATGACAGTTTATACAATCCATATGGTGAAATCTAAAGACGAAGTTCGAGCTTCTACTAGTCACCGACCTCAAATTCGGTCCCAGAGAAAAGTTCAACTGTAATATGAAAAGCTGCAGGAGATGCTCGCTCAGGCATTAGCAAACGGTAATCCATCGTCTAAGGAAAATCCCAAGGACGCACCCGAAGAAAGAATAGAGAAGGAGTCGGATATTGATTTTCTAAAGCGCGCTCTGAAAAGGGAGATGCAGAAGCGGCAGAAATTTCCACTCAAATGAACCAGATGGCCCTTCTGATTCAGAATATGGTTGGAATGATGGTTCAATCGGAACCACTGGCAATTGAACCGCCGGTAGTCAGTCTTAAAGACAAGGGTGACATTTCAAATCCTCTGCAAATCTCATCAACTGTAACAACTCCATTTTTAGTATACATAAATTTGATTAAAATTTGAAGTATACTTGGGGTATTTAATGTTGCTATTACCACTTTAAGTATTTATTTCACAGAAATAATTACAAGAAGGAACTTGTAGTTCATTGGTAATACCTTGCACTGCTGAACCAAGCCACCAGAGTTCAAATCCCCTGCCCCACATTATTTTTATATTAATTTTGTTTTAAATTCTTAGGAAGCCCAACAGTCCACACACCATAACTCCCAAAACTTGAACTTCACCCGAAAACCTAAATACACCAGAGGTCCCATCTGACGACCCCCCACCTCCGGCCACCCTAACTCGGCCCGGATCGGCCAACTCGGCCGGCGGACCGGTCGACTCGGCCCGCCGCTGCCGATCGGAGTTGCCGATTCCGGCGAGTCGTCAACTGGGGAAATGTGTCTCTTGGAATTCTAAACTCCCCTGCACACTCCAAATAAATGGATCGGTTCCAGAGAAAAAAGTATGCCCTATTTAAACTATTTTTAATGATTTTTCACACTTTTTACATTTTTTTAATTTAAAAAACCCTTCATATACCCAAACCCTAGCCTACCCTATAAATACACCCCCTACCCTCTACCCTCTCATCCCAAATTTCTGAGCCCACTCTCTCAAAATTCCAAGAGAACTTGTGTACATGAAAACAAGCTCGAGGCGAAGCTCCGACGAAATTCCGGCGACCGTTTTAGGAACTACCGGCAACGACGCAACGCATCGGCGATCCCTTTAGTTCCCCTCACTCCTCTGTATAATCCAAAACCCGTAAGTCCCTTTCTATCTCTCTTTCCTATTCTAAAAGTATGAGATTACAAAACCCGACGGAATCGGAACAAATCCGATTTCCGATTCAGTTTTCTATAAAATTCCACTTCTCATTAATACAATCCTTCTTAAACTTCCTCATGATGACTATTAACCACTAATCAAACAATTTGAACAAGTTTCATCACATGAAATGATAGCTATCTCAAATTATCGTATTTTTTTCACTTAAATACCACATTGTTTCAATCCTTCTTTTAACTCCTTCAAATTTGCTATACATTTAAAGTAGATCACGAGGTAACGACCTACCTCCTCACACACGTACATACAACTTAATACGATACCATCGAAAACTTAGAATACGAGAAAATAAACATTTTCATTTAAATACCATATACTGAATAAAACTATTTCTAAAATATTTAGAGTTGATACACTTTTAAATAAATACATCTTATTATGAAAATACGATAAGTTGTGGACATCGGTCGTTTATCTAAACCTGACTTTGTGGTGTCTAGGCTAGGCAAGTGAGAAAGGTAACTTTAAAAGGCCGTCTCATGGTGATTCGTGAGCGGATCCCTCATTTCTTCACTTGTACTTACCTGGCCACATTTAGCGGTGAAGAGGCGATTTGAGGCATCTCATAACTTGTCGTTTAGACCATTTAGAAATAGTCTAGTTAACTTAGGAGACCCTAGAACCTAAAATACGGAAATTTGACATTTTTTATAAATAAATACCATTTACTTTATAAAACCGTTTTCTAAAGGATTTAGTATTTTACAATCTTTGCAAAGCGCCGCTACAACCCATTTTGGGGAACCCGTTCGGGATGGTGCGGATTATCGCACATCCTCGGGCTTAGTAGTGCGAGATTTAGACCTCCGCAAGGAGTATTCGGTCTCGAAAGATTTAAAGTACGACATATTAAGAAAATGAGATTTTTGAATATATTAAAATTATTTTTGTATAAATATATGTATATTTATCATTAAAATACCTATTATGTTAGGATATAAATATTCCACTTTTATAAAAATCACAAGAATAAAGTTTACACTAAAATACCATAAATTCCACATAAATCAATATTACAGATGAATACCTTTATGTATGAAACTAGGATATTTTCACTAGAAATACCACAATATAAAATCCACACTCATTACAGCTCTAAAGACGAAAAATAAATGCTTGGGGAGTATTTTGAAAAGTATATAAAAGTATTTTTATATAAAACCCTCTCAAGTTCTATAAATTACCCTAAGGACTCTAGTAAATATAGGTATAAGAAATAATCAAGACTTCGATTACATTTCTAATTGTCTGACTCGGATTTGAGTCTGATTATAATCTGACTTGAATATGATTCAAGTACTATCTACAATCTACAAAATTACGATTCAACATGAATACATGAATCCATGATCCAGTTATCAATCTATACAACTTGACCGAACCGAACCATGGATATATTCCTTTTACATGGTTCTCCAGCTATTCCACTTACCTGATTTTACGGTTACATCCGTTTACAGATATCACGGTTTCGGTCAGTCAATCAATTATACAATCAATACAATTTACAAGACAAACAATACAATAAAAACACTACGGGGTTTAATGGGTAGATTGGTACGGAAGGTGTTAAAAGTGGCACGAGACTGTAGGACTTAATACACCTAACATGAATCCAGTTGCTGTTGTACCTTGGCATAAACGGTTCCTTGTACTATACGTGCCTCTAGTCTCTGGCATATAGAGACTCCTCTCGTATACACTGGCATTCTTCTGTACCAAGCTACAAACAACAGCGTTAATACGACATTACTACAAGATAATACAACTTTAAAAGATACCTTCTTATTCTGTCTATTCTACTTTCTCTGATCTTTGGGACTTACCGAGCGAACCGTTCGCTGACGGCATTCTATTTCTTTCTTCTTTGAATGTCGTCAGGTACTTTGGACACGCCAGAGATCGAGCCTACTGCCGAAGACTTGGAGCAGTTTGCCGAAGACCCAGCACTTTAGTTTCATTGTACACTTTTCCATTCAGTACTTTTCATTTCCTGTTATGCCACCGTTTAGGCATCGTTTTTATTTCAGTTGTATTTCCTTTTCATGCATTGTACAAAAGAATGTTAATAAATAAAAGTTGCTGTTATATCTTGTCTCTTGTGTATTTACTTTTATATTGCTTAGATACGCTTAGCGTATGTACTTCTGAGTATATACGTAGCAGACCAGTCGCGTCCCCTTCGTCGTATACTGGGAAGCGGGGCGTGACATCAACGGCTGAGGAGGAAATGATTCCTAAAGAAAAGCTGGACACATATCGCTCAGCAAATCAAAGCTCACTACGCCAGTGAAGCCGAAAATAGACCAATCAAGACTGGTCGATCGTATCGGATGTGGTACGATCAAATACAGTACCCGCCAGAGTACACACTTCCAACGTTCCACATGTACAAAGGAACCGGGAATCCTCACCAGCACATCACGTGATTTAAATCCATGTGCAGTAACATTGGAGAGAATGATATACTATTCCTCCGACAGTTCCTCAGCGGTCTGGCGGGCATCGCCTTCGTATCGTATGCGGAACTCCCAAATGATTTCGTGAAGAGCTTCAACGAAATGGATATGCTCTTCTGTCAGGGATTCGCTAATGAGAACGAACATACTAACGTGACGGTGCGGGTCAACGAAAGGGTTACACCGAATGAGACTTGGGTTCAATATGTTACCTGATGGCGAAATCTCTACGAGCAACGCATCGATGAAGTTGCAGCCATAGAAATGTTCATAGCCACCCTTGACCCAAATTCAAAGGCGTTATGGCCCTCTTCAAGCCGACGACCTTCCAAGAACTCATGGATAAAATGGCTCGATTGGATCAAATGAGTCAAGACTCTTTCTCATCCGATGATGACGAGTGAAAAGCGGAGGCAAGATGGCGTTTGTTGCCTACGCTCAATAAAAATAAGCGGCTCTGAAGTAACCTGTCCCCAAAATAGCGACGACGTGGGTACTCGTTCCCCCCGAGATATACACAGGGGGCATATTTCTCACTAGCGGAAGAATCTCTATATAGAATGGTCATTTCTTCTCAAAAGACATAAAGGATATTATGGGGCCTACAAACAGGTCCTACAATCTCGTAGAATGCCCTACTAAAAAAAATGGTACGTCCACAAGCAAAATGGACACGGATGAAAACCCGAAAGGGCACCGTGAGTAAAAACAGCAGGACTGCCGGCGAGCTTGTTAAACCCCGGAAGGGCGCAACCTCGTTAAAATAAATACACTTACGAGATCGTCACGACTCATAAGGAGAATCCCCCCTGTGAGACCCTCACGGATCATAGGATTCATAAGCCTTAGGTTACAGGGATCTGGACTTGTTCTTAAGCTGTCATATCCCCCAAATTGCCCTACAGGCAGTCCATATTGACCCTTGTATAAAATCAACAGGCACGAATAAATATTTTTGTGCCAAGTTCTACAAATGGCAAGAAATGTTCCCATATGGTGAATAATACTTGTAGGTCCTCTCGACTTATTAGGAGAAAACGCTCTTGTGAGATCCTTATGACTTACAAGAGAAGACATCACTTAGGAATCCCCATGATTCTTAAGGAGAAAATACGCTTACCAGATCCTCACGACTCGTAGGGGAAAATCCTTTATGAGACCCTCACGGCTCTGTTCTCCGCCGAAAGCTGGGAAAGACAAACGTCTTGCCTAAATTTGGGGGCAGATACTTTTTGGATTTATCCGTCCACCTCTCAGAAGATGCCAAGTTGATTTATGGCACCGTGTATCGGAGGTTTGGATGGATGCGGCCGTTGTAGCAGATTTCGTCAGATTCCCCTTCATTTCTGAGAGGTTTTTTGATTGTGGGGACGCTCTTCCCTGTAGGCGCAAGCCCCTGCAGTTAATTACGTTACCGCGTAGCGATAACCACTTTCTCTGGCTCCAGAAGTTCACTTCGTGTCGTGTGTCTTTGTTTTATTTTTTGTTGCCCGTGGATTGTATACGGAGACTAATTTATGTTGTCGCCTGTAGGGCGAGAATTAGTCCAAATCTGTATTCTCTTAGATTTGGGGTTGGGTGGATTTAAGGCTCGTTAATCTCGTTTGAGATTAAGATCAACTTCAATTTTTATTGAGGATACGTTAGTCTAATTTTAGACTAAGATCTACTCAACATGATTTTGGAATCATTTAGATCCAACGAAAGAGTATTTGGGCTCTATCGTTTTAGTTTAAGGACGTCACAATCCATTGGGTTTAAGGACATCATAGTCCATGTAAGTTTAAGGACATCATAGTCCGTAGAGTTTAAGGACGTCATAGTCCATAGAGTTTAAGGACATCATAGTCCATGTAAGTTTAAGGACATCATGGTCCGTAGAGTTTAAGGACGTCATAGTCCATAGAGTTTAGTTTAGGGACGTTGCGGTCCATTGGGTTTAAGGACATCATAGTCCATGTTTAAGAACATCATAGTCCATAGAGTTTACTTTAGGGACATTGCGGTCCACAGATCACCATTTTTGAGGTGAGAGTTTAGTTTAAGAACGTTGCGGTCCATAGTTAGTTTAAAGACATTACGGTCTGTTGGGTTTAAGGACATCATAGTCCATATAGTTTCAGACTCATCAATTTAGGGGTGCGCCAAGAGTTATTGGTTATTGGGACCCTCCACCTCTCTGAAGACGCTGAAGAATTACAACGATATGTATCAGAGGTGTGAAGAGATGTATCCTTGAACCAAATCCCAAATCGAGGAGTTGTCAGTTCTGAGCATAGGGGCTCGGTTTGCTTGGGGATTTAATCTCAGGAGGAACTTAATCAATTTGTGGTTGAAGTTGGTTCCTTAATATATTTTTAGCGATTACGTTCCCCCACGTGATACTTTGAGGCAGTGTTAAACACTGGAATTTGAGATGCTCACGTGTGGCACGTAAGGCGCCATAGCAGTGTTAAACACTGAAAGTTGGGGCATTCGCGTGTGGCACGTGAAACGCTTAGAGTTGGGCGCTGCATCTTTTATTCTCTTATTCTAGTGCTGAGCACTGTTAGGGGGTCACGTGGGATCACGTGAGGCGCCCCAAAAATAGGGTTTATTCCCTTTTTTCTTTTATAAGTGCTGAGCACTTCTCATGGGTCATGTGGGATCACGTGGCTAGATCTCAGTCTTTCCTTTTTTGTTCTTCAAAGGTGCTCACGTGGGAACACGTGAGTTTTTATTGTGTAGCATTGAACACTAATATGCATGGAGATCTTGATATGAGTTTTGTGAATTTCGGGTCCCTTATTTTTATAAGAATTAAATTCTTTTATAGGGTTGAACCCTAGTTTTATCAGAGGAATTAAATTCCTATATGTTTTGTAAGAGTTAAACTTTTTTGGATTCAGTTCTTTCCCCTAGGTTTTGAATCTGCATGACAGAATCTCCCCGATGAGAATTAAATTCTTAACTTGTGGGGAGATATGCTTCTGCAGATCTTAACCAGAGGAAGAACTCAGTTCTTTGAGAAGAGTTAAACTCTTGGTTTGAGAATTAAATTTTCTTTTTGTGGGAGCTTTTGGGAGGGGTTCCTCTTCTTTAGAGAATTAAATCCTCTCTCTATTTTTCTTCCCCTCTCCCTCTGTGTTTTTTTCCTCCTCCCCTTACTCTTATTTATATGAGAAGAAAAAGAATCAATTTGTTAAGGGAATCTCTCATTGAGAGATCATGATTGATTTCATGATCTTTTAGATCTATCGGTGAATTTTATTCACCGTTGGATTTTTAATCCAAAAGCCCTCTGTTTAACAGAGAAGATTTCTTGTTTGTTTAACAAAATTATGAATATCTTGTTAGTTTTGACAAAAATAGAATTTTATTCTATCATATCTTTTTAGTTTAACAAGATCAGAAATATATTTTCTTAATATAGAATTTAATTCTATCATATAGATATCTCGTTAGTTTAATAAGATTAGAATTTTATTCTAACATTGAATTCTGATCATATGAATATCTTTTTAATTTAACAAGATTAGGAAAATATTTTCCTATGATAGAACTTTATTCTACCAGATGATCACCGTTGGATCTTTGATCCAAAGGTCCTCTGTTTAACAGAGAAGATCTTTTTAGTTTGAGAAACATCAAGAAAATATTTACCAAAATAGAATTTAATTCTAGAATTTGATAGGAGCATTTTAAATTGGGGCGCTCACATGCTTTGCATATGATAGGCAAGAGAACTCATGTGTTTAACACATGACCCCTGCTGTGGGTTTTAGCCTGTTTATGTTCAGCGCTCGTATGCTTTGCATATGAGCGCTCACGTATTTTACACGTGAGGCCTGTTTGGCCATTAATTATTTTATTCAGCACTCATACGCTTTGCATATGAGTGCTCACGTGTTTTACACGTGAGGCCAAATTTTGAGGACTCTTTCCCCTATTTTATAAGGGAACAAGTAGCTCTTGGCCGAAAATTTTGGCGGGAACAAATGCCCCCTAGTACTTTGCCCACGTAAGTATGTACGTGGGTAAAGTAGTGCAGAGTTATGCATGACAATAGAATTGAGGGCTTAGGGGATAAGTTTAGAGTCCTTGTAGCCTAAGACTTTTGTCGAGACGAGTCGAGAAGTTCTCGCAGGAACGTTATTTTCCCTATGAGTCGAGACGAGTCGAGAAGTTCTCGCAAGGACATTATTTTCCTTACGAGTCGAGACGAATCGAGAAGTTCTCGTAAGGACACTAATTTCCTTATGAGTCAAAACGAATCGAGAAGCGATGGCTTAGGAAACAGGTTCAAATTTGCTGCCTAAGACTTTTCAACTTTATGAGCCGTGGGGGTCCCATAAAGACTTTTCTCTCTACGAATCAAGAGGATCTTGTAGGTGCAATTTCTCCTTAGGGGTCGTGAGGACTCCTAAGTCCATTTTCTTGTGAGAGTCGTAAGGATCTCACAAGAGAACTTTCTTTTTATGGGTTGATAGGTTCGTGTGTTGACTTATTTCCGAGTCGAAGCATTGCTTTACGACAGGGAGATCATGGGTTGATGTATTTCTGAGACGAAGCATTGCTCCGGCGGGGGGTTAGGGGTTGACATGTTTCTGAGTCGAAGCGTTGCTTTACGACAAGGAGGTCAGGGGTTGACATGTTTTCGAGTCGAAGCGTTGTTTTACGACAAGGAGGTAATGGGTTGACATGTTTCGGAGTCAAAGCGTTGCATTACGACAGGGAGGTCAGGTTTGATATGTATCCGAGTCGAAGCATTGCTTGACGACAGGGAGGTCAGGGGTTGACATGTATCCGAGTCGAAGCGTTGCTTTACGACAGGGAGGTCAGGGTTTGATATATTTCCGAGTCGAAGTATTGCTTTAAGACAGGGAGGTCAGGGGTTGACATGTATCCGAGTCGAAGCGTTGCTTGACGACAGGGAGGTCAGGGGTTGACATGTATCCGAGTCGAAGCGTTGCTTGACGACAGGGAGGTCAGGGGTTGACATGTATCCGAGTCGAAGCGTTGCTTGACGACAGAGAGGTCAGGGGTTGACATGTATCCGAGTCGAAGCGTTGCTTGACGACAGGGAGGTCAGGGGTTGGCAAGTATCCGAGTCGAAGCGTTGCTTGACGACAGGGAGGTCAGGGTTGACATGTATCCGAGTCGAGGTCATTGGATGACGTCGAGTTGACTTTAGGTTGTCTGTGAACCGTAGAGTCTTAGAACTGGGAACTTTGCCGTGGCTCCGATTGGTGGTGTCGCATCCGTGCCCTGCTGGCATGAGGAGGAACGCCTTTGTTGGTCTCTAGGCTGTAGATGTTGCTGTCGAGATTTGGAATTAGGGGATTTGCCATGGCTCCGCTTCGTTGTGACCTTGAGGTCGGTTGTTGACATTATATTTGCATCTTGCCAGAGTTGAGAAGGAACGCCGTGTTGCTCTTCTGGTATGCAGATGTTGCCGTCGAGATCTGACCCTCTCTTTGACAGAGTCTGGTGAGGAAATGCGGTTCCCTTTTTCGTTTATGCCTATGGATTGTATACAGGGGGCAATGTGGACTTACCTATAGGGAAAAAAGTTTCATTCTTTCATTTTTTTAATTTCTTTCCGCGATACTCTATCATTTCAGCTTTTATATCGTGAAGTTCGCGATTGCCCAATCATTTCGGCTATTTTTCGCGGTGCCCAATCATTTCGGCTGTTTTTTTTTCTTTTTTACTCGCTGCTTTTTATTGCGAGTTGCCCAATCATTTCGGCCGTTCTTGAATGCATATATTTTACTTGCTGATTTTGTTGCAAATTGCACTATCATTTCGACTATTTCATATGCAATTATGGCTCGCTGACTTTGTGCCACGAGTAAGGGACTTGGGATCTGATACCGATTTTAGGCATCAGCATCGCTACAACTGGGATATTGACAGGAGCGAATCATCATTTGCCTTTGTCGGTTCGAACAAAGGTGGCTTAGCAAACAGGGTTAAGATCCTGTCGACTAAGGCTTTTGACTTTATAAGCCGTAAGGGTCTCATAAAGGTATTTCTCCTTACGATTCGTGAGGATCTCGCAGGCGCGTTTTCTCCGTAGGAATCGTGAGGATTCTTAAGTGTGTGTTCTCTTGTAAGTCGTAAAGATCTTATAAAAGTGTTTTCTCCTTATAAGTCGAGGGGACTTACAAGCGTTGCTCACCATATGAGGATATCCCTTGTTGCTTGCGGGACTCTGTTGGAGAAATGTTTATTCGTGCCCATGGATTGTATACAAGGGTCAATATTAAATCACTTGTAGGGCAATTTGGGAGATGTGATGGCTTAAGAACAGGTTCAGATCCCTGTAGCTTAAGGCTTTTGAATCCTATGGGCCGTGAGGGTTTCATAGGGGGAATTCTCCTTACGAGTCATGAGGATCTCATAAGTGTATTTTCTCCTTAAGAATCGTGGGGACCCCTAAGTGTGTTGCTTCCCTTTGTGAGTCGTAAGGATCCCACGCCGGTATTTTTCTCCTTACAAGGTCGAGAGGACCTTGCAAGTGCGCATGAATTTCTTTTACGAGTCTGCGCCCTTTCGGTTTTTCACAGACTCACTGGTAGCCCTGCTGTTTTTACTCACGGAGCCCTTTCGGATTTTCATCCATGCCCATTTCGCTTATGGATGTACCTCTTTTTTTCATGTCAGCCCAAGGATGCTGCGGTTTGTAGTAGTTTAAAGACGTTTCGGTCCGTCACTTATTTCAGGACATTTCGGTCCATTGTTAGTTTTAAGGACGTTTCGGTCCGTTGTTAGTTTAAGGACGTTTCGGTCTGTTGTTAGTTTAAGGACGTTACGATCCGTTGTTAGTTTAAGGACGTTTTGGTCCGTTGTTAGTTTAAGAACGTTTCGGTCCGTTGTTAGTTTAAGGACATTACGGTCCATTGTTAGTTTAATGACATTTCGGTCCGTTGTTGCTGTTTTGGAGACAACGGTTTTGCTGGATACTATTCTCAGAGTCTCGACTCAATAAAATAGCGAGCGGACATAGGCGTCGTTATCTATCATCGACCTGAGTCATGACTCGTCAGGCGTAATACTTCTTCAGGAATCGACCGTTTATTGGCCGGAAGGGTCTTTCGCTATGCATATCCATGAGCAAGTAAGCCCCATCTTGGTAGACTTTGTCCATGATGTACGGGCCCTCATAGTTTGGCTCGAATTTCCCGCATTTAGCACGATTGGGGATCATAGGTCTTTTTACGACTAGGACAAGTTCTCCTTGGCGGAATGTTCTCGGCCTGGTTAACCTTTCGTATGAGCGCGTCATCCTTGCTTTGTAAGCTTCCAGGTTTTGCTGCGCTATGAGACGAGTTTCATCGAGGGCATCAAGCTCCTCGAGCCGAAGATGAGCGTTTTCTTCGTCTGTTAGCTCGTAATGAACCGCCACTCATAAAGAGGGTAGCTCTATTTCCAAGAGGAGTACTGCTTCTGTACCGAATACCAATGCATATGGTGTTTATTTGTAGCCGTCTTGAATGTGGTTCGATACGCCCAGAGAGCTTCATGCAGTCTCTCGTGCCAGTCCTTTTTATTTTTGGACACCGTCTTCTTTATGATCTTCGTCAAGGTCTTGTTAAAAGCCTCAGCTAGACCGTTAGCTCGGGGATTATAGACTGAAGAGTATCTCCAGTCTATGTTATGCTGTTGTGCGAAGCGGCTGATTTTGTGACTTCTGTAGGCCGGCCCGTTATCGGAGATAATCCGTCGCGGAGTGCCGAACCAATAGATGACTTGTGTCTTGAAGAAATGGAGAATATTCTCCGTCATCACTTCTCTCAGCGGTACTGCTTCCGCCCACTTAGAGAAGTAATCGGTTGTCGCTAATAAGAACCGATGTCCTCTGGATGATGCTGGTTCGATGGGTGTAAATCCCCAGTCCCGAATAAAATTTTCCGTTTTTTTCCAGAATTTAATCCAGATTTATTTTAATTATATATATATATATATATATATATATTTAATTATTATTTAAACTAATTTCTTAAACTCCTAATCTAATACTAAAATCCTAAAACTATTTTCCTTAAATCCTATTTTACCCCGGCCCAAATCCCACTTCTAAAAACTTAAATCCTAATTCTTTTCCCAATTCATACCCGGCCCGGCCCAATTCCTCACACTCAACCCATTCCCTACCCGACCCGACTCCTTCATACCCGACCTGACCGTTACCTTCTTCCTCACTTTCTTTCTCTCGTTCCCGCTCTTTCTCCTTCTTCTCCCATGTCGCGCTCGCTCCTACTCCCTGCCTCTCTCGCGCTCACGACCGCACGCGCACGCTACTTCCCTCCCCTCAACCACGCCTCTCTCTCCTCTCGTACTTCACGCTTCATTCCATACCACCAATAATTCTGACGTAGATCTTTGTATATCTTGGTATCTCCAGGATGTACTGAGTAGGGAGAGCTGTGAGCTTCTTTCATTAACTCTTCCCGAACAGGACCTTTTGGTACACACAATCTGCTGCCGTATCTCAAAGATCCGTCTTCATGGATGATGAAGTCTGTTCTGAGTCCATTCTCCACTTGTTCTCTGATCCTTTGCAACTTAGCATCACTTGCTTGAGCTGCTTTGATCTGATTGACAATGGTTGATTGAACTTGTAGATTCATCAAACTTGAAGCATTACCTGGCATGACTACTTCTATCTCTATCTGATGCAAGTCTTGTTGAAGCTTCCACTGAGCGGTGAGATTCATCGATAATGGTTGGCGACTAAGAGCATCAGGTACTACATTCACCTTCCCTGGGTGATATTGCAAGTTGATGTCAAAGTCCGCCATGAGTTCTAACCATCTTCTCTGTGGCATATTCAACTTCTTCTGAGTAAACACGTACTTCAGACTTTTATGATCCGTGTAGATGTTCACTCGTTCACCAAGTAAATAATGGCGCCAAATCTTGAGAGCAAAGATGACGGCTACCAACTCCAGATCATGCGTCGGATAATTGCGCTCATGAGTCTTCAGTTGTCTTGAAGCATAAGCCACAACCTTACCGTGCTGGTGTAGAACACATCCTAATCCCTTACCGGATGCATCACAATGCACTTCGAATCCTCCAGATTGATCCGGTATTACGAGAATAGGTGCAGATGTCAATCTTGACTTGAGTTCTACGAAAGCTTGTTCGCATGCTTCTGACCACACAAATTCTTCATCTTTTCGTGTGAGCTTGGTCAGGGGTGTTGCTATTTTTGAGAACCCTTCAATGGACCTTCTGTAATATCCAGCTAAACCCAAGAAACTCTGAATGTCCTTCACTGACTTTGGTGTAGGCCATTCGCTAACTGCTGAAACTTTGGATGGATCCACAGAAATTCCTTCTCCTGATACGATATGTCCAAGAAAATCAACTTGATTTAGCCAAAACTCGCACTTGCTGTACTTGGCATAAAGCTTATGTTGACGAAGAGTTTCCAGGACAATTCGTAGATGCTCTGCATGCTCTTTCCGACTCTTAGAATATACCAGGATGTCGTCGATGAAGATGACAACAAACCTGTCTAAATACTCCCGGAAAACTTGGTTCATTAGGTTCATGAATATTGCTGGTGCATTGGTCACTCCAAATGGCATCACTAGAAATTCGTAATGTCCATAGCGAGTTCTGAAAGCTGTTTTGTGGATATCAGCTTCCTTGACCTTCACTTGATGATAACCTGAACGAAGATCCAATTTAGAGAAAACACAAGATCCACTTAGCTGATCGAATAAATCATCGATGCGCGGGAGTGGATACTTGTTCTTTATAGTGACTTCATTCAAGGCCCTATAGTCGATGCACATTCTGTATGAACCTTCCTTCTTCTTCACAAGTAGTACAGGTGCTCCCCAACTTGAAGTGCTCGGACGAATCCATCCTTTCGCCAATAATTCGTCCAACTGTGTTCGGACTTCCTTCAAACCTTCCGGACTTAGTCTATAAGGTGCTTTGATCACCGGTTGTGCTCCTGGTACTAAATCAATACTGAATTTAAGAGCTCGATCGGGAGGCAAACCTGATATATCGTTGAACTCTCGGACTACCTCTGGTCTTAATTCTTCTTCCGCTTGAGTTGCTGCAACTACTGCTTCCCTTGGCTTCGCTTTGTAGGTACCTGGCTCCAGGGTATGGTCTCCGCTCTTGAAATAGAAGATCGGATGGTCTAGAATCTCGAATACTACCCTCCTTTGACGACAGTCGATGGTAGCATAAAAGGTTCCAAGCCAATCCATTCCTAGAACCACATCGAAATTCGGTATGTCTAGTACTTTGAAGTCAGCATAAAACTCTCGACTGCAGACGACGACTGGACACAAGCTGTATCCCATAGTTGCCTTTAGAACGCCATTTCCGGAACTGACATTCCAGCTAGATACAAGCGGTAAGACTGGAATCGCATGGGTTCAGACAAACCGTTGCGACATAAAGTAATGGGATGCTCCAGTATCAAACAGTGCAAGTGCAGGTAGTGAGACTACTAGGATTGTACCTAAGGTATATGGGATATGTTTTAGGTATAGGAAAAGTGTGTAGATAACTAAGACTAAAAGATAAGTTTGAGAAGGAAAGTTTACCAGTAATGACTTGGCCAGTGGCCTCAGCTTCTTCCACAGACATCGTGAAAGCCTGGCGCTTGGGTACATTCCTCTTGGCCTGAGGAGAATTCCTCGAAATGTTCCTTTGAGCTTGATGGAACTGACGAGGAGGTGGTGCAGCTTGTGGTCCTCTGGGTGGTGCAGATAGTGCAAGTCTTGGAGCAGGGGCTTGGATGGCAAGGCGCTGTGGGTAATTGTTTGCTGGCCTGGGTGCAGCAATTGGATTTTGTTTATGAGGACAAGCCCCAATACCATGAGCAGCTGAGCCGCAGATCAAGCAAAGGTTGTTCGCACGCCGGCAATCTCTCACTAGATGCTCATTTCTCTTGCAGTAGTTACAAAAGGCTGGGCTAGGCCTGTTGATTGGTGCTCCAGGACGTCTTAGCACAAAAGGTGGTCTGGACGAGGCTCCACCTGCCATTTGGTTGGCAGGGCGCTTGACTCCTGCAGACTGAGGTCTGCCCCTTGCTTTTATCACTGCCTCATAACTGCGGGCAGCTTCCAGAGCATCCTCATGAGTCAAAAAATTTCCTGTGGCTAGAGCAGCCTGAATCTCCGTGTCCAGTCCTTGTTGAAAGCGACGGGCTCTGATCTCGTCCATCGGTATCAAGTGTGCCGCGAATCTGTTTAAGGATTGTGTTAGCAGTGTAGTATGTGATTTTTTTAGAAATTGAACTATTGCGACGTATCTTACCGGCTTAACATGGTGAATTCAGCGTCGTATTCATCTACTGATTTGTCCCACATCGATCCCTGTTGTAGATGAATGAACTGTTGCTCCATGGCAAACCTGGCAGTCACAGGGAAATATTTCGCGTCGAACTTCTCGCGAAAAGTCTTCCATTCAATAGGCTGTGCAAGACGGCTTTCTTCCGCCTTCCACCAGTTGCGAGCATTGTCCGTGAGCTATTAGCCACACGGACCCAAGCTATGTCTGGCACTTGTGCTGCGGCCAGATCATCCTCGATACTTTGAGCCCATTCCTCAGCTTCTAGTGGGCTCCCCTTTCCTGAGAACTGCTTCGGATGTAAAGCCCTGAATTGCTTTACTCCCGGAGCGTCAGTCTCGGGACGGTTCAGGAGTTGTTGCCGTCCCTCGAGAAGGCTGCGGATTGCCTCAAGTAGCACTGTCTGCTCGGTGGGTGGCGCAGGAACATCTGGTGTGAGAGATAATGCTGGAAGTGTGTTGTTGACGTTGTTGTTGGTGTTGTTCGGAGAATCCATAACCCTGAAGAAAAATTTGGGTTAGGACATATTCAAGTACATGAAATGATAAGATTCAAGAAATATGAAATTGCAAGATTTAAGGAACATAAATTGTAAAGAATATTTTAGTTGCTGGTCCTTGTGTTATATTGCTTAGGTTGTTCACACAGAACAGAACTGCATGATATGGATTCATACAGCTCTGACCTGCATGGGCCACCAACAAAACCTGTCACGCCCCGCTTCCCGGTGTACGACGTAGGGGACGCAACGAGGTCCGCTACGTATATACTCAGAAGTATATACACTAAGCGTATCTAAGCAATATAAAATAAATACACAAGAGACAAGAGACAAGAAATAAAAAGAACATCAACTTTTATTTATTAACATTCTTTGTACAATGCATGAAAGGAAATAAAACTGAAATAAAAAGATGCCTAAACAGTGGCATAACAGGAAATGAAAAGTACAGAAAGGAAAAGTGTACAATAAAACTAAAGTGCAGAGTCTTCGGCAAACTGCTCTAAGTTTTCTTGAGATGGCTCGATCTCCGCCGGGTCCAAATCACCTGACGACATTCAAAGAAGAAAGAAACAGAATGTCGTCAGCGAACAGGTCTCTCGGTAAGTCCCAAAGGTAAGAGGAAAGTAGAATAGAATAAGAAGATATCTTTTAAAGTTGTATACTATTGTTGGAATATTGTGTTAACGCTGTTGTTTGTAGGTTGGTACAGAAGGATGCCAGTGTATACGAGGGGAGTCTCTATATGCCAGAGACTAGAGGCACGTATAGTACAAGGAACCGTTTATGCCACAGTACAACAGCAACTGGATTCATGTTAGGTGTATTAAATCTGACCACCTCGTGCCACCTTTAACACCTTCCGTACCAATCTACCCCTTAAACCCCGCGATGTCTTGTTTGTATTGTTATCTTGTAAAATTGTATTGATTGTATAAGTGGTTGTCTGACTGACCGAAACCATGATATCAGGAAACAGTTATAACCGTAGAGTCATGTAAATAGAATAATGAGAATCATGTAAAAGGAATATATATCCATGGTTCGGTTCAGTCAAGTTGTATAAATTGATAATTGTATTCATGAATTCATGTGTTCATTTTGGATTAGAATATTGTAGATTATAGATTGACTTGAATCATATTCAAGTCAGATTAATCAGACTCAAACCCGAGTCAGATAATCAGAAATGTGAATCGAGGTCTTTTAATTGCTAGGGTCCTTAGGGTAATTTATAAAACTTGAGGGGGTTTTATGTAAAAATACTTTTATATACTTTTCAAAATACACCTCAAGTATTTATTACTCGTCTTTAGAGTTGTAATGAGGGTGGATTTTATGTTGTGACATTTCTAGTGAAAATATCCTAGTTTTATAAATAAGGCTATTTATCCGTAATATTGATTAGTTGAAGTTCATGGTATTTTAGTGTAAAATTTATTCTTGTGATTTTTAGGAAAAGGTGGAAAATTTATATTATAATAAAATAGATATTTAAATGATAAATATACATATGTTTATACAAAATATAATTTTAATAAATATTTTATATTCCAAGAATCTCATTTTCTTAAGATGTCGTATTTTAAACCTTTCGAGACCGAATGCTCCTTGCGGAGGTCTGAATCTCGCACTACTAGCCCTAGGGTGCGCGATAAACCGCACGATCCCGAACGGGTTCCCCAAAGATGGGTTGTAGCGGCGCTTTGCAAAGATTGTAAAATACTAATCCTTTATAAAAACGGTTTTATAAAGTAAAAGGTATTTATTTGCAAAGTGTAATTTTCCATATTTTAGATTCTAGGGTTTCCTAAGCCAATTAGCCTATTTCTAAATGGTCTAAACGACAAGTCGTTAGAAACTTCAAATTGCCTCTTCACCGCCAATTGTGGCCAGGTAAGTACAAGTGAGGAAGGAGGGATCCGCTCACGAATTGTGAGACGAGCCTTTTAAAGTTACCTAAGCTCACTTGCCTAGCCTAGACACCACAAAGTCAGGTTTAGATAAACGATCGATGTCCACAACTTATCGTGTTTTCCTAATAAGAGGTATTTAATTAAAAGTGTGTCAAATCTAAAATTTTTAAGAATAGTTTTATTAAGAATATGGTATTTAAATGAAATTTTCGTTTTATCGTATTCTAAGTTTTGATGGTATCGTTTTGGGGTTGTATTTGCGTGTGTGTGGAGGTAGGTCATTACCTCGTGCTCTACTTTGAATGTATAGCAAAGTTAAGGGGTTAAATGTGAAATCGAAACAAGATGGTATTAAAGTGAAAAATAGGATAAATTGAAAAGGTTATCATTTCATGTGACGAAACTTGTTCAAATTGATTTTTACAAGTTTAATAGTCAAGATAAAGATGTTTAGGCATGAATGTATTGGTTAGAAGTGAAATTTTTATAGAAAACCGAATCGGAAATCGGATTTGTTCCGATTCCGTCGGGTTTCGTAATTTCGTATTTTAGAGAAATAGAAAGAAGGATAGAAAGGGACTTACGGATTTCGATCTATACTAAGTAGTGAGGGGGACTAAAGGGGTTGCCGAGGCGTTGCTTCGTCGCCGATTGTTCCTAAAAACGTCGCCGGAATTCCCGCCGGAATTTCGCCGGAGCTTCGCCGCAAACTTGTTTTCAAAGTACACACTCTTGGAAAATTTTGAGAGAGTGAGCTTAGAGTTTTGGGATGAGAGGGTAGTGTGTAGGGTTGGTATTTATAGGGTTAGGCTAGGGTTAGGGTAGATGAAAAGTTAAAAATAAAAATGTGATAAAATGTAATAAAAATGTATTAAAAGTGGAGTAATTGGGGTTTTTAAAGAGCTCTGGAAGTGTTCTGAGGCTGAAATTTTGCAGGTGCATAGGGAATATAAAAAGACACAACTTTCATGTTGTGGACGTCGCCGGAATCGGCCGACTCGGGGGTGACTCAGCCGTGATTCGGTCGGAGCACTGAGTCGGCCGAGTCGAGGCCGAGTTGGCCGATTCCCGGCCGAGTCCGGCGGCCAGGATCCCCCCTGACGGTTCATCTAACTCATGGAAGTGTTACATCTTTGGGTGTAGTGGGGTTTTTGTGAGATATGCACGTGTAAACTCTTGGTATTCTAAAGGTTTTAAAAAAATCAATATTAAAAATAATGTGGGGCAGGGGATTTGAACTCTGGTGGCTTGGTTCAGCAGTGTAAGGTGTTACCAATGAGCTACAAGCTCCTTCTTGTAATTATGGTGTGAAAATAGATACTTAAAGTGGTAACGGCAACATTAAATACCTCAAATATACTTCAAATTTAAATAGATTTTATGTATACAAAAATTGGAGTTGTTACACCCCCCTCTCTCTCATTTCGCACTCTTTCTCCTTCACCATATTTTTCCCGCTCCCCTCTCGAACCCACGCCCACGGCCGCGCTCGCCCCACCACCACCGCCGGCATCACTCCGGTCTCCTCCACCTCACCTACAACTTACATCGTTGCAAACCCTGACCACGACACCCATCCCTCATTGTTGTTGTCATCACCGTCGACCCCGTCCACTTCCCCTCGCCTTCACCTCCAGCGCATGTCTCACCACCGAGCTTAATCCCGACTCCACCCTCGCACTTCCATCATCGAAACCAGAGCCCTTCGCCTGCACACCCAGCGCCCTTCTCCGTCCATCGCACTCATAGGCCTGAGCTCCGCCAGCTTCACCTCAGCTCCCCCCTCCATCAACTAAGCTCCACCTCTTCACCACCTCCTCTTCCACCTTAACCCCTCCTTCATCTCCGACGAGCCCCCGGCCCCGGCACCACCACCTTCCTCCTCTCACCCTCCAAGCTCCAAGCCGAGCTCCACTTTCACCCGACCTCTCGACACCAAACCGCAACCACACACCCTCCGGCAACCCCACTGCACATCACCGCCGACGAGCCCTGCAAACCACCGCACAACCACCACCACCACCACCAATCCCCAAGCTTCAAGCCAAGCCTTCCGGCATTTCATCGAACACCTATAACCATCGCCATCGCCGTTGTTCTAGTGCTGTCGTCACCATTCGAGCCACTGCCTCGGTCTCTGTAGTAGTCACCGTCGTCAACGCAGCGGCCGTCGCAGCGCCAGCGCACGTCCGTCGCACCCACCGAGCCATCAAGTCCAAGAATCAAGCTCCACCGAGGCCAACTCTTCTCTTGCTCGAGTCGTGAACACGCCGTTGCCGCTACCGTAGCCGTGGTTCACCACTGTGTCGTCCGCTGCTGTCATATCACCGATCGTCGTCGTCAGGCAAGTATTACATACTTGCTTCATGCTATATATATATATATAATCATTTCAACTACGATTCAATATTATTATAAGTATTTGATACTAAACTTTATGTGAGAACCTACCTTTAAATGACAGAACTTGTGATCATTAAACCCGATTACTATTTACAGAGGTACTGCGGGATTTTGGTTGAAAATCAATATCGTTTCACCTATAAAAATGTTACCCCGATAATCATTGCGAAATCAGAATTTTTACTGAGCACGCTAGATCGTTAAATTCATATTAAATCTTTTACAAATTGGATTTTAGCGTTCCATGGCTTGTATCGAAGATAACTGATTAACCTACAGTACTCTATAGTTGATCACTAAATTTTAAAAAATTATGATAGAGATAACTGGGGAGATTTACGATTCTGGACTGCAGTCCAGAGCAGTAATCCCAGTTAACCCTTATTCTTAAATCACCGTATATCCTTGCTCAAATGCGAAAATGAGCGTAACCCTATATCGTTACGTAGAAAATTGAGTTATATTCCTTACTCCACTGGTTTCACTGGGTTCCTATTCTGTATGATATTTGTAACACATTTTACGATGTCGTCATGTCCAGCTGAATTCTGCAGTGACAAATTTTACACATTAACCTAAACCTGGCCATAACTCCCTGTGTATTTAGGATATTACTGATATGACAATTGAGTTTAAAACCTAACTGATAACCCTAAATATTTCTCAACTATAGCGTCGCCTAATTATGATCCCAACTGGGATTAAAATGTGTTACGAAATGGAATTCCAATTCAGAAATTGGATTTCCAGCAGTGAACACTTAAAATGAAATGGACATAACTAGCAAAACTGAAATCCGATTAGCGCGAAACCAATTTTTATGGATAGATGATTAAACATACTACTTATCCCTTTTACATTGTTTCGCTTAATTCTGCACGCATGATTTATAGTAAATTATGCAAGTGGTAGGACACTGACTGATGATATTCTATTCATATCGTAATTATTGTATTCTCATCATATCATCATGTAGATGTCATTGCATTGGTAACCTAGTGATCGTGTGCATTACCCAGTGTTAGATATTAGTGTTTTGATTGTAGCAAGTACGTAGTGATAAAGTGTGAATGAATAAGTGAAAGTGACACGTACTTGTACACAATCAACGGACCCAGTTAATTTATTATATTGTCGACGTCTATGGGACATGTATAAGTGTAACTATAATTGGTATGGGACGATTATGGAAGCACTTCTATGGGTGTCATAGGTAAGGCACCAAACACTGTCCATTTATCTTGGGTATCAGTCGAGACATGCTTGATGGAGATCTTGTCTCCAGTTCTCGCGTAGACTTGTCATGGACCGACTGGTATTTGAGTTTATGGTTGGCGTTTGATATAGACTACGGGGTGTGGGGTAGTTTGAGTGTGATTTTAACGGAATCTCGGGAGTCCCATTGCCGGCGTACACAGAGATGCTGGAGTTATATGGGTGATATTACTGATTATTAGCGAGCGACTCGGGCCCGTGTTCCCTTGCCCCTGGGGCACTACTTTTGGGTGGGGGATACTCACGAGTGGTTGACTCTCACACTTGGACTGACGATAGGTTTAGCGACCTGGACAGTGAGACTTAGAGACCGATAGGTTTAGTGACATGCATTGATTACTGACTGATACACCTGTCTTACTGTTTACCTGCTTTACTGTTTACCTGTGCTGGCTCCTTCATGCTCATATCATCACTTCATGCTTACTGTTTCATATTCATCATTATTACACTTGTTATACATGTATTTCTATTTATTGCTATTGTGTCGCTCTGACGACCTGAGTATACATGCTCAGAGTGAGATGTGGATCTAGCTTGGACCAGAACCTGACGTACCTCGAGGACATTGCGGATATCTAGATCAGCGACTCGGCGCTATACTTCCTTGATCTTTATCTGGTTAGTTTTTGTCACGCCCCGCTTCCCAGTGTACGGCGAAGTGGACGCGACGAGGCCCGCTACGTATATACTCAGAAGTATATACGCTAAGCGTAACTAAGCAATATAAAGTAAATCACAAGAGACGAATAATATGGAAGTAACAGCAACTTTTATTAATAACATTCTTTTTACAATGCAGGAAAAGAAAATACAACTGGAATGAAAAAGAAATGCCTACACAGTGGCATAACAGGAAATGAAATAAACTGGAAAGAACAAGGTACAATTATCTAGAGCTCTGGGTCTGCCTGGAACTGCTCCAAATCTTCACCGGTGGGCTCGATCTCAACTTGGTCCAACGCACCTGACGACATTCAAAGAAGAAAGAGATAGAATGTCGTCAGCAAACAGGTCGCTCGGTAAGTTCCAAAAGAATAAGAAGAATGAGAATGATAGAGTAACAGTATTTTCTAAAGTATTATATTGTTGAATATTATGGAACATTGTTTAACGCTGTTGTTTGTAGCTTGGTACAGAAGGATACCAGTGTATACGAGGGGGATCTCTATATGCTAGAGATCAGGGCAAAAGGAAAGTACAAGGAACCGTTATGCCACGGTACAACAGCAATAGGATTCAGGTTAGGTGTCTTAATCTGACCACCTCGTGCCACCTTTAACACCTTCCGTACCAATCTACCCCTTAAACCCCGTAGTGTTTTAACAGTATTGTAGTGTTGGATTAAGTAAGTTGGATGAATGACCAAAACCATGATATCAGTAAACATGTTGCAACTGTATAATCAGGTAAATGGAATATCAGGATAATGGATGAATATCCATGGTTTGATTCAGTCAAAAAGAATATATTGTTAACTGGGTTCAGGGTTCATGTATTCAAATTGTATTGGAATATAAAAGAATATAGATTGACTTGAATCATATTCAAGTCAGAAATAGTCAGACTCTAACCCAAGTCAGACTAAAAGAAGAGAATTTGAAGTTCAATATTAGCTAGGGGCCTTATTGTAATTTGTAAAACTTGAGGGGGTTTTATGTAAAAATACTTTTGTATAGTTTTCAAAATACACCTCAAGTATTTAATAATCGTCTTAATTGTTATAATGAATGTGAATTTTATTTGTGTTATTCTAGTGAATATATCCTAATAAAAGTATTAATTATCTTATCTGAAATTCATGGTATTTTATTGTAACTTTTAATCTTGTAATTTTTAGAAAAATGTGGAAACTTTATATTATGATAAAATATGTGTTTAAATGATAATTATATATATTAACACATTAATAATTTTATATAAATATTTTATTTTCAAAAATCTCATTTTCCTTAAATGTCGTATTTTAAACATTTCGAGACCGAATGCTCCTTGCGGAGGTCTGAATCTCGCACTACTAGCCTGCGGGTGCACGATGAACCGTACTATCCCTAACAGGTTCCCCAAAAGTGGGTTGTAGCGGCGCTTTGCTTAGGTTTAACAAATACTTTTCATTTGGGTAAATATGGGGTATTTATTTGCAAAAGAGTACAGTTTTCCGTATTTTAGTTATTAGGGTTTCCTAAGCCAACTAGCCTACTTCTAAGTCTAAACGATGAGTTATTAGAAGACTCAAATCGTCTCTTCACCGTCAATTGCGGCCAGGTAAGTGTCAGGTAAGTGGGAAGGAACCACAGTCGTGGGCCTAATTAAAAACCACTAGCCTTAGACACACTTGCCTAGGCACCACAAGACAGTTTAGATAAACGATCGATGTCCATGACCAATCGTGTTTTCATTTTATTAAAAGATTTTATCTAGAAAAGTTTACAACTTAAAGCTTTAAATAAAAATTATAAAGATTATGGTATTTTAATGAAAAGTCCTGTAATTTCGTATTCTGTATTTTTGATATTTATCAATTAGGGTTAGATTGAGTGTGTGTAGGGGTAGGTCATTACCCCATGACTTATATTAAGTTTTGGTGAAGTTTAAAGGTAAAACATGCTATGTTAAACTTAAATGTATTATAGCGCAGGAATACGGTATTCGAAAACGTTATCATTTTATGTGTGAAATTTCATTCAAATTGGATTTTACAAGTTTAGTGATCAAGATAAACCTATTTTGGAGTGAGGGAATTAATTAAACTACGAAAAATGAACTTCATGGTATTTTTATGAAAAGAGTACGGTTTTGCAAAGAACTTATCATTTCATGTGAAAAAGTTTGATTAAATTGGTTTATGGGTGATTAATAATCAACATGAATATGGGTAGATAGTATGTATTAGGTGATAAGTGGAAATTTATAGAAAAACCGAATCGGAAATCGGTTTGTCCGATTTCCGTCGGGTTCCAAAAAGTCGTATTTTTATACTTATAGAAAAGAGAGATAGAGGGGATGGGACTTACGATTTGGACAAGCTAAGGAAGCTAAAGGATGTGGTGGTTATCGATTCGTCGAAAACGTCGCGAAGGTTCTGATCCGGTCGCCGGAATCCGTCGTCGATTTCGGCAGCGCTTCGCTTCTCGCTTTTCGTACCGAGTTCTCGAGAATTTGAGAGAGTGGACTTAGAGTTGTGAGGGCAAAAGGTAGAGGATAGGGATCTTTATATAGGGCTAGGCTAGGGTTAGGGTTTGGATTAAAAAATATTTTAAAAAATATAAAAAACATTAAAAATTCATTAAAAATCATTAAACCTAGGAGTAAAAGGGATTTATTGGCCAAATCAAAACCGATCCAGGTATAATAAGTGTGCAAGAGGGTTGACCAAGTCAAGAGCCAACTTTTCTCAGTTGGTGACTCGGCCGTCCGGCCAAGTCCGGCCGGCGGCGTCGAGTCGGGCCGAGTCAAGGGTCCAATGGCCGGGAGTTTTCCTGAGGAACAACTTGGTATTTTTACTTTTTGTTGTCCAGTACATATTTTGGGAGTTATGGCCTTTTTACCGTTGACTTCCAAAAAAAAATAAAACAAACTAAATACAAAAATAATGTGGGGCATGGGATTTGAACTCCGGTGGCTTGGTTCAGCAGTGCAAGGTATTAACAATGAGCTACAAGCTCCTTCTTATAATTATTGTGTTATTTAATTACTTAAAATGATAGCAGTAAGAGTAAATACTCCAAGTATACATTAAATTTTAAAGTAATTTCTTGTACACTAAAAATGGAGTTATTTCATTCTTGTAGCTTGTAATTAAAAACAAAAATAATTACCTAAATCTTGTGCTCAGGCTAAAATACCCCTTTGTGGATTTAAAAAAATATTTTGAAAAAAAATTTTTGTATAGGAAAAAGTGTATAAGAAAATTAGGGTTGTTACAGTTGTCGTATCTGTTTTGATTTAGTGACTGCATTTCTCATTACCTGTGCATTGATTACTGATTACCACGTAAAGCTAGAAACCGAAGTGTGATTACGGCAGGATGTTTCCTCGACCGTAGGAGCATGGCTGGCCTTGTCAACCCCTCATATTCTTTATTTTGGGAAGCGGGGCGTGACATGGTTTTGTTGGTATCAGAGATATGTTTTGCTACGATTGGGATTGCTGTTTCTGAGTAGGGCTTGACAATCTAAGCCACCCTTTCAGTCTAGATTGTAAACTTGTTATCAATGATCTTGATTCATATGGTGTGTTCTGCTACATATTTTGATCCATCCGCTAGAGTTTTGGGTGACTTGGTAGAGTTATGTGATTGTAATTATGAACTGCAGCATAGTTACAATACTGTACTCTGTTTGAGTAACTTGGAGTTCTACACTTGATTCCCGCTCGATTGAGTTCCACTCGCCACCTATTCTTGCTTCATTTTATATCTCATTCTGATTCTTATATCTTGTACCTTATGCCGTCCTGAAATTTGTTGTTCAGGACCATGTCTTCCAACGACTCTTCTTCTATCTCCACTCCCCAAGGTCAGACCGTCGAGATTTTGAATGTACTGCAAGACTTCAAGGAAGCCCAGGAGCGAACGAACGACCTTTTAGCTGAAGGAATAAGAATGCGAATGGCTCAGGCACCAGCGGAAGCCTCCAATCGTAAGGGAATCCCTGTTAAACGAGGAAAAGAGGTGAAGATGAAGCGCCCACTTTTTCCTCAGCAACGGAAGCAGCGGAGGACTCAATGTTGTGGATACTGTAAGAGACCAGGACACCTTCAGAGAGACTGTCGCAGGGCTAAAGGGCAATGTCTGACTTGCGGATCCAACGAACATCTTGTCAATGGTTGCCCTAGAAGGAAGGAGCTGCAAGGAGGAGATTCGTCCACACTCTCCACTACTACTAAGTGACTTGGTTATTTCGTAGTTCGAGCTTCAAGGATAGTACGGACCCAGCGCAGGATTCAACTCGCTTGACGAGAATGCAACGGTCTAGATATCAACAAGGAACTATCACCTTTTCTGCTTCCAATAAAAATATCGTCACTCTTTAGTAAATGTTTCCTTTCGTTTAAAATCTTGTATCCATTGAACTTTTAGTTTGAATGCAATAAAATTGTGAGTTGTGATTTATGTATCGTCCCCTTGTCACTCATTTTCCTTATACTGCTTATTGCATCAATATTTTAAATTTTGATTTTTATGTCCTTGCCAACCGTATATTTTCCTTGTGTTCCATATCCTTGGTTATTCTCTTGGTGTGTTCCACTGTCTGATCATGACTCTTTCTTTTCAGGCCATGGCCAATCCTGGAGCAGCGTCGCTTATCGATGAGGACACTCGGTCCTGCGTTTCCTTAGACTGCATGCTGGTGAGTTCAGAGGACGAGATCAACGGCCCACAGGTTATTTTCGACAGCAGCGATTCCGAAGACGAGGGAATCGCAGCCCCAGAAGTCGACATGATCAGTGACCCCGATGAGGAGGAAGAAGACCCCGAAGAGGACCCGATAGAGGAAGATCTCGAAGAAGACCCGGTAGAAGAAAATCCAGAAAAGGAAGACCCTGAAGAGAATCCAGTGGAAGAAAATCCCGTGGAAGAAGATCCAGAAGAGGCGAATCACATGGAAACACACCACGATGAAGAAGCTCCAGCCGAGGAAGAAGGACCAGGAGAAGAAGACCCCATGGCAGAAGAACCTCCAATGGCAATCCTGCGAGGCGCTATGGAAATGGACGCCCCTATCTTAGCGCGCGAGCTTACCATAACCTGCTGAACTTCCATAACCGCGACTGACGCGATTTATCTTCTGTTTGCTCTGGCCAAATAAATCTATGTATAGTTTAAGGCCACCTTTTATCCTTCGAGAATGCAATGTTTGAGATCTTCTTGAATAACAATAATAAAGTTTTTGAGTTCACTAATCTTTTGAATATTTGATTCGCATGATGCATTGACTGTCTTCCCTCCCCAATAAATTTCTTTCCCTTCTGAGATTCATTACTATTCACCCTTGCACCCTGTGCTGACCCGACCCCAGCCTATTCGACTTTCAGATTAAAGTACCGCATTCCGACCTTTTATGTAGGCCATACTCCATTGAAATCCCTACCCGGGCTAGCCCCTATACATTTTTAGTGTTATCTCCTATTACTATAATTACATTCAGTGATATTGCTATTTGAAATCTAGTTTTCGTTATTTTGTGTCTATAAAAAAATAGATAAATAAATTCTTGCGTGCTATTAACTACTTCCATTTTACTTATTCTGAATACTCTACTATTCGTCATATTTTCAATAGCGCAAATATATGCCGCACATACTATTTTCTTATTTCGCCATATGGGTTTTCTCAAGTTATATTGAATTGTTTGATCGATATATTTATTCTAAAACATTTTGGCCTATCGGCAAATCCTTCACTATTGTCTGTTATTGTCATTTTATATTCTGGTATTGTGCATATAGTTTATCATTATAGATGGTTCTGCCTTGTGCCTACTTAGGCCTATTCTTTTAGTTGCGTCATTTCTTATACCCATATAGACCTTGGATTTTATCTAGACACTTTAAGTAAATCACTATATGTTAGTATTTGATTTCGTGGTTTTTCGCATAGTGTTTTAGAGCCCGTGATTTATTTTAAATTTCGAGAACGAAATTTTATGTAAGTGGGGTATGATATCAATCCCCAGTCCCGAATAAAATTTTCCGTATTTTTCCAGAATTTAATCCAGATTTATTTCAATTATATATATATATATATATAATTATTATTTAAACTAATTTCTTAAACTCCTAATCTAAAACTAAAATCCTAAAACTATTTTCCTTAAATCCTATTTTACCCCGGCCCAAAGCCCACTTCTAAAAACTTAAATCCTAATTCTTTTCCCAATTCATACCCGGCCCGGCCCAATTCCTCACACTCAACTCATTCCCTACCCGACCCGACTCCTTTATACCTGACCCGACCGTTACCTTCTTCCTCACTTTCTTTCTCTCGTTCCCGCTCTTTCTCCTTCTTCTCCCATGTCGCGCTCGCTCCCACTCCCCGCCTCTCTCGCGCCCACGACCGCACGCGCGCGCTACTTCCTTCCCTTCGACCACGTCTCTCTCTCCTCTCGTACGCACCCTCTCTCTTTCTCATCTCGCACTCTCTCTCCTTCCCCATATTTTTCCCGCTCCCCTCTCGAACCCATGCCCACGGCCGCGCTCGCCCCGCCACCACCGCCGGCATCACTCCGATCTCCTCCACCTCACCCACAACTTACATCGTTGCAAACCCCGACCACGACACCCATCCCTCATTGTCGTCGTCATCACCGTCAACCCCGTCCGCTTCCCCTCGCCTTCACCTCCAGCGCCTGTCTCACCATCGAGCTCAACCCCGACTCCACCCTCACACTTCCATCATCGACACCAACACCCTCAACCTGAACCACCAACCAGAGCCCCTCTCCTGCACACCCAGCGCCCTTCGCCGTCCATCGCACACATAGGCCTGAGCTCCGCCGGCTTCACCTCAGTTCCCCCCTCCATCGATCAAGCTCCACCTCTTCACCACCTCCTCTTCCACCTTAACCCCTCCTTCATCTCCGACGAGCCCCCGGCCCCGGCACCACCACCTTCCTCCTCTCACCCTCCAAGCTCCAAGCCGAGATCCACTTTCACCCGACCTCCTGACACCAAACCGCAACCACACGCCCTCCGGCAACCCCACTGCATATCACCGCCGACGAGCCCCGCAAACCACCGCACAACCACCACCACCACTAATCCCCAAGCTTCAAGCTAAGCCTTCCGGCATATCATCGAACATCTATAACCATCGCCATCGCCATTGTTCTAGTGCTGTCGTCACCGTTCGAGCTACTGCCTCGGTCTCTGTAGTAGTCACTGTCGTCAACGCAGTGGCCGTCGCAACGCTAGCGCACGTCCATCGCACCCACCGAGCCATCAAGTCCAAGAATCAAACTCCACCGATGCCAACTCTTGTCGTGCTCGAGTCATGAACACGCCATTGCCGCTACCGTAGCTGTGGTTCACCACTGTGTCTTCCGATGCTGTCATATCACCAATCGTCGTCGTCAGGCAAGTATTACATACTTGCTTCATGCTATATATATATGATCATTTCAACCACGATTCAATATTATTATAAGTATTTGATACTAAACTTTATGTGAGAACCTACCTTTAAATGGTGGAACTTATCATCATTAAACCCGATTACTATTTACAGAGGTACTGTGGGATTTTGGTTGAAAATCAATATCGTTTCACCTATAAAAATGTTACCCCGATAATCATTGCGAAATCAGAATTTTTCCTGAGCACGCTAGATCGTTAAATTCATATTAAATCTTTTACAAATCGGATTTTAGAGTTCCATGGCTTGTATCGAAGCTAACTGATTAACCTATAGTACTCTATAGTTGATCACTGAATTTTAATAAATTATGATAGAGATAACTGGGGAGAATTACGATTCTGGACTGCAGTCCAGAGTAGTAATCCCAGTTAACCCTTATTCTTAAATCACCGTATATCCTTGCTCAAATGCAAAAATGTGCGTAACCCTATATATTTACGCATAAAATTGAGTTATCTTCCTTACTCCACTAGTTTCACTGGATTCCTGTTCTGTATGATATTTGTAACACATTTTACGATGTCGGCATGTCCAGCTGAATTCTGCAGTGACAGATTTTACACATCAACCAAAACCTGGCCATAACTCCTTGTGTATTTAGGATATTACTGATCTGCCAATTGCGTTTAAAACCTAACTGATAACCCTAAATATTTATCAACTATAGTGTTGCCTAATTATGATCCCAACTGGGATTAAAATGTGTTACGAAATGGACTTCCAATTTAGAAATTGGATTTCCAGCAGTGAACACTTCAAATAAAATGACCATAACTAGCAAACCTGAAATCCGATTGGCGCGAAACCAATTTTGATGGATAGATGATTAAACATGCTACTTATACATTGTTTTGCTTAATTCTTTACGCATGATTTATAGTAAATTATGCAAGTGGTAGGACACTGACTGATGATATTCTATTCATATCGTAATTATTGTATTCTCATCATATCATGTAGATGTCATTGCATTGGTAACCTAGTGATCGTGTGCATTACCCAGTATTAGATATTAGTGTTTTGATTGTGGCAAGTACGTAGTGATAAAGTGTGAATGAATAAGTGAAAGTGACACGTACTTGTACACAATCAACGGACCCAATTAATTTATTGCATTGTCGACGTCTATGGGACATGTATAAGTGTAACTATAATTGGTATGGGACGATTATGGAAGCACTTATATGGGTGTCATAGGTAAGGCACCAAACACTATCCATTTATCTTGGGTATCAGTCGAGACATGCTTGATGGAGATCCTGTATCCAGTTCTCGCGTAGACTTGTCATGGACCGACTAGCATTTGAGTTTATGGTTGGCGTTTGATATAGACCACGGGGTGTTGGGTAGTTTGAGTGTGAGTTCAACGGAATCTCGGGAGTCCTATTGCCGGCATACACAGCGATTCTGGAGTTTTATGGGTGATATTACTGATTATTAGCGAGCGACTCGGGCCCGTATTCCCTTGCCCCTGGGGCACCACCCTTGGGTGGGGGATACTCACGAGTGGTTGACTCTCACATTTGGACTGACGATAGGTTTAGCGATCTGGACAGTAAGACTTAGAGACTGATAGGTTTAGCGACATGCATTGATTACTGACTGATACACCTGTCTTACTATTTACCCGCTTTACTGTTTACCTATACTGGCTCCTTCATGCTCATATTATCATTTCATGCTTACTGTTTCATATTCATCATTATTACACTTGTTATACATGTATTTCTATTTATTGCTATTGTGTCACTCTGACGACCTGAGTATACATGCTCATAGTGAGATGTGGATCTAGCTTGGACGAGGATCTGACGTACCTCGAGGACATTGCGGATATCTAGATCAGCGACTCAGCGCTATACTTCCTTGATCTTTATCTGATTAGTTTTCGTATCTGTTTTGATTTAGTGACTGCATTTCTCATTACCTGTGCATTGATTACTGATTACCACGTAAAGCTAGAAGCCGAAGTGTGACTACGGCAGGATGTTTCCTCGACCGTAGGAGCATGGATGGCCTTATCAACCCCTCGTATTCTGTATTTTGGGAAGCAGGGCATGACAATGGGCCCAATTATGTCAGTTCCCCACATTTCGAACGGCCAGCTAGCCACTGTTGGGTGTAGCGGATTTGGATGCTGGTGGATGAAGTCTCCATGAATCTGACATGAATGGCATTGCTTCGCGTATTCAAGGCAGTCCTGAATTATCATGGGCCAGTAGTAGCCCATTCTTTTGATCTTCAGCTTCATCTTTGGCCCGGCTTGATGAGAACCGCAGAGTCTGTCGTAAGTTTCTTGGACGACTCTCCTTGCTTCTTCCGCTCCCAGGCATCTTAGCCACAGAGAGTCGAATGATCTCTTATATAGAGTATCATTGACGAAGGCAAAAGATAGAGCTCGTTTCATGAGCTGATGTCTTGAGGATGCATCTTCAGGTGTTCGACGGGATTTGAAGTAGTCTATAAAGTCCTCTCTCCAATCCTTAACCTTTTCCTGGTCCTCCATTTGTAGGGCTGTCTCCTTGGTCGCTTCCTTTTCTTCAGACGACTCCGAGATATTTCGGCTGGTGCAAGAACTTGACGGCTTTGTACAATGATCCTTACGTCGTCAAGATTTTCGTCAGCCAGTTCTTTAGCGAGCTTGGCTAATGCATCCGCTTTACTATTCTCCGCACGTGGTATGCTTTCCAGGGCATAGGAAAGGATTTGAGTCAGCAGTTGTTGCACCCTCTCTCCGTACTTTACTAACTCTGGTTTGCACGTCTGATAGTCGCTGTTTACTTAACTAACGACCAGCTGGGAGTCTCCGTATATGAGAAGGTTTTCAATTCCCATGTCGACAGCGATCTCAAGATCTGCTATCAAAGCTTCATATTCTTCTTCATTATTTGTCCTCGGCTCTGTTAAGGAAAATGCAAAGCGCATTATCCCTCCTTGTAGAGTTACGAAGATGAGGCATGCCCCAGATTTGATCATGGGGGAGCTGTGCTTTCGCTTCTTCAGGGAAGATGCCCCATCGAAGTAGAGTTCCCATCGGGTATCACTTCCTCCTCTTTCCCTGTCGATCGTGTCAAACGTATGCTCGTCTGGCAATTCGCAATTTAGGGGTGAATCGGCAGGTATCGGATGCTCAGCAAGGAAGTCGGCGATGGCCTGGCCTTTCACTGCCTTGAGAGGTCAGTATGTTATTGAGAATTCCATTAAGAGTAGGGCCCATTTAGCGAGTCGTCCCATTAGTATGGTTCTTGACATCAAATACTTGAGAGGATCCACCTTTGATATGAGATGGACTTCATGCGCCAACGCATAGTGTCTGAGCTTCGTTATCGCGAAGATTAATACCAGGCAATGCTTTTCAATGGGGGAGTAGTTGTTTTCTGCCCCCAGAAGAACTCGACTCAAATAATAGAGAGCTCTTTCCTTCCCTTGGTCATTCTCTTGTACCCAAAGCGCTCCTAGAGAACCTTCAAAGGCTTTTGTATACAGGACGAGGGACTTTCCCTTGATCGGAGCGGTCATTACCAGCGGATTCTGCAGGTATTTCTTGATTTCGTCCCGTGCACTTTGGCATTTCCGATCCCAGACTATCGGGGTCCCCTTCTTCATTAGATGGTTGTATGGACGACATTTGCCGGAGAGGTTGACTTGGAGTTTGACACCTGTTTAGGCATCTGTATCGCTAAAAATGGGATATTGCCAGGAGCGACTCATCATTTTTTTTTTGCTGATTTGAATAAAGATGGCATAGTAGACAGGGTTAGGATTCTGTAGACTAAGACTTTTGACTTTATGATCCGTAAGGGTCTCATAAAGGGTTTTCTCCCTACGAGTCATAAGGATCTCGTAGGCGTATATTTTCCTTAAGAATCGTGGGGATTCCTAAGTGATGTCTTCTCTTGTAAGTCGTAAAGATCTTCCAAGAGTGTTTTCTCCTTATAAGTCGAGAGGACCTACAAGTGTTATTCACCATATGGGGACATTTATTTCTATTTGTAGAACTTGGCAAAGAAATATTTATTCGTGCCCCTGGATTGTATACAAGGATCAATATGGACCGCCTGTAGGGCAATTTGAGAGATATGACGGCTTAAGAACAGGTCTAGATCCCTGTAACTTAAGGCTTTCGAATCCTATGAGCCGTGAGGGTCTCACAGGGGGATTCTCCTTACGAGTCGTGAGGATCTCGTAAGTGTATTTAACGAGCTTGCGCCCTTCCGGGTTTTCACAAACTCGCCGGTAGCCCTACTATTTTTACTCATGGCGCCCTTTCGGGTTTTCATCCGTGCCCATTTTTCTTGTGGACATACCTTTTTTTAGCAGGTCATTCCACTAGGTTGTAGGACTTGTTTGTAGGCCCTTTAATATCCTTCCTACCTTTTGAGAAGAAAGGACCCTCCCACATGGAGATTCTTCCTCCAGTGAGGGATATGCCCCCTGTGTATATTTCAGGGGGAAAAAGTACCCACGCCGTTGCTATTTTGGCGATAGGTTGCTTCAGAGTCACTTATTTTTGTTGGGCGTGGGCGAAAAACGCCATCTTACCTCCGCTTTTCACTCGTCATCATCGGATGAGAAAGAGTCTTGACCTATTTAATCCAATCGAGCCATTTTATTCATGAGTTTTTTGGAAGGTCGTTGGCTTGAAGAGGGCCATATACGAGGATGCCTTTTGAATTTGGGTCAAGGGTGGCTATGAACATTCCCACAGCTACCGCTTCGTCGATACGTTGCTCGTATTTGACCAAAGATTTCGCCATCGGGTAACATATTGAACCCAAGTCTTATTCGTCTAACCCTTTCGTTGACCAACTCCGTCACGGTAGTATATTCGTTCTTATTAGCGAATCCCTGACAGAAGAGCATATCCATTTCGTTGAAGCTCTTCACGAAATCATTTGAGAGTTCCGCATACCATTCGAAGGCAATGCCTGCCAGATAGCTGACGAACTGTTATAGGAGGAGTATATCATTTCCTCCAGTATTTCCGCACATGGATTTAAATTACGCAATGTGCTGGCGAGGATTCTCAGTTCCTTTGTGCATGTAGAACGTTGGAAGTGTGTACTCTGGCGGGTACTGTATTTGATCGTATCATGTCGGATACGGTCGACCGGTCTTAATTGATCTATTTGCGGCTTCACTGGAGTAGTGAGTTTTGATTTGCTGAGCGGCATATTCGTTCAGCTTTGCTTTTGGAATCATTTCCTCTTCGGCCATTGATGAGACTCGTAGAGGATTTGAAATGTCACATTTTTCTTTAAGAGCGACCAGCGGCAGTTCATTCGCTTGTGGTTCCGATTGAACCATCATTCCTGCCATATTCTGAATCAGAAGGGCCATCTGGTTCATTTTAGTGGACATTTCTTCCGCTTCTTCATCTCTCTTTTTCAGAGCGCGCTTTAGGAAATTAATATCCGACTGCTTCTCTATTCTTTCTTCGGGTACATCCTCGGGACTTTCCTTACGCGATGGATTAGCGTTTGCTGCCGCCTGAGCGAGCATATCCTGTAGCTTTTCACGTTTGCAGTTGAACTTTTGACAGGGACCGAGTTTGAGGTCGGTGACTAGTAGAAGCTCGAACTTCGTCTTTGGAATTCACCACATAGACTATGTGAAGCCCCTAGCCTTGGGGTGTTTGGAGTTTTGGCCTTTGGAGTTTGCTTCGGGCATTTGAGCTTTATTGGGCATCTTTTTTTTATGAAAAGCCGCTTTGGTTTTGGGAGGAACCGCTGTATCAGGATCCGTCTTGGGGTGAGCCCCTTCACCTGCTTCCACACCTTATATATAAATGAGGAAAGTTGTCTCAAGGAGCGAACTGGTTTCTGCTCTCGTTGGATCTCCATGGGTTGCGGAGACTTCTTCAATATTGCGGTAGGAGAATTTTGTCTGACCCATCACAACAGTTTGAAGCTGTTCCTAGTTGGAACAACAACATTCACCACTGAGGTTGAAACATGACTATATGGAGAACTGCCTCCAGCTCATTTTGTATGATGCCGATATCGACATCGACCGTTTCTTATGGCCGGGATTTGATTTGCTTCAGGATTTTGCTGAGCCTGCCCCCTGTTTCCTTTGAGAGTTTGAATATTCTGCCCCCTGCGTTGACCTTGGTCCTTGGCAGGTGTCAGTTGTTTAAGAACTGATTTCATTGGCAAAGCTGCAATTTGGGGAACCAGCATATGGAAGACAGACTTCCTCTGGGCTTCATTCATCGGCGTTGAGGCACCGAGGGTGGGAAGTGGGAGTATCGACCCAAAGAGAAGCCTATTGATTTCTTGAAGAGCTAGATTGCAGAGATTTGAAATTGCAAGTGGCCCATACTTGACTCCACTGGATACAACAGAGCCTGAGTTGCTAGGGTGGGAGCAAACGCCATTCTTCATAGAGAAGAAACGCCGGCTTCAGTATCCCTTCCCTTAAGGGCAACCACAAACATATATACCGCGATTATTTGATCGCGGAAAACACAACACACGAAGTGTGGAGTGGAAAGAGAAAAAGATCCCACAGGGCATGCCAGAATCTGTTCTCCGCCGAGAGCTGGGAAAGACAAACGTCTTGCCTAAATTTGGGGGCAGATGCCATTTGGGATTATTCGTCCACTTATCAAAAGATGCCAAGTTGGTTTATGGCACCGTGTATCGGAGGTTTGGACAGATGCGGCCGTTGTAGCAGATTTCGTCAGATTCCCCCTCATTCTGAGGGGTTTTTTGATTGTGGGGACGCTCTTCCCTGCAGGCGCAAGCCCCTGCAGTTAATTACGTTACCGCGTAGCGATAACCACTTTCTCCGGCTCCAGAAGTTCATTTCGTGCCGTGTGTGTTTGTTTTATTTTTGGTTGCCCATGAATTGTATACGGAGACTAATTTATGTTGTCGTCCGTAGGGCGGGGATTAGTCCAAATCCGTATTCTCTTAGATTTAGGTTTGGATGGATTTAAGCCTCGTTAACCTCGTTTGAGATTAAGATCAACTTCAATGTTTATTGAGGATACGTTAGTCTAATTTTAGACTAAGATCTACTCAACATGATTTTATGATCATTTAGATCCAACGAAAGAGCATTTGGGCTCTATCGTTTTAGTTTAAGGAAGTCACGGTCCATTGGGTTTAAGGACATCATAGTCCATGTAAGTTTAAGGACATCATAGTCCGTAAAGTTTAAGGACGTCATAGTCCATAGAGTTTAAGGACATCATAGTCCATGTGAGTTTAAGGACATCATGGTCCGTAGAGTTTAAGGACGTCATAGTCCATAGAGTTTAGTTTAGGGACGTTGCGGTCCATTGAGTTTAAGGACATCATAGTCCATGTTTAAGGACATCATAGTCCATAGAGTTTAGTTCAAGGACATTGTGGTCCACAGATCACCATCTTTGAGGTGAGAGTTTAGTTTAAGGACGTTGCGGTACATAGTTAGTTTAAAGACATTATGGTCTGTTGGGTTTAAGGACATCATAGTCCATATAGTTTCAGACTCATCAATTTAGGGGTGCGCCAAGAGTTATTGGTTATTGGGACCCTCCACCTCTCTGAAGACGTTGAAGAATTACAACGACATGTATCAAAGGTGTGAAGAGATGTACCCTTGAACCAAATTCCAAATTGAGGAGTTGTTAGTTCTGAGCATAGGGGCTCGGTTTTCTTAGGGATTTAATCTCAGGAGGAATATAACCAATTTGTGGTTGAAGTTGGTTCCTTAATATATTTTCAGCGATCGCATGCCCCCACGTGATACTTTGAGGCAGTGTTAAACACTGGAATTTGAGATGCTCACGTGTGGCACGTGAGGCGCCATAGCAGTGTTAAACACTGAAAATTGGGGTGCTCACGTGTAGCACGTGAGGCACTTAGAGTTGGGCGCTGCCTCTTTTATTCTCTTATTCTAGTGCTGAGCACTGCTAGGGGGTCACGTGGGATCACATGAGGCGCCCCAAAAATAGGGTTTATGCCCTTTTCTCTTTTATAAATATTGAGCACTTCTCAGGGGTCACGTAGGGTCACGTGGCTAGATCTCAGTCTTTCCTTTTTTGTTCTTCAAAGGTGCTCACGTGGGAATACGTGAGCTTTTATTGCGTAGCATTGAACACTAATATGCATGGAGCTCTTGATATGAGTTTTGTGAATTTCAGGTCCCTTATTTTTATAAGAATTAAATTTTTTTATAGGGTTGAACCCTAGTTTTATCAGAAAAATTAAATTCCTATATGTTTTGTAAGAGTTAAACTCTTTTGGATTCAGTTCTTTCCCCTAGGTTTTGAATCTGCATGATAGAATCTCCCCGATGAGAATTAAATTCTCAATTTGTGGGGAGATCTTCTTCTGCGGATCTTAACCACAGGAAGAACTAAGTTCTTTGAGAAGAGTTAAACTCTTGGGTTGAGAATTAAATTCTCTTTTTTTGGGATCTTTTGGGAGGGGTTCCTCTTCTTTAGAGAATTAAATTCTCTCTCTATTTTTCTTCCCGTCTCCCTCTGTATGTTTTTTTCCTCCTCCCCCTGCTCCTATTTATATGAGAAGAAAAAGAATCAATTTGTTAAGAGAATCTCTCATTGAGAGATCATGATTGATTTCATGATCTTTTAGATCAATTGGTCAATTTTATTTATCGTTGGATTTTTAATCCAAAGACCCTCTGTTTAACAGATGATCACCGTTGGATCTTTGATCCAAAGGTCCTCTGTTTAACAGAGAAGATCTTTTTAGTTTGAGAAAGATCAGGAAAATATTTTCCAAAATAGAACTTAATTCTAGAATTTGATAGGAGCATTTTAAATTGGAGCGTTCACATGCTTTGCATGTGATAGGCAAGAGAACTCATGTGTTTAACACATGACCCCTGCTGTGGGTTTTAGCCTGTTTATGTTCAGCGCTCATATGCTTTGCATATGAGCGCTCACGTGTTTTACACGTAAGTCATGTTTGGTCATTAATTGTTTTATTCAACGCTCATACGTTTTGCATATGAGCGCTCACGTGTTTTACACGTGAGGCCAAATTTTGAGGACTCTCCCCCTTTTTTATAAGGGAACAAGTAGCTCTTGGCCGAAAATTTTGGCGGGAACAGGCTCATAAAGTCAAAAGTCTTAGTCGACAGGATCCTAACCCTGTCTACTAAGACACCTTTGTCCAAATCGACAGGGGCAAATGATGATTTGCTCATGGCACTATCCCAGTTGTAGCGATGCCGATGCCTAAATCGATTTCAAATTCCGAGTCCTCTCAAGGAAAATGAAGTGTTGCTCCTAGCAATATCCCAGTTGTAGCGATACTGATGCCTAAACAGGTGTCAAACTCTAAGTCAACCTCTCCAGCAAATGCCGTCCCTACAACCATCTAATGAAGAAGGGGACCCTGTTTATCTGGGATCAGAAATGCCAAAGTACACGGGACGGAATCAAGCAATACCTGCAGAATCTGCCAGTACTGACCGCTCCGATCAAGAGAAAGCCCCTCATCCTGTACACAACAGCCCTTGAAGGTCCTTTAGGCGCACTATGGGCACAGGAGAACGACCAGGGGAAGGAGAGAGCTCTCTAGTATTTGAGTCGAGTTCTTCTGGGGGCAGAAAACAACTGCTCCCCCATCGAAAAGCATTGCCTGGCACTGATCTTCGCGATAACGAAGTTTCGACATTATGCTTTGGCACATGAGGTCCATCTCATATCAAAGGTGGATCCTCTCAAGTATTTGATGTCAAGAGCCATACTAACAGGAAGGCTTACCAAATGGGCCCTCCTCTTGATGGAGTTCTCGATAATATATCGACCTATCAATGCAGTAAAAGGCCAGGCCATCGCCTACTTTCTCGTGGAGCATCTGATACCAGTTGATTCCCCCTTAAATTGCGAATTGCCATATGAACACGCGTTCGACACAATCGAAGGGAAGACGGAGGAAAATAATGTCCAATGGGAACTCTACATCGACGGAGTGTCTTCCATGAAGAAGCGAAAGCAAAACACCCACATGATCAAAGCTGTGGCGGGCCTTATTTTTGTGACTCCGCAAGGAGGGATAATGCGTTTTGCCCTTTCCTTAACAGAGTCGAGAACAAACAACGAAGCAGAATATGAAGCTTTGATAGTAGGTCTTGAGATTGCTGTCGACATGGGAATCGAAAACATTCTCATATATGGAGACTCCCAGCTGGTCATTAGCCAAGTAAATGGCGACTATCAGACGTGCAAGCTATAACTGATCAGGTATGGTGAAAGAGTGCAGCAACTGTTGATACAAATCCTTTCCTACATCCTAGAAAGCATACCACGTGCAGAAAATAGCAAGGTGGATGTGTTAGCCAAGCTCGCTAAAGAACTGGCCGACGAAAACCTCGATGACGTAAGGATCATTATGCAAAACCGCCGGATTCTCACGCCAGCAGAAATATCTCCGGAGTCGTCGGAAAGAAAAGAAGCGACCAGACAAGCGGTCCTCCAAATAGAAGACGAAGAAAGGGTCAAGGACTGGAGGGAAGTCTTCATAGACTACTTCAAATCCCATCGAACACCCAAAGACGCGTCGTCAAGACATCAGCTCATGAAGCAAGCCCTATCTTTCGCCTTCATCAATGATACTCTATATAAGAGATCGTTCGACAGTTTGTGGCTAAGATGCTTGGGACCAGAGGAAGCAAGGAGGGTCATCCAAGAAACTCACGACGGACTCTGCGGTTCTCATCAAGCCAGACCAAAGATGAAGCTGAAGATCAAAAGAATGGGATACTATTGGCCCATAATGATTCAGTACTGTCTCGAATATGCGAAGCAGTGTCACTCGTGCCAAGTTCACGGGGACTTCATCCACCAGCATCCAAATCCGCTACACCCAACATTGGCTAGCTGGCCGTTCGAAATGTGGGGATCCGATATAATCGGGCCTATCGAACCTATATCATCCAAAGGACATCGGTTCATATTGGCAACGACCGATTACTTCTCCAAGTGAGCAAAGGCAGTACCGCAAAAAGAAGTGAAGACGGAGAACATCCTCCATTTCTTCAAGACACATGTCATCTACCGGTTCGGCACTCCGCGAAGAATCATCTCGAATAATGGGCCGGCCTACAGAAGTCATAAGATTAGCCGCTTTGCACAGCAGCATAATATATATTGGAGCTGAGACTTTCAACAAGACCTTGATGAAGATTATAAAGAAAACAGTGTCCAGAAATAAAAAGGACCGGCACGAGAGACTGCATGAAGCTCTCTGGGTGTATCGAACCACGTTCAAAATGGCCACGAATACAACGCCATTCGTGTTGGTCTTCTGTACGGAAGCGGTACTTCCTTTGGAGATAGAGCTACCCTCTCTATGAGTAGCAGTTCGATATGAGATGACGGATGAAGAAAATGCCCATCTTCGTCTTGAGGAGCTCGATGCCCTCGATGAAACTCGTCTCATGGCGCAACAAAACCTGGAAGTTTATAAAGCAAGGATGACGCGCTCATACGAAAGACTGACCAGGCCGAGAACATTCCGCCAAGGCGAACTCGTGTTAGTCATAAAAAGACCTATGATCCCCAACCGTGCAAAGCGGGGGAAATTCGAGCCAAACTACGAGGGACCGTACATCATAGACAAGGTCTACCGAGGTGGGGCCTACTTGCTCATGGATATGCATGGCGAAAGACCCTTCCGGCCAATAAACGGCCGGTTCCTTAAGAAATACTATGCTTGATAAGTCACGGCTCTGGTTAATGATATATGACGACGCTCGTGTCTGCTCTCTATCTTCCTGAGTCCAAACTCTATAGGTAGTGTCCGGCAAAACTTTGCTTCGAAGCTAATAATGGACCGAGACGTCCTTAAACTAACAATGGACCGAAATGTCCTTAAACTAAACGTTGCCTCCAAAATGGCAACAATGGACCGAGATGTCCCTAAACTAACAATGGACCACAATGTCTTTAAACTAAATACACCGCCTCAAGCGCGGCGATAAGGGAATGCAAGTCTACAAGTCCCAAAGGCAAGGATTGCAACTCAAGTTCTGCTGGCTGCGCAGCTGCCCTAGTAGCGAAGTCCCCCCTAAGTGCCATTGGCAAACGGAGGGGTAATAAAAAAAGGGTACATCTACAAGCGGAATGAGCATGGATGAAAACCCGAAAAGGCGCCGTGAGTAAAAACAGCATGGCTACCGGTGAGCTTGTGAAAACCTGAAAGGGCGCAATCTCGTTGTTAAAAAAACGGTACGTCCACAAGCGAAATGGGCATGGATGAAAACCCGAAAGGGTGCCGTGAGTAAAAACAGCAGGGCTACCGGGAAGTTAGTGAAAACCCGAAAGGGCGCAATCTCGTTAAAATAAAGACACTTACAAGGTCCTCTCGATCTTGTAAGGAGAAAACGCCTGCGTGAGATCCTTACGACTCATAAGGGAGCAACACACTCAGGGATCCCCACGATTTCTAAGGAGAAATTACACTTAGGAGATCCTCGCGGCTTGTAAGGAGAATTCCCCCTATGAGACCCTCATGGCTCATAGGATTCAAAAGCCTTAAGCTATAGGGATCTGAACTGTTCTTAAGCCATCACATTCCCCAAACTGCCATACAGGCGGTCCAATATCGGCCATTGTATACAATCCACGGGCACAAATAAATGTTTCCTCACCTAGTTCCACCAATGGCGTGAAATTTCCCTATTTGGTGAACAACACTTATAAGTCCTCTCGACTTGTAATGAGAAAATACTCTTGTAAGATCCTTACGACTTGCAAGAGAAAATATCGCTTAGGAGTCCTCACGAATCCTAAGAAGAAAATACACCTACGAGATCCTCACGACTCGTAGAGAGAATTACCTTTATGAGACCCTTACAGCTCATAAAGTCGCAAAGCCTTAGTCAACAGGATCCTAACCCCGTTTTCTAAGCCACCTTTGTTCAAATCGACAAAGGTAAATGATGATTCGCTCCTGGTAATATTCCAGTTGTAGCGATGTTGATGCCTAAATCGGTATCAAATTCTAAGTCCTTTCACGACAAATGATGATTCGCTCCTGCAAATATTTTAGTCGCGGCGGTGCTGATGCCAAGATTTGTATCGGATCTCAAGTTCCATACTCACAATAAAAATCAGCGAGAAAAATGCATATGAAATAGCCGAAATGATGGGGCAACTCGCAATAAAAATCAGCGAGCTAAATGTATATGAAATAGCAGAAATGATGAGACAACTCGCAATAAAAATCAGCGAGCAAAATATATGCATATAAAAAATACAGCCGAAATGATTGGGCACCGCGAAAAATAGCCAAAATGATTGGGCAATCGCGACTTTTGCGATATAAAAAACTGAAATGAAGAGTATCGCAGAAACAAAAACATGAAAAATGAAACTTCTGCCCTGCTGGTGAGTCCACATTGACCCTTGTATACAATCCATGGGTACAAACGAAAAGGGAACCACATTTTCCCACCAGGCTTCATCAGAAAGAGAGCCAAATCTCGACGGCAATATCTATAGCCTTGAGATCAACAACGACGTTTCTTCTCCACTCCAACAGGATGCCGACGCAATGTCAATAACCGACCTCAGGATCAAAACAACGGAGCCATGGCAAAATACTTAGTTCCAAGCCTCGACGGTTCACTGACAACTTAGGGACAACCTCGACATTCGTCGCAATATAGCAGACACAATGTCAACAAACGAAGCGAAGGAAAATCCTTAGCTTCAGGGTCCTGACGGCAACATCTACAGCCTAGAGGTCACAACGGCATTCCTTTTCACTCCAACGGGATGCAGACACAACGTCAACAACCGACCCCATGGTCAAAAAAATGGAGCCATGGCAGAGTCCCTAGTGTTGGGGTCAAACTTTGCACCCCGGTTGACCAAGTCAAAGTCAAGGTCAACCCCAAGTCAGGTGGGCCCAAGCCCAGGTCAAGCGGGCCTATGCCCAACTCGAGCCCGCGGCCAGCCTCCCTATGCCAAAATAAAAATCATGTAACAAATAATTTTGATGTAATTTTTTGTGCATGAATGTAAGCAAAATGGGCATAAAGCCAAATTTTTGTAAGCCCATGGCTTATGTGCAAAAAGAAATGTCACATGAGCCATGGGATGGGCAAAATGCCATTTTGTAAAGCCCAAGGGGCTATATGTAAATGTGTAAGCCTATATAAGGCAACATGATGATGAATAAAGCATATACTTTTCATTCTCCCCAAAAACTAGGGTTCATGTGCCTCCTTCTCCTTCCTCAAGGTTCTAAAACTTCTTCTTTCTTTTGAATTAAATCAAGAGTTTTACTCTTTCTTTTCCAAAACTAAATAGTTTTTCACCACAAAACCCATAAAGGGGAACTCAGATCTCTCATCAGATCTCAAAAATAAGAGATTTTTAAAATCCCATACTTCTTGTTCTTCAAGATCTAGCCGACAGAAGAGGAGGAAGGAGACCCATCTCCAAAAATCCTACTTTGGGGAAGATTCAGGGCTCAAGGGAGAAGCCCCTTCATCAGCTCCAAAAAATATCTTAGGAGTTCAACTCTATAAGTCAAATCGGGAGCACAGCTCCCGGTGCAGGGACCAAGTCCCTTTTGCTGCTGACGCCTACTGCCCGCATGCCAGGAACGTGGGGCGCTGGCGCACAGCGCCCGCGTGCCAGGCACGTGGTGCGCTGGCGCTCTCGCGCAGCGCCCGTGTGCCAGGCACGTGGTGCGCTGGCGCTCTGGAACACAGCGCCTGCGTGTCTGGCACGTGGGGCGTTGGCGCCTTCTCCCACGCATCCTTTGGATGCCCTTTCCCTTTATATATATATATGTATACACACACACACACACACACTCCACACTAAAAACTCCTCCGTTAGAAAAAATTTCTAACGGGGCGCTGCCCCGCACCCCGCAAGGGGCCTGCTAGCCCTCTTGACCCCAGCCCGCTATCCGGGTAGCGAGACCCCCGTAAAAACTCTACAGGGCCCCCGATATATCTAAAACCCCTTCAAAACACAACACTGCATATTGAGTTCGCATGACCAGTTTAACCCGTTAATCGGATGTTCTCTCGCTCCAAAGGCGAAGGGTAATTAACGGCAGCTTAGTCCGCGGCTGCCGGAGATTCGGATCCCTACAATCAATAAACCCCGGCCTGTCCTAGGCAGAGGGAATCCGTAATGCACCTGACAAGCGCGCACATATTCCTATCTCAACGAGGTGACGAAAAACACTCTACACCTAGTTCCAAGACTCGACGGCAACATCTACAGCCTAGAGATTAACAACGGCGTTTCTTCTCACTCCAGCAGGATGCAGACGCTACATCAACAAAATGGAGCCATGGAAAAGTCCCTAGTTCCAAAACTCGACGGTTCACAAACAACCTAGAGGCAACCTCGACATTCTTCGCAATATTGCATACACAATGTCAACAAACGAAGCAAAGGAAGATCCCTAGCTTCAAAGTCTTGATGGCAACTCAAATAAGACCTGAAAGACTATCGGAGATCATCCCACACCAGCGCGGAGTGGTTATGACTCATCAGGGCTCCCAAACTGAGCCTAACCTCAAGTAAAAAAAGGCATGGAATATCCCTAACACTTGCTCTTCCGACGATAATATCACCTGGAAGATTACTTGAAGACGTCTTGTCCAGCCCTCGAAGGGATCGGAGGCACGACAGTCGCGGGGCTACTCGAACAGCAAGATTGTGTATCAGGGACTACATCGTCCAACGCTACGGTACGACGGATAAAAGTCCTAATACCACAGACCCTAACAGACTTCTATCAGCAGAGGTTAACTGTGACTGTTCACCGCCGAAAGGCGCGACCGGGATGTTAGGACGTCTGGCCTAAATTTTAGGGGCAGATGCCATTTGGGTTTATCCGTCCACCTCTCCGAAGATGCCAAGTTTATTTATGGCACCGTGTAACAGAGGTTTGGACGGGTGCGGCCGTTGTAGCAGACTTCGTCAGATTCCCCCTCATTGTGAGGGGTTTTTGATTGTGGGGACGCTCTTCCCTACAGGCTCAAGCCCCTGCAGTTAATTACGTTACCGCATCGCGATAACCACTTTCTCCTGCTCCAGAAGGTCACTTCATGTCGTGTGTGTGTGTGTGCGTGTTTGTTTTATTTTTTGGTTGCCCGTGGATTGTATACGGAGACTAATTTGTGTTGTCGCCTGTAGGGTGTGGATTAGTCCAAATCCGTATTTTCTTAGATTTGGGTTTGGTTTGATTTAAGAATCGTTAACCTCGTTTGAGATTAAGATCAACTTAAATATTTGTTAAGGATACGTTATTCCGATATTGGACTAAGATCTACTTAACGGGGGGTCCAGTTTAAGGACATCATAGTCCACAGAGTTTAGTTTAAGGATATTGCGGTCCATATGGTTTAAGGACATCATAGTCCATAGAGTTTAGTTTAGGAATGTTGCAGTCCATAGGGTTTAAGGACATCATAGTCCATAGAGTTTAGTTTAGGGACGTTGCCTTCCATAGGGTTTAAGGACATCAAAGTCCATAGAGTTTAGTTTAAGGACATCGCTGTCCAGTTTAAGGACATCATAGTCCATAGAGTTTAGTTTAAGGACGTTGCGGTCCATAGAGTTTAAGGACATCATAATCCATAGAGTTTAGTTTAAGGACATTGTTGTTCATGTTTAAGGACATCATAGTCCATAAAGTTTAGTTTAAGGACATCACGGTCTATAAGGTTTAAGGACATCGCGGTCCATAGGGTTTAAGGACATCATAGTCCATAGAATTTACTTTAAGGACATCGCGGTCCCTAGGGTTTAAGGACATCATAGTCCAGTTTAAGGACATCATAGTCCATAGAGTTTAGTTTAAGGACGTTGCGGTCCATAGGATTATGCTCATGGGTTTGAGAGTGCATCCAAGAGTTGTTGGTTGCTGGGACCCTCCACCTCTCTGACATTGTTGAAGAATTACAACGACATATATCAGAGGTGTGGAGAGATGTACACTTGAACCGAACTCCAAATTGGAAGGAGAGATCATAGTGGAACGAACATTATTTTAGATGCCACGTGTCAGGAGATCATTGGCCATCTCTGGGACCAAGATCGATTTGGGGGGACCTGAGTATAGAAAGGCTTTGGTTGATTGATGGTCAAAAGGTTTTTTGGCCTTGAGAGACTTGGCTGATTTGGGCTAAGGTCAGCCCCTCACAATGTTACACACTGCTAAATGCTTGGCGCTCACGTGCTCCCACGTGAGGCTCTTAAGCAGTGTTAAACACTGAAACTTGGAGCACTCACGTGTGGCACGTGACACACCTAAATATTAGGCACTATTTCCTTGGGCTTATTCCCTTGTTCTATACGTGTAAGTGTTAAACACTTAAGTCTTGCAACCATCACATGTAGACACGTGAGGCGCCACTAAGTTAGGCACTGCCTCCTTTGAATTTATATTCCTATTCTTTTCTAAGTGCTAAGCACTATTGGAGGTCACGTGGGATCACGTGACTCAATCTCAGTTGTTCCTTTTTGTTTCTCAGAGGTGGAACACGTGATCTGTCGTTGTAGCGTTAAACGCTAAGATGCATGGGGCTCTTGATCTTAGTCTTGAGAATTTTAAGTCCTTTGTTTTATAAGAATTAAATTCTTATGTAGGGTTAAACCCTAGCTTTATCAAAGGAATTAAATTCCTATGTCTTTGGAAGAATTAAATTCTTCAAATCTAGTTCTTTTCCTCTAAGTTTTGAGACTGCATAACAGAATCTTCCCGATGAGAATTAAATTCTCAACTTGTGTGGAGATCTGCTTCTGCAGACCTCAACCAGAGGAAAAACTAAGTTCTTTTTTGGAAGAGTTAAACTCTTGTAAAAGGAGATAAAATGATCTCTGATTCTTTTCCTCACCTTGGGTTCTTTTTCTCTAAAGAGAACTCCTCTTCTTTTTGTTTTTTTTCAAATCTTATGGGGAGGGTCTCCTCTCTTTCTCTGTGTCTCTCTATGCCTCTCTCTTCAGTCTCGAGTCCTTTATATAGAAGAGGCAAGTTTGTTGATATATGTTAAAGAAATCTCTCATTGAGAGATTTTTGATTAATTCGGGGATTTTATCCACCATTGGATCTTTGATCCAGAGACTTCTATTTTACAGAAGACATTTTTCTTGTTTTTAACAATATTGGGAAAATATTTTCCCATACAGAGCTTATTCTGTATCTTGGTGATTTTTAATCACCATTGGATCTTTGATCCAACGGTGCTGTGATTTACAGAGCAAAATCTTTCTTGTTTAGAAAGATTGGGAAAATATTTTCCCATACAGAGCTTATTCTGTATCTTGGTGATTTTTAATCATCATTGGATCTTTGATCCAACGGTGCTCTGATTTACAGAGCACAATCTTTCTTATTTAGAAAGATTGGGAAAATATTTTCCCATACAGAGCTTATTCTGTATCTTGGTGATTTTTAATTACCATTGGATCTTTGATCCAAAGGTGCTCTGATTTACAGAGCATAATCTTTCTTGTTTAGAAAGATTGGGAAGAATATTTCCAAAATAGGGTTCTAATCCCTTTTATATAGAATTTAATTCTACCGGTTCAGAAAGTATTAGGAAACCTCACGTGTAGCATGTGACCCAATATCACTAGGCCGGTTTGCTTATATGTCACAGTCCCAGAGAAGAGCATCATGTGTTGGCACATGATGCGCCTTCTGGCCTGTTATTTGTTTTATGAAGACGCATATATATTTTGTATATAGATGCTCACGTGTGGCACGTGAGGCTCAACTTCAGCCTTATTTGTTAAGTGTAATGCTTATAATTTTTGCTCCAAGGCGCATCACGTGTGGGCACGTGATGCTCCTTTTGGGGAATTCTTCCATCACTTTTTGGTTCATTATTTATTATTTTTATTTTTTATTTAATTTTTTATAAGAGAACAAATTCTCCCATAGCGTTGTTCTCACGTGGCTTGCACGTGAGTGCAACGCTGTCACCTTTACAGCCGTTGGATGGTCTAGGGGAACGGGGAGGTGAACCACCCTTGTCACGTCTTATAAATGCAAGGGTTTGACCTTTGGGAAGCCATTGTTCTTTCATCTTCTTCCTTCGTTGTTTTCTTTGAGAATTTAATTCTCCCTTTCAGTGCTTAGTTCTCTGTTCATTGCAATTCCAGAGTTAAACTCTGTTAGAAAAAGGAACCTTTTCTAGGTAAAGATCTCAAACATTAGAGAAACCCTTTTCTTTAAAGAAAACTTCTGGATTTTAAATCCATCATGAGAGCTTTGCTCTCCTCTGAAACCCATCTCTTAGAGATCCAGAGACGTGATCTTTGAGTAATAACTCTCAATACTTTGGGCATTCCTCCTCTGACCTTCAAGGATTCATGGCATTTGATTTCCTCTTTATGGAGGTTTCTGGAATTTAATTCCATCGTATAAAAGGAATTTAATTCCCCACCAAAGAGCTTTGCTCTGAAGATCAATAGGACTCCTCGGGAATTTTATTTCCTGGTGTTCTCGAGAACATTTCCACAGGGTTTTTCCTTACTTGTACAAATTCAAATTTGTTGGGTATTTTAACAGAACTTTCTTTCTCTATGAGGATGTCAAGAGTTGTTTAAACTCCTGTGTCCGTTTAATGAGAATCTTTTAGATTCTTATAGTGACTGCCTGTCTTATCATTGGTGAGCCGCCATATTGATTTTGTGGGATCCATTAGTTTTGCAATCAGTGGTCCCAAGGAACAAACTTTCTGTCGTTTCCTTCCATTATTATACATATGTATACACATATATAAAGGGTTTTATTAACGGCTTTTCCTTCCCTTTTTTCAGGAACAATAGCTTTTCTTCCTTACTTTCCTTTTACTCGTCCAGACGCTGCTTTTCTGCAATCGCCGTCGGATGAGAAGGCCATGGCGATGATCCGGGCCCATGATAGAGATTGCAGTAGTCTGCTCTTATGGGGAGTTTGGTATGGGCACATTATCCGGGGCCGCCGTAGCTTTACTTGTGAGATGCCAACAGAGCCTTTGCGCCCAATATCGCTGATGGAGCGTCCGTCGACTGCTTATGCGGTGGAAGTGGCTAATTAGACTCCTATAAGCCGGCTTGAGCCATCAACAACTGGGATACCCAACCAGCCCGTGCCGGCTATAGATATCTTGGGACGCTGCATCTGTCAAGGCGAAGCCCAACCCTGGGGACAAGTCTATAAGGTAGGGCTTACCTCTCGTCATCCAATCGGCTATCTTCCTTGGGCTCGATATGTCCTCTTCGCCCACCGTGCACGGTTGCAGAAGGTTGGGTTATATCAAGCGGTATACTCATCTCTTTTTCATTACCCGGCTCCTCACGTATGGTTGGTTAAAGCTTTCCTGAATCAATGGAATCTTCCCACCAACACTTTCTTGCTAGGGGATCGTGAGGTCTTAATTTCTCTGGAGGAGTTCCGCGAGATCTCTGGATTGCCGATCAGGGGAGAGCATTATGAAGAGTTGCTGCCTCCCGATGAGTATGTATTCACGACCGTGCCTGCTATGCTTGACGGCTTGAAGACCGAAAATGCCGTCCTTCATAAGTACCCTAGTCTAATCAAGACTTTGGGTATTTTCGAGAAGCTGTTCGCGGAGTCAGAGGGACAGGGCGTCACCTTTAAGAGCTTCATCGCCTGTTTTCTCCGTGAAGATGTCTTATCAAAGGAGGCTCTAAAATTTGCGAATATTAACGACCCTTTTGGGTTTGGGTTGAGTAAGCTGCCGGCTAAAGAAGAGAACTTGCCGCAGTTTTACATTCCGGTTTCGTCAGCCGTGCCCTTCAATTCAATTACGGCCCCTGGCATGGACGAAGAGACTTTCTTCGTCGGCTTCATCAGTCTTTGGCTCAGTTGGTTCGCCATGCCGACGCATCGACGCTTCATGAGAGCCTCTGTCTTCTACCCCGCTCATCGAGTAGCCGAAGGGGCACGGTTGGCTGTTGGCATCGCGGGACTGTCGCATCTTTATCATGGATTGAGCGTTGCGGCCAACACTTCAACCCCAGGTACGGATGTCGTGAATTCCTCCCTCCACTACTTCACATCATGGATCGAGATGCATGTATTGGGAGCGTTCGCAGCGCATCGGAGGCCAGATTTTTATGACTCCTATACCTTCCCACGGATCATGAGGCTGGTGGATGCTTCTGCTCCCGACCCTACCCGTTAGGAGTACTCCGCGTGCTGCTTAATTCGTACTCCAATGAGGGCGGGATGGTTTTTGTTGACTGAGTCCTTTCCACTCCCGCCGGGCCTATTCAGCAGCTGTTTGACTTGTCGAAAGGTGGAGCGTCGTCTTTAAAACCTAAGGAGATCATGCACCTATACTCGATTAGGCCGGGTTACCTGGTGTTCCGGCAGAACAACACGGCTCTTTTTATGCGGTACAATCTGCATCGCTTCGCCTAGCAGTTGGGCTATAACCAGGGTGTCCCTTTCGAGGCGTTCTTGGTTGAACCTACTCCATCTCTGAAAGTCACGCGTGACATCATCCATTACTTTATGTGGCTGAACACCGACTCCCGTTTCGTGATCCCCGAGGCCAACTATATTCCAAGGTGTGTGGGGTCCTTCGCGGGTTGGTACCGTCATCGAGTCGGTCCTGTCATCGTCGAGGAGAGGCGGGTACTCTTCGAATATCGATCGTCGGCTCCGGCCCAAGCTACTGGTTTTCCATTACGGCCGCGGATAGTGGTTTTCCTTCCGTTGAGGGATGGCGGCGTGGTCCTTATCCCGAAAGCCGCAGAAATAGAATCAACTACACGTACTGCTGGGATGCCAGTGCGCACTAGAGCTCAGGCGAAGGCCTCCGATGAAGCGTCAGTGACAGTACCATCAGTGGCGGTGTCATCCGCGGTGGTATTGCCAAAAGGGGATACTGGAAGCGAGGTTGGCCAACGTCGCACCAAAGTGCCGAGGGGAAAGAAGCGATCCTCTTCTAGTGTTAGCTCTAGCTCAAAAAGGAGGAAGAAAACAGCTACCGACTTGCTTGACCTCCTGCTAGAATCTGATCCTATTGTTCAAGACGAGCCCATCTCCATGCAAGAGCCGGATGACGGTCTAATTTATCCTGGCTCGTCAGCTGAGGAAGCCGCACAATTAGCTGAAGCTTTAAGGCGCTCGCAGGATGAGACCGAAAATGTGCGCATTCCGAAGAAGCCCTACCCCCTGGTTATCTTCTATGAAGATCCCCCTTCACTACGGAGAGTATATATGGGTCCTCTGCGAAGGGAAGATGAAAGAGCCTTCAAGCAGCCCATCTCGGCTGCTTCTGAAGATGAGCCGGCACTGAAGACCGGTGGGAATGAATCTGCATTTGAAGCCCGACGAGCACATTTCCTCAGGAAGGAACGATGGCTTGAAAAAGCCATACTAGAAGCATCCTGGCACATCGATATGTGTGCTTTCCGTATTTTTTCTTTTGGCAAATAGTTTGTATCACTTTTTATATCTCCTTATCTTTGTGAAAACTTTGCAGGGACTTCAGCGACGAAAGAGTATCTGAGCCCAGGTCGTGCCATGGCCGCAGCCATTATAGATGTCTCTCATGACGCATCGGCAGGTGCAAAAGAGATTACTACGGCCGTCGTTCCTGTTGCGGAGCCTCCGATGGTGGCACTTGTTCCTTCGGTGTCCATTCCTCGAGCGGAGGTGACCCCATTGGCCACGGACCCTATGGATGTCTCTAATAATGCAACGAAAGGGGTGGAAGAGATTGTTGAAGCTGTTAGTTCTATTTTGGAGCTCCCGATGATGACCTTTATCTCTTCGGCGTATGTACTTTCCATAGAGGCGACCTTACCAGTCGTAGACCCAATGGATTTTTCTGGCAGCGTCTTGAAGATTGTAGGAAGGACCGCAGAGGCCACTGTTCCCTCTTTAGAACCTGAAGTGGCGGTTGTTGCTCCACAACTGGAAGCTGCTACACCAGCAAATGTCCCCGGTGATGTGCCTGAGGGCGCGGAGGAGGCTGCCGAAGCTGTTATACCTCCAATTCAAGGCGAGCGGAGTATAGAAGGTAATCTCTTGCATTTTTATTTTAATGATCCCCTCGTTATCTGAAATCTTCTTTCTTTCAGAATTGCGGGAATTGGCGGCTTCTATAGTGGACCTATCTCCCAGGAAGTCCTTCCAGCGCTTACTCGATATGGCTGCCCTACAGGCGATATCCCTGCAAAGCATCGTTTTTTCTTCCGGGCAAGGTCGGTGTTCTTTGACCCCTATGCTTTATTATCACTTTTTTACAATGATGCTAATATGCCCTCTGCAGTTTTGGAAGCTGATGACGAGGTGGAGATCCTTGATGGGCCAGGGGATCTTTCAAACCCCTCTTGCATGACTGTGGGTAAGTAAAACTTTACCCTTGGCATTGTTTTATTCCATGTTCGCCAGTCTCGCTGACTATCTATAAATTTTGACAGCTTTGCCAGCTCTGGCTTCGTTAGAGTCCCGAATCTCTATGCCACCGGGCCCATATGCCCGACGTGCGTCTGAAAGGTTAGCGAGACATAGCATTCACTCCTTGTCGGCCCTTTTTGAAGTTCTTCGCGCTGGTAGTTCTGTTACGGCCGAAGAATTTGCTACCGAAGCCAATACTTTTTTGTCCTTCCTTGCCACTTATTATGACAAAACATTGGGGCATGTTTGGGTAGAGTATTGTCGCCGAGCGGAGGCTTGCTTACATAGTCTTGAATGCATACGCCTTCCTTCTGAGCTTCTAACTGCAAAGGCGAGCCTGCGGGGGTGGATTGAGCGGTGCGCCGCTAATCTATAGTCTTGCGAGAAGAGGCTTAACCTAAAATTTTCGGAGAGGGGGCTAGCCTCAAATGCTTTGGGGGAACTCCATGCTCAACTCACTACTAAGACCACTCGTGCATATGAAATTTGGCGGGGGCTTCAAGAAGCTATCATAGAGGTGGTAGCTCTTGATAAAGCCGTTATCTTTACCCGCAAGATGGTTGAAGCTCATAAAGTTGCTGAAAAGGAGCTTGAGAGTCAGTTCACTTCGTATCAGACTCAACAGTCTCAGGCGGAGACCCGTCTTGTGGCAATAACAAAGCTTGAAGCCGAGGCCCAGCGGAAGCGCGATGAACCGACGAACTTATTGCATTGTCCGCCAGCTTGAAGATTTTTTTATATTTTCTCCTTTTTTGTATTTACTCCTGAATGAGAGTATCCTGTATTCATTTTGATTCTTCTATGAAATGTACCTTGTATTCATTTGGATTCATGAATAAAAGACACATTTTATTTCATATTTGCGCGTCCCTTTTAGCAAATGCGTCTTATAGATAATCTATCTTGATCTCCTTGCAGGGCAGCGATGGCTTAGGAAACAGGTTCAGGTCTGCCGCCTAAGACTTTTTAATTTTACGAGCCGTGAGGGTCTCATAAAGACTTTTCTCCTTATGAGTCGAGAGGATCCCGTAGGTGTATTTTCTCCTTAGGAATCGTGAGAATTCCTAAGTGTGTGTTTTCTCTTGAGAGTCATAAGGATCTCACAAGAGATTTTTTTTATGCGTAAGAGCACTAATTTCCCCGCGGGTCGAGACGAATCGAGAGGTTCTTGCAAAGACACTGATTTTCTTGCGGGCCAAAAACGAATCGAGGGGTTCTCGCCAAGGACGCTGATTTCTCTGAATTGAGTGGTTTTTGCCAAGGACACTGATTTCTCTGGAGTCGAGACGAATCGAGATATTCCTGCAAAGACACTAATTTCCTTGCGGGCCGACACGAATCGAGAGGTTCTCGCCAAAGACGCTGATTTCCCTGAATCGAGAGGTTTTTGCCAAGGACACTAATTTCCCTGGGGTCGAGATGAATCGAGAGATTCCTGCAAAGACACCGATTTCCTTGCGGGTCGAAACGAATCGAGAGGTTCTCGTCAATGACGCTGATTTCCCTAAATCGAGAGGTTTTTGCCAAGGACACTGATTTCCCAGGGGTCGAGACAAATTGAGAGATTCCTGCAAAGGCACTGATTTCTTTGCTGGTCAAAACGAATCGAGAGGTTCTCGCCAAGGACCCTAATTTCCCTGAATTGAGAGGTTTTTGCTATGGACATTGATTTCCCTGGGGTCGGTTTTTGACGTTGCGTCCGCATCTTGCTGTAGTTAAGAAGGAACGCCGTGTTGATCTTCTGGGATGCGGATGTTGCCGTCGAGACTTGGAACCAGGGACTCTGCCATGGCTCCGAGGTAGTCTCTAGGTTTTCTGTGAACCGTCGAGATTTGGAAATAGGGGGCTTTGCCGTGGTTCCGTTTTGCTGACATCGCATCTGCTTCTGGTTGGGACGAGAAAGAACGTCGTTATTGATATCTAGGTTGTAGGTGTAGCCATCGAGATGTGGCTTCCCTTTGGCGAAGCCCGGTGGGACGATATGGTTCCCTTTTTGTTTGTGCCCATAGATTGTATACAGAGGGAAATGTGATCTCACATGCAGGGAAAAAGTTTCATTTTATTTTATTTCTTTCCACGATACTCTATCATTTCAGCTTTTTATATCGCGAAAGTCATGATTGCCTAATCATTTCGGCTATTTTTCGCGGTGCCCAATCATTTCGGCTATTTTTCTTTCTCTTTACTCGCTGCTTTTTATTGCGAGTTACCCAATCATTTCGGCTATTTTTGTATGCATATATTATACTTGCTGATTTTTGTTGCAAGTTGCCCTATCATTTCGGCTATTTCATATGCATTTATGGCTCGCTGACTTTTTGCTGCGAGTACGGAACTTAAGACCTGATACCAATCTTAGCATCAGCATCGCTGCGACTGGAATATGGCCAGGAGCCAATCATCATTTGCCGTGAAAAGACTTAGAATTTGATACCGATTTAGGCATCGACATCGCTGCCACTAGGACATTGCCAGGAGCGAATCATCATTTGCCTTTGTCGGTTCGAACAAAGGTGGCGTAGCAAACAGGGTTAGGATCCTGTCGACTAAGGCTTTTGACTTCATGAGCCGTAAGGGTCTCATAAAGATGTTTCTCCCTACGAGTCGTGAGGATCTCGTAGGTGCTTGTTCTCCTTAGAAATCGTAAGGATTCTTAAGTGCGTGTTCTCTTATAAGTCGTAAGGATCTTATAAGAGTGTTTTCTCCTTATAAGTCGAGAGGACTTACAAGTGTTGTTCATCACATGGAGGAATTTGTACCATCGATGGGATTCGGTCAGGGAACGCTTATATATGCCCGTGGATTGTATACAAGGGCCAATATTAACCGCTTGTAGGGCTATTTGGGGGATATAATGGCTTAAGAACAGGTTGAGGTCCCTGTATCTTAAGACTTTTGAATCCTGTGAGCCGTGAGGGTCTCACAGGGGGAAAATTCTTCTTACAAGTCGTGAGGATCTCGTAAGTGTAATTTCTTCTTAGGAATCGTGAGGATCCCTAAGTGTTTTTCTCCCTTGTGAGTCGTAAGGATCTCACGCGGGTATTTTCTCCTTACAAGGTTGAGAGGATCTTGCAAGTGTACAGGAAATTTTTTTTACGAGTCTGCACCCTTTTGGGTTTTCACAAACTCGCCGGTAGCCTTGCTATTTTTACTCATGCCCATTTCGCTTGTGGACGTTCCGTTTTTTTGTTTTTTTGTATCCGCGCTAGTCTAAGGGCGGTTCGTAGTAGTTTAAGGACGTTACGGTCCATTGTTAGTTTATGGACATTTCGGTCCGCTGTTAGTTTAGGGACATTTCGGTCCGCTGTTCATCCTGCATGCACGTGTATTTGTTATGTGACGGAATACATGACGATGATGTGGAATACACCCATTTAGGGTGTGATTTGATTTAGTTGGAGTGTTTTATGACTCATCCCTATCACGGCTTCTCCAACTTCACGCTGACGCCTGGTCCCTTTGAATAGGGCCATTCCACGTTCTCGATCAATTTTGCTCTTCTCACGGGCTTCGTTCAGGAGCATGTCAATCATCTCGTCTGACGGTTCTAAGGATTTTGGCACCGATCCTGCCCCCCACAGCTCCTCTATGTTATCTTCCGACACCGAGTGAGCTTCTTCATCATTTACTGACGAATGTGAGATCATGTGACAACCTGCCACATAATCCTCGGGTTCTCCTGACGAGTCGTCTCCCTCGTCATTGTCGTTGTCTCTGTTCTCAAGGATATGGTTGAGAAACTCATGGAGTGTGACTGGGGTTCACGCCTTCTGGTTGTATTCCTCCAGCTCGTCAATATGCTTTTGCAGGGCCGTGCGGTTATCATCAAGCTGCGTGGGCTTCTTCTTTTTCTTCGAAGACTTTGACGGCTGGGCCTGGGTGTTTTTCCCATTGCTATCAACTCTCGGTGTTGGGTGCGGTTTCAGCATTCCCTCAATTATCTCAGGTTCCAGTGGGCTTTTCCACCTAATCGCTGGACATGCTTGAAGATCCTTCAGCATTCTTTTGGTTTTAGCTGAAAGGACAACTTCCCACGGAGCTTCCTCTTTGAATGAGCATGATTCCCTCAGCGTGTCCACCTTTTTAGGAGCATGCAGCTGTGGCGGGTTTACCCTCCAGTTTTCAGACAACGTGAACTTGCCCTGTTGGTACTGGTCTTCAACCCAGTTTTTGAAGACGTAACAATTGTCGATTGGGTGGCCCACTATTCTGTGGTGAGGACAGTAGTTGGGATGGTTGACGTCACCAGGCTGCGATGGGCGTCTCGGATCCGGCAGAGTGACGAGCCTGTTGCGCATCGCCAGTTCGAATAGTCTTCTCGTTTTATCCCGAGGGAATGAGTAAGGACGTCTTATATTTTCTCCGAGTGATCGTGACTTATCTTTTTAGTGAGCAGCTGGTTTCGGATCACTCGGCTGTTGCTGAGCGTTGGCGACGATGGTCGCTTTCCCTTTGCCCTTTTCATTCCGATGCTCCATTTTTTAGGAGGATGGTCTATGGCCCATCTGGTCCATTTGGGCCAGCTTGTCGATCACGTCCTGGAAGGTGTTCGGCTTGAAAAAAATTATGAATTGGGATATAGTTGCCAACGGATCAAGGGTCCTTACGAACATGCCCACGGCAGGGGCTTCTTCTATGTGTTGTTCTCATTTCGACCATAGATTCCGACACCGAATTGCATACTGAACCCATGTCTCTCCTAGCTTCACTCTGGCATTGATCAACGCCGTGATTAGGGTGCATTCTCTAGCGCTTGCGAAACGATGAGTGAATAGCAGCTCCATTTCTGTAAACGTTTTGATGGAGTCGTTCGAAAGCTCAGAGTACCATTCAAAAGTTGTCTCCGCTAAACTGCCGACGAACTAGCGAAGTAGCAATTTGTCGCCGCCTCCGGTATTGCCGCACAGAGCCCTGAACTGAGCGACGTGCTTATGGAGGTTGCCTGTCCCCTTATACACGTGGAATTTAGGGATCGTATATCTCGGCGGGTACTTAATTTGATCGTACCAGCCTGGGTATGGTCGTCCAGTTCTGACGACTTAGATAGCGGCTTCGCTTGCCTGTTGAGCTCGTATCTGTTGAGCTATATAATCATCAAGCACGGCTTTCGAGATCGTCTCCTCCCTAGCTGCTGATAGAGCCGGAAGAGGGTTTGATATTTCTCCTCTGTCGTCTTCAATGACTATTGGGGGATCTTCGGCTGGATCATCATCCCTACCATATCTTGGAACAGGAACGCCATTTGTTTTATGTTAGCCGCTTGTTCCGCGGCTTCTTTATCTTTCTTTTCGAGCATTCTTCGGAGGAACTCGGCGTCGGTTTCTTGTTCCTGGCGTTGCTCCGACGATACTTCCGGGCTTTCTTTCTGCCCAGTAAGTGCGGCCATCTTTGTCAGCATCTCCTGGAGTTTCTGTTGTTGCTCCTAAGCCTTTGTTACGGACCATGTAAGTGGTCGATGACCCCCAGAAGCACGGCTTTCCTCATTTCCGGAAGCCATGTAAATGGTGTGCACTACCATGCCCCCAGACTTGAGGCGTTTAGGTTCAGTGCCCTTGAAATTTGTCGCAAGCTTGGGGATCTTCTCCGGCCTTCTCCTTTTGTGGGCAGTCGAAGTTGAGAGGGTTGTTGCAATAGGCACCCAAGCAGACGGTACCTTCCATAGCGTAGCGGCGGGATGGTCCTCCTCTTGCCGAACCTTCATTTTCTTCTGTCGGCAGGAGTAGTCTTTGTCGATTACAGAGTCTTGGACTCTTCACCAAACCCAGTGGATTTTGGAGAACAGCCGCTGAGGAGGATGCTCCGGCTTCGCCTTTGCAATGTTCTCTGCAGGTGGAGGAGACTTCTTCAATATAGCGGTTGAAGAGTTCTTGCGCACCGTCTTGAGCGGCCCGAAGCTGTTCCCAGTAGGAACAGCAGCATCAACTTCCACCATTGGAGCTGGTGGGATAAGTCCAGAAGGGGAACTGCCCCCAGTTTTCCTCACTCGGCGTCAGTGACGGCGTCGAGCATGTCGTATAGCCGGGATCACCTCTACCGTGGGAGTAGCTTCGTCATGCCCCCTACTTTAAGGATATGCTGTTATTGGCGCCAGCCTGTCAAAGACTGACATCCGCTGGGAAGGAATGGTCAACCTGTCGAAGGCCGACTTTCGAGTAAGGGAAGTAGTTTGGACGACTTCACATGCAGCAGGAGTTGAGATATCCTTCTCCGGTATTGTGAGCCTCTTTGCGGGACCATTTGAGCATAGGCTCAGCCTATCGAAGACTGAGGCAGTAGACTTAGACAACCCGTTGAGAGGGGCCGCGGTAGTTGCAAGCCGATCGAAGACCGACTTGTTTGGAGCTTCCTGTGACGGCTCTGGAGCGTTGAAGCTCATTGGTGGGAGCATGGTCCTGAAGAACAATCCAGTGGTGGCCTGTGTTACCTGTTCCACCTGCATTGCGAAGATGGAGGCCGCTTGGGGCCCATAAGTCACTCCTCCAGCAGGGACGGAGTGGTAGTTGTTGTTGCCATTGGTGTATTTGGAAGCCATTGATCTTCTTTTCTCTGCACAGGAGCAAAACACCAAATCTCAGTACCTTGACTCCAGGGGCAACCAAAGCGGACCGCAATTTGTTCGCGAAATACGACACACGAAGTGTGGACTGGAAAGAGGAAAAGGTCCCACCGGGCGTGCCAGAATCTGTTCACCGCCGAAAGACGCGACCGGGACGTTAGGAAGTCTGGCCTGAATTTTGGAGGCAGATGCTATTTGGGTTTATCTGTCCACCTCTCCGAAAATGCCAAGTTTATTTATGGCATCGTGTATCGGAGGTTTGGACGGGTGCAGCCGTTGTAGCAGATTTCGTCAGATTCCCCCTCATTGTGAGGGGTTTTTGATTGTGGAGACGCTCTTCCCTGCAAGCGCAAGCCCCTGCAGTTAATTACGTTACCGCATCGCGATAACCACTTTCTCTTGCTCCAGAAGATCACTTCATGTCGTGTGTGTGTTTGTTTTATTTTTTGGTTACCCGTGGATTGTATACGGAGGCTAATTTGTGTTGTCACCCGTAGGGCGTGGATTATTCCAAATCCATATTTTCTTAGATTTGGGTTTGGCTTGATTTAAGGATCGTTAACATCGTTTGAGATTAAAATCAACTTAAATATTTGTTAATGATACGTTAATCCGATATTGGACTAAGATCTACTTAACGGGGGTCCAGTTTAAGGACATCATAGTCCATAGAGTTTAGTTTAAAGACATCACGGTCCATATGGTTTAAGGACATCACAGTCCATAAAGTTTAGTTTAGGGACGTTGCGGTCCATAGGGTTTAAGGACATCATAGTCCATAGAGTTTAGTTTAAGGACGTTGCGGTCCATAGGGTTTAAGGACAGCATAGTCCATAGAGTTTAGTTTAAGGACATCGCGGTCTCGTTTAAGGACATCATAGTCCATAGAGTTTAATTTAAGGACGTTGCGGTCCATAGGGTTTAAGGACATCATAGTCCATAAGGTTTAAGGACATCATAGTCCATAGAGTTTAGTTTAAGGACATTGCGGTTCATGTTTAAGGACATCATAGTCCATAGAGTTTAGTTTAAGGACGTCGCGGTCCATAGGGTTTAAGGACATCATAGTCCATAGAGAGTTTAGTTTAAGGACATCGCGGTCCATAGGGTTTGAGGACATCGTAGTCCATAGAATTTAGTTTAAGGACATCGTGATCCCTAGGGTTTAAGGACATCATAGTCCATAGAGTTTAGTTTAGGGACGTTGCGGTCCATATAGTTTAAGGATATCATAGTCCATAGAGTTTAGTTTAGGGACGTTGCGGTCCAGTTTAAGGACATCATAGTCCATAGAGTTTAGTTTAAGGACGTTGCGGTCCATAGGGCTTTGCTCATGAGTTTGAGAGTGCATCCAAGAGTTGTTGGTTGCTGGGACCCCCACCTCTTTGACATTGTTGAAGAATTACAACGACATATATCAGAGGTGTGGAGAGATGTACCCTTGAACCGAACTCCAGATTGGAGGGAGAGATCATGGTGGAATGAACATTATTTTAGATGCCACGCGTCAGGAGATCATTGGCCATCTCTGGGACTAAGATCGATTTAGGGGGACCTGAGTATAGGAAGGCTTTGGTTGATTGATGGTCAAAGGTTTTTTGGCCTTGAAAGACTTGGTTGATTTGGGCTAAGGTCAGCCTCTCACGGTGTTAAACACTGCTAAATGCTTGGCGCTTACATGCTCCCACGTGAGGCTCTTAAGCAGTGTTAAACACTGAAACTTGGAGCACTCACGTGTGGCATGTGATGCACCTAAATATTGGACACTGTTTCCTTAGGTTTATTCCCTTGTTCTATACATGTAAGTGTTAAACACTTAAGTGTTGCAACCATCACGTGTAGACACGTGAGGCGCTACTAAGTTAGGCACTGCCTCCTTTGAATCTATCTTCCAATTCTTTTCTAAGTGCTAAGCACTATTGGAGGTCACGTGGGATCACGCGACTCAATCTCAGTTGTTCCTTTTTGTTTCTCAAAGGTGCTCACGTAGGAACACGTGATCTGTCGTTGTAGCGTTAAACGCTAATATGGATGGGGCTCTTGAGCTTAGTCTTAAGAATTTTATGTCATTTGTTTTATAAGAATTAAATTCTTATGTAAGGTTAAACCCTAGTTTTATCAAAGGAATTAAATTCCTATGGCTTTGTAAGAATTAAATTCTTCAAACCTAGTTCTTTTCCTCTAAATTTTGGGACTGCATAACAGAATCTCCCCGATGAGAATTAAATTCTCAACTTGTGGGGAGATCTGCTTCTGCAGACCTCAACCAGAGGAAGAACTAAGTTCTTTTTTGGAAGAGTTAAACTCTTTTAAAAAGAGATAAAATGATCTTTGAGTCTTTTCCTCACCTAGGGTTATTTTCTCTAAAGAGAACTCCTCTTCTTTTTGTTTTTTCAAATCTTATGGGGATGGTCTCCTCTCTTTCTCTGTGTCTCTCTCTTCAGTCTCGAGTCCTTTATATAACAGAGGCAAGTTTGTTGATTTTTGTTAAGGAAATCTCTCATTGAGAAATTTTTGATTAATTCGGAGATTTTATCCACCGTTGGCTCTTTGATCCAGGGACCTCTGTTTTACAGAAGACATTTTTCTTGTTTTTAACAAGATTGGGAAAATATTTTCCCATACAGAGCTTATTCTGTATCTTGGTGATTTTTAATCACCATTGGATCTTTGATCTAACGGTGGTCTGATTTATAGAGCACAATCTTTCTTGTTTAGAAAGATTGGGAAAATATTTTCCCATACAGAGCTTATTCTGTATCTTGGTGAATTTTAATCACCATTGGATTTTTGATCCAACGGTGCTATACTTTACATAGCACAATCTTTCTTATTCAGAAAGATTGGGAAAATATTTTCCCATACAGAGTTTATTCTGTATCTTAGTGATTTTTAATCACCATTGGATCTTTGATCCAACGGTGCTCTGATTTACAGAGCACAATCTTTCTTATTTAGAAAGATTGGGAAGAATATTTCCAAAATAGGGTTCTGATCCCTTTTATATAGAATTTAATTCTATCGACTCAGACGGTATTAGGAATTCTCACGTGTAGCACGTGACCCAATGGCACTAGGCCGGTTTGCTTATATGCCGCAGTCCCATAGAAGAGCATCATGTGTTGGCACGTGATGCGCCCTCTGGCCTGTTATTTGTTTTATGAAGGCGCCTATATACTTTGTATATAGATGCTCACGTGTGGCACGTAAGGCTCAACTTCAGCCTTATTTGTTAAGTGTAATGCTTATAATTTTTTCTCCAAGACGCATCACGTGTGGGCACGTGATGCTCCTTTTGGGGAATTCTTCCATCGCTTTTTGGTTCATTATTTACTATTTATTATTTTTATTATTTTTATTTTTTTTATAAGAGAACAGTGACGTTAAGACATCCTTGCGAGAACTTCTTGATTCGTCTCAACTCGTAGGGAAATAATGTTCCTGCGAGAACTTTTCGACTCGTCTCGACTCGTAGGGAAAATTCTTAGGCAATGACGATATCAACCTGTCTCCTAAGCACTGGGGCCCTACAAGTAAGTCCAAGATGGATTATTGTGTACTATCTGCGGGCCACACTCTCCAAAGTCGAATATCGACAAGGAGGGAAAAAACCACTTACGATCCCTCTCGACTTGTAAGGGGGAAAATTCTCTTATGAGATTCTTACGACTCTCAAGAGAAAACGCACTTAGGAGTCCTCACGACCCCTAAGGAGAAAATACACCTACGGGATCTTCTCGATTCGTAGGGAGAAAAGCCTTTATGAGACCCTCACGGCTCATAAAGTTAAAAAGTCTTAGGCAGCAGATCCAAACATATTTCCTAAGCCATCGCTGCCCTATAAGGAGGTCAAGATGGACTATCTACGGGCCACATTTGCCAGAGTTATATGCCAATATAAAATAAAATATGCCTTTTATTCATGAATTCAAGTGAATACAAGGTACATTTCATAAAAGAATCAAAATGAATACAAGACACTCTCATTCAGGAGTGAATACAAAAAAAAGAGAAAATGAGAGTATACAACGACAAAAAAATGCTTAAGCCAGTGGACGGTGTAGTAAGCTAGTGAGTTCGTTAGTCTTCCCCTGAACCTCGACTTCAAGCTCCGTTATTGCTGCAAGACGGGCCCCCGCTTGAGTCTGCTGAGTCTTATATGAAGCAAACCGACTCTCAAGCTCCTTTTCGGCGACTTTATGGGCTTCAAACATTTCGAGGGTAAAGATAACGGCTTTTTCAAGAGCCACCACCTTTGTAATACCTTCTTGAAGCACCTTCCAAATTTCATACGCGCGAGTGGTCTTGGCAGTGAGTTGAGCCTGGAGTTCCCCCAAAGCGTTTGAGGCTAGCTCCCTCTCCGAAAATTTCCGGTTGAACCTCTTCTCGCATGACTGTAGATTAGCGGCACACCGCTTGATCCATCCCCGTAAGCTCGCTTTCACGGTTAAAATGTCAGAGGGAAGGTGTATGCACTCAATCCCATATAGACAAGCCTCCATCGACGACAATACTCAACCCAAATATGCACCAACGTTTCATCATGATAGGTGGCAAGAAAAAGCAAGGAAGTGTTGGCTTCGGCAGCAAATTCTTTGGCCATCACAGAACTACCAACGCGAAGATCCTCAATGAGAGCTGACAAGGAGTGAATGCTTTTTTCGCCATCCGCTCAGACGCACGTCGGGCGTATAGGCCCGTGGCATAGCGATTCGAGACTCTAACGGGGTCAGGGTTGGAAAAGCCGTCAAGATTTATGAACAGTCAGCGAGACTGGCAAACATGAAATAAACAAAACAATGCCAAGGGTAAAGCTTTACTTACCCACAGTCATGCAAGGGGGGTTTTGAAAGATCCCAGGCCCATCGAGGATCTCAACTTCGTCATCAGCTTCCAGAACTGCAGAGGGCATGTTAGCATGGTTATAGAAAAAAAATGATAATAAAACAAAGGGGTCAAAGAACACTGACCTTTCCCGGAAGAAAGGACTATGCTTTGCGGGGATATCGTCTGTAGGGTAGCCATGTCGAGTAGACGCTGGAAAGACTTCCTGGGAGATAAATCCACGATGGACGCCGCCAATTCCCGCAATTCTGAAGGAAAGAAGGGTTCAGATAACGGAGAGATCATTAAAATGAAATGTATAGGATTACTTTCGATGCTATGCCCGTCTTGAACCGGAGGGATAGCAACTTCGGCTGCCTCCTCCACACCCTCAGGTACATTACCGGAGATATTTTCTGGCGTGGCAGCTTCCAATTCGGAAACAACAGCCGCCACTTCAGGCTCTGAGGAGGCAACAACGGTCTCAGTGATCATTTCTACAATCTCCAGGACGCCACCAGAGAGACCCACTGGATCTACGGCTGGTAACCTCACCTATGCGGAAGGTACGGATGTTAAAGAAATGGAAGCCACCACCGGGAGCTCCAAGATAGGACTAACGGCTTCGACACTATCTTCTGCACCCTTTGGTGCATCACTAGAGATATCCATAGGGTCCGTAACCTGTGGGGTCACCTCTGCTGGAGGAATAGATACCGAAAGAACAGAAGCTACCACCGGAAGCTTCACAGAAGGAATAGCGGCTGTAATGATCTCCTCTACACTTGCCGGTGCGTTACGAGAGACATTTGTAGAGTCCATAGTTATGGACCGATCTGGATTCAAATCCTTTTTCGCCACCGAAGTCCCTGCAAAGTTTTCACAAAAATGAGAAGACATAAAATTAATACAGACTATTCGCTAAAAGAAGGACATGAGAAAGACGCATACCAATGCGCCAAGGAGTTTGAAGTATGGCTTTCTCCAGGCATTTTTCCTTTCTTGCCAAGTGCGCTCGTCGGGGTTCAAGTGCAGACGAATGACTGCCGGTCTTTAATGCAAGTTCGTCTTCGGAGGCGATCGTTATGGGCTGTTTGAGGGCCTGTTCTTCTTCCATCAGTAAAGGAACCATGTGTACCCGCCGTAACGATGGATCAACATCATAGAAGATAACCGAAGGGTAGGGCTTTTTGGGATGCGCACGTTCTCGGTCTCATCCTGTGAGCACCTTAAAGCCTCATCCAATTGTGCGGCTTCCTCGGCGGACGAGCCAGGATAAATAAGACCGTCGTCCAACTCCTCCATAGCTATCGACTCATTCTGAATGAACGGCTCGAACTCAAGCAAGGTGTCCAGTAAGCCGGCGACCGATCTCTTCCTCTTCTTAGAGCTTGTGCTAGCACTGACCGAAGAATGCTTCCTTCCCCTCGACGCTCTAGCACGATGTTGACCAACCTCGCTCTCGGTATCCCCCTTTGGTGATACCACCGTTGATGACACCACCATTGATGACGCCGCCACTGATGACACTACCGCTGGCGCCTCATTGGAGGCCTTTGCTTGGGCTCTAGTGCGCACTGGAGGAGTTGATTATGTTTCTGTGGCCTTGGGGATAAGTACCACACCTCTATCCCTCAATGGAGGGCGAACCACTGTCCGTGGCCGTAGCGGAATGGCGGTAGCTTAGGTCGGAGCTGGAACTCTACATTCGAAGAGTACCCGCTTCTCCTCAACAATGACATGACTGACTCAATGACGATACCAACCCGTAAAAGACCCCACAAACCTTGGAAGGTAGTCGGACTCAGGGATCATGAAACGAGAGCCGGTGTTCAGTCGCATAAAATGATGGATGACGTTGCGGGTAACTTCCAGAGATGGGGTGGGCTCGACTAAGAACGCCTCGAAAGGGACACCCTGGTTATAACCCAATTGCTGGGCAAAGCGGTGCGGATTATACCGCATAAAAAAAGCCGTGTTATTCTGACGGAATACCAATTAGCCCGTCCTAATCAAGTACAGGTGCATAATCTCTTTAGGCTTTAAAGATGACGCTTCCCCTTTTGATAGATCAAAAAGCTGTTGAACGGGCCCCGCAGGAGCAGAGAGGACTCAATCACTAAACACTATCCCGCCCTCATTTGAATATGGATTGAGCAACACGCGGAGGGCTCCTAGCTGACTCGGATCGGGAGCAGAAGCATCCACCAACCTCATAACCCATGGGAAGGTATATGAGTCATAGAAATCTGGCCGCCGATGTGCTGCAAATGCTCCCAGTAGATGCATCTCGATCCACGACGTGAAGTAGTGGAGGGAGAAATTCACAACATTCACACCTGGGGTCGAAGTATTGGCCGCAACGCTTAATCTATGGTATAGGTGCGACAGTCCCGTAATACCAATGGCCAATCGTGCCCCTTCAGCTACGCGATGAGCAGGATAGAAGACGGAGCTCTCATGAAACGTCGATGCGTCGGAATGGAGAACCAACTGAGACAAAGGCTGATAAAGCCGACGAAGAAGGTCTCTTCATCCATGCTAGGGGCCGCAATCGCATCGAAGGACACGGCCGATGAGATCGGAATATAAAACCGTGGCAAGTCTTCTTCTTTGGTCGGCAGTTTATTCAGCCCGAACCCAAAAGGGTCGTTAATGTTCGCAAACTTTGGAGCCTTTTTGGATGAAGCGTCTTCACGATAAAGCAGGCGATGAAGCTCTCAAAGGTGACGCCCTGTCCCTCCGACGTCGCTAACAGTTTCTCAAAAATACCCAGAACCTTGATTAGACTGGGTTACTTATGGTGGACGGCGTTTCAGTCGTCAAGCCGTCAAGCATAGCCCCCATGGCCGCAAACACGTACTCGTCGGGAGGCAGCAGATCTTCATAATGCTCTCCCTTGATTGGTAATCCAGAAATATCGCGAAACTCTTCTAGTGAAATAGAGATCTCGTGATCCCCTAGCAAGAAAGTGTCGGTGGGAAGATTCCACTGGTTCAGAAAAGCTTTAACCCACCAGACGTGACGGGCCTGATAATGAAAAAAAGACGCGTACACCGCTTGATATAGCCCAACCTTCTGCAACCGTGCACGGTGGATGGAAAGAACATATCGAGCCCAGGGAAAATAGCCTACTGGGTGGCGAGGGGTAACCCCTACCTTATAAACTTGTCCCCAGGGTTGGGCTTCACCTTGACAGATGCGGTGCCCCAAGATATCTATAGCTGGCAAGGTCTGGTTGGGTTTCCCGGTTGTTGACGGTTCAAATCGGCCTGTAGGAGTCCAATTAGCCACCTCCATCGCATAAGCGGTCTGCGGGCACTCCATCAGCGATATTGGGCGGAGGGGCTCTGTTGGCACCTCACAAGTAAAGCAGCGGCGACCCCGGATGATGTGACCATACCAAACTCCCGATAAGAGTAGATTGGTACGGTCCCTGTCATGTGCCCCGATCATCGCCATAGCTTCCTCATCCGACGGCGATTGCGGAAAAGCGGCGTCTGAGTGAGTAAAAGGAAAATAGGGAAGAGAAGCCATTGTTCCTTAAATAAGGGAAAGAACAACTGTTAATGAAACCTATATATATATATATATATATATATATATATATATATATATATATATATAACAACAGAGGGAAACGACAGAAAGTTTGTTCCATGGGACCACTGATTGCAAAACAAATGGACCCCACAAAATCAATATGACGGCTCACTAATGAAGAGACAGGACAATCATTATAAGAATAAAAAAGATTCTCATTAAGCAGACATGGGAGTTTAAAAAAACTCTTGACATCCTCACAGAGAAAACAAGTTCCGTTAAAATACCTAACAAATTTAAATTTGTGCAAGTAAGGGTAAAACCCTATGAAAATACTCTCACAAGAACACCAGGGAATGAAATTCCTGAAGGGCCCTCTTGATCTTTCAGAGCTAAGCTCTTTGGTGAGGAATTAAATTCCTTTTATACGGTGGTATTAAATTCCAGAAACCCCCATGGTGAAGAAACAAAAAATAAAATTACAATGCCATGAATCCTTAAAGATCAGAGGAGAAATGCCCAAGACATTGAGGTTTACTACTCAAAGATCACGTATTTAGATCTCTAAGAGATGGGTTTCAGAAAAGAGCTACGCTCTGATGGTGGATTTAAAATCCAGGGCAGAAAACCCAAAAAGGTCGTTCAAGAGCCTTACCCAAAGGGATGTTTTGCAGAGTTTAACTCTAAAAGATTTTGAGGCAGAGGACTAAGCTCTGAAGAAGAGAATTAAATTCTCAAAGAAGACAAGGAATGAAGAAGATGAAAGAATAGTGGCTTCCTAAAGACAAGACCCTTGCATTTATAAGACGTGATGGGGAGCGGTTTATCTTCCCATTCTCTTAGGCAATCCAATGGCTGTAAGGGTGACAACGTTGCACTCACGTGCAAGCCACGTGAGAACAACGCTGTGGGGGCATTTGTTCCCTTATAAAAAAAGAAAAGAAGGGGAGAAAAAGCGATGGGAAGAAATTCACCTAATGGAACATTACGTGCCCACACGTGATGAGCCTATGAACAAAGATTATAGGCATTGTGCTTAACAATTAAGGCTGAAATTGAGCCTCACGTGCAAGCACATGAGCATCTATATACAAAATATATAGGCGCCTTTTTAAAACAAATAATAGGCCAGAGAAGCTCACGTGTCAGCACGTGATGCCATTTTTAGGCTATTGCACATAAGTAAATGAGCTTAACTCTGTAGGGTCACATGCTACACGTGAGTGGTCTTAAATGCCTTCTGAGCCGATAGAATTAAATTCTAAGTAAAGAGATTAAAACCCTATTTGGAAAATATTTTCTTGAATCTTTCTAAACAAGAAAGATTACTCTCTGTAAACCAGAGCACCGTTGGATTAAAAAATCCAATGGTGATTGAAAAATCACCTACCTACAGAAAAATTCTGTATGGGGAAATATTTCCCAAATCTTGTTAAAAACAAAAAAAATATTTTCTGTAAAATAGAAGTCTTTGGATCAAAGATCCAACGGTGGATAAAATACCCAAACAAATTAAGATCTCTCAACGAGAGATTTCCTTATCCAAATCAACAAATCTGCTTCTACTATATAAAGGACCTAAGACTTCAAGTCTTGTACAGAAGAGACCCCCCATAAGATTTGAGAAACAAAAGAAGAAGAAGAAGAGCTTTCTTTTAGAAAAAGAAACCCTAGGTAAAAAAAAAGACATAGAGATTATCTTATCTCTTCTTCGCCATTTCAAGAGTTTAACTCTTCTAAAAAGAACTTAGTTTTTCCTTTGGTTAAGGTCTGCAGAAGCACATCTCCCCACAAGTTGAGAATTTAAATCTCATCGGGGAGATTCTGTCATACAGATTCAAAACTTAGGGAAAAGAACTAAGTTCAAAGAATTTAATTCTTACCAAAAGATATAGGAATTTAATTCCTCTGATAAAACTAGGGTTTAACCTTATAAAAGAATTTAATTCTTATAAAAATAAGGGGCCTGAAATTCTCAAAACAAGATCTCCATGCATATTAGTGTTCAACGCTATAACGACAGATCACGTGTTCCCACGTGAGAACCTTTGATGAACAAAAAAGAACGACTGAGATCGAGTCATGTGATCCCACGTGACCCCCAATAGTGCTTAGCACTTATGAAAAAACAAGAGAATAAAACCAAAGAAGCAGTGCCCAATTCTCAGGCGCCTCACGTGCCACACGCGAACGCTTCAAATTTCAGTGTTTAACACTGCTTTAAAGCCTCACGTGGGAGCAAGTGAGTGCCGAGCAGATATTAGTGTTTAACACTATGAAAGGCCGACCTCAGCCCAAATTAGCTAAGTCTCCCGAGGCCAAAAAATCCTTTTGATCACCAATCAACCGAGCCTTCCTATGCTCAGGTCTCCCCAAATTGATCTTAGTTTCAAAGATGGCTAATGATCTCCTAACATATGGTATCTAAAATGATGTTCATGCCACCATGATCTCTCCCTTCAATCTGGTATTCGGTTCATGGGTACATCTCTCCATACCTCTGATACATGTCGTTGTAATTCTTCAACGTCTTCAGCGAGGTGGAGGGTCCCGACAACCAACAGCTCTTTGGTGCACTCCCAAATCCATGAGCACATTCCAATGGACCGTGTCACGCCCCGCTTCCCAGAGTACGCAAGATTGGGCACGTGACATAGCCAACCATGCTACCTGTGGGTAGGAAGCATCCATCCACAGTCACATTACGGCTGTAGAGATATCAAGAACAAGATAAATAAACTATCTAACACATGTCCAAATCCATAATAACAAGAGTCAATGAAAAATAAGTGCGGAAGCAAATGATCCAATACAATAATAGAAAAGTGTGTCCCATAATGCGGGCTCACATCAGGAAATAAATGCAGGAAATAAACTAACCACTACAGAACTCACAACTCAGCCTGCTGGCTGAAGTACTCCTGCTCGGACAGCGACAGTGGTAAAGAATCTGGTCCATGCAAAACCCAGACGTCAGCGCGTCATGTCAACCAGTAATATGATATGAACAGTGTAATAGGCTATGCAGAAATAAACATGAATAAAGCAAGAATAGCAATAATATGAATCATACCAGTACAGGGTAGCGTGCAGTGGGTAAACTAAACTGTTCTATCAGGTTTTCTATTCTAAAGTCTTTGAAATCAATTGATGACTCGTCGATGTAACTCAATAGTATCCCGTGCATGCCCGGGACCACGGTCAAGACCCTCGGGGCTGAATCCGAGACGTGCCGCTAGGCAGTAAAAACATGAATAAAGCAAGAATAGCAATAATATGAATCATACCAGTACAGGGTAGCGTGCAGTGGGTAAACTAAACTGTTCTATCAGGTTTTCTATTCTAAAGTCTTTGAAATCAATTGATGACTCGTCGATGTAACTCAATAGTATCCCGTGCATGCCCGGGACCACGGTCAAGACCCTCGGGGCTGAATCCGAGACGTGCCGCTAGGCAGTAAAAGGTAGCAGGATGGACGAGTGATGTCAGCATCATCACTCCCGGACTGGCCAAGCCCGTAAGACTGATCAGAACAGGTATCGAACTGTTGAGTTACAAGTCGGTTTCACCTTTGATTTCCCCATACCCCCAAGTTATGTATGTCAGGTCAGGTATTCAGTAATCAAGAACTAATGCCAACACAGGATCAGGTAAAAGCAGGTTTGTCTGGATAGACAACAGGAATGGTCCATGAGGACCCCAAGTCAGGTTTGTTGGCATTAGGCACAAGATCAGGTAACAGGTAAAGCCATGGTACATCAGGTCCAGCCAGGTAATGTATAAAGGTGTCATGTCATGTCAAGAGTGTACGGTACCATGTCATGTCAAGTAGGTAGTGTAACAGGTCATGTCAGGAAGCACAAGATGTCATGTGGGTGCTCATAATCAAACTAACATAAGCATGTGTATAAATAAACAAGCATGAGTACTATCAGAACAATAAACTGGAACATGTAATATGATATGCAAATAGATATAATTTCAAGGATATGGATGCACAGTTATCGATTAGGGTTACATTTATAGTTCCAATATTAATTAGGATGCAATTTATTAAACATGGAGGGTTAATATCACATTATTATGTAGTAATGTGATCTATGCTTGCAATTATATGTATCTTAAATGCGATGGATGCAAACGGGTATCCGAAAAGTTATAAAACTATAAAATGGTAATGTGGGATGTACAACTAAACAATATGTGATATAAATATTGATATAATAATATTAATATGGATATCATATTCAAAGCGATTAATAACTATAAAAGTGGTATTGATTAACCACGCACAAGCAAGTTCCGTTCAGAAATTCAGCGTCACCCTAATTTGTAAAATAGCTTAAAAATAACAAATGTTCTCCAAAAGAGACGTATCTTATACCAAAACAAAGATAATTCAATAAGGTTTTCAGTTTTATAAGTATAAGCATCTCAGGTTATCCCTACAAAAAGTTATGAATATTCGAAGTTGAAAGTTTGCTGCTGGAATTTCCCTGGACAGCAGTTTAAAGGCATTTTCATTTGAATTTTACGTTATTTAAACAATTTATTTTGCTAGTAGATACTTCATAGAGTTATAGTATTCTGAATTAGCTTCGTAACGAACTAAAGAACGTATACTAATGATTTTTTTATGATTTATAATGAATTTTATAAGATAAGGTGTACAGTAAATTTCAGATTTGTTACATCCGATTTTTCAACGACGTTTCATGTATAAACTATAAGATTTCCAAATGTATAACATTATAAAATGAAGATTATAAACTAATTAAAGATAATAATAATAAATATTACGACGCTATATATTTTAAATGATATGGTATTTATTTAATAGGTATAAAATGAATTATATAGCATGTAGCAAGATTAACTTGCCTCGATGGGTGGCGAATCGGGAAAACGGAACGTTAACCATCGGCGGGGAAAACTCGCGACGGGCGCACGGTTCACGGAATGAACCCAAACGACGAACAAAGGAACCACACGGGTCGGGGTACCTCGCTGGAACGTCGAGAAGCGTCACCGGCACGACGGAATTCCGGCAACAAAAGAACAGTTCAAAAAAAAAAATGAGAAACGAGACATGAAGGAAGAAGAGAAAGAATGATAAAGAGAAGTACGAGAGAATATATGAGGGAGAGGGAGAGAGAGGAAAAAGTGGAGAGAGAGAGAGAGAGAAAGTGGGGCCCACAGGGTTAAAGGGGAGGTTGCGATTGGCTGAGAGAATAAATTAAGAAGGATATAAAAGATTGTAAAAATATTATATGGTTAACTTAAAGATTTAAAAGATAGGTAATGAACAGTAAGATATCAGGTTAGTTAGAAAAAATATATGCGATGGTTTTAATAATATTAAAATTTGGGATTTTGGCGCCAAATAAAACATTTCCAAATTGCGCCCGGGTTGGGTCTAAAAGTTCGAAATTCAAATAATAGGATTTTAAGCGGGTTCCAAATTTTAAAATGAAATGTTTTATGATTAAAAAGCATACTCCCAAAACGGACATACGCACGTGCACGTAGCCATCCAAACTCGCCCGTTTCACTGAACGGGACGAGAATACAATGCACGGATGCTACCACGAAGCTAAGGGTGTCAAGTAGGCCAAGAAGAATATTTTCAATTTTATTTTAGGTGCTAAAATTTGTTATATGCAGAATGACTTAGCCGGTTAAAATTTTGCAATAAGAACCAAACAAGCAAGATAAATGAAATGAGCAATGCCAAACACTCAACCAGTAACAGAAATAGTATTATTGGGCTCGGGTGTTACATCATACCCAACTACAAAAAGAATTTCGTCCTCGAAATTCCAAGAATTCAAGATAGATAACTACAGGAAAAGGTGAGGAAACTTCTGCCAGATCTCGTCTTCTCGCTCCCAAGTGGACTCTCCATGCGATCGATTACCCCAAAAAAACTAGCACAAGGGGGATAACCTTGTTCTTAAGAACCTTTTCCCTTCGATCCACGATTTCAATCGGTCGCTCCTCAAAAGTCAAGTCTTCTCGTACTGTTAGCTCCGAATGATCCAAAACGTGTGTTTCATCTCGAACATACCTTCGTAGTTGAGATACGTGAAACACGTCATGCACACCCGCCAAGGACTGCGGTAACGCCAAACGGTACGCTACCTCTCCAACGCGCTCCAATATCTCGAAGAGTCCAACGAATCGAGGACTAAGCTTCCCTCGACTCCCAAAACGAATCACCCCTCTAGTCGGAGATATCTTCAAGAACACCAAATCACCCATGGTGAATTCTAGAGGTCTTCTCGACGTGTCAGCCCAACTCTTCTGTCTGTCTTGTGCTGCCTTCATATGATTTCTGATAGTGTTAACCTTCCCAACTGTCTGCATCACCAAATCTGGTCCCAACAATTTTCGTTCACCGACATCATCCCAACAAATAGGTGAACGACATTTACGACCATACAAAGCTTCAAACGGAGCCATCTGGATAGTTGCCTGAAAACTGTTGTTGTAAGAAAACTCCACCAAGTGTAGATGATCCTCCCACGAACCCTTGAAGTCCAACATGCATGCTCTCAACATATCATCAAGAGTTTGGATCGTTCTCTCCGACTGACCATCAGTTTGAGGATGATAAGCTGTGCTAAACTTCAATCGAGTCCCCAAACTTTCCTGTAAACTCCTCCAGAAGTGTGATAAGAACCGAGTGTCCCGATCGGACACGATGCTCACCAGTACGCCATGCAATCTTACAATCTCCTGCATGTACCGCTTTGCCAAAGTCTCCGTTGATTGACCAACCCGAAAAGGAATAAAGTGCGCTGCCTTGGTCAATCAGTCAACAATTACCCATACTGCATTGTTGCCTTTTGGACTCCGCGGTAAAGCCGTCATGAAATCCATGGTTATATGTTCCCACTTCCACTGAGAAATCGGAAGTGGTTGCAATAAACCAGCAACCCTTTGATGTTCAGCCTTAACTTGCTGACACACCAAGCACTTCGCCACAAAGCGAGCAATCTCCCGCTTCATGCCTTCCCACCAGAAATTCTGTCGAATATCTTGGTACATCTTTGTGCCTCCCGGATGTACAGAATAAGCTGAACCGTGTGCCTCCTTCATAAGCTCTTCACGAACATCACCCTTTGGCACACACAAATAGATACCATACCTCAACGAACCATCTTCGTGGACCGGTAAATCTCTTCGTAGTCCAGCCTCAACCTGCTCTCGAAACTTCTGCAGTCTAGGATCCTGCGATTGTGCCGCTTTAATCTTCTCAACCAAGGACAACTGTACTTGCAACTGCATCAACTGTCCCGTAGAATGTGGTAGCACAACCTCCATGTCGAATCTTCGAAAATCTGCAATGATCTCCCTCTGCGTAGTTAACACCTGAATTGCTGGTAACCGACTGAGCGCATCCGACACAACATTAAACTTCTCCGGATGGTACTTAAGATCAAGATCGTAGTCAGCCATCAGCTCCAACCATCTACACTGCCTCATGTTAAGCTCCTTCTGTGTAAACACATACTTCAATCTCTTATGATCTGTAAAAACTTCGACTCTTTCCCCCAAAAGGTAGTGTCTCCAAATCTTCAAAGCGAAAATCACAGCCGCAAGCTCCAAGTCATGAGTTGGATAATTCTTCTCATGGGTCTTCAACTGTTTCGATGCGTATGCTACAACCTTCCCATGCTGCATCAAAACACATCCCAATCCTTTCCCAGATGCGTCGCTATGAATCACTAGTCCTCCGGAATTGTCTGGTACGGTCAGGATAGGGGCGGTTATCAACTTTTGCTTCAACGTCTCAAAAGCCAACGCACACTTATCCGTCTATACAAAAGGTACCTCCTTGCGCGTAAGCTTGGTCAACGGTTCTGCCAAACGAGCGAAGTTCTCCATAAATCTCCTGTAGTATCCGGCTAATCCAAGGAAACTTCTTATCTCAGCTACATTCCTTGGAATAGGCCAATCTCGAACTGCTGCAATCTTTTCAGGATCGACGGCGATTCCATCGCCCGACACAACATGCCCCAGAAACTTCATTTCTTCCAGCCAAAATTCGCACTTACTCATCTTCGCATACAATTTCTCCTGTCTCAATGTCTGCAGTGCGATCTTCAAATGCTCAGCATGCTCCTCCAAACTCTTCGAGTAAACCAGAATATCGTCAATGAATACCACAATAAACTGGTCCAAGAATGGTGAAAAGATTCGGTTCATCAAGTCCATGAATACTGCCGGCGCATTCGTTACTCTGAAGGGCATCACTAGATACTCGTAATGTCCATACCAAGTTCAAAACGCCGTTTTGCAAATATCCTCTGCTTTCACTCGGACCTGATGATATCCGGATCGCAAATCCAGTTTCGAGAATACCCTCGCGCCACTAAGCTGCTCAAAAAGTTCTCCAATGCGAGAGATCGGGTACTTGTTCTTAATAGTTACCCGGTTTAATTCTCGATAATCGATGCACATCCTCCTCGTGCCATCCTTCTTCTTTACTAGAAGAACTGGAGCTCCCCAAGGCGAGTTGCTGCTTCGAATCCAACCCTTCTCAAGCAATTCAGTAACTTGTTTCTTAACTTCTTCCAATTCTACTGGTGCCATTGGATAATACGCTTTAGATACTGGCGCTGCACCAGGAATAAGGTCAATTGCGAACTCCACGTCTCGCTTCGGCGGCAAGCCCGATATATCTTCAAACACATCCATAAAATCGTGAACAACCGCCGGCTCTTCACTATTATCAACTTCAATTGCTGCAAGAACATTGTTAGTCGGCCTAGCCCTAAACTCAACTGGCCCGATTGAACTGCTTCCTTAACGCAACTGCTGTCTGCTGCAAACTCCCTTTCATCCCAGATAAACTCTGCTGCTCTTGGCTGCTGCAAGTATTTATGAGAAAGTGGTCAAACCCAGAGGGACATTCTGCCTCTGGATGTCCACGTCCAGCCTGCGCATGAACCTCCGTGCCCTGTCTGCATCGTTGGCAACTAAAGGTCCAACGAAACTACTGAGTCTCGTCCATTCTGCTACATGCATATTTACGGGTGCTCCCTTCTGCTTTAGTCCGATGAAATTCTCTTCCATTTCCTCCCGTGCAGTCCGCGGGAAGAACTTCTCCAGGAAACTCTTAGAAAAATCCGTCCACTTGATCGGCTTGGGCAAGCGGGTCTCCTCCACAAGCCACCACTCTCGGGCCTAATCCACCCGCTGAATGCGCACCACATCAACTCTTTTGTCCTCTGGGATCTGTGCCGCAATCAGCAAATTCTCCGTGTCCACTAGCCACTGCTCGGCTGGCAACGGCTCCTCCAGACCAGTGAAAGTAGTAGGACCCAACCGTCTGAAATCTGCTACAGTCCTTACTCGTTCGACTGGTCTAGTTCCAACCTCGTTCACAGGCTGCTGAATGATCTGCAAACCTTCCTGAAACGAATCTGCTATTACTGGATCAGCTCAGTCTGTCTCTTTTGATTCTCCAGCATTCCTCTTATCACTCCAAGCATGGCGGCTTCGTCCATACGCCTCTGGTACGTCTTCAAATTCTTATCGGCCATAACAAAACACCCAACATTAGCATGATGATAGATTCAAAATAAAGGTCAAGGCTAGAACTCCAAGATACTTAAATAGAGTACCGCATTGTAACTATGCCGCGGTATCATAGCCACAATTACTTAACTCCACCCAAGTCGCTTAAGTCCTAGAGATACCAAGGAATCAGGTTTTCGAGTCGACATGCAAAGTAAGTTTGCACGTCGTAAAAGATATAATCAGGAAGAATGTGATTCAAGAATGGTAAAATGGTCAAGGTGGCAGGACATGTTTCCTAAACACGGGTATTCTGATTCGTGTATTGGGTATAATACCCAATTACAAAAGAATCAACCCGACTATCCTATGGCTCTGATACCAAAAGAACCATGTCACGCCCCGCTTCCCAGAGTACGCAAGATTGGGCACGTGACATAGCCAACCAAGCTACCTATGGGTAGGAAGCATCCATCCACAATCACATTACGGCTGTAGAGATATCAAGAACAAGATAAATAAACTATCTAACACATGTCCAAATCCATAATAACAAGAGTTAATGAAAAATAAGTGCGGAAGCAAATGATCCAATACAATAATAGAAAAGTGTGTCCCATAATGCGGGCTCACATCAGGAAATAAATGCAGGAAATAAACTAACCACTACAGAACTCACAACTCAGCCTGCTGGCTGAAGTACTCCTGCTCGGACAGCGACAGTGGTAAAGAATCTGGGCCATGCAAAACCCAGACGTCAGCGCGTCATGTCAACCAGTAATATGATATGAACAGTGTAATAGGCAATGCAGAAATAAACATGAATAAAGCAAGAATAGCAATAATATGAATCATACCAGTACAGGGTAGCGTGCAGTGGGTAAACTAAACTGTTCTATCAGGTTTTCTATTCTAAAGTCTTTGAAATCAATTGATGACTCGTCGATGTAACTCAATAGTATCCCGTGCATGCCCGGGACCACGGTCAAGACCCTCGGGGCTGAATCCGAGACGTGCCGCTAGGCAGTAAAAGGTAGCAGGATGGACGAGTGATGTCAGCATCATCACTCCCGGACTGGCCAAGCCCGTAAGACTGATCAGAACAGGTATCGAACTGTTGAGTTACAAGTCGGTTTCACCTTTGATTTCCCCATACCCCCAAGTTATGTATGTCAGGTCAGGTATTCAGTAATCAAGAACTAATGCCAACACAGGATCAGGTAAAAGCAGGTTTGTCTGGATAGACAACAGGAATGGTCCATGAGGACCCCAAGTCAGGTTTGTTGGCATTAGGCACAAGATCAGGTAACAGGTAAAGCCATGGTACATCAGGTCCAGCCAGGTAATGTATAAAGGTGTCATGTCATGTCAAGAGTGTACGGTACCATGTCATGTCAAGTAGGTAGTGTAATAGGTCATGTCAGGAAGCACAAGATGTCATGTGGGTGCTCATAATCAAACTAACATAAGCATGTGTATAAATAAACAAGCATGAGTACTATCAGAACAATAAACTGGAACATGTAATATGATATGCAAATAGATATAATTTCAAGGATATGGATGCACAGTTATCGATTAGGGTTACATTTATAGTTCCAATATTAATTAGGATGCAATTTATTAAACATGGAGGGTTAATATCACATTATTATGTAGTAATGTGATCTATACTTGCAATTATATGTATCTTAAATGCGATGGATGCAAACGGGTATCCGAAAAGTTATAAAACTATAAAATGGTAATTTGGGATGTACAACTAAACAATATGTGATATAAATATTGATATAATAATATTAATATGGATATCATATTCAAAGCGATTAATAACTATAAAAGTGGTATTGATTAACCACGCACAAGCAAGTTCCGTTCAGAAATTCAGCGTCACCCTAATTTGTAAAATAGCTTAAAAATAACAAATGTTCTCCAAAAGAGACGTATCTTATACCAAAACAAAGATAATTCAATAAGGTTTTCAGTTTTATAAGTATAAGCATCTCAGGTTATCCCTACAAAAAGTTATGAATATTCGAAGTTGAAAGTTTGCTGCTGGAATTTCCCTGGACAACAGTTTAAAGGCATTTTCATTTGAATTTTACGTTATTTAAACAATTTATTTTGCTAGTAGATACTTCATAGAGTTATATTATTCTGAATTAGCTTCGTAACGAACTAAAGAACGTATACTAATGATTTTTCTATGATTTATAATGAATTTTATAAGATAAGGTGTACAGTAAATTTCAGATTTGTTACATCCGATTTTTCAACGACGTTTCATGTGTAAACTATAAGATTTCCAAATGTATAACATTATAAAATGAAGATTATAAACTAATTAAAGATAATAATAATAAATATTACGACGCTATATATTTTAAATGATATGGTATTTATTTAATAGGTATAAAATGAATTATATAGCATGTAGCAAGATTAACTTGCCTCGATGGGTCGCGAATCGGGAAAACGGAACGTTAACCATCGGCGGGGAAAACTCGCGACGGGCGCACGGTTCACGGAATGAACCCAAACGACGAACAAAGGAACCACACGGGTCGGGGTACCTCGCTGGAACGTCGAGAAGCGTCACCGGCACGACGGAATTCCGGCAACAAAAGAACAGTTCAAAAAAAAAATGAGAAACGAGACATGAAAGAAGAAGAGAAAGAATGATAAAGAGAAGTACGAGAGAATATATGAGGGAGAGGGAGAGAGAGGAAAAAGTGGAGAGAGAGAGAGAGAGAAAGTGGGGCCCACAGGGTTAAAAGGGAGGTTGCGATTGGCTGAGAGAATAAATTAAGAAGGATATAAAAGATTGTAAAAATATTATATGGTTAACTTAAAGATTTAAAAGATAGGTAATGAACAGTAAGATATCAGGTTAGTTAGAAAAAATATATGCGATGGTTTTAATAATATTAAAATTTGGGATTTTGGCGCCAAATAAAACATTTCCAAATTGCGCCCGGGTTGGGTCTAAAAGTTCGAAATTCAAATAATAGGATTTTAAGCGGGTTCCAAATTTTAAAATGAAATGTTTTATGATTAAAAAGCATACTCCCAAAACGGACACACGCACGTGCACGTAGCCATCCAAACTCGCCCGTTTCACTGAACGGGACGAGAATACAATGCACGGACGCTACCACGAAGCTAAGGGTGTCAAGTAGGCCAAGAAGAATATTTTCAATTTTATTTTAGGTGCTAAAATTTGTTATATGCAGAATGACTTAGCCGGTTAAAATTTTGCAATAAGAACCAAACAAGCAAGATAAATGAAATGAGCAATACCAAACACTCAACCAGTAACAGAAATAGTATTATTGGGCTCGGGTGTTACAGACCGCAACGTCCTTAAACTAGCTGTGGACCGCAATGTCCTTAAACTAGCTGTGGACCGAAACGTCCTTAAACTAAACCCTCACCCCAAAAATGATGATCTACGGACCGTAACATCCTTAAACTAAAACAATAGAGCCCAAATGCTCTTTTATTGGATTTGGATGATCCTAAATCCTGTTGAGTAGATCTTAGTCTAAAATTCGACTAACGTATTCTCAAAAAATATTTAAGTTGATCTTAATCTCAAACGAGATTAGCAATCCTTAAACCAACCAAAACCCAAATCTAAGAATATACGGATTTGGACTAATCTACGCCCAACGGGCGACAACATAAATTAGTCTCCGTATACAATCCACGGGCAGCCAAAAATAAAACAAACACACACGACACGAAATAACTTTCTGGAGCAGGAGAAAGTGGTTTACGCTACACGGTAACGTAATTAACTGCAGGAGCTTGCGCTTGTAGGGAAGAGCGTCCCCACAATAAAAAACCTCTCATAACGAGGGGGAATCTGACGAAGTCTGCTATAACGGCCGCATCCGTCCAAACCTCCGATACACGGTGCCATAAATCAACTTGGCATCTTCAGAAAGGTGGAAGGATAAACCCAAATAGCATCTGCTTCCAAATTCAGGCAAGACGACCATCCCAATTCGTCTCTGTTTTCGGCGGTAAATAGTTGCATCCTAGTTATTACTGCTATTTTGATATTATGATGTACTGACGTCTGGGTTTTGCATGGCCCAGTTCCTCTATCTTTATCGCAGGCTGAACAGGAGTATTTTAGCTGTCAAGCCGAGCGGTGAGGAATTAAACATGTATGGTTTAGAGATATTTGGTTTAGTTTATTTTCCGTAGTTTTATTTTCTTGATGTGAGCCCATATTGAGAAGAATTTTCAGATGTTGGTTATTGGAGCTTGTATCGTTTCCGCTTATACATTTTCTTGACTATTTTTATTATGGCAAATTGACATGTACTAGATAGATTTTATATTTTATTGTTCTTGATATCCTATAGACAGCCGTAATGTGACTGTGGAGGGATGATTCCTATCCACAGGTAGCATGGTTGGCTCTGTCACGTGCCTGTTGAAGTCGAAAATTGCACCCCGGTTGACCAAGTCAAAATCATGGTCAACCCCAAGCCAAGTGGGCCCAAGCCCAGATCAAGTGGGCCCATGCCCAGGTCGAGTCCGAACATGAAGCGGCCGGCCCTCCTCCATGCCAAAATGAAATCATGTAATAAATAATTTTTATGTAATTTTTTATACATGAATGTACGCAAAATGGACATAAAGCCAATATTTTGTAAGCCCGTGGCTTATGTGCAAAATTGAAATGGCACATGAGCCATGGGATAGGCAAAATGCCATTTTGTGAAGCCCAAGGGGCTATATGTAAATATGTAAGCCTATAAAAGCCAACATGATGATGAATAAAGCATATACTTTTCATTCTCTCAAAAAGCCTAGGGTTTGTGCCTCTTTCCCCTTTCTGAAGGTTTCAAATCTTCTTCTTTCTTTTGAATTAAATCAAGAGTTTTACTCTTCCTTTTCCAAAACTAATAGTTTTTCACCACCTAACCCACAAAGGGGAACTTGGATCTGTCATTAGATCTCAAAAAGAAGAGATTTTTAAAATCTCACATTTCTTGATCTTCAAGATCCGGCCAACAAAGGAAGAAGGAGACCCATCTCCAGAAACCCCACTTTGGGGAAGAACTAGGGCTCAAGGGGAGAAGCCCTTCATCAGCTTCAAAACATCATAGGAGTTTAATAAGTGCTCTTTTCTGGGAGTACAGCTCCCATTGCAGGGATCAAGTCCCTTTTGCTGCTCGAGCGCCCACGTGCTGACACGTGACGCTTACGCAAGCACGCTTGTGCTCAGAGCACTAGCGCCCAAAGCGCTAGCGCTCGAGCGTCCACGTGTTGACACGTGGCGTGCTAGCGTTCAAAGCGCTAACGCTCTTGCGCCCAAAGCGCCAGCGCCCGAGCGTCCACGTGCTGACACGTGGCGCGCTAGCGCTCCCAAAGCGCTAGCGCCCGAGCGTCCACGTGCTGACACGTGGCGCGCTAGCGCTCTTGCGCTCAGAGCGCTAGCGCCCAAAGCGCTAGCGCCCGAGCGTCCACGTGCTGACACGTGGCGCGCTAGCGCTCCCAAAGCGCTAGCGCCCGAGCGCCCACGTGCTGACACGTGGCGCGCTAGCGCTCTTGCGCTCAGAGCGCTAGCGCCCAAAGCGCTAGTGCCTGAGCACCCATGTGCTGACACGTGGCGCGCTAGCGCTAGTGCCCGAGCGCCCACGTGCTGACACGTGGTGCGCTAGCGCTCAAAGCGCTGGCGCTGGCCCCACTCATCCTTTGGATGCCTTTTTCCCTTTTTTATATATATACATATATATATACATATGTTTTCATATGTACATACACACATACTCCACGACACTGTCCCTGTTAGAAAAAAATTTCTAACGGGGCGCTGTCCCGCACCCCGCAAGGGGGCTGCTAGCCCCCTTGACCCCCAGCCCGCTATCCGGGTAGCGGGACCCCCGTAAAAACTCTGCGTGGCTCCCGATATATTTAAACCCCCCTCCAAAACAAAACACACGTACACTGCACATTGAGTTCGCATGACCAGTTTAACTCGTTAATCGGAGGTTCTCTCGCCCCAAAGGCGAGGGGTAATTAACGGCAGCTTAGTCCGCGGCTGCCGGAGATTCGGATCCCCCACAATCATTAAACCCCGGCCTACCCTAGGCAGGGGGAATCTGTAGTATGCCTGACAAGCGCACGCGTATTCCCATCTCAATGGGGTGACGAAAAACACCCTACAGATTCTGGCACGCCCGGTGGGACCAATCTCTCCTCCCATATTTCGGGTTAAGCATTCATGCGAACTTAATCAATATACATATCGACCGCCTGTACTGAAATCATGCTTCTTTGTGCAGGTTAACAAATTTCAAATTGCAATCTCCGATCCCAGCAAAAATGTCTCTAAGGACAAGCTCAGCTCTCGACACAGCTCTCGTCTCCTACACGATGAAGATGGACTCCAGGACAGTCCTTCCGGCCAGTCTTGGGCGACAATGGGAGGAGGAGCCGCTACCATTTGGCTCTATTATGTTCATGTCAGCTAACGCCGTCCTAGTTCCTCAAGCACTGATAACAGACAAACCGGTCTCAAAGGGGAAAATTCCAAATGTCATGGTCGCTAGGGCGCCCCAACACAAACGCAAGTCGGTGTTTGAACGACTTTCCTTGGCCACAGCTAGGGGCAAGACCATCAACACCAACAAAGCTACAAGGCATCTCGGGCAAGCTCCAACGGCGCCTCTGACAACTGCTCGATTGGGTGTCTTCTCAAGCCTCCCCGTCACTCAGCCTATGGCGGCTTCCCGAAGAGCAGAAGCCTGCCAAGCGCTCAAGGCAGAGAAGCTGAGGCAGAAGCGGCTCAGATACAGAGCCAACAAAAGGGCTAGGGCTCTGGCCATGTTAAAATTTATGAATTTCCAAGGCCCGGACCGCTCCGCGAAATCAGCCGCCAAAGATAAAGAGATGGCTGGGTACGTGGTTCGCACTGTCTACATGGTCGGACATGAAGAAACGAATCCTCCTCTTCTTCACAGCCATGGTGATGATATGATTGACGCTACCCAGCATCGGCTCGATCTAAGTGATGAAGAGCCCGCTCAGGCCGATAAGCCAGAGGAGCCCGTGGTTCCTGCAGAATTGAGCTCAGGCAATAAAGATGACCCGGTTGTCATAGCCGGAGCTACAGAACAAGCGTTATTCCGATGGCTTCAGAGGCAGCTTCAGGACAGGGATGAGAAGTTAGCCAGGGTACAGTCCAAGGTCGACGAATTGGCAAACGTCGCGGCAGATCTCGCGACCCAAGTCGCCCGATTGCAATTACAGTAGAATCAAATTTTGGTTCATGAGCCAGGGATTGATACCCTGAGGCAGCCAACTGATATCCCCTTCAACCTAACAGTGGAGCGCCTTCGCGAAAAACGGCCTCGATCAGCCTCCAGTCCCTCCGATACATACGCCGGGGGGGAGAGGAATCTCCTCTGAAAGAGAAACTGGAAAAAGTCTATTCCTTCAAAAGGGAAAAAGTCCACAAGATATTCAGGGACGCCCTAAGAAACGGTCTACAACTGCCAGAATCAAAGAGACCGCAAGAAGCGAATATGACCGACGACCCAAAATATTGCCCCTATCACGGGGTGATAGGTCATGCCATTGAGGACTGCTTCGTCTTCAAAGATTGGGTCGAAAGAAAATACAAGACGGGAGAGATAGAACTGTCTAAAGGCGTGTTAGCAAACAGTCAAGCTACGACCGCCGATTTCATGCAAATGGAGACTGAAGCCTTTCGGGAACCTAATCCTCCCAGACATGTGCCATTATTTGAAAAGGGCGAACCAAAAACTGATCGGCCTCAAGGACCAGCATCAGTGAGGGCACCTACTCTAATGGAGAGAAAGAAGAAGGTGTACTCCTTCAGGAGGGATGAGGTCGCAATATATTCGAGAAAGCCTTGAACAACGGTCTGCAACTGCCTATTCCGAAGAGGCCACATGAAATGAATATGACCGGCAATCCCGTATACTGCCCATACCATAGAGTGCTGAGTCATACCATTGAAGACTGCTGTGTTTTCAAAGATTGGGCAGAGGACCAATATAAGCTTGGAAAAACCTCACAATCCTCGGATGTATCGGCAAGCCACAGAGCTAAGTCATCAACACGGCTCCGCCAAGATCAAAATTCAAGGAGCTGGGATAAGCAAAAAGGACCACCACGTCGTTAAACTGGGAACAATCGACTACCACGTCATTAAACTGGGAACAATCGACCACCACGTCACTAAATTGGGAACAATCGACCTCTAAGTCGTTAAACTGGGGATGTAAAAATATATATGTAAATAAACAAAAAATATGTAAATAAAGGAAAAATAAAGAAAAGCCGAAATGATGGGGCAACTCGCAATAAAAATCAGCGAGTAAGATAAAGATGAAAATAAAGCCGAAATGATGGGGCAACCGCGAATAAAAGCTGAAATGATAGGGCAATCGCGATCTTCGCGATAAGAAAAGCTGAAATGATAGAGCAATCGCGGTAAAACAAAAAAAAACAACGAAAACAAAAAAAACAATGGCGAATGATGAGTCGCTCCTGGTACCATATTCCAGTGCAGTGATGCAGACGCCAACCAAATTCCAAACTCAAATCCCAAACAGCGAATGATGAGTCGCTCCTGGTACCATATTCCAGTGCAGCGATACAGACGCCAACCAAATTCCAAACTCAAATCCCAAACGGCGAATGATGAGTCGCTCCTGATACCATATTCCAGTGCAGCGATGCAGACGCCAACCAAATTCCAAATCCCATACCCCAATGGAGAATGATGAGTCGCTCCTGGTACCATATTCCAGTGCAGCGATGCAGACGCCAACAAAGTCCCGAAATTTTTTCGGCCCTACGGTCTGGATCATACATCCTGCAAAACCGTATACAATCCATGGGCGTAAAACGATCCCAATCTCTCCCAAGTCCTACTGGTGAGACCACATTCAAAGTCTAAAAAAATGAAAAAATGAAATGAAAAAAATTAAAATAAAAAAAATAATAATATAAAAATGGTATGTCCACAACCAAAATGGGCACGGATGAAAACCCGAAAGGGCTCCGTGAGTAAAAAAAGCAGGACTACCGGCGAGTTTGTGAAAACCCGAAAGGGCGCAAGCCCGTAAAAAAGAGATGAAATGCACTCGCAAAGTCCTCTCGAATTTGTGAGGAGAAAATTCCCGCGTGAGATCCTTACGACTCACAAAGGAGCAACACACTTAGGAGTCCCCACGACTCCTAAGGAGAAAACACATCTACGGGATCCTTACGACCCGTAGGGAGAAAATGCTTTGTGAGACCCTTACGGCTCACAAAATTGAAAAGCCTTAGGTGATAGGGATCTAAACCTGTCTCCTAAGCCACCAATTTCCAAATCCTCCCGGGGCAAATGATGAGTTGCTCCTGGCATTATTCCAGTGCAGCAATGCAGATGCCAAACAAAAAAAACCAATCCCCAAATCCTCTCATGGAAAATGATGATTCGCTCCTGGTACCATATTCCAGTATAGCGATGCTGATGTCAATCCAAGTCACAATCAACAAGTCAACTTCAACTCCGACACCGTAGAAAGCGGAGCAAGTCAGAATCCAATCTCGACACCGCAAGAAGCGGAGTAAGTAAAGTTCACCCCTGACACTGTAGGAAGCAGAGCAAGTCAAATAGAGCGTCGACCGTCCATGTCGCAAAAAGGGCAGTGCAGGCTTCCTACAAAGCAGGGATCCAAATCGCTCCGGATCAGAGCGTCGACCGTCCATGTCGCAAAATGGGCAGTGCAGGCTTCCCACAAATCGGGAACCAAATCGCTCCGGATCAGAGCGTCAACCGTCTATGTCGCAAAACGGGCAGTGCAGGCTTCCCATAAATCGGGAACCAAATCGCTCCGGATCAGAGCGTCGACTGTCTATGTCGCAAAAAGGGCAGTGCAGGCTTCCCACAAATCGGGAACCAAATTGCTCCGGATCAGAGCGTCGACCGTCCATGTTGCAAAAAGGGCAGTGCAGGCTTCCCACAAATTGGGAACCAAATCGCTCCGGATCAAAGCGTCGACCGTCCATGTCGCAAAAAGGGCAGTGCAGGCTTCCTACAAAGAAGGGATCCAAATCGCTCCGGATCAGAGCGTCGACCGTCCATGTCGCAAAACGGGCAGTGCAGGCTTCCCACAAATCGGGAACCAAATCGCTCCGGAATAGAGCGTCGACCGTCCATGTCGCAAAAAGGGCAGTGCAGGCTTCCTACAAAGCAGGGAACCAAATCGCTCCGGATCAGAGCGTCGACCGTCCATATCGCAAAAATGGCAGTGCAGTCTTCCCACAAATAGGAAACCAAATCGCTCCGGATCAGAGCGTCGATCGTCCATGTCGGAAAACAGGCATTGCAGGCTTCCCACAAATCGGGAACCAAATCGCTCCGGATCAGAGCGTCGACCGTCCATGTTGCAAAAATGGCAGTGCAGGCTTCCTACAAAGCAGGGAACCAAATCTCTCCGGATCAAAGCGTTGACCGTCCATGTCGCAAAACGGGCAGTGCAGGCTTCCGACAAATCGGGAACCAAATCGCTCCGGATCAGAGCGTCAACCGTCCATGTCACAAAAAGGGCAGTGCAAGCTTTCTACAAAGCAGGAACCAGATCACACCAGACCAGGGAAGAGTCTATCACGGACACTCTGTCTCGGAGACGCGTCAAGCGTCGACCGTCCATGTCGCAAAAAGGGCAGTGCAGGCTTCCGACAAATCGGGAACCAAATCGCTCCGGATCAGAGCGCCGACCGTCCATGTCGCAAAAATGGCGGTGCAGGCTTCCTACAAAGCAGGAACCAGATCACTCCGGGCCAGGGAAACGTCTACCACGGACACTCCGTCTCAGGGACGCGTCAAGCGTCGACCGTCCATGTCGTAAAAAGGGCAGTGTATCCCAAAAAGTGGGAACCAAAGCAAGTCGCCTCCACGCAAAAGAAGATCCATCAATTTCATGCACACGAATCATATATGTGGTGTGCATTTATTGATGGGGGGCACTTTGTTGAAGTCGAAAATTGCACCTCGGTTGACCAAGTCAAAGTCATGGTCAACCCCAAGCCAAGTGGGCCCAAGCCTAGATCAAGTGGGCCCATGCCCAGGTCGAGTCCGAACATGAAGCGGCCGGCCTTCCCCCATGCCAAAATGAAATCATGTAATAAATAATTTTTATGTAATTTTTTATACATGAATATACGCAAAATGGGCATAAAGCCAATATTTTGTAAGCCCATGGCTTATGTGCAAAAATGAAATGGCACATGAGCTATGGGATAGGCAAAATGCCATTTTGTGAAGCCCAATAGGCTATATGTAAATATGTAAGCCTATAGAAGGCAACATGATGATGAATAAATCATATACTTTTCATTCTCTCAAAAAACCTAGGGTTTGTGTCTCTTTCCCCTTTCTGAAGGTTTCAAACCTTCTTCTTTCTTTTGAATTAAATCAAGAGTTTTACTCCTCCTTTTCCAAAACTAATAGTTTTTCACCACCAAACCCACAAAGGGGAACTTGGATTAGTCATTAGATCTCAAAAAGAAGAGATTTTTAAAATCTCACATTTCTTGATCTTCAAGATCCGGCCAACAAAGGAAGAAGGAGACCCATCTCCAGAAACCCCACTTTGGGGAAGAACTAGGGCTCAAGGGGAGAAGCCCTTTATCAGCTTCAAAACATCCTAGGAGTTTAATAAGTGCTCTTTTCTGGGAGTACAGCTCCCATTGCAGGGACCAAGTCCCTTTTGCTGCTCGAGCGCCTACGTGCTGACACGTGGCGCTTGCACTCAGAGCGCTAGCGCCCAAAGCGCTAGCGCTCGAGCGTCCACGTGTTGACACGTGGCGCTCTTGCGCTCAGAGCGCTAGCGCCTAAAGCGCTAGCGCCCAAAGCGCTAGCGCCCGAGCGTCTACGTGCTGACACGTGGCGCGCTAGCGCTCTTGTGCTCAGAGCGCTAGCGCCCAAAGCGCTAGCGCCCGAGCTCCCACGTGTTGACATGTGGCGCGCTAGCGCTCAGTGCGCTAGCGCTCCCAAAGCGTTAGCGCCCGAGTGCCCACGTGCTGACACGAGGCGCGCTCTTGTGCTCAGAGCGCTAGCACCCAAAGCGCTAGCGTCCGAGCGCCCATGTGCTGACACATGGCGCGCTAGCGCTAGCGCCCAGAGCGCTATCGCCCGAGCGCCCACGTGCTGACACGTGGCCGCTAGCGCTAGCGCCCAGAGCGCTATCGCCCGAGCGCCCACGTGCTGACACGTGGCGCGCTAGCGCTAGTGCCCGAGCGCCCACGTGCTGACACATGCATGTGGCCTGCTAGCACTCAGTGCGCTAGCGCCCAGAGCGCTAGCGCCCGAGCGCCCACGTGCTGACACGTGGCGCGCTAGCGCTAGTGCCCGAGTGTCCACGTGCTGACACGTGGTGCGCGAGCGCTCAAAGCGCTGGCGCTGGTCCCACGTTATATATAATATTCATATAACTAATAATATAAACTAACTGTTATATATATATATATATATATATAATCTAATATATCCTCTCTCTCTCGCGCGCTCTCTTCTCACATCTCTCTCACCCCTCTGTCTCTTCCTCTCTCTTACTATATATGTGTATACACACACACACACACTCACACACATACATTATCTAATAATCTATTAGTATAACAAACCAACTCTCTCTCTTCTTGTTCTCCTCACGTCCCTCCCTGCGAGAAACCCAAAAACCAACTGCCTCTCACCGTTAAACTTCGCCGTCAACGGCTGCCTATCATTGTCGTCTCCTCATGTCCTCTGTCCCCATCCCCAGAGCCTATACCACAGCCCATTCCTCTCCTTCTTCTTCTGCCTTTCTTTTCTCTTTTCTTGATTTCTTGGTTTTCCGGCCGCCTCGCCGGAGTCGCCTGTTCATACTATAATATTGCATTATTGTACTCCCCATTTTTATTCGTTTTATAAATAAACAGGTACTCTTGACGCATGTTTGTTGCATATTACAGGATACAGATTTCTAGAGCAAATACAGTGAAAAAGACACAAAACGACAGAAAAGGGACTTTTGACCAACAAATAGAAGGATCCTAGTCAAGCCTAGACGAATAACAGTGCAAGGTCCAAAATGTCAAGACAAACGGTTAAAAGATCGCTACAAGTTTTTCACTGAAAGATCTGGAACTAATATAGAAGCCCAAATTGTAAAAGAACCAAAGAAACAGAAGACAAAAAGGACCAAGAACAAAACCCTAAAAATTCAGCATGTGATCTGACCAAAGGGCCGCGGAACCGCGGCCCAAGCCAGCATTTGCCGCGGTTCCGCGGCCATTCAGTGCCCGTGTCGGTGCAAAATTTCTGGGTCGGTGCATCGGAGCGAGAGTTGGGATTTTCCATGGGCAAATATGTAATTACACATGTGCGAGAGTCTGTAACCCTAGTTTTCATGTTTTCTTATAAATTGTAATCTCAGATCTGTAAAACTCATGCCTCTTTTCAATAAATAAAATTCAGATCTGTTCTGTTTTCTTGCTTGGAGGGAGCCATCAAATTAGTAAGTAATTTGATTTCTTTGCTTTTTATTCTATTTTAATTAGTATGTTTTATCATCCCCTAATGAGCGAGTAATCTCCTCGCTTGTTAGGGTTAGCCTTAGGGAAAGGTTTGAGAGATGAGATCTCTCACCCCTTTCATGCCCCTTCACAAGAATTAGAACTCCATGCATACACGCACAACCGCTCCCTACGGCACTCTACCCCTCGAGGTAACGGTGAAACCGTAATATAAAGGCCCGGTTGCGCGTGTTTTCCATGGGGGTTAGGGTGATTATCGATAAAGGAAGGAGAAGAATCTAGAGGAAGAAACATCTTCCCAAAAGATTCTAATTCACTTTATTGATAATTACCACAACATCTAATAGATCAAAAATAGGGCAATGAAAACGGTGAGGAAACCTTTAATCTCCAAACTTCCTCTAAACCTAACCCTAGCGAGACTTTAAATTAGATTAACTTAGTTTATTAATAGATCTAGGTTTTAGATTTAATCAATCCAAACAACATTTAGAATCAACTCGTAAAAACACATTTAGAAAATTACCCATCTCTGTGGATCAACCCGTACTCACCGGCTAGCTGCAAAGCGACGCCGTTTCTGATTACGGTAACAAATATTTTTGGACTAATCAAATGGCGCCGTTGCCGGGGACGGCGTAATCTTTCTTTTGTGTAATTTCGGGTTGATATAAAAATTATAAAAATCTGAAAATAATAAAAAATAAAAATTTATCAATTTTTATCTGTTTGAAGGGTGTATCTTTTGAATCTTGCAGGAACAGCGAAGGATTGCGAATCTGGAAATTTACAGAGGGAAAATCAGAAGTTGGTGCATAAGAACAGAGAGGAATTGCAAGCACAGAACAGTACAGATTTTTTCAGACGATGAACCCACTAAGCTGTCGCGCTTCCGCCGCATAAGTGGGCTTCCCACCGCGGTTCAGCGGCCATTTGGCCATGTCAGCACCTAAAATTTTGTGGGTTTGTTCCTCCTTCTCCCCTCTGTCAACCTACATATATCTCTCTGTAAAAACTTTCTGCAGGAATTCTTTGCGCTAAAAAATTCTTTCTCCTCCTTCTAAATAACAGATTTTCTGCAGGTTTCTTTGCGCCGTGCTAAAAATTGATTGCAAGTGAATTTTATTGTTTTGCATAATTTAATCGGACTTTAAGGGGCTAATTGACCAAACTCAGATTGGGTGGGGATTTCATCACCCTTCCCAGGACCCCAGAAATCACCTTAAAGCATTTTGCATCGACCACAATTAATTAAAAAATACTAGACTCAGACCTAAGGACATCGAGCTCAATAGGAAAAGGACTAGTATAGGCATCGACCGTTTATCCTAACTGACTTTGCGGTGTCTAGGCTAGTGGTTTTTAATTATGCCCACTACTGTGGTTCCTTCCCACTTACCTGGCCGTACTTGTCGGTGAAGAGGCGGTTTGAGGTCCTATTTCTAGCCCTAGTTAGGAGCTGTCTAGCAGACCTAGGCGACCCTAGATCTAGGCCTGAATGTGCATGTGTGGTTGATACATTTGTCTTATAAGTCTCTTTTCAAAAACCTCTTTGCAAAACTCTCACATAAAAAAAAAGGAAAAATCTTTTCAAACTTGCAACTTGTCGCTAAAGGAAACTTGCAACTCACTTCCACCATTTCCCTCCATTGACGTTATCTTACATCCGCATTCTGTTTTTTTCTTTTTTTTCTGACTACACTACCCCTTTAGTGTATGTCACTTTGGACTAGGGATACTAACGCCCGATTAGTCCGTGTTTCGTTGGTACCAACCGACGAACCCTTCGACGAACCCTTCGTCGACATTCCGTCCATTTCTTTACCTCCACCTTCAAGTTCTTCTTTCGAAGGTATGTCGGGATTCAACCTCAACGATACCTTACCGACGGGAATGATTCCACCTCCATTAGGTGTGAATAACCCGAATCTTACGCCTGTTGTAGCGCCCGCACGAGTTGCTCTCCAGGATCTCTTCTACCCCGTCCACACGTCTTTACCTACATGTCTTTCACCCCCACCGGCAAATGGGGACAATTTTGAAATAAAACCACATTTCATCAATATGCTGCCAAAATTTCATGGTTTAGAATCCGAAGATGCATATATCTTTATCAATAAATTCCAAAACGTTTGCGCTATGATGAAAACGGCCCAATTAAGTGATGATGCTATAAGGCTAAGGGTCATTCCTTTTACCTTATGTGACCTAACCGAGAAGTGGCTATACAGCACCGCATCACATTCCATTAGAAATTGGGACGAGTTTGTGAGAGCTTTTCTGAAAAAGTTCTATCCTCATCACAAAACTGCTAGAATCCGTAATGAGATAATTCAATTTTCACAGCTTCCTTCCGAACCATTTTGGAAGTGCTTCGAGAGATTTAAAGACCTAATCGTTCAATGCCCTCATCATGGGATCGAAAGTTGGCAACTTTGCCAAACATTATACGAGGGATTGAACTCGGCAACGAAGCAGTTGCTAGAAACTATATGTCAAGGTCATTTTCTTTCCAAGTCTAGCGACGAAGCGTGGCAGTTTCTTGAGGATCTTAATGAGCAAACAATTCAGTGGGAGAGTACCAAGACCACATCATCTTCTTCTGTTGGTCAATCTAGGGCAGGCATACATCAAGTAGATATGTCGATTGCTATGAAGGCCGAGATGGACGCACTTATGAAAAAGCTAGAAGCCATTGAGACCAAAATCTCATCGTCTTCTCCTGCCCCTGTTATGCCTCCACGAACTGTTTGTGCTTGTTGTTCGAATCCATCACATCTAACCGAAGAGTGTCCTTATAATGCACCTATTCAAGGACAAGATCAATTCAATGCTGCATTTCAGCAACGACAAAGAAACTATCCGTACTCTTCGACATACAATCAGGGGTGGAGGAGTCACCCAAATTTCGCTTGGAACCAAAATCAACAAGTCCAAGGAAATAACAATTTTCAAAGACCTCCTCCTCCACAACAACAACAAGCACCTTCACAAACTCAAAACCAGCAACCTTTCCAACAACAACCTTATACAAATCAAACGAACAATTTGGTTCAACCAAATGATGATAAGGTTATCTCGCTAGAAAAAAGTCTAGATGCATTTCTCAAGCAATCTACAGAATCCGCAGCAAAATTTGAAAATTATGTTCAATCTTTGATGACTAACAATGCCTCACACGATCAAAGTATCAAATCTATTGAGGCACAAATTGCATAATTAACTGCTGCGTTGAGCGAGAGAGAAGAGGGAAAGCTTCCATCTCAACCATTGCCAAATCCCGGTCACACACAAAACGCATATCACAATCACAATGTAAATACGGTGACCACGTTGAGATCCGGAAGAGAGTTGCAAAATAATGTGGGAACTAATGATGACATCCCCGCCGGTGGTTCTTCTTCTTCTTTTTCTTCGTCTTCTCCATCGTCATCTTCCCCTTCTCCATTTTCTTCACCTTTTTCTTTAGAGCCTATTCTCCACCCTTCACATGGCTTTAATTCTTCTAGCTCGAACGGACGCATTTCTCACAACATGAACACATCTACACCAGGATCCGTTCCTACTCCACATTCTACTCCACAGACATTTGACTCAACGAATTTTCAAAATGCTCCATTCCCAAACAGGTTGAGTCCTAATAAACCAACTGCATAAGTGGAGAAGATTGTGGAGATATTTAAGCAGGTTAGCATAAATTTACCTCTCTTGGATGCAATCCAACAAGTCTTTTCATTCGCGAAAATCTTAAAGGGCTTATGCACCTCGAAGAGAAAGGCATCTCAAGTACCCAAGAAAGTGCTAGTGGCTAGTGCAGTGAGCAATGCTATTAACCACCATCAAACCTTACCCCAAAAACGAAAGGACCCCGGCTGTCCTACGATTTCAATCACAATTGGGGATAAGAAAATTAATCGAGCACTTTTAGATCTTGGGTCTAGTGTTAACCTGATTCCCTACTCCGTGTACGAACAATTAGGGGTTGGAGAGTTGAAACCCACTCGTTGTACTCTCCAAATGGCTGATCGATCAATCACCCATCCAAGGGGTCAGCTAGAGGATGTGTTGATCAAAGTTGGGGAGTTCATATTCTCCGTTGATTTTATTGTTATGGATACACAACCTGTTGCTAACCCACGGAACCAAATTCCGGTGATCCTCGGTCGACCATTTTTGGCCACTTCCAATGCTGTAATAAACTGTCGCAATGGCTCCATGACTCTATCCTTTGGGAAGATGTCTAGTGAGTTCAATATTTATAAGATAGGAAGTTTGCCCCCCGTGCCTAAAACTAGTACACGAGAAGTTTGCTCTATTCACGAAATCACGCAGGAGGACTGTGAGCTTGAAAGAATTCTATTTGATGAAAACAGTTTTGACGCCACTAGTGCGTCCCTCCTTGAGCCTACCACCGTTGATACAACCGATATTGATTATGAATGTTTCACTTTTTCGGATGATGACGACTCACAGCCTGAATATGAGTCTTTTGAATTTGTGGATGAGTTAGTTGAACCATCCAAATCGGTTGTTTGCAGTGATTTCGAACCTGTGTTGGAGCCCTTTGAGTTCGAGGTAGATTCCGCAATGATTCTTTCGCCTCCGAAACTCGAACTCATGTCCTTACCGCCTCACCTTGAATATGCTTACATAGGTGAGAATGCGACCTTTCCCATTATCATATCGGCTACTCTAGCCCTTGAGCAAGAGAACGCCCTTTTGATGGTCTTACAAGATAGGCGGCAAGTTTTCGGTTGGACTATGGCGGACATCGAGGAGATCAGTTCCCTTATAATTGAATATCATATGAAATTGATGGATGATGCCACGTCAATAGAGGACCCACAGGAACATTTTGGGGATATTGTGTTAGTCAACCTCCTCTTTTAGAAGTTGAACCACCCCCATTTCTTTTAATAAGCTACGAGAATGCCAATATTCCACTGATTGCTGATCATTCGCATTCTCGTTTTGATTCATCACCACCTCCTGTCTATTCACCTCCATACCTTCCATACCGCCACTTCTATCTTCCCCAATTCTTTTTGGACCGCCACAACTTATTCTTCCACCAACCAATACTCTTTACTGATAAATTTTTCAACTGGTTGGTGTTGAATTTTGGTCTATGCAAAGTTTGGCAGTAATGTCTAACATAGTTTAAATGAAGTTTGGGGGAGGGCTTTTCTGTATATATTTTTGTTTTCCTTACCAATAAAAAAAAATTATAAATAAACAGGGAAGTGCCGGTATTTTGACCCTCTTGGTTTAGTATGACAGTGTGGACACTGTCAAGTTCAAGTTTGGGGGTATGCTCGGTACGTCTTCTTCCTTCGCATTCATTTGTACACATTTTTGCATTTGCATACTTATTTGAAAACCCATAAAAATTTGAAAAATTTGAAAAATTATAAAATTATTGTATTCAATTTTGGATTATTTGACTTGAGTTTGACAAATAGGTTAACTGGTTAGGAACAACTAGATCTTAGACTTAGTAAATTAAAAACCCTAAAAATAACCTTCCTTAAAGTTTAACGGTAGAAAGTATATGCCTTGTAGTTTATTTAGAAATAGGCAAATTTTGGGTTCACTTCTTGGACTAAGTCGAAACAAGGGAAGAGTATTGATATTCTTATTAGAGTATAAGTTTGAAAAAATAGTTCCTAGCTTAAGTCTAGATTCTGAAAATGTATACCCTACAACTTGTACAATCACACACCTTGAAACTTGGAATAGTAGAAGAGACCTTGAAATGTTCTTGTCTAAAGTCCTTAGTACGAAGAAAATAAAAGAAAAAAAAGTGTGAATAAAGAATAAAAAAATGGACACTGGTTTTTATGATTACTTAAGGCTGCAAAAATAGAAAAATATTTAGCGAGGGTGCTTCATCACCTAGTGCCTTAGACCAACTGGTTTGGGAGTCACTGCTAAAGCCTTGGGTATTGCAAAACTAGGAAGTACGCTTTAAAGTGCTAACGCATCTTGTAATCGGTTGTTGGTAGCTCAAGAAGTATTAACAGTCGCATGAAGGATGTGTAAGCGAAATTCAAAATTCACGAATTAATAAGTGATTTGGACAATGGACGAGAATACGATTGCTTGATTTGAATTTCCAAGTGTAAGGGTGATATTTACACACACGTAGGGATATGTGATTAGAGTTTAGATAAGAGAAAGGGATGAAAGATAGAACTTGTATCTTTAGTAGAGTTGATAGAAATTCCTAAGTAGAGATGAAACCCTAGAAGGAAAACTTAAGAGATGCCGAAAGCTAAGTAGGTCTACATAATATATATAATCTTAAGTTAAATAGTGAGGAAGTGTGAAGAATATGGGTGGATAATTTACGAGTCAAAAGATAATAGAATTCCTTGTTAGAAAACCTAAGTGGAGAACAAAAGTAAATGGGCCGAGTTGATAGGATTTTGTGGGTGTAATCCGCTGAAAACCCTCAGGAGACAACACTCCTCCTACTAGGGACACCTAGAGGTTTAACGGCTTGTTGCACGTGCTCAGTGCAATCGCGTTTCCCTGCGAAAGTGTGGTTAGGATTTTAGTGAATAAAAAATAAGTTTGCTCGAGGACGAGCAAAAGATAAGTTTGGGGGTATTTATTCATACTGTAATATTGCATTATTGTACTCCCCATTTTTATTCATTTTATAAATAAACAGGTACTCTTGACGCACGTTTGTTGCATATTACAGGATACAGGTTTCTGGAGCAAATACAGTGAAAAGGACACAAAACGACAGAAAAGGGGACTTTTGACCAACAAATAGAAGGATCCTAGTCAAGCCTAGACGAAGAACAGTGCAAGGTCCAAAATGTCAAGACAAACGGTTAAAAGATCGCTACAAGTTTTTCATTGAAAGATCTGGAACTAATATAGAAGCCCAAATTGTAAAAGAACCAAAGAAACAGAAGACAAAAAGGACCAAGAACAAAACCCTAAAAATTCAGCATGTGATCTGACCAAAGGGCTGCGGAACCGCGGCCCAAGCCAACATTTGCCGCGGTTCCGCGGCCATTCAGTGCCCGTGTCGGTGCAAAATTTCTGGGTCGGTGCGTCGGTGCGAGAGTTGGGATTTTCCGTGGGCAAATATGTAATTGCACATGTGCGAGAGTCTGTAACCTTAGTTTTCATGTTTTCCTATAAATTGTAATCTCAGATCTGTAAAACTCATGCCTCTTTTCAATAAATAAAATTCAGATCTGTTCTGTTTTCTTGCTTGGAGGGAGCCATCAAATTAGTAAGTAATTTGATTTCTTTGCTTTTTATTCTATTTTAATTAGTATGTTTTATCATCCCCTAATGAGCGAGTAATCTCCTCGCTTGTTAGGGTTAGCCTTAGGGAAAGGTTTGAGAGATGAGATCTCTCACCCCTTTCATGCCCCTTCACAAGAATTAGAACTCCATGCATACACGCACAACCGCTCCCTACGGCACTCTACCCCTCGAGGTAACGGTGAAACTGTAGTATAAAGGCCCGGTTGCGCTTGTTTTCCATGGGGGTTAGGGTGATTATCGATAAAGGAAGGAGAAGAATCTAGAGGAAGAAATATCTTCCCAAAAGATTCTAATTCACTTTATTGATAATTACCACAACATCTAATAGATCAAAAATAGGGCAATGAAAGCGGTGAGGAAACCTTTAATCTCCAAACTTCCCCTAAACCTAACCCTAGCGAGACTTTAAATTAGATTAACTTAGTTTATTAATAGATCTAGGTTTTAGATTTAATCAATCCAAACAACATTTAGAATCAACTCGTAAAAACACATTTAGAAAATTACCCATCTCTGTAGATCGACCCGTACTCACCGGCTAGCTGCAAAGCGACGCCGTTTCTGATTACGGTAACAAATATTTTTGGATTAAATCATCGCCCACGTCACCGACGATCCGGATGACCCAGTCATTGTCGTCATCCAGCGTAGTCGCGTCTTTGATCAGCCAAGTCCATTCCTGTACGCACGTGGTTGTATCGTGACGTTTATCCGACGTTGAACGTGACGTACGTATCCCGTCGTGAGATCCGACCAGGCAAGTTTAACTTGCAACATGCTATGTTAATATATCTATTCCCGTATGAATAAAAATAATACATCTGTTTTATTATACAACAAATAGTATAGTTTTAAAGTTTTACAATATCCGTTCGTATCTGTATTGATAATCGCATATCTAATTACATGCCGAAATATCATGATATCATTATACTATTACATTAGTACAACGTGCTTTCTAGATTGCATCATACATGGTCATGGACGAATAAAAGGTTATTACAGATAGGCACATATGCATCCTGACATCAGCACTATTTACGGTGATTCCGATATCGATTGCAGTTTCACATCAGGTATCCATTTGATAGATATGCATCATATGATATGTTCACGACACGGTTTCCCCAAATCAGAGCAAAGCTCTGTTTGAATTTCAAAATTCAAAAATTCGAAGCAACTCTTCAGATTCTTTGCGTTGCGCGCAACGCGCCACGTGTCAAAAGATGATACATCAGCGCAGCGCCCAAGGCAGCGCGCCCAATCAGAGCAAAGCTCTATTTAAAACAAAATTAAAGGAAGCAACGCTTCAGTTGCGCAAGCACTGCATAGCGCGACACGTGTCAGCGCACAGTGCGCGACACGTGTCAGCGCAGATGCGCTGCGCCGTGCGCTGCGCGACACGTGTCAAGCGCTGGTGCGTTTGCGCCAAACAGAATTAAATTCTAGCAAGATTTTTTCTGTTCTTGTTAAAACAAGAAGATTGTTTTCTGTAAAACAGAAGCCCTTGGATCAAAAATCCAACGGTGGGGAAAATTCCCCAAATCACTCAGAGAAAGATCTCTTTAACAACTTTAAACAAACTTATGGGCACTATATAAAGGCCCCTAGACCCCAAATCAAAAAAAAAGATCATCATTGAGAACTCTGAAGAATTGGAGAGAATTCCTCAAGAACAAGAAAGGTAAAAACCTTTAGAAAAAAGAGAAAATTCTCTTATGAACAGATCATTGATCTGAGAACAAGATCAATGATCTTCAACAAAAAGAAAAATAAATAATAATAGTGCTTTGCACTTTTTTATGAACCATTGGTTCTGGAATCTAAAAGATTCTCAAGTTAATAGTGCCTTGCACTTGCAAAACTGCACTATTGCGTTCTTGGGTTGGCGCAAGCCACCAGAGAGCACCACGTGTCAGCACCTGAACTACTTGCGCTAAGCGGTTTTGAAAAAGAGCCTTGCTCTATGAACTTGACGCAACTCACCAGAGCGCACCACGTGTCAGCAGCGCAAGCGCAGCACACTGCGCTTGCGTGACACGTGTCATCACCACAAGCGCTTGCGCTTATTGATTGGCGTAAAGCGCCTGACAAATACAATGCATTATTTACTAAAGGGGTAGGCCCAAATCAGAAAGGCCTAGTAGGCCAAAATAAATTGCAAATCAATAAATGGGCAGAGCCCAAGTAAAATTGATGCTCTGCATCATTCATAAATGGGCAGAGCCCAAGTAAAATTGATGCTCTGCATCATTCATAAATGGGCAGAGCCCAAACAAAATAAAAGTAATGCAATGCATTATTATAACTGGACTTAGCCCAATCATGGCCGTAAGTCCTCAAATTAAATTGACTGAGCGCAGCTGCTCTCTTAAATCAATTTACATCCGGTTCGAGGGTCATCTCCGAACTCCTTTGACTCCTATCGTTGTAATCCTTCAACGACGTCAGAGAGGCGACGGGTCCCGACAACCACACATCAACACGGACTGTGGGGTCCTTAAACCCACGGACTTATGCGTCCTTAAACTAACATGGACCCCCACGTCCCTAAACTGGAACAGGGACCACTATGTCCCTAAACTGGAACAATAGAGCCCAAATTCTCTTTTGTCGGATCTAAACGATCCCGCTTAAGTAGATCTTAGCCCCAAACATGGCTAACGTATCCTTAAGTATTTCAACAGACTACATATTCCCTAATCAACTTCGGTTTAAGGGTACATCTCTGAACTCCTCTGACACCTATCGTTGTAATCCTTCAACGATGTCAGAGAGGTGACGAGTCCCGACAGCCATATATTAAATGGATTATCACGTTGCGTTGATCTTAGTCTCAAACAGGACTAACGTATCATTAACGAACGTTTAAGTTGATCTTAGCCTCAATACGGCTAACATATCCTTAAACTAAAATACCAAACCCAAATCTAAGTAAATACGGATTTGGACTAATCCACGTCCTACGGGCGACGGCATAACTTAGTCTCCGTATACAATCCATGGGCATCCATAAACAAAACAAACACACACGACACGAAGTGAAATTCTGGAGAAGGAGAAAGTTGTTACCGCGATGCGGTAGCGTAATTAACTGCAGGGGCTTGCGCCTGCAGGGAAGAGCGTCCCCACAATCAAAAACCCCTCAAATGAGGGGGAATCTGACGAAGTCTGCTACATCGGCCGCATCCGTCTAAACCTCCGATACACGGTGCCATAAATCAGCTTGGCATCTTCGGAGAGGTAGACGGATAAAACCAAATAGCATCTGCCCCGAATCTCAGACAAGACGTCTCTCACGTCGTCGTCGCCGTCTTTCGGAGGGGAACAGATTCTGGCACGCCCGGTGGGACCTTTTCCTCTTTCCACTCCACACTTCGTGTGTCGTCTTCGCGAACGAATCGCGGTTTGTTATGGTTGCCTTTTGGGTTTCAAGTTATTAAAATTTGGTCTTTTGCCTAGCGCAGAAATCAAGCACCGATGGCCTCTAACTGTTCGAACTGCTCGAAGTGCCAATGCAGCCGACGCTCCACCTCACTTGGAGGTGTAGCATATGGGCCTCAAGCGGCCTCCGTCCTTGCCCTGCCGGTAGAACAGGTGATTCAGCCACCACTGGCCTGTTTTTCGGAACCATGATCCTTCCTGCGAGCTTCACCCTGCCAATACCCATACCAGAAGCTTCAAAGAAGTCGGTCTTTGATCGACTTGCTACTCCCACGGCCCCTCTCAACGGGTCGTCCAACTCTTCAGTCTTTACCAGACTGAATCTGAACTCTAAAGGGCCCGCCGAAAAGCCCATAATACCTGAGAAGGCCATCCTAAAGAAGACGGCTGCTCCCGAAGTCGCCGAGACGGCTTCTCCTGTCAAAGGGTCAGTCTTTTCAAGGCTGACTATTCCTGCTCCTGCCCCTGCTCGAGGATCTGTCTTTGACAGATTGAATATCACCCCTCAAAGGACAACCTCAGTCTTCAAGAGGCTAACACCAGCAGTGCCTCATCTAGACAGGGGGAAAGAAGAAGCTGTCTCTATCGTTGAGCCGATCCCAACGGCCCGTCATGCTCGACGTCGTCATTGGCAACGAGTAAGGAAGGCAGGGGACAACTCCCCTTCAGGGCTGACTCCACCCACTCCAGTGATGGAAGTTGATGCTGCTGTTCCAACTGGGAACAGCTTTGAACCGTTAAGGAGGGTGCGTAAGAACTCTCCAACCGCTACACCGAAAAGATCTCCTCCGCCTACGGAGAGAGTTCAGGAAACAAAGCTAGAGCAGCCTCCTTAGCGGCTATCCTCCAAAATATACAAGGTTTGGAGGAGGGTTCAAGACTCCGTAATTGACCAAGATCATTCTCATCAACAGAAAAAGGCGAAGGTACAAGAAGAAAAGAGACGTCCGATCAAACAGCAAAGGACGACCACCACCAGGGTGCCTGCTACAACGGCCCCCTCAACTTCAACGGCCCATAAGAAAAGAAGGCCAGAGAAAATTCCCATGCCCGTGGCAAACGCCAACGGCGGTGAACTTAAACGCCCTAAGTCCGGGGGCATAATAGTTCATACAGTATACATGGCGTCGGGAAAAGAGGACAGCCGTGCATCCACAGGTCATAGACCGCTTACACGGTCAGTGACCAAAGCGCAGGAGCAGCAGCAGAAGCTCAAAGAGATGATGAACGCGATGGCCGCACTTACTGGGCTAAAAGAAAGCCCTGAAGCGTCCTCGGATGAACGCCAAGAGCAAGAAACCGACGCTGAATTCCTTCGTCGGATATTGGAGAAGAAGGATAAAGAGGCTGCTGAACAAGCAGCCAACATAAAGCGAATGGCCCTCCTATTCAAGGACATGGTAGGAATGATGATTCAACAAGATCCTCCTGCCGAAGATCCTCCGATCATCCTTGAAGACGATAGAGGAGAAACGTCGAATCCTCCGCCAGCTTTGTCAACAGCTAAAGAGGAGACAATCTCTAAAGCTGACTTGGATGAGTATATAGCCCAACAAATACGGGTTCATCATGCGACTGAGGCAGCCGGTCAGGTCGTAAAAACAGGACGACCATATCCGAGCTGGTATGACCAGATCAAGTACCCGCCGGGCTACACAATTCCCAAATTCCACGTCTAAAAGGGGACGGGCAATCCCCCACCAGCATGTTGCCCAATTCAGGGCGCTCTGCGGCAACACCGGCGGTGATGATAAGTTGTTACTTCGCCAGTTCGTTGGCAGCTTGTCAGATACGGCGTTCGAGTGGTACTCTGAGCTCCCGAACGACTCTATCAAGCCCTTTGCTAAGATGGAACTGTTGTTTACCCAGCGTTTTGCAAGCGCCAGCGAGCGTACTCCGATGACAGCATTAATTAATGCCAGAGTGAAGCCAGGCGAGACATGGGTCCAGTATGCTATACGGTGGCGGAACTTATGGTCAAAATGCGAGCAACGCATTTAAGAAGCTCCTGCCGTGGGTATGTTTGTGGGAACCCTCGATCCGCAAGCAACCATCTCGCAATTTATGATGTTCTTCAAGCCGACCACTTTTGAGGCACTGATCGACAAGCTGGCGCAAATGGATCAGATGGGCCATAGACCTCCTTTTCCAAAGCCGGACTCCCGAAATGAAAAGGGAAAGGGGAAAGCGATCGTTGTTGCTAATGCTCAACAACAGCCGAGCAACTCGAAGCCAGTCGTTCGTCAAAATAATATGCGCCCGTACGTAGCCCTTGAGGAGAGGCTAGGACGTCCTTACTCGTTTCCCCGAGATAAAACGAGAAGGTTATTCGAGTTGGCGTTGCGCAACCGACTCATAAATCTGCCGGATCCAAAACGTCCGTCGCAACCAACTGATGTCAATGAGCCCAACTACTGTCCTTATCATCGAGTACTGGGTCATCCGATCGAAGATTGCTACGTCTTCAAAAATTGGCTTGAAGACCAGTACCAACAGGGCAAGTTCGCGTTATCTGACAAATGGAAGGTGAATCCCCCACAGTCCCACACCTCTAAAAGGATGAATACGCCGGGGGCAACATGCTCTGTCGTTGAAGAAGCTCCTTGGGAGGTTGTATTATCAGCCAAGACAAAGAGGATGCTAAACGATCTTCAAACATGCCCAGCGATTAGATGGAAGAACCCGTTGGAACCTCAAATCATTGAAGGAATGTTGAAGCCGCGTCCAACTTGAATGATCGATGGAGGAGGCCCAAGCATTCACAACCAGTCGTCGAAATCTTCAAAGAAGAAGAAAAAGAAATCAAAGAAGCCCGTGAAGCCTGGCGACAAGCGCACGGTCTTGCAAAAACAAATTGACGCGCCGGAGGAATACAACCAGAAGGCACGGACTCCCATTACATTACAAGAGTTCCTCAATCACGTCTTTCAAGAGGAAGATGATGGAGAAAGTTCATCTGATGAATCTGAAGAATATGTGGCGACCTGTCATGTGATTTCCCATTCGTTCATAGACGATGAGGAGACTCCTTACATTGAAAAGCTGGGGGCAAATCCTGAACCAAAAATTCTGGCGCCATCAGATGAAGTAATTGACGCATTCCTCAATGAAGCTCTCTTAAAAAGTAAAGCTGATCGGGAGTGCGACGCGATCATATTTGACAGGGCCAAGCGCCAGCGCCTTGACGAAAGAATTGAGATACTCCCGCTGGAGCAAAGTACACCTACTGCGGACAAAATCAAATTCAAGGTGAGGAAAAGGTTCGTTAAAGCCATGTCAAAGGGTATGAAGCTACCATCCTCTGAGGAAAGTGTTACTGGTGAAGCGGAAACGCACCCCTCCTACTGCTTATATCATCGGAAGATTTCGCACCCCACTGAAGAGTGCAAAGCTTTCGATAGATGGTGGAAAGGATATGTTGCTTACCGACAACATTTTAAGCGGGAAAAAAGCAACACTCGCCGAGAGCAGAGCGATACGACCGAAGGGCTTAACAGAACTACTGGCAATTGTCGTATGGTTAACGCGGGGGGATCATAAGTGCTCACATTCGGGAGCGATTCCGACGAGGAGCTGGCTCTTAGCCCCCTCTTTAAAGAGTCCACTTCGGGAAAAGAAGAAGAGCCGAAAATTTGTGAAAACATCCGGCTGCGTAATCGCACGCTGCCCGAAAAGAATCTCGGACCCTCAAACAAAAAAGATAAAGGGAAAGAAAAGATCTCTGAGGACATCGTCTTAGATGACAAAATCATGGAAGAGTTAACTGCCAAAGACCCACCGAAGAAAAATAAGGTGGATTACAACGTCTTAGCGCATCTGAGGAAGCTACCCTCGCAGCTCAGCATTCTTGACGCCCTTTTACTATCAAAGGAAGCGAGAGATTCGTTAATTAAGGCACTACAGGACCCGGAGCAGTTCCAAGCTTTCCTGGCCGAAGAAAAGATGAAGGATGAATTGGAGGAAGTGCACACGGCCGATATCACTTTTGGCGATGAAGACCTTCTCCTTAGGACGTGTGAACAGAATCGCCCCCTCTATGTCTCAGGATACTGCCATGATATAAAGATAGGCAAAATCCTGGTCGATAACGGATGGTCTGTTAATCTACTCAATGTGCGGGTGTTAAAGGAAATCTGCATGAGCGTCCAACACCTCGCTCGAGACAAGATCACCATCTCCGGGTTCGACTCCCAATCATCAAAGACTCTTGGATCTGTAATACTGACGCTACGCTTTGGGCTGCTCGTCACGGACATTAAATTCCACGTCATAGATGCCAAGACATGCTATAACGCTCTGCTCGGCCGACCATGGTTACATGAGTACAACACATCCCTTCTACACAGCATCAGTGTATGAAATATTTTAGGGATGGTCTCGAGTATACCGTGACGGGAGAACTGAATCCGTTTTCCATAAACGAAGTCCGTAAATATGAAGATGCCAAATACTTCTTGCCGAATTTCGAAGACACGGAAAGGTGTCACAAGCCGGAGAACAAAACTAACGCTACCATCCCTATCTTCGGCAGCGATACCGAGGAGGAAGAGGAGATGATTTATTCGGGTCCGCCCCAACACAACAAGCCGGGACAGCCCGCTCCCATGTTGATTTTTGGTAGCGACTCGGAAGACGAGGTCCATGCCGTATTCTCTGCTCGACCTTCAATACAAACGTCCGCTGACGAAGAGCAAAGTCTGCAAGTCTCCATGGTGCCGCTTAAACACCATAAAGAACTGGATGCACTTGATACCTACAGCGTAGAGGAGCTGCAGACGTTTTATGTCCCTCCCAGGCGAAGAGGTGAAAAGTCAATTCTATTCTACCGCTTTGAAGAAACCAAGGTGGAGAAAGAAATCTGGCACGGCGCTAATCCTACACTTGACAGGCTCCAGCCCATCCGTCTCCCCAGATATTATACGAAAGGCTTGAAAAGGCTATTAAAGCGCCAGGGGATATCCTTTAAACAGACCGTTAGAAAAGCCAAATTCTATGACAGGGTCTGGAACGTTCCCGGAACTCAGCCCAAGTTACCTAATGGGAGAATGGAAACAATCGGGCTTGGATACATTCGGTCCAAGAAACGAGAGCTACTCCATGACTGCTACGTCGTGCATGACCTCAATAAAGAAGCAGATGCTCAACGGGAGGACGCTAATCCTGAACCAGTAAAAGTTCCAGATGCAAAAGTGCCCAGTCCGTCGTTCGAAGAACAAATGGACAAACTTATAAGGGAAGCTGGTCAAAAAGTCCAAGACGATCATAACCGCGAAATGTCCATCTACGAGAAAGCCAAAATGCAACGCCTCCTCCAACAGGCCGTGAAAGATGAAAGTGCCATTCCCTGTCGACCTGTTATAAAAAAGGCTCGACGCAGAGGAAGAAACAAGTCGAAAGGCCAAAAAAGCACTCAACAGCAACAATGCGGGGCTAAGAAGCCACGCAAGCGGGAATCGAGCGGTTCCGATTTATCCCTCATAAAGAAAATGGGTCGAGCATACTCTTTTCCTCGGGACAAGACGCAGAGAATACTTGACCTCGCTCTAAAACACCAGATGCTTACGCTGCCGGAGTCTAAACATCCCGAACAAGCAAGCGAAGTCTCTAACCCAAACTATTGCTCTTATCACCGAGTAATAGGGTACCCTCTCGAGGACTGCTTTACCTTCAAGAATTGGGTCGAGGATCAGTATCAGCTAGGCAAGTTCGCTCTGTCTGACAACTGGAGGGTAACGCCGCCACAGAAGCACGAAATCAAGCCCACGAAAGAAGAACCAGTTCCACATTGGGATTGGAAGCGAATTCGTACTTGTCACATGATAACAATATCAAAAGAAGAGCCCGAGAACATCGATAACCTTCCCTGGTGTTTCGAAAACAGCAACGACGAGGTAATCTCAGAATTTCCACCAGCACCAAAGGAGCTGGAAGATGGAATACATACCACTGCGGATAACCTCAAGAAAATTGAGTTGGGAATGGCGAACGACCCGCGACCGACATTCGTCAGCGAGCTGCTATCTGAAGAAAGGGTGGCTGCGTTAAAAGACTTGCTTGTGCAGCATAAAGATTGCTTCGCATGGAACTATTCCGAAATGCTGGGACTAGACCCAGGAATTGCTGTACACAATTGGCAATATCCCCGGACGTCAAGCCGGTCAAACAAGCGCCAAGAAGAATGCGGCTCGAGCTTGAAATGAGTATCAATGCTGAAGTCAAGAAGCTGATCGACTCTGGCTTCATTCAGGAGGTTCAGTATTCTGAGTGGATCGCCAACATCGTCCCGGTGATGAAGAAAAATGGGACGGTGCGCATATGCGTAGACTTCCGGGATCTTAATAAAGCTTGCCCGAAGGACGATTTCCCAGTGCCAGTCACCGAACTGATGATAGACAATACGTCCACTCATGAGGTTTTCTCCTTCATGGACGGCTCGTCAGCGTATAATCAGATAAAGATGCATCCCGAAGACCAGAAGCACACCGCCTTCAGGACCCCTTTGGGTATATTCTGCTACAAAGTGATGCCCTTCGGTCTAAAGAACGCTGGTGCCACCTATCAGAGGGCCATGACGAAGATCTTCGATGACCTTATACATGAAATCATCGAATGCTATATCGACGACCTCGTGGTTAAGAGCAAATCATACGAGGAACATCTCGGGCATCTGAAGACCGTATTTCAACGCCTTCGACAACACAACTTGAAGATGAATCCGCTCAAGTGCGCATTCGGAGTTTCCTCAGGCAAATTCTTGGGATTCGTCGTCCGACACCGAGGTATTGAAATAGATCCGTCGAAGATTAAGGAGATTATGGAAATGCCTCCGCCAAGGAATCTCAAACAGCTGCGGTCACTCAAAGCTCGCGTATATACGGCGATTTATAGCCAACCTTTCAGGCAAGTGCCGTCCTTACAGCCACCTGATGAAGAAGGGAACCCCGTTCGTCTGGGACCAAAAATGCCAAAGCGCGCTAGACGAGATCAAGCAATACCTGCAGACCCACCAGTGTTGGCTGCTCCGGTCATGGGAAAGCCCCTCATTCTTTATACAACCGCCCTCGAAGGTTTCTTAGGCGCATTATGAGCGCAAGAGAACGACCAAGGGAAGGAAAGAGCACTCTACTACTTAAGTCGAGTTCTACTGGGGGCAGAAAGCAACTACTCCCCTATTGAAAAACACTGCCTGGCGTTGATCTATGCGATAACAAAGCTCAGGCACTATGCGTTGGCGCATGAGGTCCGTCTCATTTCAAAGGTGGACCCCCTTAAATATTTGATATCGAAAGCCATATTGACGGGACGACTCGCTAAATGGGCCCTGCTCTTGATGGAGTTCTCGATAACCTATCAGCCTCTCAAGGCAGTAAAAGGCCAGGCCATCGCCGATTTCCTCGCTGAGCATCCGATAGCCGCCGATTCTCCTTTAGATTGCGATCTTCCAGACGAACATGCGTTTGACGCGATCGACGGTGGTGATACCCGATAGGAGATTTATTTTGATGGGCATCCTCCATGAAGAAGCGCAAATAAAATACCCCTGTAATCAAATCGGGGGTAGGACTCATCTTTGTAACTCCACAAGGAGGGATAATGCGCTTCGCTTTCTCCTTAACAGAGCCGAGGACGAATAACGAAGCCGAATATGAAGCCTTGATAGCAGGTCTCGAGATTGCCATTGACATGGGAATTGAAAACCTCCTCATATACGGAGATTCTCAACTGGTCGTTAGTCAAGTAAACGGCGACTACCAAACGTGCAAACCGGAGTTGGTGAAATACGGTGAAAAGGTGCAACAACTGTTGACCCAAATTCCCTCCTATACTTTGGAAAGCATACCGCGCGCGGAAAACAGCAAAGCGCACGCGTTAGCTAAGCTCGCTAAAGAACTGGCTGACGAGAACCTCGATGACGTCAGAATCGTGGTATAAAGCCGTCGAGTGCTCGCCCCAGCAGAAATATCTCCGGAATCATCCAAAGAAAAGGGAGCGACTGAGCAGACAATCTTACAAATAAAAGAACGAGAAAAGGCTGAGGACTGGAGGGAAGTCTTCATAGACTACTTTAAGTCCCATCGAATGCCCGAAGATGCGTCCATGAGACATCAGCTTATGAAACGAGCCCTGTCTTTCGCCTTCGTCAATGATACTTTGTACAAGAGGTCGTTTGATTCTCTGTGGCTGAGATGCTTAGGACCGGACAAAGCAGAAAGAGTCGTTCAGGAAGTTCACGACGGAATCTGTGGTTCTCACCAAGCGGGCCCGAAGATGAAGTTGAAGATCAAACGGATAGGCTACTACTGGCCCACGATGATTAAGGATTGCCTCGAATATGCGAAGCAATGCCACTCATGCCAAATCCACGGGGACTTCATCCACCAACATCCAAATCCATTACATCCAACGGTGGCTAGCTGGTCGTTCGAAATGTGGGGGACTGACATAGTCGGCCCCATCGAACCAGTATCGTCCAGAGGACATCGTTTCATCCTGGCGACGACCGATTACTTCTCCAAATGGGCAGAAGCAGTACCGTTGAGGGAAGTGAAGACGGAAAATATCCTCCATTTTTTCAAGACGCACATCATATATCGGTTTGGAACTCCGAGACGGATCATCTCCGATAACGGGCATGCCTACAGGAGCCACAAGATCAGCCGCTTCGCGCAACAGCATAATATAGACTGGAGATATTCCTCAGTTTATAATCCGCGAGCTAACGGTCTAGCTGAAGCCTTCAACAAGACCTTGACAAAGATCATGAAGAAAACGGTGTCCCGAAATAAGAAAGACTGGCACGAGAGACTGCAAGAGGCTCTTTGGGCGTATCGAACTACGTTCAAGACGGCCACGAACATAACGCCATATGCACTGGTATTCGGTACAGAAGCAGTACTTCCCCTCGAGATAAAGTTACCCTCTCTACGAGTGGCAGTCCACTACGAGTTGACGAACGAAGAAAATGCTCACCTTCGCATTGAAGAGCTCGATGCCCTTGATGAAACCCGGCTCATAGCACAACGAAATCTGGAGGCCTATAAAGCAAAGATTATGCGCTCATATGAAAGATTGACCCGGCCAATGACATTCCGCCAAGGCGAACTAGTGCTAGTGGTCAAAAGGCCTATGATCCCCAATCGCGCCAAGCGGGGAAAATTCGAGCCAAACTATGAAGGTCCGTACATCATAGACAAGGTCTACCAGGGTGGAGCCTATCTACTCATGGATATGCACGGTGAAAGGCCTTTCAGACCAATAAATGGCCAATTTCTAAAGAAATACTACGCTTAATGAGCCACTGCCTAGGTCAATGATAAATGACGACGACTATGTCCGCTCGCTATCTTCCTAAGCTCAAACTTTATAAGCAGTGGCCAGCCTTTTCCTGGACGGACCGAAACGTCCTTAAACTAATGGCGGACCGAAACATCTTTAAACTAATGGCGGACCGAAACGTCCTTAAACTAATGGAGGACCGAAACGTCCTTAAACTAATGGAGGACCGAAACGTCTTTAAACTATTACCGCAGCATCCTTAAGCTGACGAGATGAATAAAAAAAATATAAAAATATATATATATAATATAAAAACGGTATGTCCATAAGCAAAAAGGAGCACGGATGAAAACCCGAAAGGGCTCCGTGAGTAAAAACAGCAGGGCTACCGGCGATTGTTCGTGAAAACCCGAAAGGGCACGGCCTTGTTAAAAAAAAGTGAATAAAAAGAATAAAAAAAACGGTATGTCCATAAGCAAAATGGGCACGGATGAAAACCCGAAAGGACTCCGTGAGTAAAAACAACAGGACTACCGGCGAGTGTTTGTGAAAACCTGAAAGGGCGCAACCTCGTTAAAGGGCACTTACGGGGTCCTCTCGACTTTGTAAGGAGAAACCACCCACGTGAGATCCTTACGACTCACAAGGGAGCAACACACTTAGGGATCCCCACGATTCTTAGGGAGAAATTACACTTGCGAGATCCTCACGAATCGTTAGGAGAACTCTCTTATGGGACCCTCATGGCTCATAAGATTTGAAAGTCTTAAGTTACAGAGACCTAAACCTGTGCTTAAGCAACCCCCACAACCTCTAATATTGCCCTACAAGTGGTTCAATACTGACCCTTGTATACAATCCACGGGCGTAAATAAACATTTCCCTAACCGAGTCACATCCGTGACTGGGGATATGTACGCATGATGAACAACCCTTATAAGTCCTCTCGACTTACAAGGAGAAAATCCTCTTGTAGGATCCTTACGACTTACAGAGGAACATACACTTAGGAATCCTCACGATTCCTAAGGAGAAAATATACCTACAAGATCCTCACGACTTGTAGGGAGAAATACCTTTGTGAGACCCTTACGGCTCATGAAGTTAAAAGCCTTAGTCGGCAGGACCTTAACCCTGTTCGCTAAGCCACCTTTGTTCAACATCGACGGACGCAAATGATGATTCGCTCCTGGCAATATCCCAGTTCTAGCGGTGCTGATGCCAAAATCGGTGTCTAATTTCATGTTTACGGCGAAAAGCCAGTAGGCTGCACATGCATACGAAATAGCCGAAATGATAGAGCAACTTGCAATAAAAAGCAGCAAGTAAAAACGTATGCATACAAAATAGTCGAAATGATTGGGCAACTCGCAATAAAAAACAGCGAGTGAAAATAAAATAAATAGCCGAAATGATTGGGCACCGCGAAAAATAGCTGAAATGGTTGGGCAATCGCGACCTTCGCGATATAAAAGCTGAAATGATAGAGCATCGCGGAAATAAAACAAAAAAAGAAATGATAAAACTTTGGCCCTACAATTGAGATCACATCGATCCCTGTATACAATCCAAGGGTGTAAACAAAGAGGGAACAATACTTTCCCAACAGGCTCCGTCAGAAAACGAAGCCAAATCTTGACGGTTCATCCCAATCCCGAAAAAACCAGTGTCTTCGGCCAAATCCTTCGACTCGAGGAAACGAGTGTCCTTGACGAAGAAAATCCTGACTCGCGTCGACTCGCAGAGAAACCAGTGTCTCCGCGGGAAATTCTCGATCCGTTTCAATACCAGGGAAACAAATATCCTTGGAAAATACCTCAATTCAGGGAAACTAGCGTCCTTGATGAGAGCCTCCTGATTCGCGTCGACTCGCAGAGAAACCAGTGTCTCCGCGGGAAATTCTCAATCCGTTTCAACACCAGGGAAACAAATATCCTTGGCAAATACCTCAATTCAGGGAAACTAGCGTCCTTGATGAGAGCCTCCTGATTCGCGTCGACTCGCAGAGAAACCAGTGTCTCCGCGGGAAATTCTTGATCCGTTTCAACACCAGGGAAACAAATATCCTTGGCAAATACCTCAATTCAGGGAAACTAGCGTCTTTGATGAGAGCCTCCTGATTCGCATCGGCTCGCAGAGAAACCGGTGTCTCCGCGGGAAATTCCCGGTTCGTTTCAACCCCGAAGAAACCATTGTCTTCGGAAAAATCCTTCGACTCGAGGAAACAAGTGTCCTTGATGAATAAAATCCTGATTCGCGTCGACTCACAGAGAAACCAGTGTCTCCGCGGGAAATTCTCGATCCGTTTCAACACCAGGAAAACAAATATCCTTGGCAAATACCTCAATTCAGGAAAACTAGCGTCCTTGATGAGAGCCTCCTGATTCGCGTCGACTCACAGAGAAACCAGTGTCTCCGCAGGAAATTCTCGATCCGTTTCAACACCAGGGAAACAAATATCCTTGGCAAATACCTCAATTCAGGGAAACTAGCGTCCTTGATGAGAGCCTCCTGATTCGCGTCGACTCGTAGAGAAACCAGTGTCTCCGCGGGAAATTCTCAATCCGTTTCAACACCAGGGAAACAAATATCCTTGGCAAATACCTCAATTCAGGGAAACAAGCATCCTTGATGAAAGCCTCCTGATTCGCGTCGGCTCGCAGAGAACCCAGTGTCTCCGCGGGAAATTCCTGGTTCGTCTCAACTTGCAAGATGAAGCCTCAAGCAACAGGGATTAAAAACTTGTTTCCTGAACAATGGGACCCTGCAAGTCGGTCTAAAACGGTCTCTTGCATACTATTCACGGGTCTCACTCTCCAAAGTCGAATTTCGACAAGGAGGGAAACAGCCGCTTATTTGGTCCTCTCGACTCGTAAGAGGGAAAAATTCTCTTACAAGATCGTTACGACTTATAAGAGAAAACGCACTTAGGAATCCTCACGATTCCTAAGGAGAAAATACACCTACGAGATCCTCTCGATCCGTAGGGAGAAAAGTCTCTATGAGACCCTCACGGCTCATAGAGTTGAAAAGTCTTAGGCGGCAGATCTGAACCTGCGGCCTAAGCCATCGATATCTCTTGAAAAATCTAGACGCTTACTCTATTATCGGTCAAATGTGTTTATCAAGACAGCATGCTGATAATAAGATAAAGGAAAAAGCAAAGAAATAGTACAAGACATTGCAAAGAAAAATGTGTATCTTTATTGAATGTAATCAAGTACAAGGTGAAGCGTGCAAAAGAATGAAGAATGGATACATATTATTTAAAAAGAAAAATTTTACAAGTATCTAGATACAAGGGAAATTACTGGGCAGGAAGCGTCTTGCATAGCTTTAGCAATTGTTCATGCACTTCCTTCCACGCTTTTTCCTGATCTGCCATCACCGCCATTTATGCCTCCACCTGAGCCCTTTGCTGCAAGAGAGATGCAAGCTGCTCCCCGACGGCCTGCTGAGTGGCTTCGCGGACCTGGGCATTACGCTCAGCAACGTCAAGTTTCTGCTTCAATTTCAGCCCATTTGAGATACGCTCCAGAAGGCCCTCAAAGACAGCCTTCACCTCGGCAGCGTTCGCCTCAATTTCAGCACGTAAGCGAGCAGCTTCGCTTGAAGACTCCTGACGCTCCTTCAGCCTTAAAGCTGCTTCTTGTTCCAAATGGCAGAAATGAGAAGTGCTTTGCTCGAGCCATGCTGCCCGTTGGGTACTCACGGCCAGAATCTCAGGAGCAGGACCCATCGACTTCAGCTGATGCAGGCGAGTCTCGATCTCCCTGCAATGGTTAACCCAAGATGCGATGATGCCCTCGTCATGGAAATTCACAAGTATCACCAGCATCGGGTTAACCGCCGTAGCGAAATCCGCAGGAGACGTAGAAGTCTCGACGTCGAGCTCCTCGATGTAGTCGCTCAACATACACAAACTGTTCGCGGCACCTTTCAAGGACGGACGTCTCAGGAAAGGACCTGTCGGCATTGTGATGCGAGGCTCGAAGGGCGCCGAGACCGGAATGACAGTTGAAAAGACAAAATGTGATTAGATGGCGGTTCAAGAAATATGGAAAAAGTCATTGATGAGATAGTCTATTATACCAGTTGAAACAGGTGGCAAGACCGGAAGGGCCGGTGGCGCGACCGATCTTTCTTATCCCCCTTCAATTTGTAGCACTGCAGTCAAGACGAGAAAAAATTAGAAATAATTCCATCAATGAAAAAGAAAGATATCGATGGGAAACCATGCTCATCAGCGCCACCAGAGGAAGAAGCGAATTCAGATGGGAAGGAGAAGTGTGGGAGCAACACTTGATAGAGATGATCAAAAAGCACTCCTGAAAAGACATAGCAGTACGACTTTAGTATATAAATTAGGCGGCTGAAAGACGAAACTAATGGGTTGCAAATCCATACCTTCCAGCATCTTCGATGGTATAAGAGAGGGCTGAGAAGTGACCACCGCCAAGGCAGTAGTTGACGGCGCTCCCTCGAGCAGTGGAGCATCGGCGCTGGCCGCACCTGCGTTAAAAAACAAGGGTAAACCTGTCAGAAGCGATTGCAAGATAAAAAAGGGGGGACGGTAATCCGAAATTTACCTGATGAGCCACCAGCCGAGACGGAGGCGGCTCCCTCCTCCATCGATATAAGTCCACCACCCGTGGCCTCATCCCCAGACTCCACAGGGGCCGTTGTCATGCTCGCGAAGCCAGGAGATGGCGGAGGGCCATAGGCGGGGAGAGCTATGACCGGAGCATTGCCAGACTCCTGAGAAAGAGCGGTTGGCTCGTCCTAAGGAATCATATCTACCTCACCCGCTACTCCCTCGGGCTCAGCAGTCACGGTTGTCTCGTCCACCGTCACCACGAGGTCATCGGTCTCAGGCACTCCGCCCGCTGCTACCTCGGGCTCGGCGTCAACCACTTGCTCAGGCATAGTGGACATGACCAGTTCGTCAGCCACTATCTCTGGCCCGGCAATCCCAGCTGTGTCATCCGCCACCGGCTCGGGCTCGACCAATGCCTCTTCCCTTAGCCCCTCAGGTTCGACAGTCTCCGCCTCCTCGGTTGGACTTGGCCCTGCAGGGTAGAACATATAAGAACCGACAGCTTTATAATTCTTACAACAAAGTTCTGAAAGAAGTATTACCTGAGGTGGACTTGTCGTTAGCCTCCTTATTGGCGCGAATCGCATGTCTATGAGCTGTAGACAAGACGACCGGGGGCTCTTCTGACGGAGTATCGGCGCGAGGGACAGTGCTTGGGCCTGCTCCAATGGCCAAGGCAGCCCTGCGTGCCTTTGATTCGCGCCTCGACCGCTTCCTTTCCTCTCGGGATGTCGCAATGGACCTCTTCGACGCTTCCTTCATCAAGGCGTCATCGTCCTCGTTCAGAGATGCCTCCAGAGCCTTTAAAGCATCTCTCATCGGCTCTTCAAGACGGACCTCCCGCGGTAGCCCTGAGGAAGCAGGAACATCGGCAGCTGGCAGAATACCCGCGTCACTTGGCGGGAACGGCATTGAGGTTCCTACGATAAAAAGGGAGAGGTTAGATCGATCATAACACAAGGAAAATGAAAACTTGATGAATTTAAACTTACTAAGACCTAAAGACGCTCTAAGGCATTCCTCCTCTTGGAAGGTCTTGAGGGAAGCGGCAATGGCTTCTTCAGTGGTGATGCCTGTTGGAAGAAAAGAAGGAAAAATGTTAGTCAAAAACAATAATAAAGATATGATGCAATAAAAAATGCGACTAGTGATTACCTAATGCCGCAAGCTTAGCCAGCCATGCGTCACGCCTCGCCAACCGCTCCGAAGCTTCGAGGGCGGCCTCCAAATCCGTGTCATCCGGCATGACTAATCCCTCGTTAGTCCCATATTCACTCAGCCCCTCACCATAGGGAGCGTGGGGTTCCTGGCCGAACGCGACGTCGGCAGCGAAGAGCGACTTCTTTTTCTTCTTCTGCCCACCAACCCTAGGTGCACCCGGAATCGACTTGCGCTTTGCAGACACCTTGGGGCGGCGGGTCCCGATGTCCGCACCCACGCCAGACTCCGGCGAGGCTACAACCACTGTCTCTACTGGAGCACAGGGTGCTGGTGGTGCATTTGCGATATCGGGGAGCGGCAATCCGCGTGGAGGACTCTGCGCACGCGGTGGTCCGACTCTAGCATCTTTTAGAGGGGGAATTACCGGGGTCCTTGGTACTAAAGGAGCGTTGCGGTCGCTACCTGGAGGCGCACCCTTACGGTCGACCAACAATCGCCTTTCCTCCTTTATGACGGCTCCCGTCGAATGACTGTACCATTCTTTATATACATTGAGGAATCGTGGAGCGTAAGCCGGCACACTGATAAAAAAGTGAGAACCCGTATTCAGACGCATGAAATGATGCAGCGCATTCTCCATCCCTTCTTCAGTGGCAGCAGGTTCTAGTAGGAAGGCTTCCAAAGGTACCCCTTGATCATAGCTCAGTTGCTGGGCGAAACGATGCGGGTTGTATCTCATGAAAATCATCGCACCATTTTGCCTGAACACCAAGAAGCCCGGTCTGATGGAATATAAATGAAGGGTCTCCCGGGCCGTCAAAACTGAGGCTCCATCTTTGAAGGTGTCTTGCAATGGCCGCAGTGCAGTGGTAGATGCCTTCCCAATAGTCAGCACTTTATCAATAAAAGATACCCCGTCTCCAACGGTGTGGGGGCGAAGGAGCAAACTCCTGGCATTCCGTGGCGACGGATTTACAATTGAGGCGCCAATCAACTGTATGATGCGAGGGAAGCTGCATCTCTCATAAAACGAGGGCCTCTTATGCATACCAAAGACGCCCCGGGTATGGAGCTCAAGCCACGATATGAAGTAATGCATCAGGAAGATCACGTGCAGTACTCCAGGCTCGTTAGCATCTGCCGCTCGACTAAGGCCGTGGTACAAATGTGCCAAGCCGGCTATCCCAACGGCGACTTTTACCCCGATGGTCATCCGATGAGCAGGGTAAAAGACGGAGGGCCGCATATGGCGAGAATGCATTGGGAGCGCAAACCAACTCAGCCATAGCCCAAGAAATCCTAAGAAAAAGGCCTCCTCATCCATCCCGGGGGCCGCAATTTCCGTAAAAGACACAGTCGGGGAGTTAGGAAGGAAAAAACCCTTTTGGTCTATTTCCTTCGCCGGTAGGTTATCAAAACCTAGACCGAAAGGGTCCTCGAGGGTGGCAAACTTGGCAGCTTCTACCGAGAGGACGCTTGGGTGAAGGAACCGGACAATGAAATCCTCAAAACTAACTCCGTGACTCCCACGTTCAATGAAAAGGGCCTCGTAGATGTTCAACACCTTGATCAAACTTGGGAATTGGTGTTGAACAGCATTCTTCGGTGTGAGGCCCCTTACCGCCGGCTTGGCACCGAAGACATACTCGTCTGTCGGAAGGAATTCCTCATAGTGCTCCCCTATAACCAGTAAACCGGAGACCTCTGTGAACTCCTCAAGAGAAATTGACACTTCCCGATCCATTGTGAGGAAAGTGTGAGTGGGGATGTTCCACTGCTCCAAGAAAGCCTTGAACCACCAGGTGGGAAGCGTGGGATACTGGAAGAGGGAGACATAAACCGCAGTGTACAACCCTAATCTTATCAACTGCGACTTCTTCGCCGACAGGATATACCGAGCCCACGGCAGGTAGCCGATCGGGTGGCGGGGGATCAGACCTATGTTATATGATTGCCCCCAAGGTCGCGCCTCGTCTTGACAGATACGGCGTCCCAGGATATCCAAAACCATGGGACGCTGAACCGGAATCGCATCTATGGCGGGATGGAGAAAGCCCTTCGAGGTCTAATCGACCATCTCCACGGCATACTGCACCGGGGGTGGGCTGGCGTAGTGGATCGCCGTAATAGGTTCTGACGGCACTGCGCACGTGAAGCTCCGTCGACCCATGATAATTTGATTATACCACGACCACCAAAGGTGGAGACTCTTATATTCCGGGTCGTGGTCCTTGATCATTGCTAAGACTTCACGGTCCAAGGGCACTTCAGGGAACCCTTCCTCCGAGCGAGCGAACGGGAATGAAGTATCGAAAGACATGATCGCTGCAAGTGAACAGAAATTAGCCGTTAGTGTTGTAATTCCGACGCTTGGCGTTTGAAAAAATTTCATTAATTAATTAATTTAATTAAATATTAATTAAATTAAAATTAATTAATTACACCACACAGCAGTGCAGTGGGTAGGAGACCGAAGGGGGACCCACAAAATCTGGATGACAATACGTCAGTTAATAAGACAACCCCATCATTGGATGAGATTGTCAGTTGGTCCCTAAGAAAATATTCTCATTGATAATAAAAAAATCCCTAGAGACAAGGAGAAAATCTCCTCTTTCAGAGCAAAACTCTGTCACAGAGTGACACTTGTCAAACTCTGGTCTCGGGGGAATAAAATTCTTTAAAAAGAGCTTAGCTCTGTAATAATAATAAAAAATCATCAAAGAGAAATTTTTATTAATTCCTAAAAAATTGAAGTTCTAGGATCTTAAAGATCCATATGAAAAAGCTCTTAAGAGTTCATCATCAGAAGATCAAAAGATCTATATTCTGGCAATGAGCAAAGCTCTGTTCATGGGTTAAGAAACCCTAAAACAAATTTTTTGAGAGCAAAACTCTGTTTATGAAACCCCAAAGGGAATTTCTTTAGATCAAAAGATCTATGAGAGCAAACCTCTGTTGGTTAAAATTGATTTAAATTAATTTAACTTAATTTTAAATTAATTTTACCTAAAGTTTTCTAACTTGGAAAATGAGAGCAAAGCTCTAAAGTTCTGGAAACAAGAGTAAAGCTCTGAAATTCTTAAGCAAGAGCAAAGCTCTGTAAATCAAAATCAAGAAAATGGTGAAGATTTTCTAAGGGCCAAGGGTCCTATTTATAAGGCGCTTGCGCCCCTTCAGCTCACCCGTTGATCCAACGGTCAGGATTTTGCCACCGCTGCACTCACGTGCGCGCCACGTGAGCGCAACGATGGGGGCGCATTTGTTTCCTCCAATCAGAGCAAAACTCTGTTTGAATTTCAAAATTCAAAAATTCGAAGCAACGCTTCAGATTCTTTACGCTGCGCGCAACGCGCCATGTGTCAAAAGCTGATACATCAGCGCAGCGCCCAAGGCAGCGCGCCCAATCAGAGCAAAGCTCTATTTAAAACAAAAATAAAGGAAGCAACGCTTCAGTTGCGCAAGCACTGCGCTGCGCGACACGTGTCAGCGCAGATGCGCTACGCCGTGCGCTGCGCGACACGTGTCAGCGCAGATGCGCTAGCGCAGCTGCGCTGCGCCGTGCGCTGCGCGACACGTGTCAGCGCAGTTGCGCTGCGCTGTGCGCTGCTTGACACGTGTCAAGCGCTGGTGCGTTTGCGCCAAACAGAATTAAATTCTAGCAAGATTTTTTCTGTTCTTGTTAAAACAAGAAGATTGTTTTCTGTAAAACAGAAGCCCTTGGATCAAAAATCCAACGGTGGGGAAAATTCCCCAAATCACTCAGAGAAAGATCTCTTTAACAACTTTAAACAAACTTATGGGCACTATATAAAGGCCCCTAGACCCCAAATCAAAAAAAAAAGATCATCATTGAGAACTCTGAAGAATTGGAGAGAATTCCTCAAGAACAAGAAAGGTAAAAACCTTTAGAAAAAAGAGAAAATTCTCTTATGAACAGATCATTGATCTGAGAACAAGATCAATGATCTTCAACAAAAAGAAAAATAAATAATAATAGTGCTTTGCACTTTTTTATGAACCATTGGTTCTGGAATCTAAAAGATTCTCAAGTTAATAGTGCCTTGCACTTGCAAAACTGCACTGTTGCGCTCTTGGGTTGGCGCAAGCCACCAGAGAGCGCCACGTGTCAGCACCTGAACTACTTGCGCTAAGCGCTTTTGAAAAAGAGCCTTGCTCTATGAACTTGGCGCAACTCACCAGAGCGCGCCACGTGTCAGCAGCGCAAGCGCAAGCGCAGCGCACTGCGCTTGCGTGACACGTGTCATCACCACAAGCGCTTGCGCTTATTGATTGGCGCAAAGCGCCTGACAAATGCAATGCATTATTTACTAAAGGGGCAGGCCCAAATCAGAAAGGCCTAGTAGGCCAAAATAAATTGCAAAGCAATAAATGGGCAGAGCCCAAGTAAAATTGATGCTCTGCATCATTCATAAATGGGCAGAGCCCAAACAAAATAAAAGTAATGCAATGCATTATTATAACTGGACTTAGCCCAATCATGGCCGTAAGTCCTCAAATTAAATTGACTGAGCGCAGCTGCTCTCTTAAATCAATTTACATCCGATTCGAGGGTACATCTCCGAACTCCTTTGACTCCTATCGTTGTAATCCATCAACGACGTCAGAGAGGTGACGAGTCCCGACAACCACACATCAACACGGACTGTGGGGTCCTTAAACCCACGGACTTATGCGTCCTTAAACTAACATGGACCCCCACGTCCCTAAACTGGAACAGGGACCACTATGTCCCTAAACTGGAACAATAGAGCCCAAATGCTCTTTTGTCGGATCTAAACGATCCCGCTTAAGTAGATCTTACCCCCAAACATGGCTAACGTATCCTTAAGTATTTCAACAGACTACATATTCCCTAATCAACTTCGGTTCAAGGGTACATCTCTGAACTCCTCTGACACCTATCGTTGTAATCCTTCAACGACGTCAGAGAGGTGACGAGTCCCGACAGCCATATATTAAATGGATTATCACGTTGAGTTGATCTTAGTCTCAAATAGGACTAACGTATCCTTAACGAACGTTTAAGTTGATCTTAGCCTCAATACGGCTAACGTATCCTTAAACTAAAATACCAAACCCAAATCTAAGTAAATACGGATTTGGACTAATCCACGTCCTACGGACGACGGCATAACTTAGTCTCCATATACAATCCACGGGCATCCATAAACAAAACAAACACACACGACACGAAGTGAAATTCTGGAGAAGGAGAAAGTTGTTACCGCGATGCGGTAGCGTAATTAACTACAGGGGCTTGCGCCTGCAGGGAAGAGCGTCCCCACAATCAAAAACCCCTCAAATGAGGGGGAATCTGACGAAGTCTGCTACATCGGCCGCATCCGTCTAAACCTCCGATACACGGTGCCATAAATCAGCTTGGCATCTTCGGAGAGGTAGACGGATAAAACCAAATAGCATCTGCCCCGAATCTCAGACAAGACGTCTCTCACGTCGTCGTCGCCGTCTTTCGGAGGGGAACAGACACACTACCTGACTCGTTACTTGATCTTGTTACTAATACCAACAATCCTGACTTGTTGTCCTGATGGACGTAACTTGTTGTCTGCATAGAAAAAATATGTACCTGCTTGATCCTGTGTTGGCATTAGATTCATATCATATACGCCTGACTTGAACACATAACTTTGGGGGTAAGGGGAAATCAATAATGAAACCTGACTTATAACTCAACATTTCGATATTTATACTGATCAGTCTTTACGGGCTAGGCCAGCCCCGGGATGATGCTGTTGACATCATTCATCTGTACATATTACCTGTTTACTGTCTAGCGGCACGTCTCAGATTCAGCCCGAGAATCTTGACCGTGGTCCCGGGCACGCACGGGATACTATTGAGTTATATCGACGATTCCATTAAATTAATTTCAAAGACTTCTAAAATAGATAATCTAGAGGCACAGACTTTAGGATACACCTCACTATTCTATATTGTGTTATTCATTTATATTCATGTTTACCTATATCGTTGCATCCTGGTTATTACTGCTATTTTGATATTATGATGCACTGACGTCTGGGTTTTGCATGACCCAGTTCCTCTATCTTTATCGCAGGCTGAACAGGAGTACTTTAGTCGTCAAGCCGAGCAGTGATGAATTAAACATGTGTGGTTTAGAGATATTTACTTTAGTTTATTTTCCGCAGTTTTATTTTCTTGATGTGAGCCCATATTGGGACGAGTATTCAGATGTTGGTTATTGGAGCTTGTATCGTTTCCGCTTATACATTTTCTTGACTCTTTTTATTGTGGCAAATGGATATGTACTAGATAGATTTTATATTTTACCATTCTTGATATCTTATAGACAGCCGTAATGTGACTGCGGGGGGATGATTCCTATCCACAGGTAGTATGGTTGGTTCTGTCACGTGCCGTAGTTTGTGCACTCTGGGAAGCGGGGCATGACACATCACATGTAGGGGGCTCTCGTGACACGAAGTACGTTCATTACCATAACTACCCCTTCCCCGCGTTATCATACATTAAGTTCTATACTTTGACACAAGCCTTAATACGATTCTATGAATACGTCAAAACAGTTTCAGGTTCATGTCAAGTTCATGAATTCAAGTATTCATGTAAACACGTATTCAAGATTCGAGCTAGGTTCTTGTCAAACATATATTGTGTAAACATGAGATCATGTCCATACAACATTTCAGGGATCAAGAAATAAGGGTACATGAGTGTCAAATAGCATGAATAAAGACAAACCAAATTATCCAAACAACATAATCCAGAAACAATAGCATAATTAATGGTTGTAAACTAATAGCTACTCAACTCCTATAAAGATGGTGTCAACACGAGAAATTTAGTCCTGGATGTTATGCAACCATGGGTTCAAGTCTCGCCTAATTTCGACTATTGGTTTGAGAGATAACTGAGTTTTAGTATCGCTACGCAGAGCATGACAAAAACAGTCCAGAACTGTCACAAGTTTCAGAAATGCAGAATTCGATATTTTTCTGTCAGTTTTCAGGAAGAGTGTTGAGCTAGAAAAAGTTAGATTTTTCGATATAGTTATTAAACTAACTTGGTTCCATTCAATTTGGATCTCAGAAACGAGTTATGAATTTTTGAAAGTAGTGTATGAAAATGGTTTTCAGGAGTGCCGAAAATAGTAACTACGAGCGCCGTAAAACTTAAACTAGACATCGAATCGTTTTGAAATTTTTACAGCGCGCTTATAAAAATATTTATTATCTTAGCTAATTTTCTTGGAATTTTCAGAAGTCAAGATTGATCCCTAAAAAATTATTTCGAAGGTAAAGGTATTTTAGGATAGTATTTGAAAATGACAAACCATGATATTTATTTGCAACCTTGTTTTATTTTAAAACTAAATATAAATACAACAGAAAACAACGAGTAAATAAGTGAGAGGATACATACAGAACAAGCATGTGAATCGTTAATGCAATATACACTAAGCCGACATAAAGGATTAACTAGGATTTCTACAGAAGCTAAATAGTCATTCCTTTTTTTTTATAAACGATCAGATTCCTTGAGGCCGCATAAAATATAGGGTGATACGATTCACATGTTCTCGTAACTACTATTACTAATCATTCATTCAAAACCATAAAATAAGGAATCAGCTACCGTTCAATATATACTCCGTCATGAGGGCAAAAGATTTACGAAAACGACTATGTATTAGACTATCATTTTACTTTGTATTTGTTATTTAGGCATGGTATTTACCGACGTAATGTACAAGTATAGACATGAGTGGCCACATGGTGCAAGTATAGACATGAGTGGCCACATGGTGCAAGTATAGACATGAGTGGCCACATGGTAAGATGAGTGAGATTCAACAAGAGGAAGATAAGAGGGGACTTGCTCGTGGTGTGATTTATGTCATCACTATAAGTTTATCGCAATCAGAAACGGCGTCGCTTCGCAGCAAGCCGGTGAGTACGGGTCGATCCACAGAGACGGGTAAATTTCTTTTATGTGTTTTAACGAGTTGATTCAAAATGTCATTTTGGTTGGTTTTTAAAAATCTATAAAAACTGGATCTAATTAATCTAATTAAGAGTCTTGCTAGGGTTAGGCTTAGGGGAAGTTTTGGAGATTAACGTTTTCCTCACCGCTTTCAATGCCTTCTTTTTTAGATCTATTAGATGTTACGGTAATTATCAATAAAGTGGATCCGAATCTTTTGGGAAGATATTCTTCCTCTAGATTCGTATCCTTCTTTTGTTGATAATTATCCTAACCCCCATGGAAAACGCACGCAACCGGCCCTTTATACTACGGTTCATCGTTACCTCGAGGGGTAGGATGCCGCAGGGAGCGGTTGTGCGCGTATGCATGGAGTTCTAATTCATTAGGTGAAGGTGGCATTGAAAGGGGTGAGAGATCTCATCTCTCAACCCTTTCCCTAAGGCTAACCCTAACAAGCGAGGAGATTACTCGCTCATTAGGGGATGAGAAAACATTTTAATTAAAGGAATAGAAATAAAATTACTTACTAAGGGTGACGGCTCCCTCCAAGCAATATAGACCAGATCTGAATATAACTCCCATAAATTCTGAATTTTTATTGATTGAAAAGAGGCATAAAAATTACAATCTTTAGAGTCTATTTATAGGAAATAGAAACCCTAGGTTACATTTTGAATCGCATGTCTGAATTTACAAATATAGCCCTAGATCAACTTTTCAGCGCCGCCAAAACAAGTCACAGAAATTTCTCAAATCCCGGGCACTATATGGCCGCGGAACCACGGCCAAACCCAGGCTGGGACCGCGGTTCCGCGGCCATATAGTGCCCGGGATTTGAGAAATTTCTGTGACTTGTTTTGGCGGCGCTGAAAAGTTGACCTAGGGCTATATTTGTAAATTTAGACATGCGATTCAAAATGTAACCTAGGGTTTCTATTTCCTATAAATAGACTCTAAAGATTGTAATTTTTATGCCTCTTTTCAATCAATAAAAATTCAGAATTTCTGGGAGTTATATTCAGATCTGGTCTATATTGCTTGGAGGGAGCCGTCATCCTTAGTAAGTAATTTTATTTCTATTTCTTTAATTAAAATGTTTTCTCATCCCCTAATGAGCGAGTAATCTCCTCGCTTGTTAGGGTTAGCCTTAGGGAAAGGGTTGAGAGATGAGATCTCTCACCCCTTTCAATGCCACCTTCACCTAATGAATTAGAACTCCATGCATACGCGCACAACCGCTCCCTGCGGCATCCTAGGTAACAATGAACCGTAGTATAAAGGGCCGGTTGCGTGCGTTTTCCATGGGGGTTAGGGTAATTATCAACAAAGGAAGGATACGAATCTAGAGGAAGAACATCTTCCCAAAAGATTCGGATCCACTTTATTGATAATTACCGTAACATCTAATAGATCTAAAAAAGAAGGCATTGAAAGCGGTGAGGAAAACGTTAATCTCCAAAACTTCCCCTAAGCCTAACCCTAGCAAGACTCTTAATTAGATTAATTAGATCCAGTTTTTATAGATTTTTATAAACCAACCAAAACGACATTTTGAATCAACTCGTTAAAACACATAAAAGAAATTTACCCATCTCTGTGGATCGACCCGTACTCACCGGCTAGCTGCGAAGCGACGCCGTTTCTGATTGCGGTAAACTTATAGTGATGACATCAATCAAATGGCGCCGTTGCCGGGGATGGCGTAGAAATTTTTTTTTCCGCAATTTCGGGTTAATCATAAAATTTAAAAATTCATAAAAATCTGAAAAATCAAAAAAATATAAAAATATATATCATTTGTTATTTTTGGAAGGGATACTTTGTGGTTGAATTTTTGCAGGATATACAAATTCGGATCTGTAGATTTTCAGAAAGCAAAACAGGAAATAAAATATCGGAACAGAAGAGATTTTGAACAACAGAACAGCGCAAATTTTTTGGAGCAATGAACCCCCCATACCGCCGCGATTCCACGGCCAAAACCCACCTTAGGCCGCGGAACCGCGGCCGTCTAGTCGAATCAAAGCACCAAAATTTTTCTGGGGCAGTGTTCAGTCAATTTGACCGCGAAATCGCGATTGGAGACACGTTTTGCCGCGGAAGGGCGGTGGAATAGTGACGTCATCTGACCAACTTTGCACTGTAAGTTCCTCTGTTATTTCTTTTCTGTAATTTTTAATAAGTTTTCTGAAAATTGCCTGCAGGATTTTGTGCACATTAAAAAATATATTCCCTTCCAAATAACGATCTTGTGCAGGATTTTTGGGCCCCGCTCAAAATTGAAATTGATTGCAAGTAATCTTTTTTGTTGCATATCTTTTCTCGAATATCTTTTTGCAACAATTTTTTCCAAATAAAGATTCTTGCGATATGCTTCAAATAATAACCAATTGCAAGTAATATTTTGCTGTTGCATATCTTTTCTATAAAATATTTTGTTGTTGCATATTTTTTCTCTAAAATCTTTTTGCAACAAAATTTTTTCCAAATAAAGATAAAGAAAAAAAAATCAATGAAAAATGAAAATAAAAAGGACAAATATTTTATAGAACTTGCAAAATTTTTGTGCCCCAAATAAATCCTTGCACCACCCAACCTTCCTTCTTGTCACCTTTCTTCTTCTAACATGGGTACCCCACACAATAAATCATTAGCCGAACTTTGGTATCCTGAATCTAATTTTGCGTCGTACGTTAATTTGTTCGGTCAATTTAAAAACGATCCTTCCTTGCCAAAAATTTCGTTGAAAGATCACATAGAGGCGTCTAGGAGAAACAGTTTGACTTTTCAACCCACTTTGTGTCAACCTAATCAACCTTTACCACCTACATATGTTGACACCACTTTTCCTAGTCCTGCTATAACTCCTAGGCCGATGTCCATTGCTGAGCATATTGCTCAATCTCGCAGTCGATCTTTCACCCCTCTCCACTCATCTAGTTCTAGGGACCGCACGACTATTCACCTTTTTATCCATATGTTGATCCTACCCCTGCCCAACCACCCACTTCCTACAAGTCATACCCGACCTTCCCACCTTCACTAGACACTGTTTCGACACAGCCATTAGGGAGTTTCACATATCCAACCAATTTTGAATCTTTTACTGAAACCCCCTCACCACCTAAGTCTAGTTTGGAAAAGTCGTTGGAGGCATATATTGCTGCAACAAATAAAATGATGAGGAATGTGGAAGCTTCCATGGCCGCCCTTATGCAATCTAGTGAACCGGTAGCTAGTGTCCCGCTAGCTCCAAATTTTTCAATGTATGAGACGGCAGTTGGACAGAGTGAGAATGAGAGAGGATTTTCAAATCAAACCTACCCTTACCCAATTGAAGCCCACAACTCCTGTTTTCCATCGATTACCCTAAATAGTTCACCTGTTGAAAATAAAGATGAGTTGAGCGAATTTGTAGTGTTTGATTTGCCAAATTGTGAGGAACCCCTTTCGAGTGAAACCGCACCTAATCCTTTCGATCTTTACACCTCCACTCTAGAACCTAAATCGATAGATATCTATGCTTTTGATGAGGTGTCTAAAGAAATTGATTTTCACTTGACTGAGAATATAGACGCCGGGAATATTTCGGATGATGAACCTGTCGATTTGCTTGAAATTTTATGTTCAAATCATCATCCTGAGTTATTAAATGTTTCTCCCGAATTTCATATGCGTCTAGATTTTGATGATAACGGCATGGATGAGTTAAATATTGAGGATAGTATTGAGGAGAGTCTTGAGGATAATATTGAGGTTGAATCATTTTTGTTTGATGTGTCTGATTTTCCAATTCATCCTCCTGAACCTTTGACTGTTATATCGCCCTCCCTCCTTCCCATCGTTCCGACCCTGCTTGAAGAGTGTGAGCTTGAAACCTTTTCCTTTGAATCTGACACAATTCTCACAGCCGATAACACCTACGAATGTTTCACTTTTTCGGACGATGTTGATGACTCACCGCCCGAGTTTGAGTCCTTTACATTTTCAGATGAGCTATCAGACTCGGTTGATTATAGTAGTTTCGAACCATTAATGGAATCTTTCAAGTTCGAAATAGTTTACTACGGTGAGAAAGATACTATCCCTAATTCACTCCTTTTCGTCTCTCCTATTGTCCCGACCGTACAAATGACCGTTACGCTTTCATCTCCGATACCAAGTTCGGCGTACCCATGTTTTCTTGCGAATCTTGAGGGATTTGATCCCATTTCTCGACGAGTAGATAGGTTAGCGCAATCGCTTATAACATATCGGTCATCACATATTACGCTAATTTATTCACTCAATTTACACCCTCAAGATCGTACTCCACTTCCTTCTTCTTTTCGCCATTCTTCTCCCCCACCGAGACCATATTCTACCATTCTTCTTTCCACACGGTCTCGCGCACTTCTCATTTTCTTGCACCAACTATACCATTTCCACGATAAGATTTTTGAATGGTTGGTGCTAACCTTTGGCTTGTGCAAGGCCAAGCTTAAGTTTGGGGGAATCTTTCTATATATGTATATATTTTTTTTGCTTTTTTTCCTAAAAAAAATTTAAAAAAATTTCAAAACATTAAAAAATATATAAATTATAAATAAATAAACAGGGAAGTGCCGGTATTTTGACCCTCTTGGTTTAGCATGACAGTGAGGACACTGTCAAGTTCAAGTTTGGGGGTGTGCTCGGTACGTCTTCTTCCTTCGCATTCATTTGTACATATTTTTGCATTTGCATATTTATTTGAAAATCCATAAAAAATTGAAAATTTTCAAAAATTATAAAAATAATTGTATTCAATTTTGGCCATATTTGACTTAAGTTTAACAAATAGGTTAACTGGCTAGGAACAACTAGATCTTAGACTTAGTGAATTAAAAACCCTAAAGATAACCTTCTTTAAAGTTTAACGGTAGAAAGTATATGCCTTGTAGTTTATTTAGAAATAGGCAAATTTTGGGTTCACTTCTTGATTGGTGTATAACAACCGGCTCACCGTTTTCTTTATCTTAACCGCGGAAACAACTCGAACGACTGCGAAGCCTTAGAACGCTTGAGGAAGAAGATGAGCTCTAGTTTGCAAAGGTTCTCTCTAAGATTGTGCGGAGGTTTGATGAGAAAAAAGAAAGGGAAAGATGAACATATAAAGAGTGATGTTAAAGTCATAATAATTCCACTTAATTACATATTTATTGTGGGAGTCAAACAAAAGAAATTGAAAGTTCATAATTCATTTATAGGTTATAAGAGGGGTTTTAAAAATAATTTGGTAAAAAAATGATTGCTACATCCAGGGTTCGATCCTGAAATTTCTGGATAACACCACAACGTCTCAACTAATAGGATACTTATGCATATTCTTTTAAATGATCAAAAGTAAATAATTTAAAAGGTAAAAGGAATAAATCATTTCTTTAAACTAATTCTTTTTAAATAAAACAAATTCTTTTTTTTTAATTTTCTTTCAATACAAAATAGAATAATTTTTTATTCAAAAACAACAAAATAAATATTTTAAAATAATCATTCAAAACCCTTTTTTTACAAAATGAATCATTTTGAAACAAATAGATTTTTATTTGTTTAAAAACGGTAGTAAAAACACGGCCATTACATTCTACTACTTTTAAAAGAATTTCGTCCTCAAAATTCCCACAAGGAGTCAATCGCCCTTGGACAGGGTAGTTTGTAACGCTATCGTATGCGTGTTCTACTAGTCGGTATTCCAATCGGTAAAAAGACGTGCGACCGGAGTAGTTCGCGATACAACAAACATGGAAGATGAGGAGTTTCAAAAGCCGGAACAGATGGTATTAAGGTAAACAAGACTAGTTTCAAGGACGTATGCGAGAGATAACTGTAAAGTGTTTTACGTCATCCCATTAAGATTGGAATGCACGCGCTTGTCAGGTATGTGCAGATCCCCCTGCCTGGGGTAGGCAGAGATTTATTGATTGTAGGGGTCCAAATCTTCAGCAACCGTAGACTAAACTGTCGTTAATTACCCCTCGCTTTTGGAGTGAAGAAACCTCCGATTGATGGGTCAAACTGGTCATGCGAACTCAATATAAGGTGTTGGTGTTTGAAGGTAATGTAGAAGGCGTGTTAATTTCATTTTTTTTATTTGTGACAGAAGATTTTTTTTATTTTAAAGAAACATTTTTTTTATATTTATATTAATATTTTTTTATATTTTATATTTATTTTTTAAAGAACAAGTGTGGAGGTGAAGTGTGCGCAGCACGTGCATCATGCATGGGCCCAGGTTGTGTGGACACGATTTGGAGTTAAACTCCTTTGAGCTAAACTCCCAAAAGAATTTTTAATATGTAGTTAAACTCCTAAATATCTAAAATAAGGAGTCGAACTCTCAAAGATTTTTATTATGGGGTTAAACTCCCAAATTTTTTTATGTGGAGTTAAACTCCCAAAATAATTTTATTTGGAGTAAAACTTCTAAAAGATTTTATGTGGAATTAAATGCCCAAAACAGTTTTATTTGGAGTTAACTCCCAAAACATTTTATGTGGAGTTAAACTCTCAAAAGATTTTATATGTGGAGTTAAACTCTCAAAGATTTTAAAATATGGAGTTGAATTATGAAATATTTTTGATGGAATTAAACTCCCAAAGATTTTTAATGGAGTTAAACCCCAAATTTTTTTTAAATGAAGTTAAACTCCAAAAGATTTTCTCCTTTTTTTTTGAGAAGAAACCCAAATGGGTGTAAGTCTACGGTAGTGCCCCGACCGTCATTCTGACGCCAAACGCGGAACAAAAACTTTTATAACTGGCGCTATCGCATACTATAACCCGGATCTTGCCATTAACGCTAAACTAACAAACTGTAAAGAGGTAGAAAAGCTATACCGATCGATCCGAGTCTTTCGGTCTTTAGCCATCATCCCACGCTCCTTTGCGGCAACTCCGATCTCTTTGCTCCTCGTCGAGGTGGCACCACATTTACGGATCTTTAAACGGGCTCCCGTCTCTATACCGAGGCAACTCGGTCATCAAGTCTACTAAAAGAGATGACCAAGATGAAATAGAGAATGAGTAGAATACTTTGTCTCAAAACACTCTTTGGTTCTCATCACATGAGAGGGTAAGAGTGGAGGTTGAAGAAGATACTAGGGTTTGGAAATGGTGAACTCAAGAAACACTAGTGAGCCAAAAAAAACTAAGCTCATAAACTTGTGTTCTATATATCTTCTCTTGTGAATAGATATGAGAGGATATATAATCAAAACCATAAACAAATATCTAATGAAAATATCTCCTTAAATACCCAAACCCAAAACAAAACACATTTAATTCTTCATGACTCACTCAGTGACTCATTAGCATGAGTCACTAATGAACATGCTAGAATAATGTGTCATCCATAATGAGTCACCATTTCCAAAACCAAATAATTATTTAAACCAAAATGATTAATCCAAAAAGAAATGCATCTTCTAAAATATTCTCGTAACGGATTACGAAAATACCCCTCACCTGTATATACATACCTGTATCCGTATTCCGACCGAATACGAATACGAGAGACTAAAATATTCCGACTTAATATAATACATGGATCCGGCTTAAACCAAAGCTCACCAGTATTATCTGCCCGAAGTATGACACGTGCATTTTCCGAACCCTGCCATAAAACCATACGGCCTCTACAACGTTTCGCCCGAACTTAGGAAACTATCTGTGGGGAACTCTAATGACTCATCAGTACCCTGGCAGTGGGTTTAACCACAAGCACGTCGGCGGCACTAGCAGTGCGTAACGGCTGCCCATGTACTGACCTCAAGGGAAGCCGATGAGCGAACTCATCCTGGAACCCTACTGAGCCTAACAGTGACAATATACATATAGTCCGGTCCGTTCGTCTATGAGTATCGCATATCGAGCCTAGGGGGCTGGTAACGTCAGACCCCCAATAGCGGTATAAGTCGTGTCGGAGACAAGCCTTGAACACCCTGAGAAACTACTGGAATACTTACCAGTAATTCTCACCTGCCTTGGCCAAGGACTTGGTGTAATGGCTCTCCTAGACACAGCACGATCTCACCCCCAATACCGGGAAAGACGAATCCCCTGCCGATCCGCTCACCTGCCTCCATGTGGCTCGGAACTGTACCCAAAAAAGACCTGTTTGCACGACTCCTTTGAGCCGTGGTAGGGTAGAAATCAAAGCACAGTGGGAACTCACACGAGACAAATGATGACCTCAGGTCGATGAACTAACCTGTACACATGTCACCAGGGAACTGCTATCTGACGCTAGGTATAAATACCAACTAGCAGGTTCCCGGCGAGTCCTGTCCGGTGTACTCATAACCCAATGAGCACCTGTATACATCTTAGGTGATCCAACTGACACCAATGGCTTGTGAGACCGTCCACCGCCCCTCGTCGGGGTCTCGACTGTATACACTAGTCTACTCCGAAGTATCGATACCCTGTCTCGAAACTTCCACGACTAGGGACCACAATTAAGGATGCGCTTATAGACTACCCAACTCTCACGCATATGATCGCCATCATACTGCTGGTAGTCAAGCAAGATCCTAAGGGCTCTATCAACATGTAATAGTGATCATTCACCTGAACCTGTACACGACTGATAAAGGTAAACCAGATAGCATACTATCATCTCGAGTAAGACTGTCCTACCGGTATAGGTCCTCCTCAATCATTGCAATCACGTATCTGCGATCTAATAATTGACTTTGAGGGCACTACATCCAACAATCTCCCACTTGCACTTAAGGCTAATTATTGCGATGTCGCATACTCACAGCCCGTGTGATACCAAACACCCAACTCCTCTACTAATCAGTTTCAAAAATCTCGTTTGTAAAACTCTTGTGTTCGAGAAATAGCCTCAGCGAGTGGATCCGCCCCGATGTTTCTTTTTATGTCTCTCTTAATCTCAAGTTTGCGGAGAAAGCCATCTCCCGAATTGAGTAATACTTGTCTTAGAATATGTCTGGATATCTGATGGGACCTAGTTCATAAATGAACTCCAAATCCAAACTTCTTAGACTGTATCGATAACTGAACCTAATCAGTATCCTGCACCATGCCTCCCACAGTATCCTCTTGGACCACCTGTCCATAATACCGCCCCTCTTCTTTAGAGGAAAAACTATAACTCTGATAATCACTCTGTCATCCATGTCACCTTTGAAGCCTGGAATGATAACCGTCTCCAAAGGAGGCTGCCGTCATCAAATCCATAGAACATCCACTTATGTTCTAAAACTGCTTCCTTATGTTTCTTCAGGATTGGATTAATATAAACTTATCGCATCTAGTGAAAAAACAACATCTGGTGTGGTACTTGACATCTCACGATTGACTCAATTGCCTAAGCAAGTGATATGTCAATCATGCACACCCCTCTCCCCTTTAGTCTGTAAGACACCTTTAGAGAGGGTGACTCCATCACCTGCAGGTACACCACCATGCCATGAGTCATCTAGTCTAAATACCTTTAGAATACTGTCAAAGTACCCACATTGGGAAACTATCCAAATCTAGATCTAAAACCATAGATTTAGTAACCAGAATGTCAGATATTATATCCATATCCTTTGTGGAGAAACAACTGTGTGAAGACCACAGTATAACCGATCGTAGTATAGGAATTTTACTTCCTACTTTGTGTATGTCATCCAAATACCAGGATATCACACCCTGCTACCTTCTTAACAGATCCATCCCCTATTCTGATGAAGTCAAAGCCATGACTGTCACATCAAAATTAGATGATCTATCTCCGCTATATCTGCTCAAGTCTATAAATAGACATAAACTACTTGCCCACTATGCTGCCGCTGCTCCCACTGACCACAACAACCCTCTGGCAGAATAATATATACGTGCACTTCTAAAGCTAGTTTAGAACGACGTTATACTTAACCTCCTGCCAGGTCTCACAGCCTGGAACAACAGTAGTGTCAAGTCTGGATAAACAAGAACCTCCCTGTCACCGTCCTTGAGGCTACCGGAGTACCTCTCGGGTGCCTGAGGTTACCCACCATATCTGCGGAGTGACTAATGGAATGTCAAACCTGATTGAATCTTTAGGTCCTATTAAATTTTCCGTAATCGTTTGCAGTTCTGGAATCACTTCCAGTTCTACCATACTCTCACTACTGTTTTCTGAAGAAAAAAAATCCATTTTACTAAAACTGTGGCGAGTCAAGAACAATATCACTATTGATCTTCCAGATGGTAGAAAATCAACCCTCGTCATAGCCTGGACCAACCCGCAAACTGCCATTACAGAAACGTGCCTTGAGTTATCCAGAGTCTGGTTTTAAGCATAAGCTGGACAACTCCCCGTACCTTAACATCGTTAAGATATGAACCATTCTATATCCAATATAGAAACTTTGGCATTTATTTAATTGGAACCAGATTCTAATCATGCAGCTGTCTCCAATGCATATCAACTTAATAGAGAGATGCTAATCAGCATTATTCAAGTTAGGAATCCATCAAATTATGAGTAACCTGAAAGAGAAACAAGTTTCTCAAAACCATTACTATCAACTGAATACCAATCACAAGAATCTACATCTTCGATCTCTTTGAAGAATCCCTATACTTGCGCATCTGGTTCTCTACTTTATTCCTACACCCATAACTTCTCGAAACTTAGACCTTGTATTTCTACGAAACACTTGTCTAAAAACTAGAGAAGTCATAAGTAAATAGAACATAGTACGAGGACCAACCCCTTTGTCCTGATGGACACTGGACAACATACAATACTCTGTATAAGTCCCCTGAGTCGAATAACTCAAAACCTGTGCATCGTAGGTTGAAAACTGTACTTATGGTTAAGAACTACTCCGCTGTTCAATGCTCCTTACCCAATCGACAACTGATATAGGTAAATGTCACGGACATAATTTCAAAAAGTTATATCTCACTTTATAAAAATAAACGTACAGATATATCAGTTTGAAATTGGTGCACAACAACGGATACTCAAAACCAAATACTTGCCGTCCGGCAAAAACCCAGGCGACTTCCTCAAATATCACCAATTACAACGAATTCCGATATAATGAGGATGATCACCTTATTCCCAATAACCTACTCCCACTCATCATCTGTAAAATCATACAGATGTGAGAATCATACCTGGTAAATACATACCCTGGAGTAAGTATCTAATCGGGAAATCAGTTTTCCTTTTAACAATGCACGGTGAAACTGAAACATGAAAATGTTTCATAGGGGTATCCTGGTATTCCTAGTAATGCCTCTTCCATAATCCTATTCATGACTGTAACCGTGTATTTCTTTGCCATCTCTCCAAATCCCTTTATTTGCCTTTATTCATTACCTTCTGTACACCCCTTTAGGCTAAGTGGTTTTCTTCCTTCCTTACCGTTCGGCACCAGCCTATGGTTTGGAAGAAGACTATCCAGTAAGCATAATAGGTGTACTCTCCTAATCCTAGGAGTACTCGCAACTTGAGAGAAGGTGATGATAAAAAGCAACTGAATAATACCTTATTCTATTTCTCCCGAACTGGGGAAAAAAGCAAAGGTGAAATAGGAGTGGCGATGAAGTACGCGGTTTGGTCGTGAATGATAGCAGTCGCAATTTACTTTGCTCTCTTTCTAATCCCTTTATTTTGTCTTTAGTTATTACCTTCTGTACACCCTACTTAGGCTGATTGGTTTTCTTTGTTCCCTACCTTTCGGCACCTGCCTATGGTTTGGAAGAAGACTATCCAATAAGCGTAATAGGTGTACTCTCCTAAACTAAGGAGCCCTCACAACCTGAGAGAAGGTGATGATAAAAGACAACCGAATAAACCAATTCAATTTCTCCTGAACCTGGATCCATCCTCGAAGAAGTCCCTTCGAGTTCGTATATAACCATACGAGAGATCTATCCAATGGAAGTGGATGTTCGTAGTGATACGAGGTGTTCAGAGAAATGCAAAGGGTAAAAGAAGGAACGGCAATGACTTATGCAACTTAAACAATCCAAAAGCCAATATTTTAAGAAGGTTCGGTCAACTTGGTCACTGAGTCATAGTCTAGGGTCGATCAAAGGTCGCTGCCAAAGAGAGAGAGAAAAGAAACACTCTGCGTGCACTCTAACCTAGATCAGAATGGTTATCACTTTATCTAATCAGGAAACCTCCCACTGTACTGTCAAATTCTCCTCCAAACCTGAAAGAAGAATCAATCGGGATCACCCGAAGAGTAAACTAACTCATCAGTGGGAATCGGGATCCAACTATCATCGTATGATAACGTGACGGAATCCACTCACGTTATCACACTCCAGAAGGTATGCGCATGCCTGGCAAGTTTCAGTTTCTTTAGAAACTCCCGATGTGATTTTTACCCCATGTTCTTATAACCTTGACTAAGGCCAACAAATCATAAGTCACATGTCAAGTTCTATCCGTACATACTCTTGACGAAGGCCAACAAGGTAATACGACTGTCCCAAACCAACTCATCTATCTATGCAACAGAAAAGTAACGAGCAGCTACCATCCACTATGCCTTGACGAAGGCCAACAAACATAGCATGAATACTACGTGCTACCTATCTGAAACGACGGAGGGCTACGACTAGTTTTTGGCGAAAAACCTTTAACGTAATGAACTTGATCTCGTTGAAGGAACCTGATAGTTTTTTATAAAAATATAGTGGCAAAAACCTTTGCTAAAGAGGTCACTCCCGATGAAGGGATCTCGGCTCTTTCCTCGTGGAATGAGGTGCAGGATATTCCAACTGAATGCCGCGATGCAAAGCAATATGTAATCGACTATAGTGAAGTTATTACCCTGACGCAAACTTCTGCCCAATGGGTCACTCCCGGTGAAGGGATCTCGGCCCTTGCCTCGTCGAATGAGGTGCAGGATATTCCAACTGAATACCACTGTGCAAAACAAAAGGAAACGTCTTTGTAATAACACTTTTTAAAATTATTCCAACAACATCCAAACAGGTTTGTTTTTCTTTGCATTGATCAGAATCAACGCAGTCCCATCTATTAATCACACCAGAAAAGAACGAAAATAAAATGTACGTATATACCATCCGCATTCGTCACTGGGTCCCGTCATCACCCGTTAGGTTACTTAACTAACGACAGAACAGGGACTGGACTAGCGCGGGTGTAAAATATATACAACATCTACTAGTATATATACCAATATACAATAATCGCTCCAGGCGTTATAAATGCAACATTACAGAAAAGTAATAAGTATTACAGAACAATACAGATAATCTGGGATCCCCGGGTTTCACAGAGCCGCTACTGAAACCCGACGTTCCCCTGGTCGTGTGGATAGCCTGTGCAATGAAACCTAGACCCCTACGGATGCGGCAAGCTACCCGCCAAAACCTGAAGCGAGGTAGCCCCCTACAGCATAGTGAATGGACCACCCTGCACTTCACGGAATCCGGTAACTTGAGCACCCCTCCTTGGGTCAACCTGTACCCCCTACACGTGCGGCGAATAGTCTGTTAATTCTAGAGTGAGGCCCCTCTGCCTCTCAAAGCCATGAGATGCGGACCCGTTGCCCTCCAGAACCCGGCTATCCGTGCACTCCGTCGCGGGGTAAACCTAATACAGTAATGAAAAATATGTACAACGGGTACATCGACCTCAGCCCGGTCGTGCCCCAAAAGAATATTATACAAACAGGCAGTGACGGCAGTCCACATGTTGGACGCTCGTCCCGTAATATCAAATATACAAATAAATTCAAACTGCACTACCATTGCACACTGCTATCCACCATGACAAATCCGCAACATCACAACACAACACAGAACATCAACGCGAATATCACGTTCGCAAACCCGTCTAAAAGGACTATAACAATTAGACGCAATTTACCGCTCGAATGATATTCACGGTCGGAGATATAATGTAAGTACTGTAAACTAACAAGTTTAAAATTTTGATCGATAAAACTTCCCGAAGTGGGCCCCACGTACATCTGTAGTACAGTAACAAAATCTGGGCCCAAACAAAACATTCCAGAAACCAAAATTTTACATTAAAGACATTACTGTAGAAAATTGGTGCACTGTTGCTCCAAAGCAGCGGCGGAACCGCGGCCAATACATGGCTTGTGCGGCGGTTCCGCGGCGCTCTGGAGGCAACAGTTGACCAAATTTCTACAGTGTTCTTAAAAAAGCCTGCTCGATTTTCTGAGATACTCAAAATGATTTTTAGACCTGTTTTAAAAATCGACAGAAACTTTAGCCTGAAAATCATGGTTTTGGAAATTTCGTTCGATCGATATTTTAAACGCGTTAGAACAAGTTAGTAAAGCTTAATAGCGTGGCTCTGATACCATGTAAGTCTACGGTAGCGTCCCGGCCGTCATTCTGACGCCAAACGCGGAACAAAAACTTTTATAACTGGCGCTATCGCATACTATAACCCGGATCTTGCCATTAACGCTAAACTAACAAACTGTAAAGAGGTAGAAAGGCTATACCGATCGATCCGAGTTCTTCGGTCTTTAACCATCATCCCACGCTCTTTTGCGGCAACTCCGATCTCTTTGCTCCTCGTCGAGGTGGCACCACATCTACGGATCTTTAAACGGGCTCCCGTCTCTATACCGAGGCAACTCGGTCATCAAGTCTGCTAAAAGAGATGACCAAGATTAAGTAGAGAACGAGTAGAATATTTTGTCTCAAAACACTCTTTGGTTCTCATCATATGAGAGGGTAAGAGTGGAGGTTGAAGAAGATGCTAGGGTTTGGAAATGGTGAACTCAAGAAACACTAGTGAGCCAAAAAAAAAAACTAAGCTCATAAACTTGTGTTCTATATATCTTCTCTTGTGAATAGATATGAGAGGATATATAATCAAAACCATAAACAAATATCTAATGAAAATATCTCCTCAAATATTCAAACCCAAAACAAAACACATTTAATTCTTCATGACTCACTTAGTGACTCATTAGCATGAGTCACTAATGAACATGCTAGAATAATGTGTCATCCATAATGAGTCACCATTTCCAAAACCAAATAATCATTTAAACCAAAATGATTAATCCAAAAAGAAATGCATCTTCTAAAATATTCTCGTAACGGATTACGAAATACCCCTCACCTGTATATACATACCTGTATTTGTATTCCGACCGAATACGAATACGAGAGACTAAAATATTCTGACTCAATATAATACATGGATCCGGCTTAAACCAAAGCCCACCAGTATTATCTGCCCAAAATATGACACGTGCATAAATGCACGTGCATTTTCCGAACCCTGCCATAAAACCATACGGCCTCTACAACGTTTCGCCCGAACTTAGGAAACTATCTGTGGGGAACTCTAATGACTCATCAGTACCCTGGCAGTGGGTTTAACCACAAGCACGTCGGCGGCACTAGCAGTGCGTAACGGCTGCCCATGTACTGACCTCAAGGGAAGCCGATGAGCGAACTCATCCTGGAACCCTACTGAGCCTAACAGTGACAATATACATACAGTCTGGTCCGTTCGTCTATGAGTATTGCATATCGGGCCTAGGGGGATGGTAACGTCAGACCCCCAATAGCAGTATAAGTCGTGTCGAAGACAAGCCATGAACCACCTGAGAAACTACTGGAATACTTACCGGTAATTCTCACCTGCCTTGGCCAAAGACTTGGTGTAATGGCTCTCCTAGACACAGCACGATCTCACCCCCAATACCGGGAGAGACGAATCCCCTGCAGATCCGCTCACCTGCCTCCATGTGGCTTGGGACTGTACCCAAAAAAGACATGTTTGCACGACTCCTTTGAGAAGTGGCAGGGTAGAAATCAAAGCACAATGAGAACTCACACGAGACAAATGATGACCTCAGGTCGATGAACTAACCTGTACACATGTCGCCAGGGAACTGCTATCTGATGCTTGGTATAAATACCAACTAGCAGGTTCCCCGCGAGTCTTGACCGGTGTACTCATAACCCAATGAGCACCTGTATACATCTTAGGTGATCCAACTGATACCAATGGCTTGTGAGACCGGCCACTCCCCTCGTCGGGGTCTCGACTGTATACACTAGTCTACTCCGGAGTATCGATGCCCTGTCTCGAAACTCCCACGACTAGGGACCACAATTAAGGATGTGCTTATAGACTACCCAACTCTCACGTATATGATCGCCATCATACTGCTGGTAGTCAAGCAAGATCCTAAGGGCTCTATCAACGTGTAATAGTGATCAGTCACCTGAACCTGTACACGACTGATACAGGCAAACCAGATAGCATACTATCATCTCGAGTAAGACTGTCCTACCGGTATAGGTCCTACTCAATCATTGCAATCACGTACCTGCGATCCAATAATTGACTTTGAGGGCACTACATCCAACAATGGGTTCTCTTGAAACACCAAAATTTGGACCTTGGGTGATGAAAAAAGATCCATTTTCTTCTCTTGATGGATTCTTTAGAGTTGGGTTTCCCTTCTCCTCTCTCTCTCTCTCTCAAATTGAATCTTGAGGAGTAAGAAGAAGATAGTAAAGATCTTCCCTTTTTATATTTTATGTGAGAGTTAAACTCTTCTTCAATAGGTTTATAGTGAAACTTTATTTAGTTTTGAGAAAAAGAGAGTCAAACTCTTAATCTAATTGGAAATAAAGAGAAAGAACTTGAGAAAGAGAAGATGAAAGCACAAACCCTAATATTTTTTAGAGGAATGAATTGTGTTTCATTTCTTTATAATGTTGGGTTATATAGGCTTACAAATTTACACATAACCTTTTAGGCTTTACAAAATGGCATATTTTCCATCTCATGCTCTTGTGCTTACTTTTTTTTGCACATGAGCATGATCTTTACAAAAATTTGGCCTTTTGTCAATTTATTTCAGATTTTGCACATTTATTTAAATATTATATTTATTTGTTGTACTTTCTTGGCATAGGGCCGGTCTGGACTTAGGCCCACCTGCTTGGACCTGGGTTTGGGCATGGGCCCGGTTTGAGTTCGAAAGTAGGGTCTGTTTGCTTTGGCTTGGACCTATTTGTTCGTGGTTTGACTTTGATTTTGACTTTTAGTCAACGGGGTGCAAATTTTAACCCCAACAATAACTTAGAAGGTGCAAGTAAGAAGAAAACTTGTAACGACTCTGCATTTACTGTACAGAATTTTTCAGTTTAATGACCTACCTCTCATATACTGTACAGAAGAAAACCTAGTACAAGTGGAGTAAAGAGGAGTTAGCAAGCGGTCAACTTCCGGCGAAGAATCGAAGCTATTCCGGTGCTCCCGTGACGCTAAGAAACTCATCCCCCTTCTTCAACCTTTCTTTAAGCCTCCTAACTTGTAAGTCCCTTCTAATCTTCATTTCTTTTCTTTAAAAAATTCATTTTAAAACGTATGTCGGTAAGTGGAGTTAATACCGATATCACTTTTTCCAAATCCTATAACTCTAATTTCTTTTATCTTTGGTTAAGCAAATTTTTATACAATATTTGTAACCTTAAACTCTAATATCTAGAATAAAAATTTTCATTAAAATTCTCATGTGAAATAACAATAGTAACACTTTTTCATTTATATACCATAAACTTTAAATATCACTTCTTTTAGTTTTTGTTACAAACATACCTTTAGGAAAACTTCACGAGGTAATGACCTACCTCTCATATACATACTTGGTTTCATAGCACGATACTCTTTGAATATATTTTTCGTTGCGAAAACATTACTACAAGAAAATACCACTTACTATAAAAACCGGATTTCTTTTAAATTGTATTTTAAATTCCTTTGCGATTATGTCTCTACAACTCTCTTTAGGGGATCGGCTATTGGATGGCATGGAATATCACACATCCTTGGGCTAGTAGAGCAAGATGCAGACCTCCTCACGGAGCATTCGGTCTCGAAAGCGTTTAAATACGGTTTTAAGAAAAACGAATTTTTCTAATTAAATAAAATTAATTTTTTAATAATTATATAAAATTACAAAATCCATATATTTTCAAAATATAATAAACTTACATTTTTTAAAATTAAAGAAATACAAGTTTCACTAAAATACCATCAAGATACCAACAAAAGACAAGTTTTACAATAAAATATAATGAACTTTCCAAGCTAAGCAATTATTACTAAAATATCTCAAATCCTTAAAATTCGTATCCATGAAAACCCTAAATAATATAAATAAATACTCGAGCTTTATTTTGAAATTTTATTAAAAATATTTTTCATAAAACCCTCTCGAGTTATATAAAACAATATTTAATGACTTTAGTAGATATAGGTTTAAGCGGGATCAATTCTCTTAAGCCTCAGGGAGCCGGAGAAAGTGAGTGCTTGCCGATTTAAGGTAGACAACATAACGAAGTTATCAATGGTAATTGTTTTGGAAAAAGACACAAATCCTGCCGTCCATGTGCAGCAGTTACCGATGACAGCCGAACCTAATTCAAGATCTAAATCAGTTTACAAGTGTCTAATTCAAGTCTGAGTCTATCTATCACGACCCGAAAGAGCACGTGACTGGTCCTTGAACCATATGAAGTCTATAGGACTTCATCTGATCCAAGTAAGCCAAAAGCCCAGAAATCTAAAACAATTTTAAGAGTAAAGAAACATATTTTGTAAGTTTTCCATTGAGTCATTTTATCAAACACTTACTACGCATAAACAAAGAGCACATCCCACACAAGCAATATAATATACAACGCCGAAGGGCGAGGATCAAAACCCAAGAGAATCTCCAATAAGCAAGAAAATCGTAATACTACTGAGCGCGACTCTAAGGTCGAAATAATACATCACTGGTGTCAAAGTGTGAAACAATATACAAGTTTTGGTTGATGGAATTTTTAGATACAATAAATAATACATGTACAACGGCGGTTCTGATACAAAGAACCCACCTACCAAGCAAATCACCCGCAAAGGAAAGCAGTATGCCAGAAATGTCGCTATGGAACCTGTACGGCAACCCTGCAAGAACTGTGGCACAACGGGGGTGAGTTGCCAACTCGTGAATAGAAAATATCTACAAGAAGAAATCGAATGCAAGACATAATCCTAGGTCAATACAATCAGTATATAATATAACCCTCAAGAGTGAGTCTGAAGCATGAAAATGTGACAGTGTAACATCTAATCGTGTAGGTAGTGCCAAGTACTCGTGCCAGTGCCTCAGATAATAACATGTCATAAATGTAAGGTATGTCTGCATGAAGTAAACATGATAAAGTATCAAATGGATATCAATACATATATATTAGCGTCCCATTCCACTAATATTGGTGTAAGGGTATATATAACAGCGCCCTCGTACCCTGTTATATATACAAATGAAGTATGATCAATGTAGTCAAGGTCTGTATGTAATCAATGTCTGTATGTATATGTGGATCCCGTCCACCTGTCACCCAAAGTCAATACGTAGTCAAGGTCTGTATGTAATCAATATCTGTATGTATATGTGGATCCCGTCCACCTGTCATCCAAAGTCAATAAGTAGCATACATGCAAATATGAGGATATAAACAAAATCATGGAGATCATCATGAAATCCGTGCCTAGCATCGACACGTAAATCCTCATCTATCGGGCTCCGTCAGTCTGGATCAGCCTACGGGCTCTGTCTGCGGAATCGGCCCTCGGCCCCGGCAGTACGCCCATATCCATCTATCGACTTTGGTCAGTATCCTCCAGATAACCGCCAGGTCCAACCAATCACCGGTAGGTAGTAGCCCCTCTGCCAGGCTCACCGTCTAATACACAGCGAAACCGTTCTCGCCCCGGGGTACCATACCGGGTCCACCATGTCCCCGTAATTGGCCTCATCAAACTCCTCGATTCGGGCTCACATATATCACTCTAGCACCGAGAAAACACATGGTGGACGCACCGAAATATCATATCAAGGGAAACCGGGTTTTTAAATAATTAACTATTCTCTTTCGAAATATCCACGGTTTCCCAAATCCAGAATTAACATGGAAACAACATATCTCAATGCGTAATCTAAGCAAGTATGAAGATATCAATGTATGTGTGCACTGGTATGAATATACAATGTGCATGTACGCAGGTATGAAGATATCAATGTATGTGTGCACTGGTATGAGTATACAGTGTGCATGTGCGCAGGTATGAAGATATCAATATATGTGTGCACTGGTATGAGTATACAATGTGCATGTGCGCAGGTATGAAGATATCAATGTATGTATATCATGTAATCCGAATCAATATGCAAGTCAAAGCAATGTGATATATGCATCAAATATGAATATCATGTAATCCTAATCAATATGCAAGTCAAAGCAATGTGATATATGCATCAAATATGAATATCATGTCCAGTCACATAAAAGATGAACTGCAGCATAATGATCATGGAAATTCTACAGTGTGAGCGTCATGGCAATTACTAACGGTGTGTGTGTAACATACAGAATAGTGCTCGTGCGACATGAACCGTTAGTAATGGTGCGGTGTTCTATCAATTCTAGTTTTTATACATATAACAGGGAATGTGGTATGCACAAAATAGTAGCCATGAACAGTCAATATATATTAATGTAATATGGAATTAATAGTATGCACATACAAGGTCCTATCCTGATGCAACAATTCTACTGTGTAGTGACATGGCAATTATCGATGATGAAGTGTGTGAGCCGGCAAGCAAGTGTACGTGGAACATACGCATCATCGATAATGGTGCTAGTGTCCTGGCAATATGGTAGTAATATAGCAATAAACATATGCAAAGCAATGTGAATAGCATGAATATGCGGAAATCAAATAATCAACACCACAGTAAAGAAGCTACTATGCAAACTACAGATCCAAGTATCAAGTCAATCGGGAGGGGTATGGAAACCACCTAAATCTGAGTCGATATGTATGTATAGTAGTCGGTGATCCCGCCTCAGTAGTATCGCGTACGATACAATATATCATATGACATCCTCAAGTCATGAGTGCGGATCTATCATCAATATAAAGCTCGTACGGTAAATCTTCGTACGGCATCCCAATAGCTGGGTACAGGTCAGTATCACATTCCTCTCATCAAATATCAGGTTCATTATCATCATATCACATAATCTGGGTACAGATCTAAGTCTAGTACAAATCACTACCATCTATATAAGTATGAAAGCGGGGGTAAAACACCTGCCCAACGGCCCGCTAAGATCACATGTCGTATCGCAAGTACGAATTACATCACATCACCGATCTCACGGCACAATGCCCAAAATCATTAACTCGTCTCCAATGTCATCCAATATCATCATCAACACAATGTAAGTATAGTGAATATGCAAGGGTGCGCGTGTGGGTGTAAACCTATTCTAGGGTTCGCGACTATGAACTATACTAGTTTACTTCTAACCCTAAGCTATCCATAATACACCTAACACCATATCCATGACACACTATAACTATCAAACATAATATATAGTATCAACTACGGACTGCGGGGGTCCTATACGCCATCCACCCGACTTCCCCCAGTAGATATAATCTACTCACCTTGCGTCTTCATTTGTCGACGCACCACGCGCATTGCTTGTCGTCCCGTAGTATTCATGGGGTACCTACACGTCAAGTATCGTAATGCGTATTAAAACCAAATCAAAGGTAAAACGGCACACGAAACCCAAAACGATACGATAAGGGGCCTATAGGTTAGAACCTATGGGCACGCCTTTAAAACCATCAATCAATCCTCGATATCGTCGTATAAACGCCAAATAGTCGAGGTAAAACACAATACACAATTTCAGAACTAAAAATACGGAATACGGAAACACGAATCCAAAACAGCAACTAAGTGAATAGGCTCCAGATTTCACCCTAGGTCAAACTAGACAAATCTACACATACCAGGGGCCTAATATACTGATGAGGAAACACCAAAACCAAGACGAACTAAAATGGGGTAGGTCTGGCCGCAAATTGCGGCCAAACAGGATAAATCTGCGGCCGGGTCAAGGAGTTAGGGGCTAGGGTCTTGGGGTTAGCTTCCTGGGTGCCTGCACACTTCACTGTCCATTCAAAATAATTTTCAGAGTCTCGGGTTGATAGCAGATCCCAGATAACCCTCACAGATTCCACAAACTTTCCGATATCGGTTTCTAAATCCGTATTCCGGGCCTTAAGTCTCAGGTTTGGGTCTCAATTCATACACTAGGGTATTTATATAAGCTCTACTGAGCTCAATTTCATATTACAAAACAAAATTTCCTCAAACCCTAACTAGGTTTTCCTCAAGTCCACAAAATCAAACAATATCGGTTCAATCTAAACATGGGGTATAAGTAACACTAAAACTAAGCTAAGGGTTCAGAAAATAGCTCATTTGGCAACTCAAGAATTTTCTTGAGTTGACCCTAGTGGCCAAAATCCTTGCTTTCATGGTCCAATGAGTAGATCTTGAGCTTGTGCACACTTTTAATGAAATGAGAGTGGGGTTTTGGAGTTGTTTTCATGGTGATTTGAGGAGTTGAAGGGGGGAGGGAGGTGAGGAGCAGGAGCAGCAGCAGCAACAAGAGGGAGAGGGAGAGAAATGAGTGAAGGTTGAAGAGGAAATGGCTAAGTCTTTGGTCAAAGAAGCCCATACCTCTCTCTCTCACACCATACCTCATATAATAATCCTTTTCCATTTCTTTTTCTTTTCTTTTCCCTCCGATTCCTTCTCACTCAAATAGTAAACCCAAAGGGATCATGGTGGAAAAATGCACAAGTGTAAGAAAAGAGATATGTGCATGTTTTGCACAAAAAAAGCTAAAAACCGATTAGCGATTTTTAATCGCGATTAGCACTAATTAAGCATATAACTAATCAATTAAACTTGAAAATGGCATAATTCCCTAAAATACCCTATTTTTGATTTTTCCATAATTTTCCCCATTTATTTGTATTTAATTATGCCGAATTATTAAAATATTCAATAAAATAATATTAAATTATAAATTTCCCAAAAATCATATTTTATTATTTTGAAATGTTACAATCTACCCCTCTTAAATAAATTCGATCCCCGAATTTAAATTTAAACCCCCAAGTACTAAACATTTCGGCAAAAATCCAAATTGTCGGGGCTCCACAAACATCAATCCTGAGGCGTATATAAGAATACCCCGTGCGTCAGGTGCGCACGAAAAACAAAATCCACATAAGTACCATTCAGGTGCAACGGGTGTGCACACAACATCTGTCATAGGCAACGTGTGTGCCTGACAGCAAAACCAGGTGCATCTGACATGCACAAGGAAACCCGATTTAGTGCATCTGGTGTGCACCAAAATCGTACCTCAAAACACTAAGGGTGCATCCAATGCTAGCAGGGCAAGACATCTACTTGCCTCTTGCTCACAGTCTGGCGTCCTCTGCCTCTGGGTCCTTATCTTCTCTTTGGATTACCAATCTCGCAATCAGTCGGCTCATCGTCCCTATCAGGTGTGCTAACGGGGACGATTCCGTTCTGGCACTTCTCTGGTCATCTCTCGGTCAATCCTCACGACCACTTGTAAAGCAGCATGTCACTGGCGTCGGCCTCTGGCTTTCTGAACGCACATCACACATGATCCTGGGTGCAAATATCATCGCAGCAGTGTCCTGGAAGGAATCCCGCTCAAGGTCTCTTCCGACCTTGCCTATGCCGATCTGTACGAAGGCTGGTACAATTGCATAATCTCTTCTCGCTCGATGGTGATCTGCGTCCTCGGCACAGCATTTTCTCGGAATTTGGTCGCATCCCAACGCCTCTGTAAGCATATCAGGTCTCTAGTCTCGACGGGAAGTAATGACAGCTCGTCAGCGTCTCACACGAACCTCTGGTTCCACCTGTCTCTATCGTCGTCCACTATGACGTCACGCCATGCTATCTATGCACTGCACTGTTCTCGGCCACGGTCAATCCGAAGTCTCTCGTACGGACTCGAAATCGCGTACTCTGTAGCTTCATCATTCTGTAGAAGATGTCTGGCCGAACAGGTCCTCGGGAACACGTCCCAACCATCGGGTGAATACTCAATACTCATCCGTCCTCGATCAACTCGCAAAGCATCTGGGTAAGGTCTTTTATCCGAACCCGGTCAACTACCTCGTCGACGATGTCGAGCTCTGGCCTGCTGAGTGTGCTTAATATGACCCCTCTTGGGTCCAGGTCTTCTCGTATAATATTCCAGAAAGGCCCTGTCGAGGTCTCTCTCAAATCTCATTCCTGCCGAATTGCCCGGAAGTCATCGTCCTTTACTGAAGCTAATCCTTGTTCCGGAACGGCTGCATACTCCTCGCGACTCCTTCTGGAAGGTATATCCCTAAACTACGCCTCTGCATGCGTATCGCATCTTTGATGTCAGCGGAGTGGAACGTCACCTCGTCAAGTCTCTTGCGAACTCTTTACTTCACTCTGCTTCAATATCGACTGATTCGGACTCAACTCATCGTGGCTGCACGGACTGCGCTCCAACGGCTATCCTCGTATCTAGAGTCTCCCAAGCAATGCATCTCACCACCTAGCATCCGAAGGTAGTCGAACCATTCGATCGATTCGTCAAATCCTCACAATCCCCCAAGAGCTCAACATCTTGGGTATAGTTTAACAGCATCGAGTACATACCACAGCATCAATGGTCCAGCCGTAGAAGGGCAAACCCAAGCCTCACTAATGGCACCGCGGAACTGCCGCAAACCCTAAGGTTCAAAGGCTTTCACACGATCATTATGTCGAGTTAAGGTTTCATTCTTCTAGAGAGTCCATAGAATTGCTTGCATGTCTTTCCGAATACTTTAAACTCGGAATAGCAGGTTTCTGACATTCGATCGTCTCTGTCGACACTCAACGTCTCCGCGTGAAGTCGTCTCTAGCTGGAAGCAATCTATCTGATGACCTCGCATCGGTAAGTGAACGAACTACACGCCCTAGTCATCCACCCTTGGTGACTAGCGACTGTCCATCATATCTCTAAGTATATACTCATGCTGCAGTAGCTCCAATCATCTGGACGATATCTCGTCATTTGCAGCAACAACTGGCTCATTCTTCTGTACGCTGAACAGCGCCTCAATCCTCCAGGAAAGGCGATACATTGGCAGTCATCTCTAAATCGGTCTGCTCTAGATCTGAGTAAGACTCTCCATACTGGAAATCTTCAACTCAACTGGGCCTGCTCCGGCGCATAAATCAGACGAATCACCTTCGTCTCTCAAATCGGGTAGACTAGCTATCATCTGTCTCATATCTACCTGGAAGCTCCGGTGATCTTAGCTCGTAAGCTCCGGAAGCGACATCCTATGAATCTCAGCAACAGCTGGTCCATTTGTCTGCACGGTGGGCGACATCATAATCTCTGAGGTATGCTGTACATCAACAGTCCTCGCTCAACTGGCAGCACTAACAATGGCCCGATCATCCGGTGTAACACCAAGCACTCGCCTCCTCAAGAGGTCACAACCATCAATACTAACTCGAGACGTTCACATGTCACCAGAAAACACAATGGTCAGCCCTCGTACCAGACGAGCTCGCCCTGACCGTAGCACTAGCAGCAACTCAACTGCGCTCAAATATGGCGACAGGAACCTCAATCGAGTATCGAAGAGAGCAGATCAATGGCAAGAAAGAAACAACAGATCTAGAATGGATACATGATCATAATGAGGAACAGCATCAATGAAAGTATGATCATGGAACTAATAGAATCGAGGATCTCAAATGGATGTATAATCATGTATATGAAGAGAATCACTGATCTCGAAAATATGTACATCCTAAGGTTCCTTAAGCGGAGTGGCGTGTCGTAAGTATACCGCGGAACATACCCACAGTACGTCACTCTACTTTAGTCACCTATTCCATCAACCAAGGGTCATCCTACGCGACGAAAGTTCGGGTCTAATACCCCCTCGACTAATTAAGCATATAACTAATCAATTAAACTTGAAAATGGCATAATTCCCTAAAATACCCTATTTTAGAATTTTCTATAATTTTTCCCATTTATTTGTATTTAATTATGCCGAATTATTAAAATATTCAATAAAATAATATTAAATTATAAATTTCCCAAAAATCATATTTTATTATTTTGAAATGTTACACTATCTAAACCCGAATCTAAAATCAAACCTGAATACTTGAACATGAATATGAATACTTGAATTCAAACATCAATACTAAACATGAATACTTGATTTGACTTGACCGAACCATGCTTATAACTTGACATGACTGCTTGAATACAAGATTACATCCTGAACCTGTTTACTTGAACAATTTGTATCCATGGTCTCGGCAAGATTTGTAAACATAACTTATACAATACATTACGCGGGGATAACTGGGTAGATTGGTACGGAACGTATTAACGTGACACAAGATGGTCACTTAAAAGACACCTACATGAACTCTCGTGCCGTTGTCCCGTAGGTTTTGACGGGGTCTTGTACTATATGTTACCATAGTCCACGGGGTAAGATGAACTCCTCTCGTATACACAAATACTTTCTGTACCAAGTTACAAACAAGCACGTTAGAATAATAATCATATACTTATGCAGCTTACCGGTTCATTTCACATTACTTGTTATATTCCATCCCTTCTCTTGGGACTTACCGAGCGCTAGTTCGCTAACGACATTCCTATATTTTCTTTCTTTGGAATGTTCGTCAGGAGAACCGGACTCTCAGGAGATCAAGCCTAGCCAGGAGGACTTGGACCAGCTCACTGCCTAGCCAGATTTCTAGCTCTTAATATATTTACTTTCAGTTTGTATGTCACTGTTTAGGCATTGTTTATATCATTGTATCTTTTCATTTTCAAACAGTTGTATGTAAAGTGAATGTAAAAAAAATTGTTGTTTATTATTTATATCACTTGTCATTCTTGTGCATTTTATATATATTGCTTAATTATGCTTAACGTATTTATTTCTTAGTAAATACGTTGCGGCATGCCACGTCACCGTTTCCGTACACCGAGAAGCGAGACGTGACAAAACTAATAGGGATTCAAGAAATCAAGGAAAAATTAAGATAGGTTGTAAGAAGGATCAAGATGGAGACGAAGGGTTTGTACTTCTTTTTTTCCTTTGCATTGATACATGATTGTCGGGAAAAATAAGAAAGGATCAAAGGAAACAGGATTCAAGAATGAAATCATTTTCCAAAAATCTAAACAATTCATTTTTCAAAACAAAAGGAAATTCTCCAAATCATTTCAAAACCAAAAATATTATGAATGGTGCAGTCGTTACAGTCTATCCTCTTTATAGGAATTTCATCTCCGAAATTCTCTCAATGAATATGTTGCGATAGAGTATGGAAATGATGACCCAGTCGTTCGTTGTTTTCGTGTTCTCTGGGATTGCGATTCCACGAATCGAGAGTTTATCTCGAATCGAGGAGTTCAAAAGACCAAACAGTTGCTGCTTGGAAAACTCTCAAGCTAACGAGAACAATCCGAGGACACAGACAAGGATAGTTCAGAGAGATTCAAACAGAAAGGAGTGAATTGAAGTTAAGGATTCAAAAGTCAAGATGTGATCTTTAAGGAAGTCGAGAGAGATTCGAGATGAATTCAAGGGATATGATGAGATTCAAATGGAAGCTAAATGCTGTTGGATTATCAACTTTTGTATATTTTTCTTTTAAGCACACACAGGTCAAACGTGACCTGTATGAACCGCCGCCGAAATCTATCACGCCCCCTGTTTCCTAAAGAACGGTAGCATGTATATGACTAGCCCCGCGGTCTACTTTTAGAAGTTGGAGTTTTTTTTTTGGCATTGGCCGTAAGCCCGCCTATGCCTACAACACACACACACACACACAACGTGCTCACCTACACATCACACATAAGCACACAACATAAATTGAAGTTGAAAGGTTTAAAATAGTTGAATGAACTTTTGAGCCGCTAGTCCGGCTTACAGTTCCAGTTAATACAAAAGTTTGAAAGTCCACTTCCACTTCTAATCGGCTTACTAAAATTATTCAACAAATTTCAATTCCATCTACTGCTTTCAATTGGCTAAGAGGGACTCAAAAATGCATAAAGAAGCCCTCTCCTATTTCAACAACAAACATATTTAAAATCCTTAGCTTAAAATAAGAAATATCGACACGTGTATTGTGAGTGAAGACACAATTGGAGGAACAATCTTGTGGAACAATGAAATGGATTAGGAGGATGAATACACAATTCAAACGATCCATATATTGCTTACAACCCTAAGTTAGCTTTTCAATAAGCGATACAAGCAATACAATTCAATCCAATCCACCAAAACAAATAACAAGATATTCTATTTACATTTCGTCAAAAACCTCAGCATATATAAAAAAATCACAAAAAGTTTCATGTTCCCATAGCTTGATTATCAACACCAAATGTAAGTAAATTACAAGCATCCACCGCATGAGAATTCAATCTCATCGAAAACAAATTCGCACTTTTGCAGCCTTTCAACCTTGCTTGTGCTCCTTGACCAACGAGCACAAGCGCAGCCTCGACATGACCGGCCTCCACTGCGCATCTTAATGGCGTGAACCCCACACCATCCACAACATCCAACCGTGCCCCATTCTCAATAAGTAACTTAACAATCTCGATCCAACCTCCAAACGCCGCTCTATGCAGTGCAGCCCATCCATTTTGATCCTTTTGATTAACTGCAACACCATTACTCAAAATGCATTCCTTCACAGTAAACACATCCCCTACACTAACCGCTCGAAACAACTGGTCCCCTAATCCTAACACATCATATAAGTGTGAGTGTCCATCCTCAACCGCCAAATCCAACGGTGATTTTTTCCCATCAAAAGTTACAGCTATCTTCGGATCGAATTTAGAACTCCAAATCAGAAACTCAACCACATCCAAAAACCCACCATGAGCTGCATAGTGCAGCGGGTGCATCCGGCCGAATCCGCTTGGTCCGGCTCCCCGTCACCGGACGTCAAACAAACCCTAACTGCTTCCAAATGCCCGTCGGCCGCCGCATAATGGACAGGAGTTCTCCCACCCGAATCGACCGACCCGGCCCAATTGGTAACCCGGCCCGACTTCTCAAGAACCGTTATCAAATCGACCCGATTCGCTGCCGCAGCTTCATGAAACATCAAATCGAGCGCGAGATCGATTCCCGCGCCGGCGTCGACCAAAACCCTAACGGCGTCGATATCCCCAGAAGAGACCGCGAGCGACAACGCTGATCTTCTGTCGGACCCTCGATCGTCCACTTCAGCGCCGGCGGCGATCATTGCGGCGACGAAGCCAGGGTTTCTTGCGGCGGCGGATCGCCGGAGGAGAGCCGATAGGTCCTGCGTGGAGCAAGAGGCCACTGCCTTCGAGATCAAGAAGCCCGATCCTAGGGTTTCGGCTGATGAGATGAGGACCGTGTCGAGCACGTGAGGGCCCACGAGGGAGATGGGGATCGCTGCGTCCTTGAACACGTGGACGCCGTGGTGGGAGAAGAGGCGGTTTATGGCGGCGGAATCTGGTTTTGCGATGGTGAAGAGGGCGGATCTGACGGTGAGGAGATCGGGCGGTGAGGTAACCGGGGGCCGATCGAGGGGGACGAGGATAAGGGTGAAGATGGCGGAGGAGAGCGGGGGCAAGAGAGAGGGGGCGGAGGGACTCACGGAGAAGAGGCTGGGCCGGGTGGTGCTGACGTGGACGGCGACGGACATGGTGTGCATGAGGTTGGTGATGGTGAAGGCTGCGGGGCAGCAGGCAGATGGCCGGAAAGCGATGCGGAGCTCGGCGAGGTCCACGGCGACGAGGCGGTCCATTAAGGTAAATTTTTTAATTATGAATGATATAAGCTAAATTTAGCAACGAAGAAGAGAGGGATTAAAGATGAGATTGGGGTTCATTATGATTTTGATTATGAATGTGAATAAAGTTTTTATTGGGGGTTTTGATTGCGAAGGGAGATTAAGTTATTTGTGGGGTTTAGAGGTTGAATGAGATGTTTTTGTTTCCTTTGTAATATGGTGGAGGTGGTGTTTAAGGCTTTGTTTTTTCAAGAGTGTTTGAAATTTTTGTTTTATAGAACATATCAATAAATATTTAGTTTCACTATATATATATAGAGAGAGAGAGAGAGAGAGAGAGAGAATAATGGACAAAAGAGGCCAGGAGGGGATTTCCAATTATGGCGTCGAAAAAATACAATCCCCACCATTTTTTCCGACGATCGACATCCAGCATCATCATCTTTATCATCTAAGATGTGCATACACCAAATTTCTTGTGATTCCACCACATTTTCACCGTTGAATTAGCAATGTAAAAAGTTTCTATTGTCAGTAAACCATTAATTTTGCACCAACTAAATCAACGGTGAAATAATGATATAATCAAAATTTGGTGTATCCACATCTTATATGATAAAGATGGACGTGATTTATGTCAATCGTCGAAAAACAGGGTGGAAAAACAGGGTGGAGGGTGCATTTTTCCGACGCTATAGGAGGAAATTCCCTCCTATGGCACCTTTCCTCCATTAACCTCATATATATGACTCTTTTGGGTTGGTATCCGATGCTATCTTAAGTTTAATTGAGATTGGATCTATATAGGACTCTTTATTATGGACGACAAAAGACGATGCGAGCTTGCAAAAACTCTACTTTATATGATGTATGCCTTTTATTGGTCACGTATTGACATCAAAACCGGCCATTAGACTGTTCTCGATCGCAGGGTCTGCAAACAAAAGTTTGAGACAGCAACTTTGTTCGACATGAACAGTGTGATCATCTAATTAAAAATGTAAAAAGAGGATATTTGACAGTTATAATATTTATCACTATTATAATCATTAGTGTAATAAATGTGCAGTAACCCCCCCCCCCTCTCATGGCTAGGGCGCAGTTTAACACATTGTTTAAACAGAGAAACGAAGGATTGATACATTTCTATAAAAGATTGGTGCCTTTTAGCTCAGAAGTCATGACGAGCTACCTGCACATTTTGTATTATATATCAACCCATTAAGATTCTAAGGTTTGAATCATGAATATCTGCTATATATATATATATATATATATATATATATATATATATATATATATTGCAAAATATTCCCTCTAATATTGAACTGATGTTGTAGAAGTTTATCTTATCTTGTAATAAGATTTTTGATGTATTTTTTATATGCCTGTAATGAAATTCACTTATAATATGCAATTAATATGTATATGTTTAACAATAAAGGAAGGAAAACCCAACAACATAGGTCGAGGTTTTATTCTCGAGCGATGAAAATATCTATTTTCACCTTTTGAATCTATAATTGACACCATCTATATCAATTTCTGTGACTTAAAATCTATATACACATTAGACTTTTCATCAGTTGCAAAACTAATATTAAAACCACTAGATTTAAATAAATCTAGCTTCTAGATCTCAATACAATGGTATCGACCATTAAATATGAGAGTTAAAATGTAATTTTTTGTTGAACCTGCAAATCTTCTAGTGACAGCTGCTTCCATGTTTAATCTAAAGATAAATGAAACTATGCCTTGAGACTTTTATTATTTGTGTCGTCATAGTACATGATTTGTTAATGTTTTTAAAGAGGTTGTGATGGATAGTGAGAGGGATGTGTTTGTTCTTAATGACTTATATTTATGTGTTATAGAGAGTTAGTTGATTGTTTAATTCGATATTATATAGTGATTTTTAACATTGGTTGCCTATGGCATTAGTAGTTGAGCTGGTTTTTCTTGAAACTAATGATTCCAAAAGCTGTGAGCTTCCTGGAAAATGGCCATAATAAGCACAACTCTATTGGAAGAGTTTATTTTAAGTAGAATATACTTTGTATGTTCTTGTATGGCTACATTAATATTTTATTTACCAACCATAGACGGAACAATCTTGTTGCTTCATATAGTCCAAGTTTAATGATCAGCTCTGTCTTCACATACAGACTTCATTTTTTGTGCAATGCACAGAGACTAATGACTTTAAGTAATATTTGAATTATTTCCCTCTATGACGGTCAAAAATGTCCCTTCATTACTCATGATCAATTCTGTCCATCTTCCCTTTCTATTCATTTTGGCTTTCATGACATAAAATCTAAATCTATTAATTATTTAGCTATTTTAGACAACGCATTCTCAAATTGTTTCTTTGGTTTATATTTTAGCGTCGCGTCAAACATTAGGATTAGGACTACTTCCAAAGGGGGATACTGATGACACCTGTGTTGTAAGACCACCTTTAAAAGGTGATTAATCTGCGCTTAAATGTTTTCGGCTACCGACCGCATCAAATAGTATTATACTTCCAAATGACCGCATAATTAGACTTGTGATAAACATGGGAAAATGGTCATACTCATCATGACATGAATATGATGCATATGAGCCACCCTATAGCTAAGCACAATGCTGAAACTTACTGTCCACTTTATAAATGCACAATTCTATTCTTTCTCACCCATCATCATATTTTCTTTGTCTATAAAGTTTTGTTGGGAATATATATATATATATATATATATATATATATATATATATATATATAATCCGAATATGCAGTGGATGATATGTATATGCGTTATGCGCCGGGTAACCAAACAAAGAAAGAATATATACTTTACAACATTGGATAAAACCTGAATGATGCATTTTAAACCAAAAATTAAAAATAGGGCGTTGGTCTAAAAGAAGTACTTGATCAACATGCAGTTACAGCTTAGCTTTTTTTTTTTTTTTTTTTTTTTATCTAATTGGACTGCGCAAACTACATGAACAAATAATGATCAAGATGCAACTTAATCAACATAACACGTGTTTTTCGTGCCCTTGTTAATTTGGCTATGGCAGACAAGGAGTTTAGTTTGAATGGGGTTATCATTGTTAAAGCTCACTTTTCATCTTGATGTCGAATCTTCTTGTTAGATCGAAGAGGCTGAATATGTGAAGCGGCTAGGATTTTGTATTTCTTGATATCAAAGAGGCTGAATATGTGAACCGGAAAGGATTTGGCATGAGTGCAAAATGCGCTCAGGCAAAGCTTCCGATGCTTATGTTAGCACTAACTTCAACAAAAGGGACAGATCTCTTAGAAGAATTTTAGGATGACCCGATGGGTGAAAATTAATGTCCTTGATAAGGATTAAACTTGTGAATGAGTGTTACTTAGACTCTTATTGATGTGGCATCTTGGTGAGCTCTTGATCGAATGGACTGCCCTTATTGGGCCTTCATGTTGGGCCCTTCTCCCCCCTCCCCCTTTTATGGACTTAGCAAAAATCATTCTTCAATCTTATTATGACCAATCTTATTGTGGCTTATCTGAGATAGCTCCCCCTAGATCTAAATTGAAATGCAATGGATTCAAGTTGGATGTTCTAATTAACGCCAACAATTTTGGCGAGAATTGGTATTAGTTTGAAGTTAATAATGAATAATCCCATCATCCCATGGCATCTGAGAGTTGAGATTGTGGCTATTGGTTACTATATGTGTCTCAAGGAATAAAACTAGAGTTCAACTATATTGATTTGGATCTATTTCATTAAAGTAAATGACTCATTGATCTTTAAACCAAATCGATAGGGATAAACAATCGCTACCATACCAATCCACACGACATTAACAATTATACACATATTTGAGAAATCAGAGCATGCTTTGCCTTTGTAGGAAGTTCCTACAGTGGTGAACATATGACAACACACTATACATGTGCCCTACCACTGTAGGAATTGGGATACCTTTCTCTTTGTCTCGCCGTGTGTGTACTGGTAGATTAGAATCCTATCAATAGGATTTGAAAAACAAATCCTACAGGACCTGCCAATTTTGTAGCCACTAGAGTTGCATTGGGATATGTGCAAATAATTATGTCAATGGTTAAATAAACGAGAATTTTTCCATATAACTGTTTGCACATATCTCAAAGTAAATATACCGCTCTAAAAGCAGGTAGTCCCATTGATAGGATCCTAACATTCCTTAGTGTGTGTAAGAGAGAATAATGGATGACAAAATCTTTTTGAGGAATCCCTTATATTGCTTTACAAAAGTCAACCCTACACAATTTTGTTGGCAATCAATATTGTTCATCTTAATCTTAAATCATTTAAAACATGGAAACACCAAATTTTATATGATTCTAGTATGTTTTACTCATTGATCTAATAACGGAACATGTTCTTGTTGAGATTAGTTTAAATTTAAATAGTTAGTTATTATAAATAGAATTAAGATAAATCTCTTATTTAAATATAAATTTAGATAAGAGAAAATATTCTTATAGATAAATCTCTTATTTAAATATAGATTTAGATTTAAATAAGAGATAATATTCCATTAGATAAGGATAAAGGAGATTTATGTTGATTCTAATCTAAGTGGGAGAAGATTTATTTTATGCTATAAATAGAAAGGTGTTCTTATCAAGGAAAAATATCGACTTGATTATAAACTTTAAGGAAGGCAAGAGACGACTCCATAAGAGATCAAGACGGTCATTAAGGGATTGTTATCTTGATTATAAAGTTTAAGTGAGACGATACGACGGCTCCATGAAGGATCAAGACAATCGAAGAAGGAGAACCTGTAGGGAGAGAGGAAGATCTCGTTGGAGATCGTAAGGAGAGAGTTGTGTAGTTCTCTGTAAGGTTTTGTTCTTTCTTTTAAGTTCTAATAAAGGTTCTTGTCGTCCCTCCAATCTTGTGTTATTTTATTATTGTGGTTTGCATCAAGTTTTGTTGTTCGTCTATAAAGGGATCTAGGTTTATAGATCCGTAAGGTTTGCCGCTGCGTTACTGATTGATCTTGTGGCAACAACAATTGGTATCAGAGCTATGTTCTATAGTTTTGCAATTTAAATTTACGGTGGATGACGACGTTTGTGTCCGTTCATTTTCTTAGATTATAATTCTATTGATAGTAGTTCGTAAGAATCCAAGAGAAATGTTTTTCTTTGGAATTAAGGATGACGGATAATAAGGTAAATAACACAAAGTTTGAGTGGAGAAATTTAATGGGAAACAAAACTTCTCGATGTAGTAGAGAAGGGTAAAAGCACTTCTGATGAAGGGAGGGCTATTTAAGACACTTGGGGATGGTAAACCGACCACCATGACATGTGATGCGTGGGCAGAGATGGATCTGAAAGTACAATGCATGATAGAATTTTGTTTGGCGGATAACATGATGTATAACATTATGAAGGAGATTTCTGCGCCAAGTTTGTGGTTGAAGCTAAAGAGATGGTACATGTCAAAATCGTTGTCAAACAAGTTGTACCTAAAGAAGCAACTTTACGGATTGCGCATAAAAGAAGAGACTCTTATTCACAACCACTTGATAGCTTCAACAAGATGGTGAGCGATTTTCTATACCTTGAAGTCAAGTTAAAGGAGGAGGATCAAGCACTATTGCTTTTATTTTCACTTTCGATTTCGTATGAACACTTGGTGACAACGATTCTTTGTGGGAAGGAGACTCTCAAGATGGATGAGGTTATAGCGACACTTCTAAATAATGAGATCATGAAGAAATCAAATCCATCGGAGGAGTCATCGGGTTGTTCGCCGGTGAAGGGGGAAGGTCGAGGAATAGAGACGGAGGCAAGAGCATAAGGGGAAAATCCAAATCATCCGAGTAAGAGAGTAAACCGTGCTTCTTTTGGAAATAGTCAGAGCATCTGAAGAAGTAATGCCAGAAATATAAACAGTGGTTGGAGAAGAAGGGTGAATGTGCCAGCACAAAGGGTTCGGATCAAGCCAGTGTTGCGACCGAAGCAGAAGAATATCCGTGTGATGTACTCGCCGTACACACCAGGAAGAAAGATTCTGTTTTTTGGATTCTTGATCCCGGATGTTCATATCATGTGCCCGAAGAAGAGTTCTACACCTATAAAGAGTACAATGGCAGCAATATTCTCATGGGGAACAATGTGGCGTGCAAGGCCATTGGTATAGGGAACATCAAAGTCCGCATGTTTGATGGGGTGGTGTGAAGCTTGTGAATGTGCGTCACGTTCCGAAACTAAAGAAGAACCTGATTTCTCTTAGAGCATTGGATGCAGCAGGATACAAGTTCGTTGGTCAAGACGGAGTACTAAAGATTGTCAAGGGTGTCCTGGTGGTCATGAGGGGACGACTGAAGAATTTGTATCGATTAGACGACAGCACAGTGATTGGTGGTGCTACCGTAGTTTCGGTGAAACAGGTGGAGGATACCGCAAAGCCGTCGTATATGCATCTAGGCCACATGAGTGAGATGTGGCTTCGTGGGTTGCACAGAAAGGAGTTGTTGAAATATGTTATCTCCTGCAAGTTAGATTTCTGCAAATTTTGTACGATGGGAAAGCAATATAAGGTCGGTTTCAAGCAAGCAAGCCGTGCATAAGACCGAAGGACCTTTCGATTACATTCACTAAGACGTATGTGGACCATCACCGGTTGCATCAAAGTGAGGTGTCATGTATTATGTCACCTTCATTGACGATTTCTCATGGAAGGTATGGGTTTACTTTCTCAAACACAAATCGGATGTGTTTGCCAGTTTTAAGGAGTGGAAAACGGCCGTGGAGAAGCAAAAGGGGCGACCAATGAAGTATTTATGTACAGATAATGGAAGTGAATACACCTCGAAGAAATTTCAGGATCATTATAAAGAACATGGCATATAGCGACAATGGACCGTTCTAGGACATTCAGAGCAGAATAGGGTAGCGGAGCACATGAATAGGACACTACTAGATAGAACCAGAAGTATGCGGTTGCAATCTGGTCTTTCGGAGGACCTCTGGGCAGAGGCGATAAGTCATGTGTGCTATTTGGTCAACAGATCTCCATCAACGACCATAAATCTTCAGATCCCATAAGATGCATGAATAGGAGAGCCAGTCAGTTACGATTTCTTACGGGTGTTTACTCGCTCGTGAATCAGAAGGATAGGACCAAGCTGGAATCGAAGTCAAAAAAGTGTGTTTTCTTGGCATTCAAACTTGGTGTTAAAGGCTACAAGTTATGGGATCTAGAAAACAAAAGGGTGTTGACCGACCAGCCGAGATGTAATTTTCGATGAGAATTCCATGTTGAAAGACGTGGCTGGAGATAATGAGACAGGTGGAGCATCTAGGGACACAATGATTCGGTGGAAGTGGAGTTATCTAGCGCTCATAAGGATACGGACACCGAAGCACAATTTCAGCCTATTGATACGAAGGTTGACGGATAAATTACGGAAACAGAAGGTGCGGACCAACCCCAACAGGACCCACATGCAATGGCATTAAGGAGATCAACACGTACTCATAAGGCACCAGGTACGGTTTCGAAGACATGCTTGTATACACTTTAGTCATTGAAAGCGGAGATCCCGGCTCTTATCAGGAGGCTATTGGATAAGAGGATAAAGATTGATGGATTGTAGCGATGACAAAGAAAATGGAGTCAAGTCGAAGGAATAGTACATGGAAATTAACAGAGCTACCGAAAGGCAAAAGGGCTATTGGCTGCAAGTGGGTATTCAGGAAAAAGGAAAACGAGCAATACAAGGCAGTTTAGTTGCGAAGGGTTTTGCTCAAAAGGAAAGGGTTGACTACAACGAGATTTTCTTGCCGGTAGTCAAGTATACGTCTATTCGAGTGTTGGCGAAGATAGTTACTTAAGATTTAGAGTTGGAGCAAATGGACGTGAAAACGACATTTCTGCATGGGGAGTTGGAAGAGAAGATCTTCATGAAACAACATGAAGGATTTATAGAGCTCAGTGAGGAGGATCATATATATGAGCTCAAACAGTCTTTATATGGGTTGAAACAGTCCTTCAGGCAGTGGTACAAGCGTTTCGATTCTTTCATGAGGAAAACCAACTACTCGAGATGTGAGTATGACAGCTGTGTGTATTCGAAGCGGATTAGGAATGGGTCGTCGATATATCTACTCCTATTTGTCGATGACATGTTGATCGTGACTAAGAGTATGGCGAAAATAATAATGCTCAAAGCTTCATTGAGCGTAGAATTTGACATGAAAGACCTAGGTGAAGCAAAGAAAATTCTTGGAATGGAAATTATTCTAGACATGAAGGCTTGAAAGCTGTGGCTAGCTCAAGTCAGATATATTGAGAAGGTGTTAAAGAGATTCAACATGAATGATCCAAAACAGGTGAGCACCCTTATCACCGGTCATTTCAAGTTATTTTTCAAGGAGTGTCCAAAATCAGTGAAGAAGGAAAAGATGTATCGCATACCATATGCAAGTGCGGTGGGTTCGCTGATGTACACGCTATGGTATGCTCACGTCCAAACATATTGTATGTGGTATGTCTGGTTAGCTCATGTCGAATCTAAGAGAGCTTCATTGGGAAGCGATAAAGTGGATACTTCAGTATCCAACGGGAACTAAAGACCTTGATTTATTTTTTCACAAGTCAGAAAATAAATCGAGCCAGCCGCAAGGATACGTAGATGCGAATTATGCTGGGGACTTGGACAAGAGAAGATCTATTACAGGTTATGTATATACGGTTGCAGAATTTCCTATCAGTTGAAAGCCGACATTTCAGGATATCGTGGCGCTCTCAACGACAGAGGCAGAATATATAGCGGCAGTGGAAGTATCTAAGAAGTCCTTATGGTTTAAAGGATCTAGTTGGCTAGTTCGGATTCGATAAGGGGTTAGTTTCTTTGTTTTGCGACAGTCAAAGTGCCATTCACTTAGCGAAAAATCAAGTATACCACAGTCGAACTAAGCATATTAACGTGCGATATCATAAAATAAGGGAGTGGGAAGACGAAGCGACGGCTCCATAAACGATCAAGACAATCGAAGAAGAACTTGTAGAGGGGAAGATTTCGTTGGAGATCGTAAAGAGAGAGTTGTGTAATTCTCTGTAGGGTTTTATTCTTTCTTTTAAGTTCTGATAAATGTTTTTTCCGTTTCCCCCAATCTCTTGTGTTATTTAATTATTGCGGTTTGCGTCAAGTTTTGTTATTCATCTATAAAGCGATTTAGGTTTATAGATCCATAAGGTTTTTCACTGCGTTGTCGATTGATCTTGTGGCAACAACAATTCTATTATTGGAAATCATTAATTTTATGCTCAGTAAATAGATAAAAAGTATTAAAACCATATATGAAATTTATGTATCTATATTTTAGATAATGGAGATCAAAATGAACGGTTTTAAACGTCCAACAAGAATGATGTAGGATTTAAATTTTTTTACCGCCATAGGAGGGATTCCCTCATAAGCCATTATCTTATATTATTCTCTTTATACAGGGCTGTCAAAATAACTCCCGATTCGATTACCCGACCCGAACTCAATGATTTTTTAACCCATCCAAACCCGTAAAATTATTAAACGGGTCAATCCTACCCAACCTGATTATTGAATGGCTCGGCTTAGGGTTTTCATTGCTTCAACCTAAAAAACCTGTTTGATCTGATTAGGAATAACACATTAAAATAATAAAATTATAATTATCACTTAAATTGAAATGAGAATAATAAAATTATTCAGATCACAACATTTTATTACTTTTAAGATTAGTTGTATCTATGTTTTTAATATTACTTATAATTTGTAATTTTATATACGATTTTTTAGGCTAAAACTGGGGTTGTGTAAATAAATACACAAAAAAGTTAATAAAAAGAAACGGGTATAACTCAACCTACACTCCATCCAACCAGGCTATTAATCTGGTTAGGTCGGGTTGATCTGATCCACTCTGGGCCAGGTTCCGATCTTTGATCTTTCGACCCGATTTAATAATCGGGCTGGGTTGACCCGACCCGGTTATAGGCAGCTTAAACTTGACGTGAACCCAACCTGATCTGATTGACATCTCTATCTACATATATTATACTTGTGTATAAACAACGAACAAATATAAACCCTGTTATATTTATGTTTTTATTGTAATTATGCATTTTTTCATTATTAAGGAATATATAAACAATAGAATCAAGTAATATAAAATCTAACACGATCATTCATTTCTGCAACTAATTCAAAGTGATTTCTTTTGGTGTGAATAGGCAGACGTGAAATTGGACTAATATAGGTCCAAATTCGTATTTTACAATCCAAATCGTTCTCTTAGAAAGGGTCTGTGATATCAAGACTAAGTCCAAGACCAAATTAAATTACATAATTTGGGTCTTATTAAGATCAAGTAAGAGACATTTTCAATGCTTAGTTTTAATCTCGAGAAGCAAAAAATAAGCAATTTGAGTAAGTGATGAGCCGGGTTAGATCATGTGGTTTTAATGTGTCTTTATTCGTATTTAGAGGGCTATTAGAAAACAAAGTTATTACATATCATGTTAAAATAGAAATATGTAAGCCACATGGAAATCCTATGTTGAAAACTTTCGTGTTAAAAAATAGTTTAAGCATTGGAATTAAAAGAGAATGAAGCCTAAAACAATATATAATGTCATTTGATAGTAAAATAGAACATGTCAGGCAAAGAACCCATAAAAACCTGAAATATTCATAATTTCAATTGTTGTTCTTTTGGGGAGGGTAAAGGGTTAATTAATAATGATTAGTAAACTAAGCATTGAATTTTAATTTTTGTGAAATCCCCGGTCATGAAAATAAGCAATAAAGCATAGGTTGTTTGGTTTGCTGCAATAGAGAATATAATATATGTTGCATGTAAATAATCTTAAAATCATTTTTTATTTGTTAGTCTCAAATCTTCTCAAATCTTCTTTTAGGATTCAGACGTCCAGACCATGTGTGTGTTTGAATGCACAAAAAACTAAAAATGCTTTTGATGATAAAGGACAAATGGTAAATTGCATATCACCGGAAAGATTTGCATAGAAGAAAATTAATGAAGTTGATATTTACTGATAACTTGCTATATATTCATTGAATTCATTGAATTTACATACGAAAAATAAACTAATGCATTAATTGTAAATAGATAAAATGAGTTGGCAATTGAGGTCAAAATTACGATTTTGGAAACAATCCAAAATGTTGTGATAAGATTCATGCATGAAAAACACTATTACCTTCCATTGAAAAGAAACTTGGACTTTGTATACAGATAGATTCTTGTAACGGAAGAGTTCAAAAGTTCAGGACTAGCCATTGCCATGCTTGGATAATTATCTCTTACAGAAATTGTGAATTGTCATCATTTTAATTTTATTTTTAATATCTTTTTTACACTTTGACAACACTCTAAACAATGTTTGTAATAGCTCCTAAATTGCTCAATTTCAAAGCATGGATATAAAATAGGTTGACGTAAACCCTTTCTTAACCGTTTGAAGTTATTAATAATAATTAGAAGTAAAATATATAAATTCGTTAGAAATATTGGTAAAATAGTTTATTATATAAAGTGTAAAGTATTTCCATTTAACTCTTTCTCATGGAAAAATGCCATAATTGTTGGTGAAATTTGTTTTCATATGGCATTATCTTTATCTAGAAATTAACTTTGTCAAATCTCAAGTATTGTTATTGTCACTATAGCGAATCTAGTTTTATCTTTTGGTATCAAATGTATAACGGCTAGCTAGTTGTTAGAGTGTTCATCCGATAGCCTTCTTTAATAGTAAGCACTTTGTCAGAAAACACCACGCACTCGGTTAATCCAGCCGTATTTCTAAATATCAAATCTACAGCGACTCGTCAGATCGCCAGTCGGATCACTTTTTAGAATTATCCACTTCGTAAAACCATATAAATACAAGTGTATAATTCTTAACATCATTCATAAACATTCAATATAGATAATAATAATTTCATATGATTCTATTTATTCTTACTTTTACTTAACTTAGAAATTTAATTCACATCCAAATGCATCATCGTATGCAATTATGTAATTATCCTATAACTTGTTTAAAATGCGTATGTGTATGCATATACTAATCATTTGAAAAAGAAGTTAATAATCTTACAATATTTATAAACGAATTTGTAATAAGACTCTGCGATCATGCATCAAATTTAACTAAACGACATAAATTTTTTTGGTAGATAATAGTATGAAAATATAAAAATTGTCACTCTTCAGCCATTACCATATTACAGTAGAAAGTCATATTAGAAATGCAATCTTATATTATGTTATGCTCCACAAAAAAATTTCTGGATAGTGTGAGTGAAAATGTAAAGTTAGTGTTAAAGCCTAATGATTATAAGAGTGGTATTTGTTAAATTTGATTTAAATTAAGGATTGGTTGGGATTTAAATCTAATCTCTTGAGTTTAGATTTAAATCTAATCTCAAGATTATATTCATATTTATTTCTAGTTTAAATATGGATTTATCTCATAGCATTTATATACTCGATATATATGAGACTTTCTTTAGGTTCTTTCAAGAATGTATAATTCTTTAATAACCTAGGGTTTGATTAGAGTGGGAGAAAGTGGCCAAGCGTGGTCGTGGGGTAGAGCAAGGTTTTGTAAGAGAGGACATTTCTTTGTAAAGGCCGGTGAGAAGCCGGTGTAATCTAATTCTTTATCATAGTGGAAGTTTTCGTCGCGGTTTGCAGGATTAGGTGCTAGTTGCGCCGAACCTCGGTAAATTTTGTGTATTGTTGTTGGTGTATTCTTTTTGTGTGATTTGGTATCCGTCGGATAGTTCTTTTTTAATCTACCCCAAAACAAAGGTCTTGGATTTCCGCTGTACATAGATACATTATCCGTAGAATAGTGTTTGCATGTAAAGTTTTTGGTAGAGAAGTTGTAAATCTTCTCACAAGAGTGGACAAATTAATTAGCTTTTTCATTAATTGTTATTGTTCCTATAAATACTACTATAAGTTGACCTAAATTTCTCATTCTTACCATATCTTCTCTAAATTTATATTCCTTTTTTGGGGAGCAGCTCTATTGGTGATTTCAGGTTGTTTCTCTTCCTTAATTTTATCATTTGCTTTTATGTTCTTAATCTGCATTTTGTTTGTATTGCTCTCTTGTTTTGTTTATCTCTAATTTCCTGATTCATCGTGTATGTTTATCTTTCCTTTTGAAAAATTATGAGTTTCATATGTCTCTATGTGTTCTGTGAGAATATGGTTCCTATAATTACAGGCAGCCAAATTTTTTTTTGGGGTGGGTGGAGGGGGGGAACCAAAAGTTGTGTGTTTAAAATTGGTCTTAGGATCGATTTTATATTTTCAACACTAAATAGAGTCAATTATTCATTTGGAGCCAATGTTTTGTTCCTTTCTAAAGGTTCTTTTTATTACGAGGTTCGCTGTTTTCTTTAATTTTAACTCAGTCTATAAATTTAAAAATATAGGCTCACGTCTCGAAGTCCTTTTTTAACAATATGATTTTTAAGATATATGGCAGCCTGATTATAGATAATTATAATTAGTGATCATTTGAAAATTGGTTTAATTTATGACTGTATACAAAATTTAATAGCGGAGTTCAAAATTCCTTGTTGTCATGTTATTGTATACGGCTATTATAAGATCTAAAAAATATTAAAATCAGCATTCTAGATAGCTCCTTTTAAAATATATGCCCCCCCCCCCCCCCCCACTTTTATACTTCGTTTGTTCCTTTTATTAATTAATTTAGGGACACATTGTCCTATATCTTTCTCTGTGAATAGAAGAAAGAAAAGAACAGAAATAGGACCTATGACGCCAAGCCTGCACACATACGAATAGGATAGGTGAGAACCTGTAAATGGATAGAAGGGGAATTTAATATTTATTTGTGGTTATGATGTATGTAATAATATTTGACTTCTCTCAGAAAACTATAACAATAAAAAAATCAAGGAAAGCAATTCCTTAAGTTGCAGTTTATATAGACGGTCCTAATTTTGTTTGTGACAAACCATTGAGATTTGTGTTTGATAGTTGTTCTATTTTTAATTACTTAGAGCTGTTATCAACTTCCAATATTTGTTACCAACTTAGATTTTTATGCTGCACATAACTATATAATTTTTTTTCCATTTTGTTTATTTTTACAATAGAGGAGAAGAGTAATGCAACTGCTCGAAAAAATTGCTTTCCCAAAAAAAAAATTTTGAAAAATTGCTAGAAGCTACTTAGACGACCAAACAGAAAATATACTTTATCTTGATTGACCAAACGGAAAATATGAGCTACTTAGACGACCATACGGAAAAGTTTTCTAAACTTTTGTAGCACTATCACATCCTTTTCCCCTTTTGTCTTACGTAAATTTCTCCTTTTTAAATTGGTATGTTCAAAACTTGCGTGAATTATTTATCTAAATTGACCTTTTGTATTCTTCAAAAGATATAAAATTGACTTTTTTTAGTACAAAATGATACTTCGTGCTTCATTTTGGTTTTGGTTCATTATTAGTATGCATGCGTGAGGAGTATTTGGTTCCACGTCCATGCACATATCCATATACTTATGAATAAGCCCGCTTTTAACCCTCACATTCCATTACAATGATCTTAATGTCACATATTTAATTTTTGGAAAAGATTTATAAAAAAAAATCTTACGTTGTCATCTTACCTTCTTTTTTTTGCATTTTCATTTCATTTTTTTCATTATATGCAATTGCTTAACAAATTATTTTTCTTTAAAGAAAACACCTTTAATGTCATAAACTACTTTAACTACTGATATGGCTCTATCTTGATCGAAGTCGTTAGAGGGAATTAATAATTTTATAATTATTATCATTTATTTTAATTTTAATTTTCTGATTCTATAGCACAGTTACCTATAAATATTTTATTCCCTTTGTCCCATGTGAATTTTTCCCTGATTGTGTACATATATTGGTTGCATTTGTTAGCAGCGCTAATCGAAATTGTCTTTTTAGTATCATCCAGTCGAAATAAATTAAAATTGACTTATTACTTGACAATAATTATACCTGCTTTTTTTGGTCTATTAATTTGCATGTATGAAGCATCTGCACTTCCACGTCCACGTGAATACATCCATCCACATACAGATATTTTGGGCAAAATTGGTTGAATATATTACTCACATTTCATTTCAACGTCCTAATGTAGCGTCACATTCATAATTTTTTGTGGAACAAGCATTCAATTAATGATCCGATATTGTCTAAGTTTTCCTTTTTTGATGAATGTATATTCTAATTCGACGTATAATTACTTTTCCTTTAGCAGCATCAACTTGATGGAATTACCCCAGCAACCCCTTGTCATAACCGATAACAAAGAAGAAGACAAACTCCTCACCATCGAGCAGCTCTTCAGCCGCACAAGGCGATACCTAAAAATACTGGAGCAGAGAATTGAGGAACAACCAAACGCTTATCAAACAATCAACCCAGAACAAATCCAAGATATCAAATCCAGAAACAAAATGCTCCAAACCCTCAGAAGAATTATTAATCAATCTCATAACTTAGTGTCTGATGGCAGCATTCGAGGTTTCATTTATGGCATTGTAGGCGACTCCAAAACATGGAGTGCTTCATCCGATAATCTTCGTCAATGGTGGAAAGACGATGTTGATTTTGAACATAATGCACCTCGAGCGATTACGCCTCCGGATCATGAGATTTTAGGGTTGCAGGGACTGCATGAGCTGCAGGATTCGACACTGTCATCGATTATTTCTGTGTTGATGAAGAGATGTAGGCCTGCACAGCGAGAACGCCGTTTTGATGAAGGAGTGCCAGTCGAGTGGTGGCCAAAGGGAACAGAGGAGTGGTGGCCATTGCTCAACATTCCTGAGGATTTAGGCAAGGAAGGTAATGAAGTATGGACATTATAAGGAACTCATAAGTCCATTCTGAATTTTAAGTTAGAGAGGGCATCTCTTTATGATAACAGCACACCTTCTACATATCACTGCACTCCTACATTCGTATGGCTTGGTTCCCTCACATAGAAAGTTTCAATTACTTGTCATTCTGCCACTAAGTCAAAGCGTAGACTTATCAATGTAGCAAAACCCAAAATAATCAATTAGGATCCTCTCTAATGCTTTCATCAAGTGTCCAAGAATATGAAATCCAACATTGAAATATATTTTATGTTTATGGGCCTACCTGTTGCCATGGATAATTGTCTGTGGAGATTTCCAATGGACAATACGGTACTGAATTGGAGAAAACACAATAATTTATATGGTACAACATGGATTGAGGTTTCGGCCAAAACTTTTAACTCAAAAGTTTTGGATCGGTTGTGGTACTGATCCGAAACTTGGGCTAAAAATTGATTTTGGTCAGATTTGGGAAGTTTCAGCCAGTTTTCAGACATTTCAGTCAAGTTCGAGAAAATTTGGCAAGATTTTGAAAGTTTGGGCCAGTTGTAGAAAGTTTAGCCAAATATTGGGTGGGGGGGGGGGGATGGATCAAAACTTGGGTGTTTGGAATTTGGGTTTGTATCTTTGGTTAACCAGTCAAGTTTGGACATAGGGTGTTGGGTATATCTTAACATACATGCACATCATATATATGGAATATTAGATACAAGTTAAGTACACACACTATACATGTGTGTGTATAATATTCTACTTTGAAACTCAAACAGAAACCAACAAACTAATTGGAATATATTCATGTCGAAGAAATTTTGAAGGACCGAATAAGAAACCGAGTTCTTGAACCGTGGTTACATCATTTTATTTTACATGATATAAATTGAATTGTTGCAAACTATATAGGATTATGCATGGTGGTGGTCAATCCTTGAGAATAAATATGATTCATATTATTAGTTAATTAGCAGACGCTAATCTTATCTTTAAACCGATCTATCTCTAGGTCCTCCCCCTTACAGAAAGCCTCATGATCTTAGAAAGCCATGGAAGGTGGCAGTGCTTATTGCAGTGATAAAAAATTTAGAACCGAAATTCCAAATGATGCGTCGATGGGTCGCTAATTCCCAAATTTTACAGTGTAAGATGAACCCTAGAGAGAATAACATATGGTTGGCTGTTATCAGAGGAGAAGAGCAGGAGCTGAATCGAAAATTACTCCAATCGTTAGAGCTTTCCAATTATTTAAAGGTTCCAAACTTGCTAAAGGGTGAGAGCAGTGGAGTAAATAAAATGAAGACTGTTGCTGGTGATGAACCTGGAGTGATTCCGAGCAGTAGCAGTACCAGTTCATCATATCAAGGTAAATTCTAACGGAACTTTTTGTTTCTCTGGGTTATTCTTAGTCTACTATTAACTTAATGGACGGATTGATTCGATTAATTGATTTGGCATCTAAATCTTACTCTTACCATACTTAGACGAAGAGAATTTGTAGGAGTTAGGATCCTCTCAAGCGAATTTCTCTATTGAAGAGTCCAGTGATAGCATATAACCCTCATCTCTCTATTTGAAAGAGCAAATATTTAACTTTGCTTAAAAAATATATATTTTGTTTCTTCATTATTTAATTATTTGACCTTTCTTTAATGCACATGGTAGTGTCGAAAATTTAGCATAATAGGAATATAAAGATATAATTAATTGAGGCCTAAATTATGTAAGCGTTGGTTTAGCAGGCTCAATGTTGGATAAGACTACTGCTGAAAGTGATAGCATTGGAGTGAATATTGATGAACCTGAAATGATTCCAACCAACAAGAGTGATTCAGCATTCTCTCAGGATGATCTTCAGTTGATTTTATTTTCTTCTATGAGACTATTGTCGCTAAATTCTATAAGCATTTGTGAAAACAGGCTCATTGTTGTATACACCTACTAACGGAGAGAATATAATGAAGGGAATTGCTATTGATGAAGCTGAAATGATTCCAACATGCAGGAGTAATTTAACATTTTCTCAAGATGACCTATACTAATATCATCCCCCCCCCCCCCCCCACCAACTCCTGTAACACGTTTGTTTAAACAGGCGCATTGTTTGATATGACCTCTTCTTCTGCAGGTGATAGCAACAGATCGAATATAGAGAGAATTGATATTGATACAGACGCAACGATTCTAGCTAGGAAGAGTAAAACCAACATTCTTTTTTCATTTTTTATAATCTCTAATAGTTTTTCCATTTGAGACTATTATTAATATATTCAAACATTTGTTAAACAGGCTCATTATTGGATATGACTACTTCTACTGAAGGCAATAACAACGGATTGAATAAGATGAAGAGAATTGCTATTGATGAACCTGAAATGATTTCAGCAAGCAAGGGTAATTCAACATTTCTCACAAAGGTGATTTTTTCCCTCTTCGAGGCTCTTATAATGCTAACTTCTATAGGCATTTGTTAAACAGACCCACTGTTGGATATGACCACTACTGAAGGTGATAGTGAGAGCAACGAAGCAAATAGAGCGGAAAAATTTGCTATTGATGAACTTGAAATGCTTCCTACCTGCAAGAGTAATTCAACATTTTCTGAAGGTGATCTTTGATTGATTTTTCTTCTTCCAAATTGAGACCATTGCACTACTTTTTTTCTTCCAAAAGTATTCCCAATTGATTCCATCAACATTCGACAGGTGTCATCTCTTTTTATTGAGCAGACAAACAGAGCAGAAAACTTTTTTATACAAAAAATCTTTGAAACATATTATCTGCATTTACATTTATCTGCCCTTGCAAATGCCTGTTGATTATCTACTTAATCATCATTATTCCAAAGTTTATGTCTCTCTCTCTCTCTCTCTCTCTCTCTCACGCGCGCGCGCGCGCACACACACACACACAGAGAGAGAGAGAGAGAGAGAGATCATTACCAGGTGTTTCTTATTATATGAACAATCATTAAACAGGTATAAATATAGATATGGGTTCTGCTTCTGAGGTTGTAAATAGCAGGCATCATAAACCAAAGGACATTGCTGTTGTTGAAGAAGAAATATTATTGCCAAATCTTGGTAATTAATATCCAGGGGAGATTAATTTTCTCGCAAGGATATGTAATCATCAATTTCAAATACTCTTTAGTTATCTTTTTTAATAATAAATAAATAAATTAACACCTGAATTGTCTTTTTTATGAGTTCAAATTTTTAAGTTGTATCAAAAAATAATATTAGATATCCAAAATTACATTAAATTTAGGAGAACAGATATGTATACATAATTGAGGTCTTAATTTTTTGTATACATTCGCAAAACAGGCTCATTATTGGAGATGACTGCTGCTTCTGAAGGTGACAGTAAAGGATTGAATAAATTGAAGAGACTTGCTGCTTCTGAAGATGAGAGCAATGAACTGCATAAAATGAAGAAAATAGCTATTGATGAGCGTAAAATGATTCCAAGCGACAAGAGTACTGCAATATTCTCACAAGGTAACATTATACCCTCTTTTTTTTTTAAAATCCGAGTAAATCTTGGCTTTTAGAATCCGAACTATCCTTGAAAAGGATATGCAGACTTGTCAAACTAATGGATTACAGTTTTTTCCCTCCTAAATACAATAGCTCTTCAAACTGTATTATTTGCATTAAAATCTACACTTTCCCTTTCAAAATATGTAATTGTTTCAAATTCTTAAATTGTACTTTTAATTCTATTATTTATGTGTTAAAAATATAGATTATTTGATGTGCGTTGTTAAACAGGCACAATTGTGGAGATGAGTTCTGCTTCTGAGGACGAGAGCCGTAAGCTGCAGAATCTAAAGATTACCGAAAAAGAAATATTGTTACCAAATTCGCGTAACAATTTCTGGGAGAGCTCGATTTTCACTCAAGGTAATATTGAGTTTCAAACGAACATTAACAGTCCAGCGAATCCCGCAAATTTTGGTATGAACATGAGCATGAGCAAGAGCAAGGATTCAAGTTCTGTTCAACCAGGAATCAACGAGTATCTCGATGCTGAGCACGGTTACAAGTCGATATTGGAACATATGGAGTTGGGAGACGACATGAATTTTGACTTCACCCCATTTTGCTTGGATCCCAACATTGGTCCTGATGGTTTCTGAAGGAGGAGAAAGATCTTTATCAATGATAAGAGGAGAAAAAAAATTGCTTTGATTTCAAGGTAACATGGAGCAAAAACTGTTATGTTTTCTTTCTGTTAGTGCTTGTGTTGTGCTAGTTGAACTGTTTGTGTTAGCTTTGCTTTTAAAACTTATAAAGCTATAGAAATAGTGATGTGTTTGCTAATTGAACGTGCTTGGTTTTTTTCTCTCTTTTCTTTTTCCCCATTCTTAGAGCTGGTAATACATGGACATGCACTTAGTCGACATATCTCCTTACCCAAAGTGTTTCAAGATTTCACATGGTCTCACACCCAAATTGACCCAATTTATGACTTTACGCAAACTATTTCCGGGATAATTGCTGGACCAAGTCTAGTAGTGGGCTTGGTCTCCATTCTAAGGCCTAGTACCTTTTGGGTTACGTTTAAAACCACATCTAGTTCAAATAAGACAAATTTTCTTTCTTTATTTATCGTTCGCTTGCCGTATATGCATTACCTCATCTGGTCAATTTTTAGAAGGGAGAATAAATTCAATTCAAAAATGCATGTTATGATTGTGGCAATCGATTTTCTCCTTAATTATCTTCATGAAATCATAATCCATCTTTCTAGATATTTTTATGCATTGATAGTTATATGTATCCGATTATAAAAAAGACAGAAACACAGCTGTTGGGTCCAAAATGATGGTTGAAGGGAAAAATTATTCCATGTGCCAACCGTATACACCCGGACAAGAGAGAAAAGAAATAGAAGTGTGGGGCCTCATATGTCGTCCAAGGTTGTCCGAAACTCCCTTCTCTCTCTCATCCCTGCCCGGGTGTATTACACCCGACACACCGAATAATTTCTCGCTTGAAGGGTGTTCATATATTTTCACCTATATCATATTTATTCGGGGACATTGCACCTGACAGTTCTCACCTCGTCTCTTAATGAGTATTTTCAACTATATCATATTTGTTCGGGGACATTGCACCTGACAGTTCTCACCTCGCCTTGGAGTATTCAATATCGGTGAGATACAATTGCATAACTTCTTGAAACTCTGAGAAAATCAATACAAGGATGGTTTTGAAACGACTATTTCATTCATGCACGCATGGCCACGCCTACAAACACAAGGTAGATTTATAAAGAGAGACATATTCATGCTTGCATGAATGCACATCACCTATCTTCATAGCCAATTCCCTTGGACCTAACCTCATGTCACTCAACAAGTAAAAACCCTAAAAATGATGGTCATGATCCAAGGAGCCAAAAAAGTTGCTGAGCACTTTCTCTTCCTAAAAGGTCAAATGCATTCAATTCCAAAGGGAAAAAGGGTGGGGATTTTGAGTGTTATCTTGCTCACAAGAAAACATCTTCAAAGGTCACAGGACCCATCAATTGCTCCCCACACACAATGATTTTGATTTTGCACTTCCTCTCCCACTCTTTCTTCACTAAATAAGGCATGTATCCCCCAAATCAAGTATATCAATATGCATATATATGTACAAAAAATCATCACACTTGTATAGTTGTATATATACATCACCCTATTTAGTCCAATGGCTCAAGTAAAATGTCCTGTTGTGAGTGCATTCTATAGCCTGATATTTAGAGCCTCTAGCAAAGGGTTTGGAGTTTAAATCGCGCTCTGCGATAGGTTACAGTCTATTCTTCATAGGAAAAAATGGTATTGTTAATGTTGGTTCAGTGGCATTGCCAAGCAATAATCTTTCCTCGAGCAAAAGATCAGCAATCACGCAAAGTTTCCAATCAGCATGGTAAATATGATGTTTTGGCTTTCTATGATTGCATGTTGCGATGCAACACATGTAAAACTTGTGATTTTTGTTGGGAATTATTTACAGCTATCCTGGAGTTCTTTTGCTTGGTCGTTAAGTTGTATAGTAGTCACTACTACAAATAGGGTTTGCCCCTACGGATAAAGCCGTAGGAGCAAACCACTGCCCCTACGGATATATTCGTAGGGGCACAAAAAGTGACCGTTGGCGCAAACGCCGCAGGTACAAGTTTTTGTTTTAAACATGCCCCTACAGTTGAATAATTGCATATACGGCTTAATGAGTAGGTCCATATGTCCTTATGGTGGAATAATTGCACATACGACAAAATATTTATTTAATTTACCAGTTTATAAAATAAAATAGTTGCCCCTACGTATTACTCCGTAGGGGCAAATAGATGCCCCTACGGCGTAATACATAGGGCCAGATTTATATCTCCGTAGATCCATCCTTATGCCCCTACGAATTAATCCGTAGGGGCAAGTCTAACGCCTGTTACTGAGTCCATAGAGACAAAATATCAGATATCCTGATATTTTGTCCCTACGGATGAATATGTTGGGGTAAAGTTTGTCCCTACGGATTAATCTGTAGGTGTAACTATTGGCCCTACGGATTAATCCGTAGGGACAAATTATCAGTTTTTTTATTAAAAAAATGACTGTTTTTTTCTCGCATGTGCACAATAATATATATATCATATAAACAATAAACAGAATATGTTATCAATCTAAATCTCACGCATCTCATGCATAAAATATATAAAAAATCAACAAACAGAATACGATATCAATCTAAATCATCGTGAACACGTAAACACCACCGATATCGTCAAAAATATATACAATATGTATCATATAAGTATATACATGCTTAAAATATAAAAATAAAAAAGCTACCCTGGTTCGGTCCAGCTCCACCTCTGATAATCGCCGTAATCTGGTGCATCTGCTCCTCGGATAAACCCTGAGTCAACAACTCGACCAATGCGGACTGTGCGGGAGTCTGAGCGGGCTGTGGAGCTGTAGGAGTGGTCTGCGCAACCGCAGCCGAGATAGTGGCTTGCAGAGCCGCAGCCGAAGGAGATGCATGTGGAGCCTCAACCGAAGTACCCTGTCGCGTCCGTTCAGTTTTGTGTGTAATAAACGAGTAAGAACTGTGTATTAGTCGAATTCGTATCATTATCAGGTTATTGCGAAACCCCAATCTATGAATACTTAGGGACTTAGGCCTCGTTTGGATATCTAGTTTGGAAAACTGTAGTTTATTTTAATTAGACAGTTTTTATGTATGTATGATTAATCAAAACTAAGTCTACAACCAAATAAGCTCAGGCTACGTATTAATATTGGATATGTTGCTATCTATAATATGATATAATATTTTACTATTAAGTAGTATACATAACATCATCTCCTTCAACTCCTGGACGGTGGCCTTCAAGGTGGCAACATCTTGCTCTAGACGTCGCTCACGAGAGATAGAGGAAGCAACCGCCGGAGTGGAGTCCAACCTCATATGGGCCCTGTTAGGACCCAATCCCTGGTCTCTCTCCCAATCTCCGTGGTGCCCTCCATGTGCAGCGTCTAGGACTGGGGTCAGCAGTATCGGATCGTTCTGTCTAGTAAAATCGATCCCCGATGCCTCCGCTTGCTCAACCACCCACTCCTACACCCACATTAACCAGTAAAATATAAGTATATCATTTAAATTTGAATTTTTCAAAACAAAAATTTCAAATAGGGGTTGAATAAATATTAACACTTATGCAATACTCCTGGATAGCGGTGTCGGGATATCGAAGCTCGCCCGTGGCGGGATCTGTCGAGGTGCCGTGGACGGCAAGATATGCGGTGAGCACGCTCGGTGTACCACCCTGCGCCAGGGTCTGAGATCTCTGCAATTCGCAAAAAATTACATATATTATAAAATAACTCTTAATATTACATTATATCACAGTAGATCTATTGTAATTTACCGATGCCTCCATGGCACAAGTAATATTCCTCGAGCCACCTGTATAAGTGGAGCGACCCTTCTTCGCCGACTTCTTATTCTCTTTATTTTGATCCGCCTGTTTCTGTACAACGCATTCAGATTTAGTTTTCTAATTAAGCAACACAAAAAAATAAATTATATACTAAACAATGAATTATATTTAAAATACAAACCCGTTTGCGCTGAGAGTCGAAATATTGGCACAAGAGAGGCCATGTATCTACGTTGACTCTCGCAAAGGCTGGAGTATGTAGCAGAGCCGCTCTCTCTGCCTTGGGGGTCGCCATTCACAGGGAATAGCAGTTGATCTTCAGCTCGTTCCTATTGTATCAGACCTTTGATTGCATGTTCTTCATCAGGCCATGGTACAGAGCGTGAAGACTGTAAGTCCATGTCACGCACTCCACGTGTTCGCGGGGAGGCGGAATATATGAAAAACAATTATCAAAGCTTCGTAACACGGACTTGAGTACACGGATCGTGTCTAAACCATTATTAGCAAACCACGAGAGGTTTAACTCCTCTGATTCGAAGTTATACCTCACGTTACATGTCCTTCGGGTCTTCATCGCTGTCCTCCACACCTCGTCGGCTCTATGGAACATGGGTACCTCAACGGCCTCCTCAACTCAAAGACGATCCACCCGAGAGTCTATAGTCCGAGCTTCTATCTCGAATCTGAGATAACTATGGCTTCTAGTTTGCTAATTTAGAAGTCTTAGAGGGTGTAGAGTATTTAGATGGATTACTTAGTCACTTAAACCCTTGAATTCTCAACTCATGAGAGCTTTTGGGGTTTGAGGAAAAAGATGAAGACTTGAGGAGAGAGAAGTGTTTTGTGATAATAAATGAACTATTCTCATTTGTGAATATCATGAAGCATAATAATATCATCAAAATAAATATCTAGCTAATATTCATCATACTTCATTTAATTCACTAGATGAATCATCTAATGAGTCATGGATCATTTAATGAAACTTACACCTCATCCTCCACCTCATTTAGTTTAAATCACAAAAGAAATAAACACAAATGAGTCACCTCCTTCTAGAAGCTTCCCAACAAATTACGAGACTGCCCCTCCCATCCGTATTTCCGAAAAACATGGATAATCTTTGACTGAATAAATCCATCTGTATAATACTAGAATCTGGCTTAAACCAAAACCCGCTAGTATTATCTGCCCGATCATAGTACATGCACAAGTGTACGTAAGTGATCGTGGCCCTGCCGTAAAAACCATACGGCCTCTACACCTTTTTCCCGGTGCAGGGAAACTCTCTGTGTGGGACTCTAAAGACTCGACACTACGCTGGCAGTGGGTTTAACCACAGGCCGCAAGCGGTAATAGCTGTACGTAACGGTCCCCAGGTAGATGTCGATAAGAAGGACGATGAGGAAACCCATCCGAACTCCTACTGAGCCTGTATGTGACAATCTCCGTACAGTTCGGTCTGTTCGTCTAGAACTATCGCATATCGGGCCTAGGGGGGCGGTAAACGTCAGACCCCTAATAGCGGTATAAGTCGTGCCGGAGTGAAGCCCATTACACCTTGAGAAACTACTGGAACCTACCAGTAAATCTCGCTTGCCCTGGCCAGGGACTTTGCGTAATGGCTCTCCATACACAGCGCGTTATCAACCCCCAATCCCGGGAGAGACGAATCCTGTCTAACCGCCACTGCCTCCAAGTGCTTCGGGACTGCACCCAACTACTACCTGTTTGCACGACTCCTTTGAGCCGTGGTAGGGTAGTAATCTAAGTACAGTGGGAACACACTCGAGGCGAAGTAGCAGTGTCAAGTCGACGGACTAAGCTGTACTCATATCACCTGGGAACTGCTATCTGACGATGGGTATACAACCAACCTGCAGTTCCTGACGAGTCCTGTCCGGTGTATCCGTAACCTAACGAGCACCTGCATACTATCTCCAGTACGACGTACTGATGGCTGTGGGACAGACCATCTCCCTAAATGGGATGAGAAACGTATACACCAGTCTACTCCAGAGTATCGATGCTCCGTCTCGATGATCCTACGACCAGGGACCTGTATAGGATGTTGCTTATAAACTACCCAGCCCCCACTAGTGTGACTGCCATCACAACGCTGGTAATCAAGAAAAGATCCTAAGGGCTCTACTAATATGTATAAGCGATATGTTAAAAGAAACATATGCACATATTAAAGTAGAAACAAACCAAGTAGCATACTACCATTTTTAGCAAGACTGTCAATACAACTATGAATATCCCAAGCTTCCATTAAGTAATATACAAACTAGTATGATACAATAATGGCCTCTAGGGCATAAACACTAACAATCTCCTACTTGCAGTAGGGCCATGTACCGGCATATCGCAGACCTATCATCTCGAATAGACTCTCGAACTGCGTATGAGGAATGGCCTTTGTGAATGGATCAACAGTGTTATTCTCCGTATCTACTCTCTTCACCTCGATCTCCCGGCGATCTACGATCTCCCTGATCAGGTGATACCGCCTTAAGATGTGTCTGGACTTCTAATGGGACCTGGGTTCCTTCGCTAAAGCTATAGCGCCGTTGTTGTCGCAATACAGAGGTATTAGTTCAACACTGGTAGGAACCACCTGAAGTTCTGTGAGGAACTTCTTTATCCAGACAGCTTCTTTTGTGGCATCGCAAGCAGCTATGTACTCCGCTTCCATCGTCGAGTCAGCAACAATGTCCTGCTTGGAACTCTTCCAACAGACCGCCCCTCCATTGAGGGTAAAGACATAACCCGATATGGACTTGGAGTCATCCTTGTCACTCTGGAAGCTGGAGTCGGCAAAGGCCTCGATCTGAAGGTCTTTTTCGCCATACACCAAGAACATCTCCTTAGTCCTCCTAAGGTACTTGAGAATGTTCTTTACTACTATCCAGTGCTTCTCCCCTGGGTTTGCCTGATACCGGCTTACAACGCTCAATGCGTATGCTACATCTGGTCTGGTACATAATATCGCATACTTTATAGAGCCTATCGCAGAAGCGTAGGGTATAATCGACATGCGAGCCCTTTCCAAATCAGTCTCGGGAGACATCTTTTTGGAGAGGGTGATTCCGTGACAAGCCGGTAAGTTACCGCGCTTAGAATCTTCCATACTGAATCTTTTCAATATGGTGTCTATGTACCTGGACTACGAAAGTCCCAACATCCTCTTTGATCTATCACGATAGATCTGGATCCCCAGAATGTAGGTGGCATCACCCAGGTCCTTCATGGAGAACTTCTGTGACAAGAATCCTTTGACTGACTGTAGCATAGGAATATCATTTCCTATTAGGAGAATGTCATCCACGTACAAGACGAGGAATACTACAGCTCTCCTTACAATCTTACTGTATATGCATGGTTCATCTGGATTCTTGATAAAGTCGAATTCTTTGACAGTATCATCAAAACAGATGTTCCAACTCCGCGATGCCTTCTTTAGTCCATAAATGGACTTAAGCAACTTGCACACTTTACCGCTGCTCCCACTCTGAATGAATCCCTCTTGCTGATCCATATAGACGCATTCTTCTAAATTACCATTTAGAAAAGCCGTCTTTACGTCCATCTGCCAGATCTCATAATCGTGGAAGGCAGCAATGGCAAGAAGGACCCGAATGGATTTGAGCATAGCCACTGGAGAAAAGGTTTCGTCATAGTCCAAACCAGGTCTTTGACGAAAACCCTTTGCAACAAGTCCAGCCATATAGGTTTCAACCTGTCCATTTACACCAATCTTCTTTCTGAAGATCCATTTGCATCCTACGGGTTTTACCCTATCTGGAGCAATGTCCAAAGTCCATACTTTGTTAGTGTACATGGACTCCATTTCGGTCCGCATTGCATCCAGCCATCTTACTGAGTCACCGCTCTGAATGGCTTGCTGGAAGCTAGTAGGGTCATCATTGTCAATGATGCAATCTTCTCTATCCCCGTCTATGAAAAAAACCATAGTATCTCTCGGGCGGATGAGACTTCCTACTACTTCTGCGGAAAGGCGCTGGGATGTCCCTTTCTTCTGAACCTTCTTGTTTTACCAAACTTTCAGTAACAACTTGTGGTTCTGGAATTTCTTCCAGTTCTATTGCGCTCCCACTCTTCTGATTTTCTAAAAATTCAGCTTCCAAGAAGTGGACATGACGAGAAACAAAAACCTTCTGCTCCTCTGCGTAATAGAAATAATACCCCTTGGAGTTCTTTGGATATCCCACAAACTTACACTGTACTGAGCAAGCCTCGAGCTTGTCCGCATGCTGCTTTTTAACAAAAGCTGGATATCCCCATGTCTTCAGGTACTGAAGATAGGGTTTCTTCCCACTCCACATCTGATATGGTGTGGCAGGCACAGTCTTGGTTGGAACCTTGTTCAAAAGATATGCAACTGATTCTAGTGCATAACCCCAGAAAGATCGCGGTAACTCAGCCTTACTCATCATGGAACGAACCATATCCAATAGGGTTCGATTCCGCCTTTCCGATACACCATTGTGTTGTGGTGTGTATGGAGGAATAAGCTGAGAGAGAATTCCATTCTCTTTTAAGTATCCCAGGAACTCGGCACTTAAGTATTTGTTGGATATAGTGCCCTCAGAGTCAATTATTGGATCACAGACACGTGATTGCAATGATTGAGGAAGGACCTATACTGGTAGGATAGTCGTACTCGAGAGGTTTGTATACTATCTGGTTTGTCTTTATCATCGTGTACATGCTTTAGGTGACATTGTAGTTCACTACACGTCGATAGAGAATAGTATGCTACCATGGTTTGTCTTTATCATCGTGTACTGCTTTAGATGACCTTACAGATCGCTATTACACATTGATAGAGCCCTTAGGATTCTTTCTTGACTGCCAGCAGTATGATGGAGATCATATACGTGGGAGCTGGGGTCTATAAGCACATCCTTAAAAGGTCCCTAATCGTGGGAGTTTTCGAGACAGGGCATCGATACTCCGGAGTAGACTAGTGTATACAGTCGAGACCCCGACGAGGGGCAGTGGCCGGTCTCACAAGCCACTGGTGTCAGTTGGTTCACCTAAGATGTATACAGGTGCTCATTGGGTTATGAGTACACCGGACAGGACTCGCCGGGAACCTGCTAGTTGGGATTATACCAGACGTCAGATAGCAGTTCCCTGGTGATATGTGTACAGGTTAGTTCATCGACCTGAGATCGTCATTTGTCTCGTGTGAGTTCCCACTGTACTTTGATTACTACCCTACCACGGCTCAAAGGAGTCGTGCAAATAGGTTTTAGTTGGGTACAGTCCCGAGCTACATGGAGGCAGTGAGCGAATCGGCAGGGGTTTCGTCTCTCCCGGTATTGGGGTTGAGATCGCGCTGTGTCTAGGGGAGCCATTACATAAAGCCCTCGGCCAAGGCAGGAGATTTACTGGTAGGTATTCCAGTAGTATCTCAGGGTGTTCTGAGCTACACTCCGACACGACTTGTACCGCTTTTGGGGGTCTGACTTTTACCAACCCCCTAGGCCCGCCATGCGATGCTCATAGACGAACGGACCGGACTGTGCGGATATTGTCACTGACAGGCTCAGTAGGGTGTCAGGATGAGTTCGCTCATCGACATCCCTTTTGGTCAATACCTGGTAGCCCGTTACGTACAGCTAGTACCTCTGACGCGCCAATGGTTAAATCCACAGCCAAAGTATTGACGAGTCTTTTGAGTCCCTCACAGACAGTTTCTCAAGTTTCGGGCGAAACGTTGTAGAGGCCGTATGATATATGGCAGGGTTCGATCATATACGTGCAGTATTGCACGGATCATGATCAGACGGATCATACTAGTGGGCTTTGGTTTAAGCCGGATCCTAGTATTAAATTTGTTGGATTATTTTAGTCTCATCTCATTCGCATTCAGTCGGAATGCGGATGCAGGTATGTATATACAGGTGAGGGGTCTCCTTGTGATCCGTCACGAGTTTACTTTAGATGTTGCCGGATTTTTCTTTGTTGAACCAAACATTTGGATTAATGTTTGGATGGTGGTAATTATGAGCTAGAAATCATCATTTAGAGCATTAATGGTGACACATGCACAAGTGATGACTCATGGTCTCTTTTCTTGTGCATGTGTCACATAATGTGATTGATTTGGGTTGATATGATGATAAGAGAGAGAGGGGGGGCTGCCATGAGGGGTTTGCTCTCATATTATTCTTATCACTCTCTCTCATTTTTATCATAGCTATCACAAAGTAAAAGAGAAGAAACTTCTTCCTCTTCTTCTTCTTCCTCTAGCTCATTATGTCCATCAATGGCAACACCTTCAACCTCCATCCAAAGCAATGGATGCAAGAGACAAAGTGATCACAAACATTCTCTCCAACACCTTGGACACGTCGGCTAGCACACTTCGTGCCCGAGTTGCTTCGGATGAAGCGGGAGCCCGTAAAAAGACTCGTAGATGTGGTGCCCTTTCTGACGAGTAGATCAAGACCGGAGATGCCGCGAGGAGCTTGGGATGGTGGCCAAAGACCGAAGGACACGGATCGCTCGGTATAGCTTTCTATCCCTTCTCTAGATAGCTAGTTTATAGGTTAATGGTTCGATCTGGGTTTTAAGCATACGATAGCGCCGATTTTCAAGTTTAGAAAAATTTTCGTTTCCGCATTTTGGCCTCGGAAAGACGGCCGGGACGCTACCGTAGTCTTACATGGTATCAGAGACACGCCATTAACCTTTACTAGCTTGCTCTAGCATGTTTAGAACTTCGATCGGACGAAATTTTCAAAAACCGCGTTTCCAAGTTATCAGTTTCTGTCAAAAATTTTCTGTTGTCAAAAAATTATTTGGTGTAATGCAGAAAATCAGGCAGGGTTTTTTAAGAAATCTGAGAAAATTTGGCAAATTGTTTTTACTGTAGCGCTGCGGAACTGCGGTCGTACCTATGCTTTGGCCGCGGTTCCGCGGCTGTACTGTAGCTTCACTTTACCAAATTTCTTCAGGTGGTCTCTGACTTGGAAATGAGGTTTCTGGTAATTTTATTTTGGGCCCAGATTTGTCTGAGTACTGGGAATTGTGCTTGGGGCCCACTTCGGGAAATTTTGTCGATCGAAAATTTTAAACATGTTAATTCACAGTATTTACATTATATCTGCGACCGTGAATGTCATTCGATCGGTAAATCCTGTCTAATTGCTATAGTTCTTTTAGACGGATTTGCGAATGTGACATTCACGTTGATGTTCTGTGTTGTGTTATGATGTTGCGGATTTGTCGTGGTGGATAGCCTGGATGCAATGGTAGTACAGTTTGGTTGTATTTGTACATTTGATATTGCGGGGCGAGCGTCCGACATGTGGACTGCCGTCACTGCCTGTTTGTATATTATTCTTTTGGGGCACGACCGGGCTGAGGTCGATATACCTGTTGTATATTTTACTTTCTGTACTAGGATTACCCCGCGGAGGGGTGCACGGGTAGCCGGGTTCTAGAGGGCAACGAGCCCGCATCTCATGGCTTTGAGACGGAGGGGGCTTCACTCTAGAATTGGCGGGCTATTCGCCGCACTCGTAGGGGGTACAGGTTGACCCAAGGAGGGATGCTTAAGTTACCGGATTCCGTGAAGTGCTGGGTGGTCCATTCACGTTGTTGAAGGGGGCTGCCTCGCTTCAGGTTTTGGCGGGTAACTTGCCGCACCCGTAGGGGTCTAGGATTTCATTGCATAGGCTATCCACATGACCAGGGGAACGTCGGGTTTCAGTAGCGGCTCTATGAAACCCGGGGATCCCAGTTTATCTGTATTGTTCTGTGATGCTTATTACATTTCTGTGATGTTGCATTTTATCACGCCTTGAGCGATTATTATATATTGATATATATACTAATAGATGTTGTATATGTTTTACACCCGCGCTAGTCCAGTCCCCGCTCTGTCGTTAGTTAAGTAACCTAACGGGTGATGACGGGACCCAGTGGCGAATGCGGATGGCATATATGTACATCGTATTTTCGTTCTTTATTGGTGTGATCAATTGATGGGACTGCATTGATTCGGATCAATGCAAGTTAAACAAACCTAATCTGATGTTGCTGGAATATTTTTCAAAAAAAAGCTGTTATTGTAAGGACGTTCTCTTTTGTTTTGCATAGTGGTATTCGGTTATGAATATCCAGCACCTCAGTCGACGAGGCAAGGGCCGAGATCCCTTCACCGGGAGTGACCCCTTGGACAGAAGTTTGCGTCAGGGTAATAACTTCACTATAGCCGATTACTTTTTGCTTTGTATCGTGGTATTCAGTTGGAATATCCTGCACCTCATTCTACGGGGAAAGAGCCGAGATCCCTTCACCGGGAGTGACCTCTTTAGCAAAGGTTTTCGTCACTATATTTTTATAAAAAGCAATGCAGTTCATTCAACGATATCAAGTTCATTACGTTAAAAGTTTTTCGCCAAAAACTAGACGTAGCCCTCCGTCATTTCAGATTAGTATTGCTTAGTATTCGCGCTACGTTTGTCGTTGCTATTCGCCGAGGCGTAGTGTGCGGTAGCTCTGTAATGCTTTCTGACTCATGGATATGTGGATTGGTTAGGACAGTCGTACGACTTTGTTGATTATTCGTCAAGGGTCGTGCGGGTGAGTTTAACGCAATCAAGATAACAACAGGTTGAACTTGATTAGGACCTTTTGATTTATTGATTATTCGTCAAGGTTATTGGGTCCTAGGGGTAAAAATCACATCGGGAGTTTCTAAAAAAATTGAAACTTGCCAGGCATGCGCATACCTTCTAGAGTGTGGTAACTTGAGTGGATTCCATCAAGTTATCATGCGATGATAGTTGGATCCCGATTCCCACTGATGAGTTGGTTTACTCCTCGGGTGATCCCGACTAATTCTTCTTTCAGGTTTGGAGGAGAATTTGAGGTTACAGTGGGAGGTTTCCTAATTAGATAAAGTGATAACCATTCTGATCTAGGTTAGAGTGCACACAGAGTGTTTCTTTTCTCTCTCTCTTTGGCAGCGACCATGACCCGATCCTTGACTATGACTCAGTGACCAAATTAACCGAACCTTCTTAAAACACTGGCTTTTGGATTGTCTGAGTTGCATACCTCATTGCCACCCCTACTTTTACCCTTTTCTCCAGGACACCCCGTATTACTACGAACATCCACTTCCATTGGATAAAACCATCGTATGGTTATATACAAACTCAAAGGAACTTATTCGAGGATGGTTTCCGGTTCTGGAGAAAACGAATAGGACTATTCAGTTGTCTTTTCCTTTTACCTTCTCTCAGGTTGCGAGTGTTCCTTGGATTAAGACAGTACACCTATTACGCTTATTGGATAGTCTTCATCCAAACCATAGGCAGGTGCCGAACGGTAGGGAATGAAGAAAACCATTTAGCCTAAAATGTGTACAGAAGGTATTAAGTAAAGACAAATAAAGGGATTAGTAAGAGGGCAAAGTAAATTGCGGCTGCTATTCACGACCAAACCAAGTATTTCATCGCCACTCCTACTTCACCTTTGTATTTCTCCAGAACACTCCGTATCACTACGAAGATCCACAGTTTATTTGGATACTCCATCGTATGGTTATATACGAACTCGAAGGAACTTGTTCCAGTTCGGGGATGGATTCTGGTTTCGGAGAAATAGGAATAAGGTTTTATTCAGTTGTCTTTTATCTTTACCTTCTCTCGGGTTGCGAGTGCTCTTAGGATTATGACAGTACACCCATTATGCTTATTGGATAGTCTTCTTCCAAACCATAGGCTGGTGCCGAACGGTAGGGAAGGAAAAAAACCATTTAGCCTAAAGGGGTGTACAGAAGGTAATGACTAAAGACATATAAAGGGATCTGGAGAGATGGCAAATAAATATACAGTTACAGTTGTGAATCTGATAATGAAAGATGCATTACTAGGAATACCCGGATACCCCTTCGAAACATTTACATGTTTCAGTTTCACTGTGTACTGTTAAAAGAAAACTGATTTCCCAATTAGGTACTTACTCCAGGGTATGTATTTACCAGTTTTGATTCTCACATATGTATGGTTTTACAGATGATGAGTAGGAGTAAGTTATTGGGAATTGGGTGATCATCCTCATTATATCGGGATTCGTTGTAATTGGTGATATTTGAGGAAATCGCCTGGGTTGTTTGTCGGACGAAAAATATTTGGTTTTGAATATCCGTTGTTATGCACCAATTTCAAATTGATATATCTATACGTTTATTTTTATAAAGTGAGATATAATTTTTTGAAATTATGTCTATGACATTTACCTATATCAGTTGATAGTTAGGTAAGGAGTATTAAACAGCGGTGTAATTCTTCTTAACCATAAGTACAGTTTTCAACCTATGACACACAGGGAATGAGTTATTAGACTCAGGGGACTTATACAGAGTATTGTATGTTGTCCAGTATCCATTAGGACAGAGGGGTTGGTACTCGTACTACATTCTGTTTACTTATGACTTCTCTAGTTCTTAGACATGTGTTTCGTAGAAATACAAGGTCCAAGTTTTGAGAAGTTATAGGTATAAGAGTAAAGTAGAAAACCAGATGTTGCAAGTATCGGGATTCTTCAAGGTGATCGAAGATGTAGATACTTGTGTATGGTATTCAGTTGATAGTAATGATTATGAGAAACTTGTTTCTCTTTCAGGTTACTCATATCTGGATGCATTCCGAAGCTGAGTAGCGCTGATCGGCCTCCTTCCATTTTGTTGACATGCACTGGAGACAGCTGCATGGTTTGAATCTGGTTCCAATTAAATCAGTACCTCTGCTTCTATATTGGATATAGAATAGTTCATATCTTAACATTGTTAAGGTACGGGGAGTTGTCCGGCTTATGCTTAAAACCAGACTCTGGATAACTTAAGGCACGTTTCTGTAATGGCTGTTTGTGGGTTGATTCGGGCTATGACAAGGGTTGACTTTCTACCATCTGGAAGATCAATAGTATTATTGTTCTTGACTCGCCACAGTTTTAGTAAAATAGATTTTTTTCAGAAAACAGTAGTGGGAGTATGGTAGGACTGGAAGTGATTCCAGAACCGCAAACGATTACTAAAAATTTAATAGGACCTAAAGATTCAATCTGGTTTGACATTCCATTGGCCACTTCGCAGATATGGTGGGTAACCTCAGGCACCCGAGAGGTACTCCGGTAGCCTCAAAGACGGTGACATGGAGGTTCTTGTTTACCCAGACTTGCCATTGCTGTTGTTCCAGACTGTGAGACCCGGCAGGAGGATGAGTATAGCGTCGTTCTAAACGAGCTTTAGAAGTGTACGTGCATATGACTTTGCCAGAAGGTTGTCGTAGTCAGTGGGAGCAGCGGAAGCATAGTGGACACGTAGCTTATGTCTATTTATGGACTAAAACAGATATAGCGGAGATAGATCATCTATTTCTGATGTGACAGTCATAGGTTTGACTTCATCAGAATAGGGGATTGATCTGTTAAGAAGGTAGTAGGGTGTGATGTCCTGATATTTGGATGACATACACAGAGTAGGAAGTGAAATTCCTATACTACGATCGGTTATACTTTGGTTGTCACACAGTGGTTTCTCCACATAGGATATGGATATTATATCAAACATTCTGGTTACTAGATCTATGGTTTTAGATCTAGATTTGGGTAGTTTCCCAATCTGGGTACTTATACAGCATTCTAAAGGTGTTTTAGAATGGACGACTCCTGGCACGGTAGTGTACCTGCAATTGATGGAGTCACCCTCTCTAAAGGTGTCTTACAGACTAAAGGGGAGAGGGATGTACATGATTAGAAGATCACTTGCTTAGGCAATTAAGTCAATCATGAGATGTCAAGTACCACACCGGATGTTGTTTTTGTACTAGATACAATAAGATGATATTGATCCTATCCTGGAGAAATATTCAGAAGTAGTTTTAAAACATAAGTGGATGATCTAGGGATCTGATAACGTCAGCCTCTTTCGGGAGACGGTTATCATTCCAGGCTTCCAAGGTGATCTGGATGACAGAGTGGCTGTCAGAGTTGTAGTTTTCCCTCCGACGAGGGGCAGTAGCCTGGACAGGTGATCCAAGTGGATACTGAGGGAGGTATGGCACAGGATACTGATTAGGTTCAGTTGATGATACTGTCTAAGAAGTTTGGATTTGGAGTTCATTTATGAACTAGGTTCCATCAGATATCCAGACATATTCTAAGACATGTATTGCTCATTTCGGGAGATGGTTTTCTCCGCGAACTTGAGATAAAGAGAGACATAGAAAGAAACATCAGGGCGGATCCACTCACTGAGGCTATTCCTCGAACGCAATAGTTTCGCAAACGGGTTTTGTAAGACTGATTAGTAGAGGAGTTGGGTGTTCGGTATCACACGGGCTGTGAGTATGCGACATCGCAATAATTAGCCTTGAGTGCAAGTGGGAGATTGTTGGATATAGTGCCCTCAGAGTCAATTATTGGATCACAGGCACGTGATTGCAATGATTGAGGGAGGACCTATACCGGTAGGACAGTCTTACTCAAGAGGTTTGTATACTATCTGGTTTGTCTTTATTATCGTGTACATGCTTTAGGTGACATTGTAGTTCACTATTACACGTTGATAGAGAATAGTATGCTACGATGGTTTGTCTTTATTATCGTGTACTGCTTTAGGTGACCTTACAGGTCGCTATTACACATTGATAGAGCCCTTAGGATTCTTGCTTGACTGCCAGCAGTATGATGGCGATCATATACGTGGGAGCTGGGGTCTATAAGCACATCCTTAAAAGGTCCCTAGTCGTGGGAGTTTTCGAGACAGGGCATCGAAACTTTGGAGTAGACTAGTGTATACAGTCGAGACCCCGACGAGGAGCGGTGGCCGGTCTCACAAGCCACTGGTGTCAGTTGGTTCACCTAAGATGTATACAGGTGCTCATTGGGTTATGAGTACACCGGACAGGACTCGCCGGGAACCTGCTAGTTGGGATTATACCAGACGTCAGATAGCAGTTCCCTGGTGACATGTGTACAGGTTAGTTCATCGACCTGAGATCTTCATTTGTCTCGTGTGAGTTCCCACTGTACTTTGATTACTACCCTACCACGGCTCAAAGGAGTCGTGCAAACAGGTTTTAGTTGGGTACAGTCCCGAGCCACATGGAGGTAATGAGCGGATCGGCAGGGGTTTCGTCTCTCCCGGTATTGGGGGATGAGATCGCCCTGTGTCTAGGAGAGCCATTACACAAAGCCCTCGGCCGAGACAGGAGATTTACTGGTAGGTATTCCAGTAGTATCTCAGGGTGTTCTGGGCTACACTCCGACACGACTTGTATCGCTTTTAGGGGTCTGACTTTTACCAACCCCCTAGGCCCGCCATGCGATGCTCATAGATGAACGGACTGGACTGTACGGATATTGTCACTGACAGGCTCAGTAGGGTGTCAGGATGAGTTCGCTCATCGACCTCCCTTTTGGTCAATACCTGGTAGCCCGTTACGTACAGCTAGTACCTCTGACGTGCCAGTGGTTAAATCCACAGCCAAAGTATTGACGAGTCTTTAGAGTCCCCTACAGACAGTTTCTCAAGTTTCGGGCGAAACGTTGTAGAGGCCGTAAGATATATGGCAGGGTTCGATCATATACGTGCGGTATTGCACGGATCATGATCGGACGGATCATACTAGTGGGCTTTGGTTTAAGCCGGATCTTAGGATTAGATTTGTTGGATTACTTTAGTCTCATCGCATTCGCATTCAATCGGAATGCGGATGCAGGTATGTATATACAGGTGAGGGGTATCCTTGTGATCCGTCATGAGTTTACTTTAGATGTTGCCGAATTTTTCTTTGTTGGACCAAACATTTGGATTAATGTTTGGATGGTGGTAATTATGAGCTAGAAATCTTCATTTAGAGCATTAATCGTGACACATGCACAAGTGATGACTCATGGTCTCTTTTCTTGTGCATGTGTCACATAATGTGATTGATTTGGGTTGATATGATGAGAAGAGAGAGAGAGGGGCTGCCATGAGGGGTTTGCTCTCATATTATTCTTATCACTCTCTCTCATTTTTATCATAGCTATCACAAAGTAAAAGAGAAGAAACTTCTTCCTCCTCCTCTTCTTCCTTTAGCTCATTATGTCCATCAATAGCAACACCTTCAACCTCCATCCAAAGCAATGGATGCAACAGACAAAGTGATCACAAACATTCTCTACAACACCTTGGACACGTCGGCTAGCACACTTCGTGCCCGAGTTGCTTCGGATGAAGCAGGAGCCCGTAAAAAGACTTGTAGATGTGGCGCCCTTTCCGACGAGGAGATCAAGACCGGAGATGCCGCGAGGAGCTTGGGATGGTGGCCAAAGACCGAAGAACACGGATCGCTTGGTATAGCTTTCTATCCCTTCTCTAGATAGCTAGTTTATAGGTTAATGGTTTGATCTGGGTTTTAAGCATACGATAGCGCCGGTTTTCAAGTTTAGAAAAAATTTCATTTCCGCATTTTGGTCTCGGAAAGACGGCCGGGGCGCTACCGTAGTCTTACAGTATTCACCACCTCGATCAGATCTCAGTGTCTTGATACTTTTGCCTGTTTGGTTTTCCACTTCATTCTTGTATTCCCGGAATTTCTCAAAGGCCTCGGATTTATGCTTCATCAAGAAGATATGTCCATACCTAGAGAAATCATTCGTAAAAGTAATGAAGTAGGAATAACCACCTCGCGCATGTGTAGACATTGGACGGCACACGTCACTGTGTACGAGTCCCAAGAGCTCGCTCGCTCTTTCTCCGTGTCCAGTAAACAGAGTCTTTGTCATCTTTCCTATAAGACAAGATTCACAAGTAGCATAAGATTGATATTCGAACGGATTCAAATATCCTTCTCTATGTAACTTAGTCAACCGTGTTTCATTGATGTGACCTAGTCTACAATGCAATAAGAAAGCTTGATTTATTTCCGGAGACTTTCTTTTAAGTGTGTTCTGGACATTGAAAACCTGAGCTTGATTTAATACGTATATACCGTTATCTAATGTACCGGACCCAATTAGAACTTGATTTAGGTGGATGTTTACCATATCGCTTACGAATGTAAAATCATGTCCCTCTCTAGAAAGTGAGGATACTGATATGATATTACAAGTCAAACTAGGTACATACAAACATTTACGTAGAATCAATATCTGCCCACTTATCAGTCCTAGGCAATATTCCCCCACGGATTCAATGTCCATGCTCATTCCGTTCGCAACTCTGAGAGACATATCACCTACCCTGATAACTCTACGGTTTCTCAAAGCATGTAACGAATTACAGATATGAGATCCTGATCCGGTATCTAGTACCCAGGAAGTAGAGTTAATTGACAAACAATTCTCAATTACAAACACACCTGAGGCTGAAGCCACAACATGTTTCGAATCTTGGCTAATGGCTTCCAAAGCCCTGCAATCTTTCTGCCAATGTCCCTTCCCATAACAATAGGAACATCCCTCCTTCCCTACACCAAGCCCCGAAACTTTTGCTCTTCCCTTTCCTTCTACTTCACTGACACCGTATATCGGCTTTGTGGAGGTTTTCTTCTTTTCACTCTTTGCTTTCGTCCTGGATGCAGAAGAAGAAGGTCCCCCATTAAGCAGAGCGGGCATCTCCCTGGTTGCTTTCAGGGTGTAAGTAGAGGGTAGGGACTGTGGAAATAAGTCAGCATATGACCTGTTTCCCAACGTGGTCTCCAGGTCCGTGTGCTCATCAATATAGGTGGTCATCGTAAGGACGTCGTCCCTTACAGATGACCCAACAGCCAAACTCGCTTGAAGCAATTCGTTCGAGGTCTCATATCTTGCGATACGAGATTGCTCTCCATATAAATCTTTGTTATGGAGGAAGATGGAAACTGAGTCCATCTTCTCGTGCTGCTTCTGGTATACACCATCTACTGAAGCCAACACGAGGCACTTAGCATTCGCACTGTTCTTTTCCTTTGTCCGACGGATATCCATATCCGCGACGGTGGAAACTGGACCTGGGACGGCGAGGGCTTGAGTAATAATAGGGTGGTCCAGCTTGTCATGGGCAATGGACATCTGGACAGACCTTTGCCAGTCATAAAAGTTAGATTCAGTCAACTTGTTATCTAGATATAACCTAGTCATGGTCATATGGTCGCTGCAGTTGAGAGAGAGAAGAAAACACTTTAGCATGATACTCTTGCAAGTTTAGATTGGTTTTTAGTTTATCTAAACTGGATGGCTCCCACTGTTTCTCGAATCCTTCCTCAAACCATAAAAGAAGAATTAGTCAGGACTGATCTCACCGTACAATACTTGCTTAACCGTTCAGCCAGGCCAGTGTCGGTACTTCGAGTGAGGTTTTACGACGCTTTCGCGAAGTTCCTTAATTAAATAACCTCTTTTTTCTGGAGGCGTAGCCCCGCTGACACCGTTCTAGACACTTACTTGGTTTATAGCATTGATCGTTAAGTGACGAATCTCCTGATGAGTAGCATATACTCACAGTAGGATCGGGATCCAAATATCATCGTGTGATAATGCTGAAGGAATCCTACCAACATAATCAAACTCCAAATGGCATGCAATACCAGCAAGTTTCAGTTTCTTTAGAAACTCCCGATGTGGATTTTTGCCCCATGCTCTTATGACTTTGACGAAGGCCAACAAATCATAAGTCACATGTTAAGTTATTCCCATCATTATCCTTGTTAATTTGAACCCATCCGTACATACCCTTGACGAAGGCCAACAAAGTAATACGACTGTCCCAAACCAACGCATCTATCTATACTACATATGAATACCCCAGCAGCTACCAAACACTATACCTTGACGAAGGTGAACAAACATAGCTTGAATACTACTGACCATCCATATAAAATGACGGAGGGCTACGACTGGTTTTGGCGAAACCGTGAACGTAGTGAACTTGATATAATCAAAGGAACTTGATAGCTTTTTAAAATGAGTGGTTAAAGCTTTGCAATTAAAAATTCTGCTTTTTTTAAAATAACAGAGTGGTTTCTTTTAAATTTTTTCCAACGATTCAGCTTTGGTTTGTTTTCTTTGCATTAAAATAATGCGTCCCATCATTTATCCTATCATTGCATAAAACAACGAAAATACAACGTCCGCTTATGCCATCCGCATTCGCCACTGGGCCCCGTCATTCACCCGTTAGGTTACTTAACTAACGACAGAATGGGGCTGGGCTAGCGCGGATGCAAAACATAAGCAACGCCTACTAGATATCATATATAGATATTGTATATCCGTCAGACGCAATAATAGGCATTCCAGATCACAGATGGACATATTGGATATACTAGGAATCCGCGTTTCGTTTGAGCCTGCAACAAAAGACGGATTACACGGTCATGATGAATAGCCAAACCCCACCCTAGACCCCTACGGGTGCGGCAAACTACCCGTCTAGTACCAGAAGTGAAACAGTCTCCCTCAACGACGTGAGTAGGCCATTAAACACTTCAAAGCACCCGGTAGTTTGTGCACCCCATCTTGGGTCTATCCTAGGAGCATAAAACAGTAAATAAAATAATACAACGGTGGCTACAACCTCAACCTGGATGTGCCCCGCAAAAGAATATTACAACATATTACAATTTACATCGAATGAAAGATAAAAACCCTCATCTAACATCCTCGGCTATTCATCTACGACGATCCAATAGAGTTCATATACACAAACCAATATCCATCACAGAAATGTGCAACCCCCAACTAACCGACATACTAGCAATTAGCGGAGGTTTACGAACACATTAAACATCACAAATAAAACCTGATTAGCAAATGACTTAGAATTTCGATCGACAACCTTTTTCCGTGTCTACCCCAAAATGCAAGCTAGCATTGAAAAAACCTGGGCAGAAACAAAATATACAGGAAAACAGAACACCCAAAAATAAGACAACTGTGTAAATACGAGTCAACTCGGAGTTAACTCGGCTGCGGATCCGCGGCGAATTGCACAATCTGCCGCGCTTCCGCAGTCGTCTCATCGAGTTAGCAACTCGTATTTCTTCAGTGTTTTTAGAATCCCTGCTGTGAATTTTCATACTTCTGGAATAATTTTTTCGACAAGTTTAAAATCGACAGAAACTATAGGGATCCGGGGTTAAGTTTTCGTGTTTTTTCGACAATCGAAGTTCTAATTAGTTGCTAACAAGCTAGTAAAGGTTTAGTAGACTCTGATACCACTGTAAGTCCATGTCACGCACCCCACGTGTTCGCGGGGAGGCGGAATATATGAAAAACAATTATCAAAGCTTCGTAACACGGACTTGAGCACACGGATCGTATCTAAACCATTACTAGCAAACTACGAGAGGTTTAACTACTTTGATTTGAAATTATACCTCACGTCACATGTCTTTCGGGTCTTTATCGTTGTCCTCCACACCTCATCGGCTCTATGGAACATGGGTACCTCAACGGCCTTCTCGAGTCAAAGACGATCCATCCGAGAGTCTATAGTCCGAGATTCTATCTTGAATCTGAGATAACTACGGCTTCTAGTTTGCTAATCTAGAAGTCCTAGAGGGTGTAGAGTATTTAGATGGATTACTTAGTCACTTAAACCCTAGGATTCTCAACTCATGAGAGCTTTTAGGGTTTGAAGAAGAAGATGAAGACTTGTGGAGAGAGAAGTGTTTTGTGATAATGAATGAACTATTCTTATTTGTGAATATCATGAAGCATAATAATATCATCAAAATAAATATCTAGCTAATATTCATCATGCTTCATTTAATTCACTAGATGAATCATCTAATGAGTCATCTAATGAGTCATGGATCATTTAATGAAACTTACACCTCATCCTCCACCTTATTTAGTTTAAATCACAAAAGAAATAAACACAAATGAGTCACCTCCTTCTACAAGCTTCCCGACAAATTACGAGACTGCCCCTCCCATCCGTATTTCCGAAAAACATGGATAATCTTTGACTGAATAAATCCATCTGTATAATACTAGAATCTGGCTTAAACCAAAGCCCGCTAGTATTATCTGCCCGATCATAGTACGTGCATAAGTGTACGTAAGTGATCGTGACCCTGCCGTAAAAACCATACGGCCTCTACACCTTTTGCCCGGTGCAGGGAAACTCTCTGTGTGGGACCCTAAAGACTCGACACTACGCTTGCAGTGGGTTTAACCACAGGCCGCAAGCGGTACTAGCTGTACGTAACGGTCCCCAGGTAGATGTCGATAAGAAGGACGATGAGGAAACCCATCCGAACTCCTACTGAGCCTGTATGTGACAATCTCCGTACAGTGTGGTATGTTCGTTTAGGACTATCGCATATCGGGCCTAGGGGGCGGTAAACGTCAGACCCCTAATAGCGGTATAAGTCGTGTCGGAGTGAAGCCCATTACACCTTGAGAAACTACTGGAACCTACCAGTAAATCTCGCTTTCCCTGGCCAGGGACTTTGCGTAATGGCTCTCTATACACAGCGCGATATCAACCCCCAATCCCGGGAGAGACGAATCCTGTCTAACCGCCACTGCCTCCAAGTGCTTCGGGACTACACCCAGCTACTACCTGTTTGCACGACTCCTTTGAGCCGTGGTAGGGTAGTAATCTAAGTACAGTGGGAACACACCCGAGGCGAAGTAGCAGTGTCAAGTCGACGGACTAAGTTGTACTCATGTCACCTGGGAACTGCTATCTGACGATGGGTATAGAACGAATCTGCAGTTCCCGGCGAGTCCTGTCCGGTGTATCCGTAACCTAATGAGCACCTGCATACTATCTTCAGTACGACGTACTGATGGCTGTGGGACAGACCATCTCCCAAACTGGGATGAGAAACGTATACACCAGTCTACTCTGGAGTATCGATACTCCGTCTCGATAATCCTACGACCAGGGACCTGTATAGAATATTGCTTATAGACTATCCAGCCCCCACTAGTGTGACTGCCATCACAACGCTGGTAATCAAGCAAAGATCCTAATGGCTCTACTAATATGTATAAGCGATATGTTAAAAGAAATATATGCACATATTAAAGTAGAAACAAACCAAGTAGCATACTACCATTTTTAGCAAGACTGTCAATACAACTGTGAATATCCCAAGCTTCTATTAAGTAATATACAAACTAGTACGATACAATAATGGCCTCTAAGGCATAAACACTAACAAAGATCGAGCACCCTCTCAGGATGATCAGGGTCGGGTACAGGCTGAAAATCGTAATCCAACTGCAAATACAAAAAAAAACAATGTTATTAAATTGCAAGTGTTAATAATAAATATATTGGATAAATCAAATGAAAATATATATTAATACCCGGGCCTGATCCCAGAAGAGAGCGAATGAGAGCCGGTGTTGGTCGGCCCACTCAACGTGAAGTGGATACTTCTTCACGCGTGCAAATTCAATAAAAGCAGCAACTCCTGCGACAAACTTAGATTGCATACGTTGTTGTCAATCCACATACATCTAGTCCTTAACTCTGATGTACTCATGGGCCATGTTAGACTGTATAACATATAAATTGTAGGTTATGATGACTATATTGAGAAATCTAAGAACGGCAGGGAATCGTTTAGGACGAATTCTGCGGGATGGTTACTGAAAAAGAGAAAATCCGTGTATACGCTTTGTGTGTGCGTTTGTCGTTGAAAAGAATACATTATCGATAATCAAAGTTAGATTTGAGAATACCCATGTATGAGTTGTATTCTATATATGTGTGTTTCGATTTATGATTTCGCTTAAGTGTAGGGTGGTTAATGTGTATGTGTTGTGTGTGCGTTTGTTGTGTATTCGCGTTGTATGTATGTGTTTCGGATGTCGGGGGTAAGGCTTCTATCCCATTAAGAATGTATAGAGCAGACACCCATTCGCTTGTGTTTTCAACCGTTTCGAGTAAATTTCGGCAGCACCTCTCCGCTGTTCTCCGAGTACACTGTAATAGAATAGATAATCATTTCAAAACTGTGAAACAACGTTGAAATGAACATCTAATTTATCTTTGTACACGGAGAACCAGCGGAAAAGTACCAACGAAATAACTCGAAACGGATGAAAACACAAGTGAATGCAGGTGTTTGCTTTATACATTCCTAACTTGTCCACACTGGACAAATCTATCGGTTATCATACGATTGAATCTTCTCGTCACATAGACTATATGACGGTTGTTAGTATCGAACTATACTGTCCGATATTTAACAACCTTCGTATAGTTCTATGTCATGACGAATATCGAACGTATGTTAACCGATAGACGGGGACTAAGTGGCGCTTTGATTTTCATATATCAGTATCGATGAGAATATGAAAGTTTCATATTATTATCGAGTATCATATATTGGTTTTAACTTGAACATTTAACTTGAATAGATTTTATGTTTATGTTTCGTTATTAAGTGTTCGAAGTTTTTAGTTTAGGGTAAATTTTTCTTGCGTTTATGGTAAAGTTATACGTATACGTTATCATCAAATATCCTACTGAATGAACCAGTGCGCCATAAACCCTAACCCTAAATAACCCAAATTAACCTAATTAACCACAATTAACCATAATCGTTACCCTAATACAAATTATTCCTAATTAACCCAAACTTAACCCAATTTACCCAAATTAACCCTAATCAACATCCTAACCTTTTCAAATTATCACTAATTAACCCAAATTAACCCTATCCTCTAATTAACCCAAATTAACCCTAGTCATCCTAAACCTGAACCAAACCCTAGGTACCCTAACCCTAACCCTAACCATATAATGAAGGCCTAACCCTAACCCTAACCCAAGTCTTACCTTAACCCTAACCCTAACTTTAACCCTAACCGCAACTAACTAACCCTAACCCTAACCCTAACACTAACTGACCCGAACCTTAACCCTAACTGACCCGAACCCTAACCCTAACCCTAACACTACCTGACCCGAACCCTAAACACTAAACTGAACCCTAACACTAATCCTAATCCTCACCCTGATCAACAAAAACAGAAACAAACGAATAATTAGAAGTAAAAACAAGAAATTTACTAACTTGTAGCGAAGACGAGACGATGGCGACGAGACGCGGGTGGTGGCGAAGAGGAAGTCGACGAGAAAGTCGATGGTGATGTCGGGGACGACGAGATGCGGGCGGTGGCGACAAGAGGCGTGCGCGGGAGAGAGATGAGGATAATTTTTTTGGGAACGGGGACTTTTCTGTGCTTTATTTTTTATTAATAACCATTTTATCTTCCCATACGGATTAAACCGTAGGCCCTTCTTTTGAGACTCCGTAGGGCCAAATAACAAATTACGTTTTCTGTGCTTTATTTTTTATTAACAACCCATATATATGCCTCTACGGATTAAACCGTAGGTCCTTCTTTTGCGGCTTCGTAGGGCCAAATAACAAATTACATTTAATATTTTTAAATTAATTCGTATAGTACCGTAAGGACAATTACATGGACCTACGGATTAATCCGTAAGGGTAACATTTTATTGCCCCTACGGATAACGTTATCTTTAGGGGCAACCCCTTATTGTAGTAGTGAGTTGACTTGGATATCGGAAAGAAATAATAGTTACGTCCAACATAAAATACTGGAAAATGATCATATAAAGGGATCGATGCCCGAACAATATATAATATTGCTCATGCCGCTTGATTGCGCAAATCTTAATACCAATGTTATAATGAAGTCTTATTTCATGGAAACCATCCTGTGTTTTACCTAATTTGTTGAATACCACCCTCTCTTTTAAACCCGTTACCAAAGCCTTCCGAACTTTTGATCCGTTAAATAGCAACCCCCCGCCGTTAATTTTTAACGTTTTCATTCAATTTAAATCATCATGTGACTAAATTTTATATTTCTGTTCCGAAATTACCCTTCCTCTCACTATATCTGGGCTTATATAAAAAAAAACCTTTTAACATAACTAAAAATGTGATTGAGAAAATGTGTTGCTTAACTAGATGTTAATCTTTATTGATCTCCTCTCATCTCAATTATATATGAGACTATAGATTTGCATCAATTTAGTTCTAATGATTTCATCAAGAGGCCTTCTCAAATAACTGGAACAGGCAAATACCAAAATCCATATGATTCATAAAATCATCACGCCCACAAATTAGCCATTATTTTTTTTTTTTGAAGCCTACGTTCTTTTCCCTCTATCTAGTTGTGAATGAGATCGTATCCGTCATCAATTCATGAGTCAGGTCTCCCGTGTTCGTCATCGATGGAGTTCGCGTCGGAATTTTGATAAAGTTATACAAATTTTCATCCGGAATCCAGATAGGGATTTTTAGGGTTTATCGCGGCAAGAACATTGAGACAACGGGTTTAAAAAAATCATTTAGAGAAAGAGGAGTTAATATAGTCAAACCAACGGCCGGGGTTGTTAATAACGGATCAAAACTTCGGGGGATTTTGGTAAATGGTTTAAATGTGATGGTGGTTTTGTAAAAATCGGATAAACCACATAGTGGTTTCATGAAATAAGCCTATAGTGAACCCACAAAATAAAGCATTTCAAAAATGTCTATTACCACTGAAGGTAATTTTTTTCACCAACAAGGCAACAATAGTTGAAGGTGGAGTAATATGAGATGTGATACAAGTCTCCTTTGCTGGAAACATCCATAAATCATGGGGATCAAATCAGCATACATAGGGGGCTCTATTCCATTCCATAGTAAAAACCAATAACTCTCTCTCTCTCTCTCTAAATTTTTCTTGGTTCTCTCTTTTGTACATCCATCTATCGTGTGTATCATTCTATCTATCTATCTATCTATCTAATACACTACTATCATATCTATCCATCATTCCATCTGTCCATCTATCATGTTGGATCATAGATGCATAGCCATATAGGGCTTGCTTCTCACGCAACCACAACCGTGGGTAGATCTATCCTCTCTCTTGCCACATTCTTGCACAATCTAATCTTAACACCACAACCAACCAAAGATCATAAAAAAGGTACTGCTTCCTTCCATCAACAAACCTCCTCTTTTGTTCCCCCTCCCTTGTCCTCTCCCAGCTTTTTGTTGCCCTGATTCGTGCTACTCTCAACCACCAGGTAATTTGAAAGTTGAAACTAGGCCAAACTCAAAAAAATACCCGCTAATCTTGCCACACGGAACCGTGGTTTGAATCGCTTTGATTTAGACGAAACCGGAATTTGAAAATCTCGTCGCCAAACTAGATATTAGGGAAACCGATGCATCTGCTCATAAGTCATGCCTTTGAAACTAACCTATTTCAAAACATTAGGTTGTGTTGTAGATGTCGTAGTCTATTTCAGGGATGATGGTGATCAGTTGTCATCCGTGTTGGCCTGTCGTATACGTCCAGAGATCGCTAATCATATGAATGAAGCACATATCCTATACATCATATATGCTAACAATAAACTCTTTTCTCAATTGTCGTGTATATGCATCAGGTTTATAAACAAGTCATAATGTTAAAAAAACACTTAATGTGCAATGTGTGCACATAAACAACACAAACAAACGCCCTAAAAATATCCTGAAATGACGTGGTCTTATCATCTAGTAGACCTAATTAGTTTATTGTAATCTCGCCAAGTTTGCCTAATACTCAATCGTATCAACTATACATATGTGTCCCCTCATAAACTTTAAAAAGCAGTCATATATCGCAAATGTAGCAAAGTCTAACTTCTGTCTCTGTATGCGATGAGACAATTGAAAACATGAAGTGCCATTTAGCAATATACAAAGGGCGAATTAATTAAAGAGATTGCTATTTGTCATAGATTGTTACATTTATGTTGCATTATCGAAAAAATGTCATCCGATGCAAAAATGAACGTTTTTCGATAATGCAACATAAACATCATCCGATATATAGACGTATAGGCTAAAAGTCTTTAAATCTCTTGATTTTTCATATACATATATTTGAGGATAGAGTGATCAACTTGAACGGATCGAATCGTTAAAATATGTCATAGATTGGGAGCTCCCGTTTTTAAAATACGCGGAAACACATCTGATTGCTTTGAGATATATATATATATATATAGAGAGAGAGAGAGAGAGAATAATGGAGAAAAGATGCCATAGGAGGGAATTCCCTCCTATGGCGTCGGAAAAATACCCTCTCCACCAATTTTTTCCGACGATCGGCCCCCATCATCTTCATCGTCATCGTCTAAGATGTGCGTACACCAAATTTCATGTGATTCCACAACTTTTTCACCGTTGATTTAGTGGGTTCAAAATTAACGGTTTACCGACAATAGAACTTTTTACATTGCTAAATCAACGGTGAAAAAGTTGTAGAATCACATGAAATTTGGTGTACGCACATCTTAGATGATGACGATGAAGATGATGGGGGCCGATCGTCGGAAAAATTGGTGGAGGGGGTATTTTTTCGACGCCATAGGAGGGAATTCCCTCCTATGGCCTCTTTCCTCCATTATTCTTTCCTCCATTATTCTCATATATATATATATATATATATATATTGCCTCTACATGAAAGCAAACCCACTCCAAGACTCCATCGATGATCTATTCATTAATTATCAAATTTATTAATTCTTCAATTCATGACAAGCAATTGCAATCTACTCACTCACACACACACTCACACCTCTCTCTCTCTCTCTCTCTCTAGTTCTTTCTGTGTATATATATACATATATGCTTATATAAAGGAACTCTCTATATATGTCTGCATCTTCATCCCCAACAACAACAAAAGGGTTGAGTGAGTGAGAGAGTTATATATATAGCTTCTTGCTGTTAATTTGGTGAGCATTCCTCGTTGGAGAAGCAGGGCACGTGCAAATTCCCTTCCTCGTCGAATTTTGCACGTGCTCCCCTTCTCCAACACGGGCTTCTCACCTCTTCAGCCCTCTAATGTGCATGCCTCCCTCCCTCCCTCTCTCTCTCAATACATCATACCTATTGTTTTCATTCTTCATCAGTATTAATTAATGGAGAGTTTGATAACTGATGATTAACATTTAAACAGTAGGGACTGCTCAACCCGCATCGATTTTTTTTAATTTTTAATTTTTACTTTTTGGCGGTAGAAATAATCTCGTCGATTCACTTTTTCATCATAAATGGATATATAAGAGCCATCATCGAACTGTATTAATTTGCAACATGAGTTCTTGTGTAGCTCATAAATTAGCTATGAGATCGACGTTCTTCTACATATATATAGCTTAATTAACTTTGATCATTTCATTTGACTGTAATTAATTATAGTTTGGAAAAAGCTATAAGAAACCATCAGCATTCAACAAAGTTAACCCATTTATTTATTCATAACGTAGACATGATCATTAACTGCTCTTGTCTCGCCACAATGACATCGATAACGATAGTTATATATTCATCACTATATATATCAACAATTTCTTATTGTTAAGACTGTGGCTATGATTATCTCTTACAGCATACTATATATAGTTTTTCATGTGGTATTTTGAAGAATATATAAAGATAATAATAATGAAGAACAATAAAATATCCACCCTTAGCAGATTTAAGCTAATCTAAACATTATTTTTGTGCAATCTAAACATAAATTTGATTTTTTTACCCCATAATTCCAACACACGTGCACTGCATGTGGAAAAACACCAGTATACGTAATTATAGGGGTTGATTGACCTGCTATATACTCTACATTGAGAGCGACCATAATTAATTTATAATTATATATTGCATATGTTATTGTAAAAGTGAATCATTATTTTGTATTTTTGAGATAGGACGAAAGAACATCTGTTGACCAACATCATCATCAATTTCAAAATGTGTATTTTCTTTTCATGATCGAAAATGTATGGCAGCCTGTGCATATATTTTTTTGGCCGGGTAAAGTTCATGTAGAATACTTTTCATTTGATGTATTTAAATAGAAGCTTGCCATATATATCCATGACAACCCGGCCGAGATTGAAAGATGTATCAGCTCCTATTTATTAGCCTACGTTTTCTCTTATTGAATATCAACTGTCATGTACCACAGCATGCACGGTTACGGTTCGTTGGTAAGTATATCTCCACCTTATGATGTCATTTATGACATTTCTCTACGGGAACCATATATACCATCTTTTATTGATACACATGCACGTACACAAACATGTGTGGGGTGTGAAGTTGGCACGTGCACGTTGGTTTGACAGTTTGACCAGCTAGCAGAAGGCAACACAAACAAGCAGAGCAGAGAATGGTGTTGATTTGGAGGTAGATCGAAACAGAGAGAGAGAGAGAGAGAGAGCGCCTTAACACAAAACACAAACACGAGAGAGAGAGAGAGAGAGAGAGAGATGGAACAACCCTCACACGTACGCAACGCATGCACGATTTTCAAACCACAGACTTAAACTCTCTTTTTTGATATTTTCACGGGGGCTCTCTCTCTCTCTCTCTCATATGCTATATGATTTGAGATCCATTTTTGAGATTTGGGAAAATGGGGAACGAGAGAATCGCGGGGGCCATGCTGTAAGAAACAGTAGAAGCCATTAAAATCCCCCTCTCTCACTGGCTCGCTCGCTCTCTCTCTCTCCTCATCGCAATGTATACATGATGTATGTGGGATTAAGGTTGATGGTACCCTAGTCAATGTTTTGACCTTTGGATTGTGTTGTGGGGCCTTTCTCTCTCTCTCTATGGGCCTTTAATTTCAAAGAAATTTGCATTAGCCACACAATCCAGAAACAGAATGATATAGGCGCAGATCCCCTGCAGAAGGAGATCCAGACGTCTGCAATCATCTGACCAAAGAACGGAGCGAAGCCAGACGTCTGAAGGAAAAGATCCAGACGCTTGGTCTTGAGTCTTCGACAATAACAGAGAATGCACAAACGTCTGCACCTGTGGTGTTCAGACGTCCGCCCATCGGAATGCAGCAGCAACGGATCTTTCCATAACTTGTGATATTTGGATCTTTCCATAACTTGTGATATTTGTAATCAGTAAAGATTTTATTTTATTTTAGTTTTAAATCAAGTAAAGTGTATTACACCTTTGATATTCAATACAATTATCAAGTTCAAACCCTAAAAACTATATTCTCTAAAATTTTTATATGCTTTTAAAGCCTTACGATTAAAAACTCAATTTTTGATCCATGGGCTCCCTTAAAACTCAATCCTTGTCATCACTGAATTCCCTTTTCCAACAAAACTTTCTCATGCAAATTTCACTGTATGAAGATCTCAAGTCCAATCGGCTCCAATTGGCCACGATCTTCTTGGTCACATCGACGATCCAAATCCCCTCCTATGAGGACTATTACCGACATCAATGACACTACCAAGTGTGTTGCAAATCCAGACTACCATCAATGGTACCGTTAAGATCAACTTATTCTCAACGCTATCTTCGGCAGCTGTGTCAAGACGAATCAGTCCCATATCTCCTCTGTTTCCTCCTCCAAGGATGCATGGGATCGCCTTATTATTCTCCTTGCGGACAAATCTCGCTCATGAGTTACGTCGCTCAAGGAACGCCTGATCAACAATCAACGCGGTTCACGACCTATAAGCGAGTACCTATAAGAGATGCGCTTTATCTCCAACGATTTCATTCTCACCGACCATTCTTTCCCCGAAGATGACCAAGTTCTTCACATCCTCGCTGGTCTTGGACCTGAATTCAAAAAGATCGCCGCTGCTATCCGAGTTTATAATAACGCTATCACCTTTGACGAGCTCTACGAAAAACTCATAGACTATGAACGCCATCTGAAGAAGAAAAACATGGGTGTGTGTGTCTCTCTCGTCACTGCCAACTATGTCAACCAACTCAATCGCTCCTCTTATCGCCCTCTGTAATAGCGTGGAAGCGTGTTTCCTACAATCGCAACAACAACACAACAATAACTTCGCTTGCAACATCAACAACAACCAGTATTCTGGCGCACGTAACAACTCGTCCCGCTCCAAGGCCTACTGCAAATTCTGCAAGCGTCCCGGTCACAACACCAAAAATTGTCGTCAAGTTGCTCGCTTTCTTCGTAAGAACGCAGTGCAAACATATTCACCGCAGCACACGGCACAGACGCTCTCTCAACCTGCGGTAAACAACACAAATATCAACCGGCCCGCTCACTCCTCCTGAATATTGGACATCGATGCTTCTCATCACGTTACATCCGATATTGGAACTCTTCACAGCTACACCGATTACGGTTGTCCTGATGAGATCAATATAGGTGATGGTTTAGCTTTGAAAATGCTAGTTATATGTATGCCCTAGAGGCCATTACTGTACATACGATATATATTGTAGTGGATGCTTGGACATATATAGGGAGGACTTTCTTGCTCGACATGATAGTATGCTATCTAGTTGATCTTTATCTTAACATGTACACTTATTGTCTCTATGTTACATGTTGATAAAGCCCTTAGGATGAGTACTTGACTAGCAGGACTATGATGTAGATCATACTAGTAAGGACAGAGTAGTCGCTAAGTACATCCTTCAAATGTTCCTAGTCGTAGGTGAATCGAGACAGGGCATCGATATACCAAAGTAGACTAGCGTATAGCTTCTTGACCCATGTAGATGGGCGATGGATGATCTCATATCCATTGATGTTTGACATCAGAGACAGTATACCGGTGCTCAGTGAAGACTGGGTACACTGAACGGACTCGCCGAGAACTCTCAGATGGTATTATACCTAACGTCAGATGTCAGTTCTCTGGTGACACTAGTACAGGTTAGTCTGTAGACCCGAGACCGTCATAAAGTCTTGTGTGATTCTTACTGTGCTTTGATTTCCACCTTACCACGTTCAAACGTGCAAAACGGTGGTTTTTGGGTACAGTCCCGAGTCACATGGAGGAAATGAGCGATATGAGGGGTTTCGTCTTTCCCGGTATTGGGAGTTGATATTGCGCTGTGCTCGATTGGTTATAACAGGAAGTTCTTGGCCAAGGCTGCTTCAGAGATATACGGGTAAGTGTTATCAGTGGTTTCTCGACCCGTTATGAGCCTCATATCGACACGACTTATCGAGTTACTGGGGTCTGACGTTTACCACCCCTAAACGAGATATGCGGCATATCAGACGAAGAGACCGAACTGTATGATAGTGTTACTAATTGGATTCGCAGGAGTGTGAGCATGCTTGCTTGTTGATCTTCTGATCGCTCAATATCCGGATGGCCGTTACGTTTAGCAGACCGCTTGCAGCTTGTGGATGCTTGATATGATCATCACCTGCCGCCGGCGTATTGACGAGTCTTTAGAGTCCTACACAGGGATTTCCTGGCTCAAGCGAAACGGTGTAGGAGCACATATGTGATATGTGTGGGACCGAGATTGATACGATATGAGATACCGTATTCTATTCTCGCGATATGAGATATCGGTCGGTTATACATGGTATAGCCGGGTTATCGGATCAATTGTTGATTCGATAAGTTGATTTATGATATTAGTCGGTTATAGGTATTATAGCCGGATTATTAAATCAAGAGTTGATTTGATAATCTAATGCATAATTATATATTTGATATATTACATTATATTAACTAGTATTAGCTCACTTATGATTTCTTTTCTCACTTTGGATACATTGATATATATGTGATATATGTTAAATGTATCATGCAAGGTTACAAATGCAATTAGGGTTAATGAGGGTTAAACCATGGTAGGGTTAAGATTAGGGTTTAAATTTATGATTAAGTAATTCAAATATTATGGAAAATAGTCATGGTTGATATTTGTTGAAAACTTGTAGAAGCTTGTAAGCATCTTTGACTTTGTCCATTTTCTTTGTCTTGCTTAAGATATTTTTAACCTAACCTTTAACCATAGCACATGGTTAACTCTCTACAAGGGTTAAGCATGACATGCTTAACCCTTGGTTGCATTATTAACCTCACCAATAATTCATTTGATGAGTTAACTTCTTCTTCTTCTTCATCAAAGCTTTCTACAATGGAGGTATGAGAAATAATGCGAGAAAATGAAATCTAAAGTGAGCCCACTTCCTACTTCATCATCCTCTACTACTTGCTATTTAGTATTGGGTGTTCTCTTCTTAAAGTTCTTGACCTAGTGAAGAAATATCTTGGGTTAGTGTCTTCTCGACGTAGATCATCTTCGGCCTCGAAGACATCGAAGCAAGCATGTTTATTTCTTCATCGGAGCCTTTCTAGGTCCGGAGTTCACGATCGCAGCGAAAGGGACTACTACACGGAGCTATTAAAATGAAGGACCGGTCTACAAAGGTTGTATTCCTTGCTCACTTCTTATTGCAAAGTAGTTTGCTTTAGTTTCCGTCGATTTCTAGTTAACGATTCATGTTAGGGTTAGCTAAAAGGCAATTTTTTTAATTTGGCATGGACGATACCTCCTGAAACCTTGATGCCATCTTAGATAACCCTGTAGTGGTATCCGAGCCATGCTAGAAATTAATACGGCTTTTGTTAGAATTACGAAACCGAAACAACTCTGTAACTTGAAACACGAAACTATACCTTCTGTCGATTTTAAAAAGTTTTCAGAATTTTTTTCAAACAAGTGCAGAATGGTATTTAGGAGGTTATAAACACATGGTAAAAATTTGGGACCCTGTGCTCGGAATTTAGCCGAGCACATGGGTAGATTTTCCGAGGTGGCCGGCCCCACGGTAGCATTTGATGTTCAATTTTTTGTCATGTGCTTGTCTCTGTGTTTTGGTGTTTCAAGTGTTGTTTATTTTGGATAATTTTGCATGTGATGTAATTTTACACTATAAGCAATTCGGAATGTTTCGTATTCGTAGTTTTAACATTGTTTCGGGTTATTCACGTATTGTCTGGGCGAAGTTAAAAAGTTCGATCGAATGTCAAAAATCCATTTTCCCAAGTTTAACGTATTCGGAAAAACATGCAAGTGATTCTGTGGACCCTCTAGAAGAACGTAAACCCTAACTCGATTATGTGACCGTCAAAACCGCCACTTGAACCCTAGGGTTTGTGGTAATTTAGCGTTGTCACATGTGAGGCGTTGGTTTGACCCTTCTATGGCTGGTTCATAGGTACTGTGGTATCTTCTGGGTATTATTAAAACAGTGCTCAAGTGTTGAGCTGTCGGGAAATTGTGGGACTTTGATGAATCGATCGAAGAGTTTATCGTCGTCCGGATATTTTGTGATGGGATACAATATTTGGAATCCACATGTAGTTATGAGATAACTAGTTTGAATATTATAAATCTAGCAGTTTAGTCTCAATTGATCGGTTGCCACGGGATTTTGATGAGATCAAAAGTCCGTCACAATCACGTAGCGTACGCGGATACTCGCTGGGTAAACTTAATAGATAGCCACGCCCCATAACCCCGACCAAATGACTGTAGGAGAACCCCGTCGCCAAAAGCATCCGTTCGGGTGCTCACGCAGCGGTATTCCGCCTTAGTGCACTTTGTCGACGATATCGGGTGGTGCGGCCGTCTACTAAAGTTTCCAATGAGCATTCGATCTGGATGTCGGGAATCTTATTGAATTGCCCGACTTGTTATTGAAAAGTGTTTTCGGTATCGAGACTAAAATGCGGGGTTTATAATTGTTAGGCATGCGATGTCTAAGGAATTCATTTGGTTAGGCATGAAATCCAATATATATGTGATACATTGGGTTTATGATGTCTAAGGTGGTTGCGGATTCCAACTGTTGTAGTTTTTCACTTTCTTTTCTGCGACCGTAAGTGTAATATGTGGTGTATCGCCGGTTTCGATGCTATATGTCAACGACAATTGGGATACGTATATTTACTTACGTTGATGACATGTGATGTTATGTGTTGTTGTGATATGTTATATTGGATCGTCGTGTTTTGAATAGCCCGGGGTTTTATGTGAGATGAGAGTTTTTATTTTCATTCATGTAAAATTCATTATATGTAATATTCTTTTATTGGGGCACTTCCGGGTTGAGGATGGTGTCACCATTGTATATTGTTTACTTTCCCGCATTAGGATAGACCTAAGGCGGGGAGCACAAGTAACCGGGTTCTAGGGTCCAGTGGGAGACCATCTCGAGGCGTCGAGACCGGGTCTCCTAACTCTAGAATTGATAGGGTTGTTTGCCGCTCTCGTAGGGGTCTGGGGGTGTGGGATTGGCTATTTATCACGACCGTGGAATCCGTATTTTGTACAGGTTTAATTTAAAACACGGAAATCCTAGTATATCCAATAATTCATATGTTTTATTCTGCTGCGATGTTCTGTGATGAGATCATATTACTGCCTGAGACGAATGCCTATATTATATATATATGATTTATATTTTATATTACTGCTTTTGTTTCACATTTGATGCTTGGGAAGCATAATAAATGGGACTTCATTAATGAGATTAATGAAATAAAAGAAACCTAAAGATGTTGTAGAAACTTGTCTCGAAAACTGGTAGCTCTAGTTTTTGCTTTGCATAGCGGTATTCCTTGCAGAATATCCAACACCTTATTCGATAAGGAAAGAGCCGAGATCCCTTCACCGGGAGTGATCTCTTTAGCGGAACTAGAAGATGCTGCAAACTCGGTTTGTCTTTTGATTGCTTTTATAGTTTTTGCTTTGCATAGTGGTATTTTTGAAATATCCTGCACCTTATTCGATAAGGAAAGAGCCGAGATCTCTTCACCGGGAGTGACCTCTTTAGCAAAACTAGTAAAAGCCTCAAAAACACTCCTTTTAAAACTCACTCGATTCTACAACGATATCAAGTTCATTACGCTCATGGTTTTCTTAAGAACCTGCGTAGCCCTCCGTCATTTCAGATAAATACTACTTAGTATTCGTGCTGCGGTAGTTTGACCTCCGTCAAGGCGTAGTGTACGGTAGCTGACTAGTGCTTATCTGCTAGCATACGATGCGATTGGATTAGGGTATTCGTACGGCGTAGTTTGGCCTCCGTCAAGGGTCGTGCGGGTGGGTTTAATTCAATCAAGAAATGAACGGGTTGAACTTGACTAGCGCACTATGGGTAGTTTGGCCTCCGTCAAGGTCATAAGACGCTAGGGGTAAAAAACATTATCGGGATTTTCAAGTGTTGAAATTTGCAATGAGATTGTATACCTTCTATGAGATAGTTGGATCCCGATACCCACTACGAGTAAGAGTTACTCCTGGGAGAGTTCTACACGTTACAATTAGCCGATCAAGTAGGTGTCTAGAAAGGTGTTAACGGTGTTACGCCCCTGGGAAAACGAGATTTATTTTAATTAGGTCCGTGCGAAAACACAGGGAACCTCCCTCAAAGTACCGGCACTGGCCTGGCCTGGCCGAAAGATTGGCGAAATTGTAGGGTGTAATTAATCCCGGCTAGTCTTTTCTTTTAGGGTTTGAATATGACTAAAACAGTGGGACCCATAGATATATTAATAACCAATCTAATCTTGCAAGAGCATACGATAAGTGTTTTCTTCTCTCTCTCCAGGTAGCAACCATGCTACGCCTTAATCAAGGTAAAAATACGGATGTATTGACTGAACCCGCTTGTTATACTGAGCTGAGGAACGTTGGTCCCGCTCCAACTTATAATTGTTATAAAACCAAGCAGAAAATAGGGGATTACCAGGATTCCCGTGCCGCCCAAACGAAGAAAGTGCATGCTGATGTATCTTCTTCGGGTGTGTTCATTACCGAGAACTGTTTCTTAGTATCCTCTATATCCTGGGTATGAGATACCGGATCAGGATCCCCCATATATAATCTGTTACATGGGCTATAAAAAGGTAGAGAACTGGGAACGGGTGATAAGTTTCAAGAGTTGGAAACGGTGCAAGTGCTGCAGCCAAATATGTTGGCAGTTATCACCCTGTATTACCAAATACATTGATTCTGAACGAATGTTATTAGATATCGAACCTGATATACAATATCATATCAGTCTCTTTATAAGTAAAGAAGGATATAATTTTGTATTGTTGGATAATGTTTTGAACATTTTCCTATATCAAGTGTTGATCGGTTCAGGCACGTTATCTAAAATTATATACGTTCTAAATCAAACTACAGTTCTCAACGTATAGAACACACACAAGAGAAAGAGTTCAGAAATGAACGAATCCTTCTTGAGGCATTATAGACTAGGTCATATCAATGCGACCCGACTAGCTAAGTTACATATAGATGCATATTTAAATCAGTTTGAATTTACATATTGTGAAACTTGACAGTCATGTCACAAAGATAAGATGACCATAGCTCCATTTATTGGAAACATAGAAAGAGTTATTGAACTCTTGGGATTGATACATGATGATGTGTGTACGTCCCCTGTCTACACATGCAAGCACCGGTTCTTTGTACTTCATTACATTCACTGATGATTTCTTAAGATTCGCACATGTGTTCCTATTGAAACACAAGTCTGAAGCTATTGAGAAATTCAAAGAATATAAGTTAGAAGTAGAGAATCAAAACGGGTATAATTATTATGTCCTTTGATGTGATCAGGGAGGAGAATACTTAAGCACGGAATTCCTGGACTATTCTAAAGGAGAATGGGATTCTCTCTCAGCATTACTCCTCCGTATATACCACATCACGTTGGTGTATCGAGGCAGAACAATCGCACCCTATGTGATATGATGTGCTCTGTGATGAGTACTACTGAGTTGCCAATTTCCATTTGGGGGTTATGCGCTTGAGAAGCTGTATACCTATTGAATAGGGTTCCAATCAAATCAGGTGCCTACCATTCCATATGTGATATGGTATGGGAAGAGCCCATCTTGTAAGGATGTTAAAATTTGGGGCTGTCCGGCCTATGTCTAAAAGCAAAATCCGGACAAGCTCGAGGCGTCAGTTCTGTGGAAGTTTGTTGGATATCCCAAGCATTCGCAAGGGAATATCTTCTACCACACTGAGAAGCAAAAGGTGTTTTGTTTCTCAGCATGCCACTTTTTGGAAGGGAATTTCTTGTGAAGAAATTAGTGGTCATGAGGTAGAGCTGGAAGGAGTTCCAGCAACACAAACTACAGCTGATGATTTGGTAGAACCAGAGTATTCAATAGTTCCCGACGAACCTCAGCCTCTCCGCCGATCTGGTAGGGTTCCTCACCCACCTGAGAGATACTTCGGTTTTCTCTAAGACAGTAGGAGCGAGAATTGCATCATGAGATGATGGCCCAACTAGTTTCGAGCAGGCCATCAGGAGTGGGGACTCTATGAGAATGGCTGGATACTAAGCGATCTGAGATAGAATCCATATACACCAACAAAGTATGGACTTTGGTTGTTTTATCTGAAGGGTTAAATCCCCATCAGGAGAAAGTAATGTTTGTGTCATTGCATGGTGCCCTACATGAATATAAAACTTTTAGTTCAAACACATGTATCACACGGGCAAATACTAGAATATATGAATCCATTTCATATACGAGCCCAGTACTTCAAACAATTTCATGGTCTTTGTTGGGCTTGATACAATTGTATTTGGTTGGATATCAGCCATAGGGCTATGCACCATGTAGGTTTGGACCCGTTACTCGTCCGGAAAAGCAATTCAAACCCCGTCCGTATTTGACGGGTACAAAACCCGAATCCGCTCGCATTAGAATACGATGAGTTTTTAGATCTTATAAAACCCCTCCGAGTCCGAGCCCGTAACCGTCCACAACCCTCTATAACCAATTTGAACCCGCCCACTCACTTGAAATATGAGCCATAGAAATCTTTGTTGCTGTGGAAAGATTGAAAGCCTACACCTATAAAAATTGATGTGCCCTAATTTTTGTTTCTTATTTTCTCACTTTAATTTTCTACTCCTTATTAGTTCTTTAATTCTCGGTTTTTTTTGTATTGCCGCAATAATTCTGATTAATAATATTTGTTTTATCTTGCAACGTTGAATGTTGTATGGTATTTCAGATGTGTTTAAATTTGCAATTGAGACTCTATAAAATTTGTTTTTCTTTCATATTTTATATATAATAAATAATAAGTTTAATATGCTAAACCTATCCCACACCATAGTAACCCGCCCGAATTAGGAAAGCCCGCATTAGGGAAACCCGAACCTGAATCCGAAACCCGTGCGAATCTGTTGGGTGCGGGTTCGGTTTTGTGTACCTATTATAGCGTGCGGGTTCAATATGGATGGAAAACCTGCCCGTTCTTGTCACGCCCCGCTTCCCAAAATACGGAATACGAGGGGTGGACAAGGCCAGCCATGCTCCTACGGTCAAGGAAAAGTCCTGCCGTAGTCACACTTCGGCTTCTAGTTTTTCATGGTAAACAGTAAATGATGCGTAGGTAATGAGAAATGCAGTAACTGAAAGGAACAATAATATAAACTGACCTGAAGTGGAACAAACGAATGTAACTCGGAATGGCAAGTCAAGAAGTCTGTGTTGCACGTCTAGTTCTGGTCCAGGCTAAATTTTCTCCTCACACTGAGCATGCATACTCAGGTCGTCAGAGCGACACAATAGCAATATAATATGTATAAAATCAAGTGACAGTTCTAACAGTGATAATAGATATGAATAACAGTAATCAATGACAGCATGAATATGAGTGTGCAGTAATCAATGCAGCGGAGCAGTAAAGCAGTAGAACGATATGTCACGTATGTCAACATAGTATATATGGTATGTAAATGCCTGTATCCCTATCAGTCTCTAAGTCTCACTGTACAGGTCACTAAGCCTAACGTCAGTCCAAGTGCGAGAGTCAACCACTCGTGAGTGTCCTCCACCCAAAGGTAGAACCCAAGGGCAAGGGACCATGGGCTCAACATGTAACATATATATCACGGTGTATATCACATACCCTGTAAATCTCCATACATCTCCCTAAATATATAAGCCGGCATGGGACTCCCGAGATTCTGTTGAACTCACACTTAAACTACCCCACACCCCGTGTCCTACATCAAACGCTAACCATAACCCTAAATACTAATCGATCCGTGACAAGTCTGCGCGAGAACAGGAGGCAGGACCTCCATCAAGCACGTCCCGACTAATACCTAAGATAAATGGCAGTGTCGGATGCCTTATCTGTGACACCCGTGCAAGTGCTTCCATAAGTGTCTCATACCACTTATAGTCACACGTACACGCATCCCACAAACGTCGATAATGCAATAGAATAATAGGGTCACTGATTGTGTACAAGTACGCCTCACTTTCACTTAATCACGGATACACGAACACTGACGTACTTGCCACAATCATCGCTAGAACTAACATTGGGTAAATGCACGATATCACTAGGTTATCACTACAATGATATAGGTATGATATGATGCGTAAACACTATATGAAATATGATTAAAGTGTCATAAAGAACAGTATTATATCACTTGCACGATTTATCATGAAATGTACATATATAATTTAGCGAAACGATAAACAGGTAGTAATTAGTATGTTCAGTTGTCCATCCATCAAATTTAGTTTCAAGCCAATCGGGTTCCAGGATCAATAGTTATAACCATTTCATTTTAAGCGCTCGCGGCTGGAAATCCGGTTTCAGAATCGGAAATCCATTTCGCAACGCATTTTAATCCCAGTTGGGATCAGATTTTAGCGACGCTACAGTTGGATGAAATCTAGAGTTTTTAGTAAGGTTTTCAACGCAACAGACGGATCTTCAGTCGCATCTGCACGTCAGGTGATATACAATGTTTAACATTAATATGTCGGTTCTGATTCTGTTGGGACTGTTATGCGTCCCGATCTTTTAAATTACAGAATAAATATCAAATGGTAACGAAACAGAATGAAATCAATCGTGTTGTCTAGATAACAGATTTATCTATAATGAACAGTGGAGTTCCGCAACCTACGAGTTAAGGGAAACCTGTGGTATTCAATACGGAATAGCAAGCAACGACTGAAGTCGCTCTGGACTGCAGTCCAGAGTCGCACTCCGATCCAAATATCATCACGGTTTAAATACAGAAATGTCTGGAAACTAGTATAGGGTTAAAGTTCGTCGAGTCAGCTTCGATTTGAGCCCTCGAACGCACTATTCTAGTATGTATATGATTTATGGTGAATTTAACAGTTTTCAGGTGCAATAAAATTACAGTTTTACGATTAAACTTGGGGGTAGTCGTTTTGGTCATAAACGATGAAATTATCCAACGAAACTTGCACACGTTGTTCATCCCTACAAGGGCCAAAGTAATTTATCCAGTTCCGCCTAACTTGATAATGATTTTCTATGTGAACAAGCATCGAACAGTTGTGCCGAATAATCTAACGGAAAGATAAAGTATGATTTATATACGATGTTGGTTTGTAACATAGATAAAATAGCATGCAAGCAAGTAAAGAACTTGCCTGAACACGTATCGACGATGGTACGGCAGCGACGCGGCACGGTGGTGACTAACAGCTACGGCAACGGCGAGACGCAACAAGACCACGACGAGGCTTAGCTAGGCTTAGGCTTGTGCCGTGGGGTTCGACGCGGTGGAGCTTGGCTCGGAGATGGAGACGGGGCAGCTTCGGACGACGGCAACGATCTCAGGCGATGGCCGACGACGCAGAGGGCTCGGGTAGCAGTTAGGAGTTATGGTTGGGTGGCCGGTGATAGGTCGGCCCTGGGGCTGCAGGGGTCAGCTAGAAGGTGCAGCCAGTGAGGGGGCTCATTGATGTTCGCGGCAGTGAGGAGGTCGTCTTAGGGCTGGTGGCGACGAGATGGTCGGAGTTGCGGAGATGGTGGCCAGAGCTAGGAGGTTGGAGACGGTGAGGAGCACGGTGGAGGTCGGTTCTTGGGTTGAGGTTGGGTATGCAGGTGAGGTGAGGAGGGGCTCGGGGTTTTGGAGAGAGGGGAGAGGAGAGAGGGAGGAAGGCAGGCGAGGGTGATGTTGGCGGTGGCGGTGATGATCGGGGGATGATCGACGGTAGGATGTGAAAAGCTTGGATGGGTGCAGGGGGTGGAGCTTGGCTGTGGGTTTAAGGGTGCTGGGTGATGGTGGCAGAGGAGAGAGAGGGAAGGTGATGAAGAGACGAGGTTGGGCGAGGGGATTGAGCTCGGTGGGGTGTCGTCGTCGTCGTCGAGGGAAAAATGAGTGCAGGGACTCGAGAGTGTGAGGGTGAGAGGGTGTGGGAAGTGAGGGGAAGGAATGGGGAGACGAGGGGTGAGCAACGCGGTTGTAACGCTCGCGAGCGTCGCGTGTGATGAGCGGCGACGTGGGCGCGGGAGAAGGCGCAGGGAGTGGATCGAGCGCGCGAGAGGGGAAAAGAGCCGTTGGAGGAGATGTACAGTGGTTGGCGGGTCGGGTAGGGGAGCGTGGGAGCGGGCTGCTGGGGGAGAAAGAGTGGGCCGGGCCAGAATAAAAGAAATTGAAGATTAAATGGAAAAAGGAAATGGGGCCGGGCTTGGAATTTAAATGGGAAATTTAATGGGAAAATATAGAGAGAGGGTCGGAAAGGTTTTGGGCCGAGGGAAGACTGAAAATGGGATAAAATGAGGTGGGGATTTGTATAAAAGAATGGAGTTTAGTTTAAAATAATGGGCCGAGGATAATTAAAAGGAATTGAGTCTATGAAAAGATACATGAATGGGCTTGGGATTGGTTTGGAAAAGTAATTAGAATTAGGGTTTGGGTTCAACGGGGTTTGAAAAATAAAATATAATAATTAATTTATAAATAAAATAAATAATTCCTAATTAAGAATAAAGAGGATTCTAAGTAACAAAATACGGTCTTTGGTATAAAAGGGGCCGGGTGTTACAGTTCTAGTGGGTTCGGGTTTCTTTTTGATCCAAAACCCATCCAACTCGACCCGTGCGTAGCCCTAATCAACCAGTTCAGATTCAATTTTCACAATAATTTAGTCAGGAAGTTTAACTCTTCCATATTCTTTCAAATTAGTTATATATTTTAGTGTGCATTATGTATAGCATGGAGCAAGAATTGTTTTATGGACCGGAGCGATTAGAAAACTTGTCCGGAAAATTAATATACATGGTTGAAATAAGAATATTGAGATGAATGAGTGATATATTACGAAGAAAATGATGAAAAATGAGAATGCCCATAACGAGTCAGAGGTTGATGGAGGTCCTTTTCAGATCTCCTTCAGATGTTTTCTTCCGTCGATCTCCCGGTGGGTTCTGGAGGGGATCCCCTGTTGTGTGTGGGCCTCAATGGGTTTTGAGGAGATTTGGTGATTGGAGGAGTTTGACGCCGAGTACCTGCAAAGAAGTCCCGGGGTGGTTTGATACCACCGAGGACCCTTCGACGATCAAGTTAGTACTAGATCCGAGCAGCGTAACGGCTAAGTGGAGTCAAAGTAGCTTACTTGACCCTTCTGTGATGGGGGTTTATATAGTGGTGGAGGAACGCAGCAGCAGGCGCGAGAATCTCGCCGGCAGTTACGCTCCCGACGTCACGCCTACGTAGAGAGCGGGTCTCCCATGAATGGGGATTGTGAAGGCGTGGAACGTGGGATGTTGCTGGCGGAGAATCCGCGCATGGCGAGATTCGCGGAGCGGCGGTTACGCCTGTGAGCGGTGGAACTGATCGAAGGACCGAGGAAGACGGCCTCGGCAAAAAGGGCTCGGGGACGAGCTAGAGGGCCGAGGAGACTCGGTCTTGTGGCAGCTCGAGGCGAGCTGAGGGGCCGAGGAGGCCAATCTGCAGGGAGCCCCGAGGAGGGCTAGCTTATGCTGGCCGGTCGGGTACAGGGGTGGCCTGGCCGGCCTTTGTGGGCCCTTTCTTCTAAGTTCTGGGATGCGCCATCCGCCACGTGTCCTGATCGTGGGGATCGCCAATATCGAGCATTACCATTAGCCCCCCACTCTTGTCTTGACCAGCTAGCGGGTCGGTTCAGGAGTGGACCGCCGGGCCTCCCGGGGGGAGCTTCCTCCTAAGGTTTCGTCGGGACGCATCCCCGGGCCGTGAGCTATCTTTTCCACTAGCGAATCAGGGCGGGATCTCTGCATTTAAGGAGAGCGCGCCGGTTCGTGTATCTTGCCTTTGAAGTGATGGTCCACGTGTCAAGCGTCGGTTGGCTGACGCGACGTGCGCAGACCTGCGATGCCTGAAAGGGTGCGGTCGAGTATGGGAACGACAGGTGGAGCAATCTGAGCCGTTTGGACGCGAGGAGGCGTTTCGGCGGGAGACGAAGGGCACCATTGGATGAGGTTGCTCATGGCAATAAATAGGGGTGGGGCCTGTTCCATGGCCCCTAATCCTTCATCTTACCTTTTTTCTAACTTTTGGCTGTTCGGCGCTCCTCTTCTTGGGGATACATGGTTCATTCCCACTCGTTCCAGAGGGAGGCACGCGACGCGGACGTGCCCCTGGCGGGCCCAGGTTCTACGTCGAATGCTCTACCGGCGACAGGGTCGTCCGCCCAGTTGGCGACTCCTGGGGATTTTTCCGGCGGCGGTCAGAGGCGCCCGCGGTCATCCGACCCCCAGACGGGAGACAAAGGGGGGGCGAGGACGGGGTCCCCCTTAAGAGGAAAATGACAATCTCTCATGCACCGCCGTCAATGGTCCCTGAAGGGATCCCTGTGCAGGAGGGAGAGGCCATCTTCATGGTTCCGTCTGGGCTTTCCGTCGCTGCCGGCTTGCTCGCCGGGATGGAAGAGTCGGCAGGAGGAAGACTTCCGTGCGGCACCCTGAGGGCCCAAATGGAGGCCATAACCCAGGGGGGAGTCCAGGTATGAACCCCTTCACGCGTTGTTTTTGGCCTTCCTTTCCTTGGCCCGAGCGACTCCCGGTTTCTCATCCGCTTCCTGTCAGGTCCTTCAACACTGTGCCATCGCCGCTCATATGGAAACCAAGGGAGCGTTCCACGCACCGAGCCCAGTAGAAGCATTCCCTTCGGAGGTCGAGGTTCTGCGGCGTGACCTGCATCTGGAGAGGGCCATGGCCGATGTCCTGGCAGCCCGTGCGGAGTCTGCAGAGCTTGACAATTCAGCGAATCAGGGCATCCGCCGTCGCCTGAGTGCATCTCTCCGGGTTGCCGAGAGGAAGCTTGCGGACCTGGATGATCGCTTCGCGGTTATGGAGAAGGAGAGAGATTCTAGCCGGAGGGATGCCGAGGCGGCGCTTCTGTCGGCTCAGGCTGCTGAGGTCCGGGCCAGGAAAGTCGTGGCCGATTACAAGGTGTCAGAGCAGTTTTACGTCGAGCTCGGTGAGTATTCCGCCATTGCGTGGAATAAGGCTCTGGATGCCGTGAAGGAGCAGCTTCCCGATTTCGCCGATGGCGAGCTCCGTGCTCGGGTCCCGCTCCTGGTGGCAAGGCCTCCGGCTGACAACGATGAGGGAAATGAGGCGCGCCCCTGGTGGCAAAACCTCCGGTGGTGAAGCCCCCAGCGACGAGGGAAGCGAGGCACAAGGGGTGTTCGCGACTTAGGTCTTTTTGATATTTCCCCGTCCCCCTTTTGTAAGCCTCCGGACAGTTTGTAAGGCTGGGGAGCCCGAAGTACCCTTTGTAAAGACTGTGCGTTTGATAATAAAACTTCTTCTTTGGTTTCATCGGTCCGCGCTTTATCTTCTGTTTGTGCTGCTGGGCTTTCATGTCAGGTCGGCCATCTGTTCAACGATCGTTCGTCGAGTTGACTTTGACCACTTGCCAACAGTTGCCGAGGATAGACCGAAGCTGCCCCGTTGCCCTTAGGCATGGACTTCTGATTCCTGGCGTTGTGGGTAGGCAACTACCAGCCTGGGATGACCGAGCGAGGTTGTCGCTCGGGTGCCTCTTGCGAGGGCTTTGATCCCTGGTGTCATGGCTAGGGAGCTACCAGCCGGGGATAGCCAAGAAAGGGCTCGACTGCCTCTGGGAGGACTTTCTGATCCCAGGCGTTGCGGTAGGGAAGCTACCCGCCGGGGATAACCGGGCAGAAATGACCGGGCAGTGAAGCCGCGTGGTTGCCTCTTACGAGGGCTCTGATCCTTCAGGACGGGGACCGAGCAGGGTTACTGCCCAGTGCCTCTTGGTGAGGACTTTGATCCCTGTCGGTCGTGGTAGGATGCTACCAGCCGGGGATAGCCGGGCAAGGGCTCGACTGCCTCTGGGAGGACTTTGGTCCTTGGTGTGGGAGGGGCTGTAAAATCCTACCAAGGACCCTTTGCCGGGCAGGGTTACTTTCCGGTGCCTCTTGGCGAGGGCTTTTGTCCTGAAGGATAGCCGAGCGAGGGACCTCAGGCTCGACTGCCTCTGGGAGAGCTTTCTGATCCCCGGCGTTGCGGCAGGAAAGCTGCCCGCCGGGTATAGCTGAGCGACGGTTGGGCTCAACTGCCTCTGGGAGGGCTTTCCGATCCCTGACGTTGCGGTAGGGAAGCTGCCCGCCAGGGATAACCGAGCAGGGTAGCTGCTGGGTTGCCTCTGAGGAGGACTTTGGTCCTAAGCGTTGGGGGGTTGTAGGAAGCCTGCTATGGATAACCGGGCAGTGAAGCTGCGCGGCCGCCTCTTGGCGAGGGCTTTGGATTGTAAAGACAGAACTCTATTCGGGATGTTTCAACGTTTCTTTATTCGAAAGGACAGGATTTTTAGAGAACGTTTTACACCATCTTTGCGAAAGAAAGGGGGGCACACTCGCTGGCCTTGACCTCACTGGTATAGCTTGAGCTTCTCGGCGTTGTAAGGCCGCGGGAGCTTGCGTCCGTCCGCGTCTTGTAGGCGGTAGGCTCCGTCGGGGAGCGCCTCAGAGACGAGGAAGGGACCATCCCACTTTAGGGAGAACTTGTGAAGCCTGCCTTGGTCAATGAACTCATTTTGCCGTAGGACCAGATCCCCGGTTTTGAAGGAGAGGTGTTTGACCCGAGCGTTGTAGTATCGGGCCGTTTGTTGTTGATAAGCGGCAGCTCTGATCTGAGCCCGGTCTCTCTTCTCCAACAAGATTTCCAGGTTGGTCCGTAGCGCCGAGGTGTTTGTGTCATCATCGAAGTGCTCGACCCGGTGACTGGGTAGCCCGATCTCCGCTGGGACCATCGCCTCTGTCCTGTAGCAGAGGCTGAAGGGGGTCTCCCCGATGGGAGTCTTCTTTGACGTGTGCATGGCCCATAAGACCCGGGGTAGTTCTTCAACCCAACTGCTTTGTCGCCCTTCTAGGCGAGTCTGGAGACCTCGGAGGACGTCTCGGTTAGCGACCTCGGCCTGCCCGTTGCATTGGGGATGCACGACCGCGGCGAACTTCATGAAGATATGGTATTCTTTGCAGAAGTCCTTCACTTTCTCGTTCTCGAAGTTCGTCCCATGCTCGGTGATGATACACCTCGGGATGCCCAACCGGAGTATCAGGTTGTTTTGCAGGAACTTGATAACTTGATGGGTGTGGCGGCGTTCGGTTTTCTGATGGGGATGGCCTCGATCCACTTGGTGAAGTAGTCCACCGCGACGAGGACGTATTTGTACCCGCCTGTACCGGTAGAGAACTGGCCGATCATATCCAATCCCCACTGGGCGAACGGCCATGGGGATGTTAGGGCAGTCAGCTCGGTAGCCGGGAGGCGGGGAATCCTGCCTTGAATCTGGCAGCTCTTGCACCTCCTGAATAGCTTCAGGGCATCCTCGTGCATAGTAGGCCAGTAGTACCCCTGGAGCAACGCCTTTTGGATCAAGGTTCGGGCCCCCTGGTGTGCACCGCCCACCCCCTCATGGATTTCCCAAAGGACGTAGTCGGCTTCGTGGGGATCAACGCACCGGAGCAGGAGCTGAGTGAAGGCCTTCTTGTAGAGGTTCCCATTGCTCCATACGAAGTGGCGGGCTTTGGCCCGGAGACGGCGGGTGGATTCCCAGTCCTCTGGGAGCGTGCCGTCCTTCAGGAATTCCACGAGGGGCTTCCTCCAATCCTGATCGCTCTCCTGCGCCGCGTACACGTGGAGGGTCGTCGCTCCGTCTTCCACGCTGGGTTGAGACAAGGTTTCAAAGAGGATAGACCGCTTATTGTTGGCCGAGTATGACGAAGCCAACTTGCTCAGGGCGTCGTCTTGGGCGTTCAGCTGCCTGGGTATTTGTTCTACCTAGACTTCGTCAAAATTCTTTCAGAGTTTCCTCACCTTGTCCAGGTACTTCATCATCAGAGGCTCCCGAGCTTCGAAGCGGCCGGTCACTTGATTGACAACAAGGGCCGAGTCACTACGGATTCGAATTATCTACAGTCCCAGTCTGGCGGCCATGCGCAGTCCGGCCAGGAGGGCCTCGTACTCCGCCGCGTTGTTCGAGGCTTTGAAACCGAGCTTTAGAGAATACTCCATCTCTGCTTCGTTCGGGCCCCGGATAATGAGGTCGGCACCGCAGCCTTCCTCGGTCGAAGACCCGTCAACGTAGATGACCCACTCCGGAATCGAGCAAGGCCTTTCCGCGATGGGACACTGGGTTGCGAGGGGCGCCGTGGACTTTGGCTTCTTGCTAGGGATGGTGCATTCAACGATGAAATCGTCCAGGGCCTGCGCTTTGATGGCCTGCCTCGGGCGATACTTTATGTCAAACTGAGATAGCTCCCACCTCCATTTTTCTAAGCGGCCTGAGGATTCTGGTGATGCTAGGATAGCCCCTAATGGGCGCTTGGTGAGGACGATGATGGTGTGTGCTTGGAAGTAGTGACGCAGCTTCCTCGAGGCTACCACGAGGCCTAAGACAATCTTCTCTATGGCAGGGTACCTCATTTCTGCGTCCTTAAATACGTGGCTCACACCGGCTTCTGCGCTCCATCAGCCTCCTGGACGAGCACTGAGCCTGCTTCTTGGTCGGATACCGCCAGATACAGCGACAGCTTGTCTCCTTCAACTGGTCGGGTGAGCAGCGGTGGCGTCGCGAGGTGCTTCTTCAATTGGTCGAAGGCGACTTGGCACTCCTCCGACCACTCGAACCTCGGGATTTTCCTTAGTGCCTTAAAAAACGGAAGGCATTTCTCCTCCGACCTGGACATGAAACGGCTCAGAGCGACGACTCGTCCCGTGAGTCGCATGATCTCGACGTTGGTCTTGGGCACGACCATGTTGAGGATAGCGTCGATCTTCTCTGGGTTAGCTTCGATTCCGCGGTGAGTGACCATGAACCAGAGGAACTTTCCCCCGGTGACTCCGAATGCGCACTTGGCGGGGTTTAGCTTCATGTTGAACTTGCGGAGCACTTCAAAAGCCTCGCCCAGGTCCCTGGCATGGTCGGCCGACGAGACGGATTTTACGAGCATGTCGTCAACGTAGACTTCCATATTCCTACCGATCTGTGGCTTGAACATGCGGTTGACTAACCTTTGGTACGTGGCCCCGACGTTCTTGAGGCCGAAGGGCATCACCTTGTAGCAATATACCCCCGGTCCGTTGTGAACGCGATGAGATCTTCATATTTAGGATTCATACGGATTTGGTTGTAGCCGGAGAAAGCATCCATGAAGCTCAATAGCTCGTGGCCGGCCGAGCTGTCGACGAGCTGGTCTATCCGGGGGAGCGGAAAGTTGTCCTTGGGGCAGGCCTTATTGAGGTCGGTGAAGTCGACGCACATACGCCACTTCCCGCTTGACTTCTTGACCAGAACTACGTTCGCCAGCCACTCCGAGTAGGCTACATTTCTGATGAAGTCGGCGGCGAGGAGCCGATCAACCTCCTCTTCGATAGCTTTCTGTTTGACCGGGGCGAAGCTTCTCTTCTTCTGTCTGACAAGTCGGGCCGCAGGATCAACCCCGAGCTTGTGGAAGATGATCTTGGGATCAATACCAGGCATGTCAGCAGGCGCCCAGGCAAAGACATCGGAGTTGCTTCTGAGGAATCTGACAAGGTCATCTCGCTGTGTCCCCGTCAGGAGTGATCCGACCTGGACGGTTTTTCCCTGGTCTCCTTCTGTCAGGGGCACCTCGGTCAGAGGTTCGACCGGTGCCCCCCGGATCTCCTTCCGCTCGTCTCGGGTGTCCAGGGAACTTTTGATGTCGTCACTTAACTCAGCGTCGTCGGCCGGCTGCTCGGACGAAGACGTTTCGGTAAGGCATATCTTCGCGACCCGCTGGTTCCCATAGGCCCGACTTATCCTGCCCCGATCGAGAGGGAACTTTATCGCCAGGTGATAGGTCGATATCTGGGCCTGGAGGGAGTTCAGCGTCGGACGACCGAGGAGGACGTTGTAGGCCGATGGGACTTTTGCTAAATGAAGTCCACGGGCAACGTGCGCGTGCGGCCGGGCTCCCCGATCGTGAACTGCAGGGTGACCACCCCTTGCGCCGGGATGGACTGGTTAGTGAACCCCGAAAGGACGTAAGAGGTCGGTTTCAAGTCTGCTGGGGCGAGCCCCATGCGTAGAAAGCAGTCGTGGAAGAGAATGTCCGCTGAGCTGCCCGAATCGACGAGTATCCAGTGGACCTCTTACTGGTGGATTCGGGCCGTGATCACCAGTGGGTCTTTGTGGGGGCATGGATATGCCGTGGAGGTCCCCGTCGCCAAAGGTGATGGGCTCGTGGCCTCTAGCCTTTTTGCTCGGTCTGTTGCCGGCGCGGGGTGCCGAGCCTCGCAGGAGCCCGACTGGCCCCCTGTCGCCATGACCATAGTCCTTGATGGGCCTTAGTTTCCTTCGGCGGGGTCCGCAAGGCGGTGGCCGGTGTAGGGGTCGGTGACGTTCGGTTGAGGCTCGCCCGCGTCTCCGTTGAGGGGAAGGTGGCGACCGGGACCCGGATTTTCGGGGCAATTACTTGCCATGTGGATGGAGATCGGAAGGTCAACTTCGTTTTCGTGGAGTTTTCGGTTCCTACAGGCGGCGCCAACTGATAGAGGTCCTTTTCAGATCTCTTTCAGATGTTGTCTTCCGTCGATCTCCCGGTGGATTCTGGAGGGGATCCCTTGTTGTGTGTGGGTCTCAATGGGTTTTGAGGAGATTTGGTGATTGGAGGAGTTTGACGCTGAGTACCTGCAAAGAAGTCCCGGGGTAGTTTGATACCACCGAGGACCCTCCGACGATCAAGTTAGTACTAGATCCGAGCAGCGTAAACGGTAAGTGGAGTCAAAGTGGCTTACTTGACCCTTCTGTGATGGGGGTTTATATAGTGGTGGAGGTACGCAGCAGCAGGCGCGAGAATCTCACCGGCAGTTACGTTCCCGACGTCACGCCCGCGTAGAGAGCTGATCGCCCATGAATAGGGATCGTGAAGGCGTGGAATGTGAGATGTTGCTGGCGGAGAATCCGCGCATGGCGAGATTCGCGGAGTGGCGGTTACGCCTGTGAGCGGTGGAACTGATCGAAGGACCGAGGAAGGCGGCCTCGGCAAAAGGGGCTCGGGGACGAGCTAAAGGGCCGAGGAGACTCGGTCTTGTGGCAGCTCGGGGGCGAGCTGAGGGGCCGAGGAGGCCAATCTACAGGGAGCCCCGAGGTGGGCTAGCTTGTGCTGGCCGGTCGGGTACAGGGATGGCCTGGTCAGCCTTTGTGGGTCCTTTTTTCTGAGTTCTGGGATGCGCCATCCGCCACGTGTCCTGATCGTGGGGATCGCCAATATCGAGCATTACCAGAGGTCGACACTCATATAGATGACAAGATGAGAAAAATCAAACATATATATGAGAGATCGACAGCTGCTCCGGTTAGAAGAAATAACAAAGTTAAAGTTTAGAGGTAGACTTAAACGGATACGTACATGGTCGGCTAATTTGATATGGTTGTTATCAATTTAATCAAAGGCATAACTCTTAATAAAGTAGAATGGATTGAACAAATTCATACCGGCCTGCGGCCCTGAAAATTTGTCGAAGAGAATGAGAACAAAATGAAATGGGCAAAGTTATTGGGCGTCCATCAAGCCCATTCCACGACAAAGGGGTCAAGGACTGCTCTAGCAAAGAAATGGGCCCTTTTTATGGAAGAACACAACAAATATAGATAGGCGCCAACGATTCTCCGTTTGCAAAACCCTAACCCTAACCGTAATTTGTTGAGGAGAGAGAGAGGGAGGGGGGCGGGGGGCGAAGATGAGTCGAGCGGCGGCGGTGGCAAAGGGAGGGAAGAAGAAGGGATCGAGCTTCGTGATCGATTGCGCGAAGCCAGTGGAGGACAAGATCATGGACATCGCTTCGCTCGAGAAGTTCCTTCAGGAGCGCATCAAGGTCGCCGGCGGCAAGGCCGGCGCCCTCGGCGAAGCTGTCACCGTCACCCGTGACAAGAGCAAGATCAGCGTCACCTCCGAGGGCCCTTTCTCTAAGCGGTAACAAAACAAAAACAAAAATCTCATCTTTGGATCTGTTAGCTTACAATGATGGTTTTGCTCGATCTAGGTCTTTTATGCTTCTATGTTGCTTGTTTAGGAAGAAATTGGAGTTTTCATTTCTAAATACGGATCAATTTCATTATATATGTGACTATACGTGTGTATTTGGGGATAAGCTTGGAGATAGCATGTTCCAAGACTTAACTTTGTGATTAAGTGTAGAGCTTTAGATAGCGCATTTTGTTGTACTACAAGGTTAAAATTTCTCAACCTTTGAATTTGGGGGTAAATTTTTTGGATAGTTTTGTTTTGTACACAATGACGGTCTACTAACTGAAAATTTAAACTTGCGAAGACATTTCGCTTTGTTTGGGGGCAAAACGGTTATTGAAATTCCGGCAGTTTTAGGATAGTTGTCACGTTTTCGGATGGACATTACTGTTGCTGTAATGTAGGAGATTTATTTGAATTGGTCGAAATATGATGGGATATGTTATTTTGGATTATCAACCTTGGTGTAAATTTGTGGATTAAGGGCTGGCTTAAATAGTTGTAATTTTTTTGTTTGGAAATGGAAGATGAGCTAGAACTTGCTTTATGTTGGAATGACATGCATCACTGTTTAGCAACTGATCTCTGCATTGATTATAAAAAAATACGTTGTTTTGGAAAACAATGTATTCAGAAGCTCTTGTGTAAATTCCGGATGTTACAATGATGTATGCAAATAATAATTGAAGATTGGCGCATTTTCGTTCTGTTATTTTAGTCGAGTGTTTGTTAACGTGTAGTGTCATCAAAATGTTTCATAGTCCAAGCCTTATAGATCGTAATGTCTACTTTCATAGTCACAGAATCGAGAGTAAGAACAACTAACCTTGATTAATAGGTTTGATAGAATGTTGTAAAACACGTATTTGCTTTCTATTCGTTCGGCTAGCGGGTAGTGTATAATCGGATTATGCCGCGATTAATCGATTTACGAGGATTGTGTGGCCATAATTAAACCCCACCCCCACACACACATAGAGAGAGACGGGGGGAGGGGATATTAGAAGTATTTATTAAATAATAAAGTTGGTTTAAAATTTAGCCTTGCTTGCAAGTTGCAACTAGTAGATATCAAATATGTTTGTGAACTTATGGTAAGCGTCCAAATTAATCAGGAAGATTGTGGGGGCATTTCCACAAACAGTTGGTATGCATATAGCAAAGTTGAAACATTTGACGATAAAAGATCAAAAAAGACTGAGAAAACATCCATAATAATATGGTAAAAGATATCAATGAAAGACTTGAACAAAAAATCATCATGAAAAAAATTAGGGAAAAACCCCAACTTTGGAAATATACCTCTTGAGTAAAAGGTAGTGGAGATTTTGGAGAATAATGAAGATTCTGAAAACTATTAACCGAACTTGAGGCTGGAGGCTGGTCGGAGATGGTCGAAACCGAGGTTGGAGGGTGGAGATGTCAAAGTTGAGTTCTTGGATGAACAACAAGAAGAAACAAAGTTGGGAAGTTGGGAACTCTCGGGTTTGGCTTTAGTAAAAAGAAAGCGGGTAGGGTTTTTTCTTGAACGGGCGGGTTTTTTCTTGAACGGGCTATTTTTTTATTCGAACCGCTTAGCCATTAAACGGTTGAGTAACTATTTTGACCGATTCATTCGCCGCATATTCGTTTTGACCGCATAACTGAGCAAATACTGCAAATTCCATTTGGTCAAGCGCGGTATACGGTTACTCGGCCGTGCATAGAATGTTTTTTTTGAACACTAGAGCTAGTTGCCTTCACACCGTTGTTTACTGATGTAAAAATGTATTGCCCTCATCCGTAAGCAATTACATAAGGATCATATACAAATTCTTAATTTGATGCAACCATTCGAATCTGTCCACATGCAAAATATCTTACAAAATAGTTTATTGACATATTTGATAATGTCAAAACTAGTCCCTGATAATGAAACGTCTTCTTGATGATGGTCTGACATTATCCAACATTTTTTCTGCTTTTAGGTATTTGAAGCATCTCACAAAGAAATACTTGAAGAAACACAATGTCCGAGATTGGTTGCGTGTGATCGCATCAAACAAGGATCGCAGTGTTTATGAGCTGCGATATTTCAATATTGCAGAGAACGAGGGCGAAGAGGAAGATTGAGCACGATATCCATTTATTTTTCACTTTTTTAAATTGTCATTTCATCTTTTTCTTAGAACTCGATAGTTTTGATTGTGTTTAAAGAGTTGATGCGGGTCGGGTCCGCGTGTCTAAGATATTACCTTCCGTTGATCTGCTGATGGCGGCGACGGACAACTGAGATTTGATCTGGAGGCTGGCTCCTGAAGCGTGTGGATCTCAATGGGCTTGAGGTTGAGCTGAGTTACCTGCAAGGAAGTCCCGGGGTGGTTGTACCACCGAGGACCCTCTGACGGTCAAGTTAGAGAAGAAATTCGAGTAGAGTAACGGTTTAGTGGAGTAAAAATGGCTTACTTGGACCGTCTGATGAAGCGGTCTTTATAGCGGTGGCAGCAGGCAGGACAGACGCGAGAATCACGCCGATCGTTACGCTCCTGACGTCACGCCTACGTGATAAGCGGGATCTCCCATTAATGGCGAGACGGCTCGTTAATGGGAGATCGTGATGGCGTGGAACATGGGATGTGGCCGGCGGATATGGCGGTTGCGTCTGTGAGCGGTGCTGTTGGTTGGTCGATGAGACCGAGGAAGATGACCTTGGCGGGAGAGCTCGCGGACGAGCAGGAGAGTCGAGGTATCTTGGTTCCGTGATAGCCCGGGCACGAGCTGTGAGGCCGAGGAGACCAATTATGCTAGGGGCTCAGAGGTGAGTCAGCGCTTGTTTATGAGACGGGCACAGGAGTGGTCTGGTCGGCCACTGTAGGTCCTTTCTTGTGAGCTTTGGGACACGCCATCTACCACGTGCCATGATCTGGGAGATCACTGATATCGAGTATCATCATTAGCCCCCCACTCTCGTCCCGACCAGCTGACGGGTCGGGTTAAGAGTGGTCTGCCGGGTCACCCGAGGTGAGCTCCTTTCGAAGATATCGTCGGGCGTGTCCCCGGATAACCTATTGTATTTTCTGGATGACGCCAGCAGATTAGGGGAGAGATCTCTGCATTAAAGAGGGTGCGCCGGATCGTGTGTACGTTTACTGAAGCGACAGTCCACGTGTCGGGCGCTCGCTTGCTGACGCGACGGGCCGCAGACCTCTGGCGTCTGAGGGGATATGTCAATGTGCATGCGATAGGTGGAGCGATCGTGGCCGTCGAGTGTACTGAACCGTTTCGGCGGGAGATGACTGTCGCCGTTCGATAAGAACGCCGGTGGCGATAAGTAGAGGTGAGGTCCACGTAAGGGCCTATTCCTCTTCATAATCTTCTCGTCTTTGGTCTTGTTAGCTCGGCGTTCTCTTCTTTAGGTCGGGATTTCCGCATTTGCTTTTCCGAGGACACCTGTTCATCGGGTTAAATGTGTTCCTCCTGTAGATGTAGTTGGTGTAGAGTCTGGGGAGCCCTCTGTAGAGTCTTCCTCTTCTTCTTCTTCTTCTTCTGGACCGGAGTCCTCCTAGGGAGTTAGGGTTAGGTCTCCTTCCTAGGGTCGCGTGACGGGGGCTGATCCCCGAGTGAAGGTCGCGGATGTGCCCAGCATGCCGTCTACGGTGAGGAACGAGGAGGAGCTTGCTAATGCTTGGACTTGCTTACATATTCCTCCCGGCTGCACGTTGCGTTTGGCCGGGGAGAGGGAGAGGGCAGATCAGGTACGGGGTAAGCAGATTGCCCTGTTCTTGGAGACCTTTTGGGCCGAAATGCGCCTACCTTTCTCTTCCGAGGTTATGGGAGCGCTAAATTACTTTGGGCTAGCCCTGGGCCAGCTAGTTCCGAACTCCTGAAGGATTCTCCTTAGGTTCCTGGTTCGCTTGAAGTTGCAGATGATCCCCTTCAGTCTGTCCATCCTTGCCTCCACCCTCATTTACAAGTTACCACGGCACTCGCGCGGGCGACCCGAGGTGGGTTTAGCTCTGTTTTAGGAAACAACGGGGGAGTGTAGCCGGGTCAGGAGTCGTCGTCTTGCCTTCTTCCATCCACAATTGGAAGAAGAAGTTTTTCTTTGTTGAGCCGTCAGAGGGTGAGGACCGGTCCGTGCCCACCCAGTGGTCTAGGGATAGGTGCTGGCAGGGAAGTCCATCCAATGATCCCGACGCGGTGAGAGTGGCGGAGTGGGAGCCCATTCCTCGGGCCAACGTGCTGCTTTTCGAGCGGGCCCTTAGTTGGGCTGGGCTCAGCCCCGCCCAATTCGTCGATAAGTTAGGAGCTTGTGTTTGTCTTCATTTCTGTTCGTGTTGCTAAGTCCATTGTATTTTGTCTTGTGCACAACCCATTAACTTGAGCCACCTCCGAGCAGTCATGCGCAAGCCGAAGAAGGGATCGAAGGCTGGAAGTGCCAGCTCTTCTCGTCCGACGTCTGTCCCGGTTCCCCCGGCAGCCGTCCCACCCCAGCGTTCGACTGCGGGCCGAGCCCCGGAGCCCAGCCAGGCGCCGAGCAGAAAACGGGTTCGGGGAAAGGATGCCCAGGCTTCGGAAGTGGAGACCGGCTCTCTGTCGTCGCCTCTCAAGAGGTTCCCCCGCGTAGTCCCGCGGACCCCGGCCTCCCCGATCTTGGTGGACGAGGGAGAGCTCCGCTTTGAGGTGCCCTCAGGGCTTTCCGTCGCTGCCAGCTTGCTGTCCGATATGGAGAGGTCGGCCGGGGGTAAGGTCCCTTGGGGGACTCTGTAGGCGCAAATGGCGTCCATCGCCCAAGAGGTCGTGCAGGTTAGTGCTCGTACCTCACTTGATTTTTCACTCAGCGCTTCGTCATTCGTGAGATTTGGTGCTCCTTTTTCCTTCTGACCCCCCTCTGCTTTCTTCAGGTCCTCCAGCACGTCGCTTTCATCGTCCGGATGGAGGAAGAGGAGATAGCCCCGGCGATGCGAGCCGCGGGCGAGCTCTCCTCGCTGGAGGAGAGCTCGAAGCGGGAGCTGGAGGCGGTGTTGGCGAGGGTTGCTGCCCTTGAGGGTGAGGTGGCGGCTGGGAAGCACGAGGCTGCGGCCGCGAAGCAGGAGGTTGCCAGGTTCCGCGAGGCCGCCAGGGCCGCCGAGGCCGAGCTTTAGAACTCCAAGATGCTCGTCGGCACCATGAAGAAGTCAGCGAGTGCCCTCCGGAAGGAGTTGGATGCTGCGGTAAACACGGCGAAGCGAGCCGACCTCAGAGTGGCGAGGGCGGTGGAGAACTTCCAGAAGTCGGAACAGTTCTATACCGTCCTTGCCTCGGCCACCACCGCCATCTGGCACGAGGCCCTCGACGCCGTCAAGGCTCGGATGCCGGAGTTCGCTGATGAAGATCTCTTAGCCGAATATCCTCATGGGGATGACGAGCAGGGATGGCCCCGGGGACGAGGCCGGGGAAGAGATACCCGGCGAGGACAACGCCGAGGCTCCTATGGTGGGCGCTGGGCTTCCCAGGGTTGCGCTCGGCCCTGAGGCCTGAAGCCCCTTGTCTTCTTGTTTTTTCTTCTTGTTGCATCAGTTATTTTGTAGGCCTCCGGGTATTTTGTAGGGCTAGGGAGCCCACAATACCCTTGTAAAAGTTGACTTTGTGAATAAAGACTTTTTGCAGTAGTATTTGCGTGCGTATTTTCCTTTGTCGGTAAACACTTGTAGTTGCATAGTACTGCCTTTGTGTTATGTCGGTCCTTCGTCTAGCGATTACGTGTCGAGTTGAATCTGTTCATTTGCCCAGGGTGCAAAGACGGTATCTCCATGGCCCCGAAGTCGAGGTGGAGATCGCTCAGACGTAGACAGACCGGATGCCTCGTGGTGAGATCATGTTCCTTAGCGTGGGAGGGACCGTAAGTGGCCTAACAAGGACGGGCCGAGCAGGGTAGCTGCCCGGTGCCTCATGGTGAGGGCTTTGATCCCTGGTGTGTTGGGGTAGGGAGCTACCAGCCAGGGATAACCGAGCAAGGGCGGGCCCGGTTGCCTCTTTCAAGGGTTTTTTATCCTTGGCGCGGGAGGGGCCGTAAGTGGCCTACCAAGGACGGGCCGAGTAGGGTAGCTGCCCGGTGCCTCATGGTGAGGGCTTTAATTCCTAGTGTGTTGGGATAGGGAGCTACCATCCAGGGATAACCGAGCAAGGGCGGGCCCAGTTTCCTCTTTCGATAGCTTTTTATCCTTAGCGCGGGAGGGGCCGTAAGAGGCCTACTAAGGATGGCCGAGCAGGGTTGTTGTCCGGTGCCTCTTGGCGAGGGCTTTTGATCCTTATGGATGGTCCGGGCAGGGTTGCTGTCCAGTGTCTCTTGGCAAGGGCTTTGATCTCTGGTGTGTTGGGGTAGGGAGCTACCAGCCAGGGATAATCGAGCAAGAGCGGGCCCGGTTACCTCTTGCGAGGGCTTTTTATCCTTAGCGCGGGAGGGGCCGTAAGAGGCCTACTAAGGATGGCCGAGCAGGGTTTTTACCCGGTGTCTCTTGGCGAGGGTTTTGATCCTTAAGGATAGCCGAGCAGGGTTGATGCCCGGTGCCTCTTGGCGAGGGCTTTGATCCTTGGCGTTGTGGGGTAGGGGAGCTACCAGCCAGGGATAGCCGAACGGGGTAGCCGCTCGTCTGCCTCTTCGTGAGGGCTTTGATCCCTGGCGTTGTGGGGTAGGGGTGCTACCAGTCAGGGATAGCCGAGCAGTGCAGCCGCTCGGCTGCCTCTTAGTGAAGGCTTAGATCCCTGGCGTTGCGTGGTAGGGAGCTACCAGTCAGGGATAGCCGAGCAGGGTAGCCGCTCGGCTGCCTCTTAGTGAGGGCTTAGATCCCTGACGTTGCGTGGTAGGGGAGCTACCAGTCAGGGATAGCCGAGCAGGGTAGCCGCTCGACTGCCTCTTAGTGAGGGCTTAGATCCTTAGCGCTGGAGGGGCCATGGGAGGTCTGCTAAGAATTGACCGAGCAGTGAAGCTGCTCAGTTGCCTCTTGGCGAGGGCTTTAATCCCTGGCGTTGTGGGGTAGCGAGTTATCGGCCAGTGATAGCCGAGCAGGGTAGCTGCCCGGTGCCTCATGGTGAGGGCTTTGATCCCTAGTATGTTGGGGTAGGGAGCTACCGGCCAGGGATAGCCGAGCAGGGAGCCGCTCGGCTGCCTCTTCGTGAAGGCTTAGATCCCTGGCGTTGCGTGGTAGGGAGCTACCGGCCAGGGATAGCCGAGCAGGGTAGCCGCTCGGCTGCCTCTTCGTGAGGGCTTTGATCCCTGGCGTTGCGTGGTAGGGAGCTACCGGTTAGGGATAGCTGAGCAGGGTAGCCGCTCGGCTGCCTCTTCGTGAGGGCTTAGATCCTTGGCGTTGAGTGGTAGGGAGCTACCGGCCAAGGATAGCCAAGCAGGGTAGCCGCTCGGCTGCCTCTTCGTGAGGGCTTAGATCCCTGGCGTTGCGTGGTAGGGAGCTACCGGCCAGGGATAGCCGAGCAGGGAGCCGCTCGGCTGCCTCTTCGTGAGGGCTTAGATCCCTGGCCGTGGCGTTGCGTGGTAGGGAGCTACCAGCCAGGGATAGCCGAGCAGGGTAGCCGCTCGACTGCTTCTTCGTGAGGACTTTGATCCCTGGCGTTGCGTGGTAGGGAGCTACCGGCCAGGGATAGTTGAGCAGGGTAGCCGCTCGGCTGCCTCTTCGTAAGGGCTTAGATCCTTAATGCTGGAGGGGCCATGGGAGGCCTGCCAGGGATTGAATGAGCAGTGAAGCTGCTCAGTGCCTCTTGGCGATGTTCTACGCGTCCTCTTTGGTGCGAGGACTGGGAAGAGGGACACTCCTAGTCGACACGTGTCATGATCGTGTGGGGAACGTGAAGCGCCGAAGTGTCGTTTCGATTTCGCATTGAGCGGCGCGATGTCTGCCGTGTGGCGCCACAGTTGCGGGTGAAACGGGCGACCGTTGAACTCCAGGAGCGTTGTGGGCTATAAAACGGAGAGAGCGTCGATCACTCCTTTCTCCACACCCAAAACGCAAGAATGGAGGACTTTCCTTTCACCATCCAAGATATCATAAACTTCAAGGACGTGTACCTTTACGATCAGTACTGTACTGATGACACGGTGAAGTTGGTGATAGGCCGGATCGAGGTTCATTTTGGCCGATTGCTCTCCCGGCGCTCCTCCCTACTTCAGCTGTTGATGTACTCTATCTTGAGGGCGTCGCCGGGGCTTTATAACCCCTTATCCGAGCAGCTGAAAGACGAGGCCGTTGGCAAGTTAAGGTCTCTGAGGCGTTTCGGCCTGATCTCTGCGAGCAGACTGAACCGCTCGGAGGCGCTTGTCCTCGAGTGCTACCAATTGAGGATCGATGCCGACGCTAGCGGGGGGCATCGAAGGCAGAGGTTAGACGCCACAAGGGCTCGGCTGGCGGAAATATCCCCAGAGTACCACGAGCAGTGCTCTCTGCACCCCATTCTCCCGCTGTTGTAATAAAAAAAATTTATGTACGGTTGAGGAGCCTATAGTACCTTTTGAACGAATAAGATTCTTTTTCTTTTCTGCAATGCTTTATTGATCCCACAAAAGATCTCAAGAAAGGTGTATATTGCTTTGGATAGAAAATACATGCTAGTAGATGCTCTTATTCATACAGCTTGAGCCCCTCGGATGTCTGTCGGCATCTATGCCCGGCAGAGGGTCCCGAGCTTCGTTGGTGCCGGACGTATCCTCCGCTGACACGACCATGATTTGGTCGATGGTCAGCTCGGCGGGAGGGGGACGCTGCTCTTGCTCGCGGCCAGCTTGCTGCTTGTCCCTCAAGTACGCTGCGAGGTGCCCCGAACGGATGAGCTCCTCAATATAGTCACGGAGCTGCTTGCGGCTCTCCGTGGAGTGGCCTAGCGACCTGTGGAAACCGCAGTAGGGGTCACGGGTTCGTTTTGAGGCCATTCGTGAGACCGGGGGAAGCTTGAAGAATCCTTCGTCTTTGGGCTCCTCTAGTAGCACTGCCTGGGAGACGTTGAGCGGGATGTATTCCTAAAACTTCGGGAGATAGGGCTTTGCCCGCGCAGGTCCCCTTCTCTCTTCCCTTGCACTTTTCTTCTGGTTGGCTTGCTCTGTCCGGAGGAGATTTGCATTCACCTCGGATTCTAGCTTGACCTCGCGCTCGGTCCAGGCTTTTACCTCGGCCATGGTCTTAAATTGCACTAATGCAAAGGAGCGTTACCACTCCTTGTGCCTAAGACCAGACCTAAGTGCTATGATGACGGTCTTGTCCCGGTGCTCTGGGATCTCGAGAAAGGCGTTGTAGAAGCGGGTGACGTATGCTTTGAACGTCTCTTTGTCCCCGCTCTTGATCGTGAAGAGGTGGTCAACTGTGCGTTTTTGTCGCCTGTTCCCGACGAAGTGGCCGAGGAATTGAGTGGCCAGCTTGTCGAAAGTTGAGATCGAGCGAGGCTCGAGTCCTCGGAACCAGTCTCGTCCGGCGCGGATGAGAGTGGCCGGGAAAGCTCGGCATTGGGCGGCGTCGGAGTTATCTTGGAAGCTCATTCCCGCGGTGAACGCATCCAAATGGTCATTCGGGTCAGATTTATCGTCGAAGATGGAGACCTTCGGGGGCTTGTTGCGAAAGGAGACGTGGACAGCGAGCAGCTCCTCGGTAAATGGTTTGGTGAGCGAGTCGGCGGCGTACTTAGCCCCGTCGCTCGATCGGTGGCCTTCCCGATGCATACCCTCAATCTTCTTCTCGAGGGCGTCGAGTCGAACGTGGTACCCCGACGACTCGGCACATTTCGATCCCTGGCCTCTGCTGTTGGAGGCCTGTGTCTGGCCGCGGCCCCGGTTCCTCTCAATGAGGTTCCTTAGATCCCCCGGCGAGGTAGTCTTCGAGCCGCCGTGGCGAGTCCCGTTCGCGCGACCCCGTCGAGAGAGGGGGTGTCGGTCATGCCTGGTAACAGGCGAGCTGACCGACATCTTCTCAGGAGGGACAGGTGCGCGAAGGATCTCGGGGCGAGGTGCTCTGGCGACGGACCTTGGTGTTGAACTGCGGGGTGCCCAGCGAGTTGCAGAAGGTACTGGCCCGGGAGATCTGCGGCCATGGGATGTAACGAGGCGGTGGTTGGCAGTGCCGACGCGTGCGGAGTCTTTTCTCCCTCTGTAGGGGTCCCGTTCTCGAGACGGAGGAGCGGCGACCTGGGATACTTGCCCTGCCCTTTGGACACGGATGAGCGCCTCCACGACAGACGCGAGTCGATCTATCCGGCCGGTAAGGGCGTTGATGGCATTCGGCGGATGAGGTTCTTCCGAGTCTCCGTTGAGGAGGAGGCGGCGACTGGTGTTGAGATCGTCGTGATGATCGCTCGCCATTAGATTAAGATCGGAAGATAAAATTTTGTTTTTTGTGGAATCAAGGGTTCCCACAGACGGCTCCAGCTGACGTGGGTCGGATCCGCGCGTCAAGATGTTACCTTCTGCTGATCTGCTGATGGCGGCGACGGACGGCTGAGATTTGATCTGGAGGCTGGCTCCTGAAGCGTGTGGATCTCAATGGGCTTGAGGTTGTTTGAGCCGAGCTACCTGTAAGGAAGTCCCGGGGTGGTTGTACCACCGAGGACCCTCCGACGGTCAAGTTAGAGAGGAAATCCGAGCAGAGTAACGGCTTAGTGGAGTAAAAATGGCTTACTTGGACCGTCTGAAGAAGGAGTCTTTATAGCGGTGGCAGCAGGCAGGGCAGGCGCGAGAATCACGTCGGCCGTTACGCTCCCGACGTCATGCCCGCGTGATGATCGAGATCTCCCATTAATGACGAGACAGGCTCGTTAATGGGGAATTGTGATGGCGTGGAACGTGGGATGTGGCCGGCGGATATCTCGCATATGGCAAGTTTCGCGGGATGGCGGTTGCGCCTGTGAGCGGTGCCGTTGGTTGGTCGACGAGACCGAGGAAGATGACCTCGGCGGGAGAGCTCGCGGACGAGCGGGAGAGCCGAGATATCTTGGTTCCGTGGTAGCCGAGGACGAGCTGTGAGGCCGAGGAGACCAATTGTGCTAGGGGCTCAGAGGTGAGCCGGTGCTTGTTTGTGGGACGGACACAGGAGTGGTCTGGTTGGCCACTGTAGGTCCTTTCTTCTGAGTTTTGGGACACGCCATCTACTACGTGTCATGATCTGGGAGATCACCGATATTCAAGAGTGGTGTTTACAACTCATTTCTCATCGGAGTTTAAGAAGTTATGCTGAAGATTTCATCTTATTTCTTCCAAATTAATGTTTTGCTGTGGAATTTAGCCTGCTCATGTCTTGAATACCATTTTTACCTTGAAATTTTTCTGTGCTATTGTGTCTTAGATTTCTGATTACAATGTTTAAATTTGAGCATGCATTTCCTGCAGAAAGTGCATGTGGGTGTTGAATGTGTGAGCTCCAAAAGAATATGTTTTGTTGATTTATGATGCAATCGGATCTACTCGATTGAAAATTATTCCTACCATCTATTATATCTTTTATTTCTCTTGTAAATGTTTGTTGCAATTGATTAAGCTAATGCAAGAAAATAGCGTACAAAGTGTCAAATAAATTATGATACAGTCCTGATGATCTGATCGGTGTAATACAAAACTAGGAATAAGGTTAAAATCTAATTTAAGTTGATTTGTATGAAAATTATTCTTGACAAACTAGGGAATGAATCAGGGGTGCCCCCCTGGGAAATCTAACCGATAATATCTCATTTTGTTAAAGAATATCTCATTTTGTTAAAGAAATTCTCGGCTATGCCCAATTGGTGAGTCTAGACTGACCATGAGCAGAGTCTCTGTCATCTTATGCCTTGGTCATGTGCCCAGCACATGCATAGAGGTCGACGAGGCAATCATAGTGTTGGATCATCGGTGATATATGACATGCAATGGTCAAAATGTTGAAATAGAGCTGGGCTTTTTCGATGAGGCTCACGTTACACACAACACAAGCACATAAAATTCCTCAGAATGTGATGGCATTAGGTTTGAGACTTGACACACATTTTATCGAAGAGCTTGAGGAAAGCTTCGGCTTACATGCGAGTGAGAGGATAATGTTATCCCTGCCGTCACAGCCTTTCTTGACCCTAGTCCATTGAATACCTGAGGAGAGTTCTGAGGTATGAGAGGTATCACAAAATTGAGGTTGAGGGGAGAGAAGAGTGGGATTTGATGAGGGTGGTGTAGATTAGGGCTTTGCACCGGGTAGGTTCGGACCCGTTACCCGTCCGCATTTGACGAGTACAAAAGACATTCGAAACCCGTCCGCATTTGACATGTACTGATGGAGGCTGTGATCTCCTTAAGATGTTGTCCTCCATCGATCCTGTGATGGCGGTTTTTGACGGTTGAGATTTAATTGGGGAGTTAAGTGTGTTGATCTTAATGAGTTGGCGTTGACGCTGAGCTATCTGCAAAAGAAGTCCCGGGGTGGGTGACCACCGTAGGACCCTTCGACGATCAAGTTAGTGCCAGAGAATAAATGCAGAATAACGGCGTATTGGGAATGATTTCGAGTTACCTGAGTCATCTGAGAGAGGGGTTTATATAGTGGTCGCGTGGAGCGGGTGGGCGCGAGATCGTCGCCATCAGTTACGCCCCTGTGTTATCCTCGTATTAATGACGTGATACACCTATTAATGGAGGACGAGCTGGCGTGGGACACGGAACGTAGGGAGACGGATATCTCGCCCTGGCGAGATATGCGGAGCCGTTGTGGGGGCGCTTGGCTTCCACTCTTTCGGTTGATCGGGGAAGCCAAGGAAGCTCGGCTTATCAAATTGCTCGGAGACGAGCAGTGAGGCCGAGGAAGCTCGGCCTTTCAGATGGCTCGGAGACGAGCAAGGAGACTGAGGAAGCTCGGAGATGAGTTGTTGGTAGTTTGCTGGGTGAAGGTGGAAAATATTCAGAAAGGTCTCCTGAAAGGTCGGACACTTCCTCGAGACGAGATCCCGAGGAATGTCCCTAATGCAACTCATTTATTTCACCTCCGTAGCCTTCGGGATATGTCATCCGCCACGTGACGTAATCTGAGGAAATACCACTTGTGAGCATCATCATTAGCCCCTCACTCTCGTTCCAACCTATTTATAGGTCGGGTCGAGAGTGGTTTGCTCGGTTTTTCTTCGATTCGGTTTGGCGCCGAGAATCAGAATGTGGATTGTCCGGGAACGACATGGCGTTTGGCGGTGGCGTCGTTTCGATCTTTGGGCCCACGTGTCGTCTCGTCGTGTGTTTGAATTTTCGCGCGTATCTCCGATGGCGTCAGCGCATCAGTGAAATGATTGCGCTTTAAAGAGGGGGAGCCGTTTCAGTTGATTCACCAGTTGGAATTCGGGCCACGTGTCGGATGTCGGTTGGCGGAAGCGACAGGCTATCTCTGGCTCCTGCAGTTGAAGAGACGTCTCCAATGGTCGGTCGCCACGTGGAGCTTCGACTGCCGCTTGGGTGCGGCGTTTCGTTTTGGATGGAATCAATCTGGGCCGTGGGATGTTCTCTTTTGGGGTGTATAAATATGAGAGGACCATCCTAGGGCCGACACTTTTCTTTATTTCTCTTTCATTGCTGAAGATTGCCCGGCGCTCCACTTCTTAGATCGGATCCTCTGTCGATTTTTCCTCGGTGAGTCCCTTCCTTTGAATCAGGTTAGATGTCTTTATCCGAGGACTCTGTAGAGGTTGTAAGGATAGAGTCGGACGATGAGGCTTCAGTTTCTGAGGCCAAGTCCAGTTGGTCTTACTCCTCTTCGGCTTCAGATAGCCAAGAGAGTTCTTCTTCTTCTTCTTTATCTTTTGTGCCAGGTTCGCCCCCTAAGGTCAGGGCCGTCCTTGTCACTCGCTGTCGGGCGGCGACAAGGGCTCCTAAGATGTGCATCGGGAACACCCGTGATGCGCCCTCCGTTTTGAAGAGTTTGGACGAGCTTTCCAAAATTCGGATTCGATTCAACATCCCCTCTAACTATTCCATCCGTTTAGCTAGAGAGGGTGAGCGGGCGGACCAGGTGCAGGGCAAGGAGATTGCCCTGTATTTGGAAGCTTTCCAGGCAAGAATGCATCTGCCTTTCCCAACCGAGGTTTGTGGGTGCTTTGTTGCTTTCGTCTTGCTCCGGGCCAGCTAGCGCCGAACTCGTGGAGGATCCTCCTCGAATTTCTGGTCCGGTTGAAATTAGATCAGATCCCCTTCAGTTTGACCCTCTTCGTGTCTTTCCTTTGTTATAAAAATCACCCCGGCACCAGGAAGGAAGAGCCGAGCTGGGTGTATTTTTCGTATAAAAAACGTAAAGACGGGACGGCCGGGTCGGGGGTAGTAGTCGTCCCTTCTGCCATCCACGAATGGAAGGAGAAGTTTGTATTCGTCGGGCCATCTGAGGACGTGAATTGGCCTGTGCCTATAAAGTGGCACAGGGCCGACTTCCCGAGGGCAAAGCAGTCGACTTCTCCTGAGGCGAGGGTGGTGTCCCAGTGGGAACCGATCCAGCGGGAAAATGTTCTGCTATCCGAGCAGGCACTGAGCTGGGCTGGGTTCAGCCCTGCGCGTTTCTGGGTAAGTTAGGGCCTTCGATGGCCTGTTTAGACTTTACTAAATTTCCTTTGCCGTTTCGGTGTCGCTAATCCCCTTTTGTTCGTATGTTCTTTTTTGTAGAGCCCATGGACCGATCAAAAATCCTAGCCACCATGGCCGTCAAGAACTAAAGAAGAAAGGCCGGGGCCGCAAGCTCGTCCCGACCCGGTCCGAGCTCAGCCCCGAGGCCAACTCCACCGTCTAAGCCCTCCGTCGCTCCCCGAACCCCAGAAGAACGCCAGGGGAGTCATAAGCACGTGCGGGACCCGACACCTCGGGCTAGAGAGGAGGAGGAGGCTGAGCTCACCGAAATCCCCCTTAAAAGGCTGAAGCGGATGGTCTCTCGGCCACCTTCTACCGGGATCCCAGTGCAGGAGGGCGACTTCTGCATTGAGGTGCCCTCGGGGCTCTTCGTCACCGACAACTTGCTTTCGGACTTGGAGCAAGCAGCCGGAAGCAAGATTCCCCAGGGGACCATGAAGGCCCAGGTGGTCGCCATAGCGCAGGAGGCGGTTCAGGTCGGTACTTAACTTTTCTTAAAATTTCTTAAGTCTTGTTTTCTCGGTTTAAGCTTTCTAACCCGTTTGCTGCTTTTCTCAGGTCCTTCATCACTGCGCTCCCCTCGTCGCCATAGAATCCGAAGAGGTAGTCTCGGCCATGAAAAAGACGGGCGAATCCTCCTCGCGGGAGGAGGAACTCTGCCTCCAACTGCGGCAGGTGGAGGAAAAGACGACTCTTCTCGACACTCGACTCGTCGCCGAGAGGCTGACGAGCTCCAAGCAGAAGGAGTCTCGTTGGCTCCTGGATGAGTCCAACCGGGCTATCAGGCCAAGTTGGAGGAGGTGAACAGTCTCTACAACTTGATGAATAAGTCGAAGGACGTCCTCAAGAAAGATGTCCGGGTGGCTATGGATGCGGTGAAGCTCGCCAAGAACCGGGCAGCGAAGGCCGTGGAGGGATATAAAGTGTCCGACCAATTTTACGCCGATCTCGCCGAATCAGCAGTCGTCGTGTGGCACAGTGTTCTCGACGCCGTCAAGGAATCTATGCCGGGGTTCGATAACATCGAGCTCCGCGCCAAGTACCTCTTGACCGAGGAAGCGCCGCAAGGGGACGTCGCCGAGGCTGCGGTTGAAGGCGAGGCTGTCGGCGGAAGCGCCGACCTCGAGGTCGCAGTTAAGATCCACACACTCAACAACTTCCAAACTAAATCTCAACCGTCAAAGACCGCCATCACAGGATCGACGGAGGACAACATCTGAAGAAGATCACAGCCTCCATCAGTTGGCGCCGTCTGTGGGAATACCACTTGTGAGCATCATCAGGTACAAAACCTGAACCCGTCTGCATTAGAATAGGGTGGGTTTTTAGATCTTATAAAATCCGTTCGAGCCCGAGCCCGAGCCCGAGCCAGTAACCGCCCGCAACCTGATCCGTCTACAATCAACCCGAACCCGCACGCTTACTAGAAATATAAAACATAGAAATGTTTGTTGCTATGGAAAGATTGAAACCCTGGACCTATATAAATTCATGTATCCTAATTTTTGTTTCTTATTTTCTCACTTTATTTTTCTACTGCTTATTAGTTCCTTCAATTATATCTTTTTTTTGTACCGCCACAATAGTTCTGATTAATAATATTTGTTTCATCTTGCAATTTTGAATATTATATGGTGTTTCGGATGTGTTTAAATTTGCAATTGGGGCTCTATAAGATTTTTTTTTCTTTCCATATTTTATATATAATAAATGGTAAGTTTAATATGCGAAACCTATCCCAAACCGTGGTAACCCGTCCTAATCAGGGAAACCCGAACCAAAGCAAGAAACCCGTCCGAACCCGTTGGGTGCGGGTTCAGGTTTATATACCTATTATAGCTGACGGGTTTAATGTGGATGGAAAGCCCGTCCGTCCTAGCAGGTTCGAATTTCTCTTTGGTTCAAAACCCGTCCAACCAGACCCCTGCACAGCCTTGGTGCAGATGAAAGTGTCTGAGGTTGGGTGGGTGAGGTTAAGGGAGGGGTGTAGCGAGGATATGAGTATTTTGGGTTGGTGATCTCATTTGGAGAGGGAAAAATGAAGAATTTGAAGCCACACTAGTGGCAATGCTTTAATAATGGGGTCAGTTCACAAAACCTCATTGTAGTTTATCGACTTACAACCTTCGAGTAATTTATTAGTGCAACGACCCCTGCAAACACAGTTCTGTTGGTTGAACAAAACCCTCAAAAGTTGCACCCCCCTCAAATTCTAATCTAATAACAAAATCTTTACTATTATAACTAGAGGAGGGGGGCATGCCGTATTCTCACGTTTAATTTGAATTTAACATTTAGAAATACGAGAAAAATCCTTAATTTTAGGATGGTCTATGTCATCGACTTTATCGACGTGCAGTGCAGTGTATACATGGGTATATGCTAATATCATTGACAGAATATTTGATAGGTTCTTAAAGATTTTTTAAGTTCTGATAATAAATTTTTAGAGAATTTTAGTTAAAATAGTGAAGATATCAAAATCGATATTGGGTAAGCTACAATAGTCGAACTATGATGCACATACTATAAATTCAAGTTTATGCTTGTTTGCTATAGTCGGGCTTTTGGACTTTTGGATTTCTGAGGTAGTTTCTTTTTCTTTTTTTCTTTCTTTCTTTTTTGAAATCAATCTTTTTACGATCTCTCATATCAGAAAAGAAATTGATTGAACTGAGCTAAGCCATCTTGGTATCTTTTCTTTTTCTTTCTTGTTGTGGCTCATGGCTTATATTTGTGATCAACGTAGCTTAAGCTGAATTTTAAGCTAAATGCCCACTGGTGAATAGATTTTCTTTTTCAAAGCGAGAGTGAGAGGTTGCTGATTCGATTTCCAAAAAGGTCTGCATCTGATAAAGTTAGAATCTACCTCCTGCTCTTACTCTAATCTTAATTGATACGATGAACGGTTCAGACAGAAAATGATCCGAGCAAGCACTATATATATCAACATGCATTTAACCCAACAACACCAAGCAGCTACTAATAAGGGAAATAATGCATTCAAGAACTTGGTTTTTCTTTTTGGGATTTGGTTTTTTAAAAAATAAAAATTCAATCTTCTAAAACTATTCCACGAGGAAAAATAGAATGTACAAGCTATATCTTAATAATAAAGCGATAACTGCCTAAATTCACGTACCAGGCCATTAGCAAAAGAAGGTTGGTGAAGGAAGTGTGATAAGGCTCATGAACGGGAATTGCCCAGATTACGACACGTAGCAGATGACGTGTCGTCCATATAAACCCACTAGGGTTTTGAGGGCTGCGGAGATGGAATCAGCGTGACGTCCGGGGGACTTTTCTCAGGGCCTCATCTCCGAGCTTACGTCTCCACCTTTCGCCCCCGAGCCGTCCAGCACCCGAACTTACATCCCCTTCGCTCGTCTCCGAGCTATTGCAAGGGCTAAGCTTCCTCGACCTCCCGGCTTGTCTCCGAGCCATTCGACAAGCTGAGCTTCCTCGGCTTTCCCGATCAACCGAGAGCGTGAAGCCCAAACACCCTTGCAACGGCTTCGTGTATCTCGTCAAATCGAGATATCCACCGCCCCACGTTCCGCGTCCCACGCGGGCGCGTTCCCCCATTAATGAGCGAATCCCGCCATCAACATGGACGTAACGAAGGGAGTAACTGACGGCGAGGATCTCGCACCGGCTTGCTCCATACACCACTATATAAACCCCTCTTTTCAGATGACTCGGGTAAGGCAAACTCATTCTAATACGCCGCTACCATGCTCATATTCCAAGGTACTAACTTGATCGTCGGTGGGTCCTACGGTGGTTTCCCACCCCGGAACTTCCCTTACAGATAGCTCGGCGTCAATAACATCCAACAACCCATTGAGATCTACTCAACCATTCCCATACCCGATCTCCACCGTCCAAAATCATTCGCAGCTAGATCGACGGAGGACAACATCTGAAGGAGATTTCCACCTCCATCAGTTGGCGTCGTCTGTGGAAACCCAGTCTAGAAGTTTCTCCATCCATAAAGTTGATCTTCCATCCTCGATCCGATAGCGAGCAACAATCGCGACGATCCCAATGCGAGTCTCCCCGCCCACCATAACGGAGGCGGGAGCAGTTCTGCTCCCCTCCTAATGTCATCAACACCTTATCTGCTCGGGTCGACAGACTCATAGCGATGGTGGATGCGCTCGTCCGCGTTTAAGCGGCCGACCCTACCCGCCAGACCACAGTTCCCCCACCCCGGGATGACGACGCCCGCAGGGGGACAGATAGGTACGCTCAGGCCCACGATCTCACTCACGCTCACCTCAGCGTCACTGAATGCCGGCGCGCCGACTCCGGCAACCATGACCCGCATGCGGCGAATGATTCCATGACCTGCTGGGCGCCGAACAGCTCCACACCCCTATCTCAGGGGAGACCAGGCCGTCGCTCCGACGCCCGCCGCGCGCTCTCACCCCCTGTGGAGGTGTCAGTCAGTTCGCCTGCTTCCAGGCACGACCGGCGTCCCAACTCCCGCCGCGGCCGCACAAACGGAGAACGTCGGGATTACTCAAGAAGGGTCTTGCCCGAGGATTTAAGAAATGTGATAGAGCGGAATCGAAGCCGCACCATCGCGCAGGCCCGGAGCGGGGATAGCCGCCGCTCCGATTGTGCTGAATTCTCGGGGTACCACCAACGGATCGAAGCCCTCGAAAAAAAATTTGAAGGTATACGACGAGATGGCCATATGTCCGGCGAAGGGGAAAAGTACTCCGTCGATTCGCACAAGGCCCTTTACAGAACAGCTATTGGCCGAGCGCGTCTCGTCCAGGAACAAGCCGCCTAAAGTGGCCCTCTGCGACGGGAAGTCCGACCCGAAGGACTACTTAGACACGTTTACGGCGGGCATGAGCTTCCAAGAAAACTCGGACGCGGATCAATGCCGAGCTTTTCCTACCACCTTAATCCGAGCCGGCCGGGACCGGTTTCGAGGTCTTGCGCCGCACTCCATCTCGACCTATGATGAGCTGGCTGCCTAATTCCTCGGTCATTTCGTCGGAAACCGACGACAGAAGAAGACGGTCGACTACTTGTTCACTGTCAAGAGCGGAGATAATGAATCCTTCAAAGGGTATGTCCCTCGCTTCTACAATGCCCTCCTTGAGGTTCCCGAGCATCGTGACGAAACAGTTATCACCACGTTGAGTTCGGGTCTTAGACACAAAGAGTGGCTCCGCTCTTTTGCATTGGCGCAACCTAAGACCATAGCCGAAGTGAAAGCATAGACCGAACGAGAAATCCAACTCGAGTCCGAGGTGAACTCCTGTTAGTTATGTATATGCCCTAGAGGACATTGTTGTACATATGATGTATATTATAGTGGATGCTTGGATATATATAGAGAGGACTTTCTTGCTCGATATGATAGTATGCTATCTGGTTTCACGTTGTCTAAACATGTTGACTTGTATTGGTTTACTGTCTTGCTCTCACATGTTGATAAAGCCTTTAGGATATGTACTTGACTACTAGGATTATGATGCAGATCATACTAGTGGGGCCAGGGTAGTCCAAGAGTACATCCTATAATTGTTCCTAGTCGAGGGTGTATCGAGACAGGGCATCGATACTCCAGACTAGACTAGCGTATACGCATCTTGACCCATATGATGGGCGATGGATGATCCCATATCCATTGGTGTTTGAGATCAAAGATGGTGTACGGGTGCTCAGTGGAGAGTGGGTATACTGAACGGACTCGCCGAGAACTCCTAGATGGTATTATACCTATCATCAGATAGCAGTTCTTTAGTGACACTGGTACATGTTAGTCTGTAGACCCGAGATCGTCATAGAGTCTTGTGTGATTCCCACTGTGCTTTGATTTCCACCTTACCACGTTCATGAGAACGTGCAAAACGGTGACTTTTGGGTACAGTCCCGAATCACATGGAGGCAATGAGCGATAGGAGGGGTTTCGTCTTTCTCGGTATTGGGGGTTGATATTGCGCTGTGTTCAATTGGCTATAACTGGAAGTCCCTGGCCAGGGCTGCTATGGAGATCTACTGGTAAGTGTTATCAGTAGTTTCTCGACCCGTTATGAGCCTCACATCGACACGACTTATCGGTTACTGAGGTCTGACGTTTACCACCCCTAGATTGGATATGCGACATATCAGACGAAGAGACCGGACTGTACGAGAGTGTTACTGATTGGATTCATATGAGTGTGTGCAGGCTTGCTTGTTGATCTTCTGATCGCTCAATACCCGGGTGGCTGTTACGTTTAGCTGACCGCTTGCAGCTTGTAGGTTTTTGATATGATCATCACCTACTGCCGGCGTATTGACGAGTCTTTAGAGTCCTACACAGATGTTTTCTGGCTCAGGAGAAACGGAGTAGGAGCACATATGTGATATGTGCGGGACCGAGAATAATACGTGTATGTGATACCGTATTCGATTCTCGCAATATGTGATACCGGCCGGGTATATGTGATATAGCCGGGTCATCGGATCAAGTGTTGATTCGATGAACTGATACATATTATATTAGTCGGTTATTTGCAATATAGCCGGATTATTAAATCAAGTGTTGGTTTAATAATCTAATGTATAATTATATATGTGATATATTACATTACATTAACTAATATAAGCTCACTTAAATGATTCTTTTTCTCACTTGATGATACATTGATATATATGTGATATATGTTAATTGTATCATTTTCTTTTGTTACATAATTATATATATGTGATATGTATAATTGTAACATGCTAGGTTACAAATGCAACTAGGGTTTATGAGAGTTAAACCATGATTCGGGTTAAGATTAGGGTTTACATTTGTATTTTGGATAATTCAATTTTGTGGATTTATGCTAAGATATTTTGCTTTGTTGACTTTGTCCACCTTGTTGATATTTTCCTAGATATTTGTTAACCTAACTTTAACCTTAGCCTATGGTTTATTCTCTACAAGGGTTAAGCATGCCATGCTTAACCCATGGTTGCATTTCTAACCTCATAATAATTTCATTCATCACTTATCTTCTTCTTCCTCCTCACAAAAGCTTTCTAGCCTTTTCATTTTGTGATGAATAATTGTGAGAAATAGAAAAATAAAGAGAGCAAAATTCCCGCTTCATCATCCTCTTCTATACTAGCCATATAGATTAGTGTGTTAGCTTCACTAATCTCTAATTAGTGAAGTGTGAGCTTGGGTTTGTGATTCCTTAAGGTAGATAATCTTTGATTGTGAAGATTACTAGCAAGTATGCATCGCTCACTTCATGGAGCCTCTCAAGAGTTCGGGAGCATGATGATCGCAGCGAAGGGACCACAACTCAGAGCTTATGAAGCGAAGGAACGGACTACAAAGGTTGTAATCCCTATCTCTTAGTAGTAAAGATGTTTACTTTATCGATTCCGTATCATTCTCTAGTATCGATTCTAGGTTAGGGTTATCTAGAACGGCAAAAATTTAAACTTGGCATGGATGATACTACCCGAAACCTTGCTGCCGTCCTAGATATCCCAACAACTCCAACTTATCCGGAGGCGACCAAGCAGACTGGAAGAAGAGGGACATGGAAGAGAAAAAGAAAGTCGATCGTCTGAAACCTTATTCCCCGAGGTTCCACGAGTACACCCCTTTGAACATTTTCTAGACCAAGCTGTTGGAGGACACTAAGGGCGAGAGGTTCTTTAAGCTCCCGCCAGCTACCCAAAGGGCAGGAAAGCATCTCTGTGGCCCATACTGTGCCTATCACAGGTCACAGGGTCACGCGACTGAAAGCTGCAAACAGCTCCGCAACTATATCAAGGAACTGATCCGCTCCAGTCACCTGGCGAAATACTTACGGGACAAGCGATAGACGGAACGAGAGCAAAATGACCAAACCCCTCCCGGAGAAGTAACAATCGGGCAAATTATAGTCATTTCGGCGCATCCAGCTCTGGGAAGTAGGGAAACCACCACCTCCTGCCAGTCGAGGGCATAAGCAATCCACCCCATAAGAAGCACGGGAAGGATGACCCGATCATCTTCACCGATGATGACCTCCACGGCATAGCACTTCCTCACAATTGCCCTCTTGTGATAACGGCCGGAGTTCACCGTTACGGGGTCCAGAGAATATTGGTCGACTCAGGGAGCTTGGCAGATATTCTGTTCTACGACTGTTTCCGGTGTATGGGGTTATGTTCATCAGATCTTCAGCCGATCTCCTACGTCCTCTCTGGGTTCACCAACCATTCCGTCCCGACCGAGGGATCGGTCATCCTCCTCTTCAACATTGGGGAAGCGGGCAAGACGCGAACCGTACCTATAAATTTCCTCGTTGATAAGGTCCCGTCTCCTACAACATTCTTCTGGGACGTCCAACCTTAAACGCCATCCGGGCTCAGATCTCGACTTATCACCTTGCGCTCAAATTCATTTTAAATAATAGGGGGATAGGCCGGGCCTATGGGGACCAGCAAACCGCCAGGATTTGCCTTGCCTTGGCGTTCCCCGCTGGAGAGCAGGGCGGCGATTTTGAAGACACACATGATTTCCAGGAGTCCTTAGATACACGCGATGACCAAAAGGAAGTTTGAGGTGCCCCGGTGGAAGCGTTGACAGAAGTCCCCCTCATAAAGGGAGTCGACAGTCGGACAGTCCACATCGGCTCTCTCTTGACTGGGGACATCCGCGAAGGCCTGATCCAGTTCCTCCGAAATAACTCGGACGTATTCGCTTAGACGCCAGCGGACATGCCTGGGATCGACCCTGAAGTGATCTCCCATAAGCTCGGGGTCGACCTGAAGGCCCGGCCTATCTGACAAAAGAAGAGAAGCCCTATGCCGGTTAAACAAAAAGCGATAGAAGACGAGGTGGATCTATTGCTCGCTGCCAACTTCATCAGAAACCTGGACTACTCGGAGTGGCTGGCGAACGTGTTCATGGTCAAGAAGGCAAACGGGAAATGGTGCATGTGCTTTGATTTCACGGACTTGAACAAGGCTTGTCCCAAAGACAACTATCCACTCCTTTGGATAGACCAGCTGGTGGACAGCTCGGCCGACCATGAATTACTGAGCTTCATGGACACTTTCTCCGGTTACAATCAGTTCCGGATGGATCTGGCTGACGAAGAACTTTCCGCCTTCACCACCGACCGAAGAGTCTATTGCTACAAAGTGATGCCCTTCAGACTCAAGAACGCCGGGGCTACATATCAGCGGCTGGTCAACAAGCTGTTCAAACCACAGATTGGGAGAAACATGGAAGTCTACGTCGACGATATAATCGTAAAATCCACCTCGGCAACCGGGCACAATAAATACCTCAGCGAGACATTCGACGACCTGCGCAAGTACAAGATGAAGCTGAATCCAGCTAAATGCGCGTTCGGAGTCACCGGTGGAAAGTTCCTCGGGTTCATGGTTACCCACCGAGGAATCAAAACGAACCAGAAAAAATCAGCGCTATCCTCAACATGGCAAAGCCCAAGAGCAATGTCGATATCATGTGAATCACGGGGAGGGTGGCTTCCTTGAGTCGCTTTATATCCAGATCTAGAGAAAAATGCCTCCCTTTTTTCAGGGCCCTAATGAAAATTCCTAAGTTCGAATGGTCTGAGGAGTGCCAAAACGCTTTCGAACAACTCAAAGCGCACCTAGCGACACCACCGCTACTGACCTGACCGGTCGAGGGTGAAGAGCTATTACTATATCTAGCAGTCTCCGACCAAGCTGCAGGCTCAGTGCTCGTTAGGGAATTCGAAGGCATACAGAGACCGGTCTACTACGTGAGCTATGTTTTCAAGGATGCGGAAACAAGCTACCCAGGCATAGAGAAAATAGTCCTAGCGCTTGTCGTCGCCTCCAGGAAACTTCGACACTATTTTCAGGTGCACACGATCCTCGTCCTCACTGAGCGGCCTTTAGGGTCTATCCTCGCCTCCCCCGAATTGTCAGGTCGTCTGGAGAAATGGAGGTGGGAGTTGTCTCAATTCGACATCAAATATCGCCCCAGACAAGCCATCAAAGCACGGGTCTTAGCCGATTTTGTTATCGAATGCACCATCCCCACTAAAGAAGAAACGGTAGCGCGGGGCCTCGAACCATGACCCTCTGTCGAGGAGGTGCCCAGCCCTATCCCAGACTAGGTACTCTACGTGGACGAATCCTCCACAGAGGTAGGGAGCGGGGATGGCCTGATCATCCGCGGTCCGGAGGAGGTGGAAATGGAATACTCTCTAAAGCTCGGTTTTAAGGCGTCAAACAACACTGCGGAGTACGATTCCTTGTTGGCAGGGCTACGAATTGCCTCCGAGGTAGGGCTGAAGACCATCAGGGTACGCAGCGACTCCGCACTAGTCGTCGGCCAAGTAACCCGGCGTTTCGAGGCCCGAGAACCACTTATAATAAAATACTTGGCCGAGATAAAAAGGATTTGGAAATTTTTTGACGAAGTCCAAGTGGAGCAGATTCCCAGAAACTTGAACATCCAGGCCAACGCCTTGAGCAAGCTCGCTTCTTCCCATTCAGCCAATCATAAAAGAAATATCCTCTTCGAAGTCTTACCACAACCCAGCGTGGAAGATGAAGAGGCAACACTCTAAATCTACGCAACTTAGGAAGAAGGCGAAGATTGGAGAGAGCCCCTCATGGAATTCCTGAAGGGCGGTGTACTCCCCGAAGACCGAGGAGAAGCTCGCCGGCTTTGTGCAAAAGTGCGCCATTTCGTCTGGAGCAACAAAAACCTATATAAGAAGTCATACACTCAACCTCTGCTCCGGTGCGTCGACCCCCACGATGCAGACTACGTTTTACGATAGATACATAAAGGGGTCGGGGGAGCGCATCAAGGGGCCTGTACCCTGGTCCAGGGATACTATTGACCGAGAATACACCAGGATGCCGAGAAGCTGGTCAAAAGATACAAGAACTGCCAGCTCTTCAGCGGCATACCTCGTCTTCCCGCCACCGAATTAACGCCACTCAGTTCCCCTTGGCCTTTGTGCAATGAGGGATGGATATGATAGGCCAACTCCCCATCGGCATGGGCAAACACAGATACATCCTTATTGCTGTGGACTACTTCACGAAGTGGATCGAGGCCGTACCCATCAGGAAACCAGAAGCCGCCTCTATGATAAAATTCCTGCAAAACAACATAATCTCCCATTTCGGAATCCTGAGGAGCATAATTACCGACCATTGGACCAACTTCGAAAACGATAAAGTCAAAGAGTTTTGCAGCGACTACCACATATTGATAAAGTTTGCCGCAGTCGCACATCCTCAATGCAACGGGCAGACCGAAGTAGCGAACCGAGGCGCCATCCGAGGTCTCAGAGCCCGCTTGGAGGGTAGGCAAGGCGGCTGGGTCGAAGAACTGCCGCGGGTGCTATGGGCGTTGCGGACATAAAAAAACACCCACAGGAGAAACCCCAATCAGCCTCTCCTACGGTACCGAGGCAATGGTCACCGCAGAAATTGGACTGTCCAGTTATCGGGTCGAACACTTTGACGATGAATCTAACACCTTGGCACTCCGAAGCAACTTGGACATCTTGTTAGAAAAACGAGATCGAGCGCAAATCAGAACAACCGCCTATCAGCAGCAAACCGCTCGCTACTACAATGCCCGAGTTAAATATCGGGCCTTCAAGACAGGAGATCTGGTCTTGCGAAGAAACGAGATCATAGACCAAAGAAGACTACATAAGTTCTCCCTGAAGTGGGACGGGCCATTTCTCATCACGGAAGTGTTGCCCGGTGGAGCATACCGCCTACGGGGCTCCGGGAGACATAATTTTCCTCGGCCATATAACGCCGAAAAGCTTAAGTTGTATAAATAAACAGGTACCCTATTTTAAATAATGTAATTCCTTTGAGGATTAACTAAGTTTTCCAAACTGGCCCTCTCACAGAGGAAACTCCTGCACCACCCTGGGGCCCCAGCCCTTTGTTACTTTCCTCATCCCTGAGACTCCGGGGTTTGAAAAGAAAAAAGTATGGAAAGGAAGAAAGAGACAATACACCATAGCCAAAGACAAATTTATTTATTCGGAGGTATTGTGGGCTCCCCAGCCTTACAACGATTACAACAGAGGAGGGCGAGGATTAAGAAAATATTGTCGGTGAAACTCAGAAGAAAGTTCCTCCAGCCGAGCCCAAGCAGCTTCTGCCCACTCCCTCCGACGGTACCCGTGGACCCTAGAAGCCACGGACTCGCCGGGCCCCCCACCCGCCAAGCAAGATGCAACGACCAACTTTTGCTGGAAACCCTCGAGAAGAAGGTCCACCGAGCGGTCCCGCCTGCTCTTCGAGATCAGACCAAACTCGTGAACCATATGCATTTTATCAAATGCCTCATCCATCAAATGCGGAGACAGGTGTTATACAGACCCGGGGAAGTCCTCCATATCACGTAGATTAGCACTTGAAGGAGAGGAAATCGCCGGGGAAGTAAGCGCCCACAGTGGCCCTCCAACCGGCTATCATCGCTTCGTACATCTCTTCAGAATGATCAAGGTTATAAAAATACACATCATCCCGAGAAACGATCTCCCTGATGGTATATGTGCGGCCAGTCATCTTCGAGAAACACAAGACTAAGAAGAAGCTGATATGAGAATTCGAAGGTGAGACCATACCGTCGATACTTATAGCCTCAACAAATATCTTCCAACGGCCAAGATCTACTCGCGCAACAACGCAAATCACGGAATACTGCAAATTCCCGATATAGTAATGCTATGTGTCGTCCGTGACGGTCACCCTTCTCGTCTTTACGGGTCACGAAAGGTTGAACGACGTCCGAAGGAGAAGCTATGGAATTCAGAAAGCCCTTGACCAGAGGCAGCCGAGTAGCTTCCTGCTCGGTTTATCCGCTGAGGGTAGCTTCCTGCCCTACGAAGAGGTGGATCCAAAGCCCTCATCACGAGGCCACCGATCAGATTCCTGCTCTGTCCATCTGCTGAGGGTACGAAGAAGTGGATCCAAAACCCTTATCACGAGGCCACACACGCGCCAAAAGGTGGCCGAGCCATGTCCTGCTCGGTTCCTCCAAGAAGGAATCAAGGGGTACCGGTCTTCCTACACTTGGCTATCACTTGATTCATACTCGACACACGCGATCGTCGCCTCGACTCCGGGGAATGGGAGGACTTAGTTTTAAGTTAGAATCACATTAAGCATTTTAAACATTTTAAACATAAACAAGAATAGGAGGAAGGCAAAGCCTTTCATCTCATTTTGTCACGCCCCGCTTCCCAGAGTACGCAAGATTGGGCGCGTGACACAGCCAACCATGCTACCTATGGGTAGGAAGTATCCATCCACAGTCACATTACGGTTGTAAGGTTATCAAGAACAAGATAATAAGCTAAACTAATACATGTCCAAATCCATAATAATGAGAATCAATAAACAATAAGTGCGGAAGCAATGATCCAATATGATAATAGAAAGGTACGTCCCATAATGCGGGATCGCACATGGAAAAAATGCAATAAACAAACTAACCACTATAGAACTCAAATCAGCCTGCTGGCTGATGTACTCCTGCACGGTCGGCGACAGTGGTAAAGAATCTGGGCCATGCAAAACCCAGACGTCAGCGTATCATGACATCAAGTATATAATGTAAACATGGTGATAAGCAATGCAAATATGAACATGAATAAAGCAGTACTAAGAAATAACAGAGCATGGTAATGTGCAATGGTGACTAAACTGTCCTATCGGGTTTTCTACTCTATAGTCTTTGAAACCAATTGATGAATCGTCGATGTAACTCAATAGTATCCCGTGCGTGCCCGTGACCACGGTCATGATCCTCGGGGCTGAGTCCGAGACGTGCCGCTAAGCAGTAAAAGGTAGTAGGATGGACGAGTGATGTCAGCATCATCACTCCCGGACTGGCCAAGCCCGTAAGACTGATCAGAACAATGTATCGAACTGTTGAGTTACAAGTCGGTTTCACCTTTGATTTCCCCATACCCCCAAACTATGTATGTCAGGTCAGGTATTCAGTAGTCAAGGACTAATGCCATCAAAGTCAAGTAAAAGTAGGTCTGTCTGGATCGATAGCAGGAATGGTTAGGTTTGTCGGCATTAGGCATGAAATCCGGTAACCGGTCAGGTCACGTTTTAACAGGTTGAGTCGATATGTATAGGGTGTCATGTCATGTCAAGAGTGTACGGTACCATGTCATGTCGAGTAGGAAGTGTAACAGGTCATGTCAGGAAGCACAAGATGTCATGTGGGTGCTCATAATCAAACTATCATAAGTATATGTATAAATAAACAAGCATGAGTACTATCAGAACAATAAACTGGAACATGTAATATGATATGTAAATAAATATAATTTCAAGGATATGGATGCACAGTTATCGATTAGGGTTACATTTATAGTTCCAATATTAATTAGGATGCAATTTATTAAACATGGAGTGTTAATATCACATTATTATGTAATAGTGTGATCTATGCTTGCAATTATATGTATCTTAAATGCGATAGATGCAAACGGGTATCCGAAAAGTTATAAAACTGTAAAATGGTAATGTGGGATGTACAACTAAACAATATGTGATATAAATATTGATATAATAATATTAATATGGATAGCATATTCGAAGCGATTAGTAACTATAAAAGATGTACTGATTAACCATGCACAAGAAGGTTCCGTTCAGAAATTCAGCGTCACCCTAATTTGTAAAATAGCTTAAAAATAACAAACTTTCTCCAAAAGAGACGTATCTTATACCAAAACAAAGATAATTCAATAAGGTTTTCAGTTTTATAAGTATAAGCATCTCAGGTTATCCCTACAAAAAGTTATGAATATTCAAAGTTGAAAGTTTGCTGCTGGAATTTCCCTGGACAGCAGTTTAGAGACGTGTTCATTTGCATTTTACGTTAATTAAACAATTTATTTTGAAAGTAAATATTTCATAGAGTTATAGTATTCTGAATTAGCTTCGTAACGAACTAAAGAACGTATACTAATGATTTTTAATGAATTTTATAAGATAAGGTGTACAGTAAATTTCAGGTTTGTCATATCCGATTTTTCAACGACATTTCATATGTAAACTATAAGATTTTCAAATGTACAACATTATAAAATGAAGATTATAAAAGTATATAGCATGTAGCAAGATTAACTTGCCTAGATGGGTCGCGAATCGGGAAAACGGAACGTTAACCGTCGGCGGGGAAAACTCGCGACGGCGCACGGTTCACGGAATGAACCCAAACGACGAACAAGGGAACCACAAGGGTCGGGGTATCTCGCTGGAACGTCGAGAAACGTCACCGGCACGACGGAATTCCGGCAACAAAAGAACAGTTAAAAGAAATGAGAAACGAGACATGAAGCAAGAAGAGAAAAATGATAAAGAGAAGTACGAGAGAATATATGAGGGAGAGGGAGAGAGAGGAAAAAGTGGAGAGAGAGAGAGAAAGTGGGGCCCGCGGGGTTAAAGGGGAGGTTGTGATTGACTGAGAGAATAAATTAAGAAGGATATAAAAGATTGTAAAAATATTATATGGTTAACTTAAATATTTAAAAGATAGGTAATGAACAGTAAGATATCAGGTTAGTTAGAAAAATATATGCGAAGGTTTTAATAATATTAAAATTTAGGATTTTGGCGCCAAATGAAACATTTCCAAATTGCGCCCGGGTTGGGTCCAAAAATTCGAAATTTAAATAATAGGATTTTAAGCGGGTTCCAAATTTTAAAATGAAATGTTTTATGACTAAAAAGCATACTCTCAAAACGGACACACGCACGTGCACGTAGCCATCCAAACTCGCCCGTTTCACTGAACGGGACGAGAACACACTGCACGGACGCTACCACGAGGCTAAGGATGTCAAGTAGGCCAAGATGAATATTTTTTTAATTTTATTTTAGATGCTAAAATTTGTTATATGCAGAATGACTTAGCCAGATAAAATTTTACAGTAAGACCCAAATAAGCAAGATAAATGAAATGAGTAATATCTAATGCTCAACCAATAACAGAAAATAGTAGTATTGGGCTCGGGTGTTACATTATACCCAACTACAAAAGAATTTCGTCCTCGAAATTCCAAGAATACAAGATAGAAGACTACAGGAAAAGGTGAGGATACTTCTGTCGGATCTCGTCTTCTCGCTCCCACATGGACTCTCCATGCGATCGATTACCCCAAGAAACGAGCACAAGGGGGATAACCTTGTTCTTAAGAACCTTTTCTCTCCGATCCTTGATTTCAACTGGTCGCTCTTCAAAAGTTAGGTCCTCCCGTACAGTCAACTCCGAATGATCCAATACTTGGGTTTCATCTCGAACATACCTCCGTAGTTGAGATACATGAAACACATCGTGCACTCCTACCAAGGACTGTGGTAACGCCAAATGGTATGCTACCTCTCCAACACACTCCAATATCTCGAAAGGTCCAACGAATCGAGGGCTAAGCTTTCCCCGACTCCCAAAGCGAATCACCCCTCTAGTCGGTGATATCTTCAGGAATACCAAATCACCCACGGCGAACTCTAGAAGTCTTCTTGACGTGTCGGCCCAACTTTTCTGTCTGCCTTGAGCTGCCTTCATATGCTTCCTGATTGTATTCACCTTCTCGACTGTCTGTACCACCAAATCTGGTCCTAGTAACCTTCGTTCACCAACATCATCCCAACAAACAGGTGAACGGCACTTACGACCATACAGTGCTTCAAACGGAGCCATCTGAAAAGTTGCTTGGAAGCTATTGTTGTACGAAAACTCCACCAGGTGTAGATGATCTTCCCAAGAACCTTTGAAGTCCAACATGCAAGCCCTCAACATATCTTCAAGGGTCTGGGTCGTTCTCTCCGATTGTCCATCAGTCTGAGGATGATAAGCCGTGCTGAACTTCAATCGAGTCCCCAAACTTTCTTGTAAACTCCTCTAAAAGTGCGACAAGAATCGAGTGTCCCGATCGGACACGATGCTTACCGGCACTCCATGCAATCTGACAATCTCCTGCATGTATCGCTCTGCCAAAGTCTCTGTCGATTGACCAACCCGAAAAGGAATAAAGTGAGCTGCCTTGGTCAACCGATCGACAATCACCCATACGGCATTGTTGCCCTTTGGACTCCGCGGTAAAGCCGTCACGAAGTCCATGGTTATATGTTCCCACTTCCACTGAGGAATCGGAAGTGGTTGCAACAAACCAGCAACCCTTTGGTGTTCAGCCTTGACTTGCTGACACACCAAGCACTTAGCCACGAAGCGAGCAATTTCCAGTTTCATACCTTCCCACCAGAAGTGCTGTCGAATATCTCGGTACATCTTTGTCCCTCCTGGATGTACAGAGTAAGCTGAACTGTGTGCCTCCTTCATGAGCTCTTCACGCACATCTCCTTTTGGCACACACACGACTACCATATCTCAACGAACCGTCTTCGTGGATCAGTAAATCGGTTCGTAGTCCGGCTTCAACCTGCTCTCGAAACCTTTGCAGTCTAGGATCCTGCGATTGTGTCGCTTTAATCTTCTCAACTAAGGACGACTGTACTTGCAACTGCATCAACTGTCCTGTAGCATGTGGTAGCACAACCTCCAAGTCAAATCTCTGAAAATCCGCAATGATCTCCCTTTGTGCGGTCAAAACCTGAATTGCTGGTAACCGACTCAGCGCATCCGGCACGATGTTGACTTTTCCCGGATGGTACTTAAGATCAAGGTCATAGTCGGCCATCAGCTCCAACCATCTGCGTTGCCTCATGTTCAACTCCTTCTGAGTGAACACATACTTTAAACCCTTGTGATCTGTAAAGACTTCAACTCTCTCGCCCAAAAGGTAGTGTCTCCAAATCTTCAGGGCGAAGATCACGGCTGCAAGCTCTAAGTCATGAGTCGGATAGTTCTTCTCATGAGTCTTCAGTTGTCTCGATACGTAAGCGACGACTTTCCCACTCTTCATTAAAACACATCCCAATCCTTTTCCAGATGCGTCGCTGTGAATCACCAGTCCTCCTGAATTATCCGGTACGGTCAGGATCGGGGCGGTTATCAACTTCTGCTTCAACGTCTCGAAGGCCAATGCACATCCATCCGTCCAAACAAACGGTACCTCCTTACGCGTAAGCTTGGTTAACGGCTCAGCTAAACGCGCGAAGTTCTCCATAAATCTTCTGTAGTAACCGGCGAGTCCAAGGAAACTTATCTCCGCAACATTCTTTGGAATAGGCCAATCTCGAACTGCTGAAATCCTTTCTGGATCGACGGCGATTCCATCGCCCGACACGACATGCCCCAGAAACTTCACTTCTTCCAGCCAGAATTCACACTTACTCATTTTCGCAGATAACTTCTCTTGTCTCAGCGTCTGCAGTGCGATCCTTAAATGCTCAGCATGCTCCTCCGGACTCTTCGAGTACACCAGAATGTCGTCAATGAATACCACAATAAACTGGTCCAAGAACGGTGAAAAGATCCTGTTCATCAAATCCATAAATATTGCTGGCGCATTAGTCACTCCGAAGGGCATCACTAGATACTCGAAATGTCCATATCGAGTTCGAAACGCCGTCTTGCAAATGTCTTCTGCTTTTACTCGGACCTGATGATATCCTGATCGCAAATCCAGTTTCGAGAATACCCTCGCGCCACTGAGCTGCTCACAAGTTCTCCAATGCGAGGGATCGGGTACTTGTTCTTAATAGTCACCCGGTTCAATTCTCGATAATCAATGCACATCCTTCTCGTGCCATCCTTCTTCTTTACTAAAAGAACTGGAGCTCCCCAAGGTGAGTTGCTGCTTCGCATCCATCCCTTCTCGAGTAATTCACCCACTTGTTTCTTAACTTCTTCCAATTCCACCGGTGCCATCGGATAAAAAGATTTTGATACTGGCGCTGCACCAGGAATAAGGTCAATCGCGAACTCCACATCTCGCTTCGGCGGTAAGCCCGATATATCTTCAAATACGTCCATAAAATCCCGAACAACTGCCGGCTCTTCATTACTATCAACTTCCATAGCTGCAAGAACACTGTTTGTCGGCCTAGCCCTAAACTCGACTGGCCCGACAGAACTGCTTCCTTACCGCAACCGCTGTCTACATTGTTGGCTACGAAAGGTCCAGCAAGACTACTGAGTCTCGTCCATTCTGCTGCATGCACGTCCACGGTTGCTCCATTCTGCCTCAGCCCAATAAATTTCTCTTCCATTTCCTCCCGTGCAGTCCGCGGAAAGAACTTCTCCAGGAAACTCTTAGAGAAATCCGCCCAACTGCTTGGCTTGGCCAAACGGTTCTCCTCCACAAGCCACCACTCTCGGCGTAATCCACTAGTTGAATGCGCACCACATCAACTCCTTTGTCCTCTGGAATCTATGCCGCAATCAGCAAATTCTCCGTGCTGACTAGCCACTGCTCGGCTGGCACGGCTCCTCCAAACCAGTGAAAGTAGTAGGACCCACACGTCTGAACTCTGCCACGGTCCCTCCTCGGTCAACTGGTCTAGTTCCAATCTTGTTCACAGACTGCTGAACGATCTGCAAACCTTCCTGAAACGAGTCCGCTTGCTGCTGGATCAGCTCGGGCTGTTTCTTTGATTTCCAGCATTCCTCTTATCACTCCAAGCATGGCGGTTTTGTTCACACGCCTCTGGTACGTCTTCAACTTCTTACCTGTCATAATCCTGAACTCAAAACACCCAACATTAGCATGATGATAGATTCTGAATGTGGATCAAGGCTAGAACTCCAAGATACTTAAATAGAGTGCTGCATTGTAGCTATGCCGCGGTATCATAGCCGCAATTACTTAACTCCACCCAAGTCGCCCAAGTCCTAGGGATAACAAGAAATCAGGTTTCCGAGTCGACACGCAAAGTAAGTTTGCACGTCGTAAAAGATATAATCAGGAAGAATGTGATTCAAGAATGGTAAAACGGTCAATGTGGCTGGACATGTTTCCTAAACACGGGCATTCTGATTCGTGTATTGGGTACAATACCCAACTACAAAAGAATCAACCTGACTAACCTATGGCTCTGATACCAAAAGAACCATGTCACGCCCCGCTTCCCAGAGTACGCAAGATTGGGCGCGTGACACAGCCAACCATGCTACCTGTGGGTAGGAAGTATCCATCCACAGTCACATTACGGTTGTAAGGTTATCAAGAACAAGATAATAAGCTAAACTAATACATGTCCAAATCCATAATAATGAGAATCAATAAACAATAAGTGCGGAAGCAATGATCCAATATGATAATAGAAAGGTACGTCCCATAATGCGGGATCGCACATGGAAAAAATGCAATAAACAAACTAACCACTATAGAACTCAAATCAGCCTGCTGGCTGATGTACTCCTGCACGGTCGGCGACAGTGGTAAAGAATCTGGGCCATGCAAAACCCAGACGTCAGCGTGTCATGACATCAAGTATATAATGTAAACATGGTGATAAGCAATGCAAATATGAACATGAATAAAGCAGTACTAAGAAATAACAGAGCATGGTAATGTGCAATGGTGACTAAACTGTCCTATCGGGTTTTCTATTCTATAGTCTTTGAAACCAATTGATGAATCGTCGATGTAACTCAATAGTATCCCGTGCGTGCCCGTGACCACGGTCATGATCCTCGGGGCTGAGTCCGAGACGTGCCGCTAAGCAGTAAAAGGTAGTAGGATGGACGAGTGATGTCAGCATCATCACTCCCGGACTGGCCAAGCCCGTAAGACTGATCAGAACAATGTATCGAACTGTTGAGTTACAAGTCGGTTTCACCTTTGATTTCCCCATACCCCCAAACTATGTATGTCAGGTCAGGTATTCAGTAGTCAAGGACTAATGCCAACAAAGTCAAGTAAAAGTAGGTCTGTCTGGATCGACAGCAGGAATGGTTAGGTTTGTCGGCATTAGGCATGAAATCCGGTAACCGGTCAGGTCACGTTTTAACAGGTTGAGTCGATATGTATAGGGTGTCATGTCATGTCAAGAGTGTACGGTACCATGTCATGTCGAGTAGGAAGTGTAACAGGTCATGTCAGGAAGCACAAGATGTCATGTGGGTGCTCATAATCAAACTATCATAAGTATATGTATAAATAAACAAGCATGAGTACTATCAGAACAATAAACTGGAACATGTAATATGATATGTAAATAAATATAATTTCAAGGATATGGATGCACAGTTATCGATTAGGGTTACATTTATAGTTCCAATATTAATTAGGATGCAATTTATTAAACATGGAGTGTTAATATCACATTATTATGTAATAGTGTGATCTATGCTTGCAATTATATGTATCTTAAATGCGATAGATGCAAACGGGTATCCGAAAAGTTATAAAACTGTAAAATGGTAATGTGGGATGTACAACTAAACAATATGTGATATAAATATTGATATAATAATATTAATATGGATAGCATATTCGAAGCGATTAGTAACTATAAAAGATGTACTGATTAACCATGCACAAGAAGGTTCCGTTCAGAAATTCAGCGTCACCCTAATTTGTAAAATAGCTTAAAAATAACAAACTTTCTCCAAAAGAGACGTATCTTATACCAAAACAAAGATAATTCAATAGGGTTTTCAGTTTTATAAGTATAAGCATCTCAGGTTATCCCTACAAAAAGTTATGAATATTCAAAGTTGAAAGTTTGCTGCTGGAATTTCCCTGGACAGCAGTTTAGAGACGTGTTCATTTGCATTTTACGTTAATTAAACAATTTATTTTGAAAGTAAATATTTCATAGAGTTATAGTATTCTGAATTAGCTTCGTAACGAACTAAAGAACGTATACTAATGATTTTTAATGAATTTTATAAGATAAGGTGTACAGTAAATTTCAGGTTTGTCATATCCGATTTTTCAACGACATTTCATATGTAAACTATAAGATTTTCAAATGTACAACATTATAAAATGAAGATTATAAAAGTATATAGCATGTAGCAAGATTAACTTGCCTAGATGGGTCGCGAATCGGGAAAACGGAACGTTAACCGTCGGCGGGGAAAACTCGCGACGGCGCACGGTTCACGGAATGAACCCAAACGACGAACAAGGGAACCACACGGGTCGGGGTATCTCGCTGGAACGTCGAGAAACGTCACCGGCACGACGGAATTCCGGCAACAAAAGAACAGTTAAAAGAAATGAGAAACGAGACATGAAGCAAGAAGAGAAAAATGATAAAGAGAAGTACGAGAGAATATATTAGGGAGAGGGAGAGAGAGGAAAAAGTGGAGAGAGAGAGAAAGTGGGGCCCGCGGGGTTAAAAGGGAGGTTGTGATTGACTGAGAGAATAAATTAAGAAGGATATAAAAGATTGTAAAAATATTATATGGTTAACTTAAATATTTAAAAGATAGGTAATGAACAGTAAGATATCAGGTTAGTTAGAAAAATATATGCGAAGGTTTTAATAATATTAAAATTTAGGATTTTGGCGCCTAATGAAACATTTCCAAATTGCGCCCGGGTTGGGTCCAAAAATTCGAAATTTAAATAATAGGATTTTAAGCGGGTTCCAAATTTTAAAATGAAATGTTTTATGACTAAAAAGCATACTCTCAAAACGGACACACGCACGTGCACGTAGCCATCCAAACTCGCCCGTTTCACTGAACGGGACGAGAACACACTGCACGGACGCTATCACGAGGCTAAGGATGTCAAGTAGGCCAAGATGAATATTTTTTTAATTTTATTTTAGATGCTAAAATTTGTTATATGCAGAATGACTTAGCCAGCTAAAATTTTACAGTAAGACCCAAATAAGCAAGATAAATGAAATGAGTAATATCTAATGCTCAACCAATAACAGAAAATAGTAGCATTGGGCTCGGGTGTTACACATTTCCTCACCATCACTATAACCAAAGAAAGATTAGTTACACATAACAATAGTAAAAAGAAAGCAAGAAACAAAAGAAGCAAGTAAACAAAGCAATAACAATATTATTTAACACTTGATGAAGTTGAGGTACAAGATATTGGTAACTTGTTCAACCTCCATAATGAAGCTTTCAAAAAAAAGCTTCAAGAAGGAAGAAGAAGAAACCAAGCCGGGCTCACACAACTCTCAAGCTAAACCAAAAACTAAACAAATAAAATGGGTATATACACATGGTTCCTTACTCAATATCTGTTTTGGTATTTATAGGCTCAACTCCAGAATAAACAAACAATATAGATGGACTGATGTGACCATAAGAAATTACCAGAAGAAAAATGGAGATAAAAGGAGCTAGGAGATCCGGTGATGCCGGTCTTTTGGGGGGGTCTCGCCGGTTTTGTTGTGTTCAATTGGGCTCGTGTTGGTGTGGTGGTCTCTAGTGCACTCAACAAGTCTACTGGTATTGTTTGATTTTATTGTAAAGCCCTGGTTTGTGTTCAGTAGAATTGGAGGGAAACTTGCACTTTCTTTCACATCACAACTTTTTGCATTTATTACACATCACACCCACATGTGCCCATTTGCAAAATTTGTTGTGCCAAGGCAGCCCCACCATGGTCCAAGGATCAAAAGAGCTATGTGTACACTTGTATTGTGTTGGACCAAAATTGTGTACACATGTATATTGCAAAAGAGCTCTTTGAATATCGGTCGGTTTTCTATTCTGATTGCAGTGTTGGCTCCCGAACGCTATATCCGTGATATTGAGTGTATTTCCAGTATTTTATCATGAATACCTGTAATCTGTAATTACTGGGCAGACACTGGTTAATAATACCGATATATAATAAAATAGATAATGAATGAGAGGTGTTAAAATGCAGTTTTCTATGATGAACAAATACCCCCAAACTTATCTTTTGCTCGTCCCGAGCAAAACAAAAAATTCTAGCTTCACTTTCGCAGGGAACGCGATTGCACTGAGTATGTGCAACAAGCCGTTAAACTTCTAGGTGTCCATAGTAGGAGGAGTGTTGTCTCCTGAGGGTTTTCAGCAGATCACACCCTCAAAATCCAATCAAGTTAGCGTTGTGAAGAAACAATTGATTCTAATCTTAAGGTTTAAGAATCAAAACTAGAAGTTCTATTATCCAAGTTAGAAACGTCAAACCCTATTTTTCACTCCTCACAAATTATTTAACATAAGTTAATACACGTTTTTACGTGATTGTGCGGATAGTATCCATAAATTTTTAAGAACTTGATTACGGTCATCATGTCATAAATACGGACCAGGATAGACTTCTAAAGAATCACACGAGTTTGAAAGGAGTTAAGAATTTTCTCAAGTTTCATTCTCCGGTTAGGTTTTAAGTCAGAATATATATCATTTTTAACAAGAGCCTAAGTCTTATTTTTCACTCCTACCTTTCACCTGTTGTTCGTACACACCTTTGTGATCGAGCACAACGTCTTTATAAATATAAACATTCATATCTTCACGAAAAAACTGTTTTATAATCGAAAACTCGTCTTCGCCAAGATTATTCTCCCACAAAGAACCGTGAGGACTTTTAACTCGGGGAGAACACCTGCTTAGCTTGTCTTATTTGGCGATTGGAAACTTAGCGAGGTTTGGATCAATGACTCCCAAACCAGATGGTTTTAGGGCATTGGGTGTGAAAACACCCCAAGGACTTAATTACCCAAGTTACCAAGGCCACAAAACAAAAGACTCATTTTGTTTTAAAATATTCTGAAAGCAGTGAAAACGGAGATATAGCCAGCCTTTCTTTTAAATTCTGAAGACGTGATCATGTGGATAAGGTGTGTAATTACTCCAATAAGGTTCCATATGGGTTATTTTTCAGACTTTAATCTTCTATTAAACCTCAATAATATCCTTCATATTCACTTTACTTTATGAATTATTCTTGATATTACTTTACTCAGAACAAACCTGCTTGATCCTAAAGATATTTTATCAATTTTCAAAAAGGTTAAAGAGATATGTCAGATTTTCATCTAATTCTCAAAAACATACGACACGTGTAAAGTGTTATAAAAGACGTATATCGGCTACGGTTAAACTCAAAGGAGGGTTATCTTTCGGGTTTTCAATCTCTCGAAAAGGATTTAGTTATTTCTATCTTTTAACCTGAATCGTCAGATTTCGAATCTAAGTTCCCCCGCTAGCTAACATAACGAACAAGTTTTTATGTTTTTGGAAAAAAAATCAATTTTTATGGGTTTTTTAATACAATATAAACACAGAATGCAATACAAAAGCAGATATGAAATGCGACTACATGCAAAAATAAAAAAAACGATGGGTTCCCTAGGTCGCCGCTGGGTTTCGGGAGGTATCGACCATGCCATTTTAAAAAAATTGGCGCGCTAAAGAACCCTAACCTAGAATCTTAACTAGAGAATTAGACGAACAAGAATATAAATATCTTTACATCTAAGTGAACAAGGAATACAACCTTTGTAGACCGGTCCTTCACTTCAATAGCTCCGTGTAGTAGTCCCTTCGCTCCAAGTAGTGAACTCCCGAACTCTAGAAAGGCTCCACAAGATGAACAGAACAAGTTTGCTTGAAGTCTTTAAGACCGAAGATGATCTACGTCGAGAAGACACCAACTCAAGCTACCTCTTCACTAATATGATGAACTAGTGAAGAAAAAACCCAATCTAAATGGCTAGTAGAGAAGAGGTTGATGGAGTAGGAATTTTGCTCACTTTAGAAATTATTTTCTCACTATTTTTCTCCATCTCTTATGAAGCTAGAAAGCTTGAGGAAGGAGATAAAGAAAGCAACCATAGAATGAAGCAAGTGAAGAATGAATCAAGTGGTGAGAATAGCAACCATGGGTGAGTTAATATCATATACTAACTCATGTAGAGACTAAACCATGCCTAAACAATAATGGTTGGATTAGTAAATATCTTCAAGTAAAACAAAATTAGTGGACTTGGTCAATGGTTCCACAAGCTTCTACAAGCTTCAACCATGTGACAATTTCCAACTAATTTGATTTACTTTAAATAAAAAAACCTTACATTATTATAAGCATGGTGTGAGTCTCATACACCCATGTAGCATGTGGCATCAAACATGACACAAAAGATGTACATTAATATATATCACATATATACTAAATATACACTAGTGAGAAAAAGAATACTTAGGTGGGCTAATATTAGTTAATGTAAGATAATATATCAAATATATAATTATACATTAAATTATTAAATCAACAATTGATTTAATAATCCGGCTATATCACATACAACCGACTAATATCAAATGTATCAACTTGTCGAATCAACATTTGATTCGACAGCCCGGTTATATCACATATAACCGACCGATATCACATATCGCGAGAATAGAATACGGTATCACATACACGTATTAATCTCGGTCCCACACATATCACATATGTGCTCCTACTTCGTTTCTCCTGAGCCAGGAAACCTTTGTGTAGGACTCTAAAGACTCGTCAATACGCCGGCAGTAGGTGGTGATTATATCAGACACCCACAAGCCGCAAGCGGTCTGTTTAACATAACGGCCACCCGGGTATTGAGTGATCAAAAGATCAACAAGCAAGCCTGCTAATACTCCTGCGAATTCAATCAGTAACACTACCGTACAGTCCAGTCTCTTCGTCTGATATGTCGCATATCATAGCCTGGGGGTGGTAAACATCAGACCCCAATAGCCTGATAAGTCATGTCGATGTGAGGCTCATAACGGTTCGAGAAACTACTGATAACACTTACCAGTAGATCTCAGCAACCCTGTTCAGGGATTTCCTGTTATAGCCAATCGAGCATAGCGCAACATCAACCCCCAATACCGGGAGAGACGAAATCCCCTCCTATCGCTCATTGCCTCCATGTGACTCGAGACTGAACCCAAAAACCACCGTTTTGTATGATCTTTTGAACGTGGTAAGGTGGAAATTAAAGCACAGTGGAAATCACACAAGACTCTATGACGATCTCGGGTCGACGGACTTACCTGTACCAGTGTCACCAGAGAACTGCTATCTGACGATAGGTATAGTACCATCTAGGAGTTCTCGGCGAGTCCGTTCAGTGTACCCAGTCTCCACTAAGCACCCATATACCATCTCTGATGTCAAACACCAATGGATATGGGATCATCCATCGCCCATCACATGGGTCGAGAAGTGTATACGCTAGTCTACTTTGGAATATAGATACCCCATCTCGATACTCCTACGACTAGGAACATTTGAAGGATGCACTTACCGACTACCTCTGCCCCACCAGTATGATCTGCATCATAATCCTGGTAGTCAAGTGCTCATCCTAAGGGCTTTATCAATATGTAATAGAGAGACAATAAGTGTACATGTTAAGATAAAGAGCAACCAGATAGCATATTATCACGTCGAGCAAGAAAGTCTTCCCTATATATGTCCAAGCATCCACTATAATATACATCACATGTATAATAATGGCCTCTAGGGCATACATATAACTAACAATAAAAAATACATAATATAAAGTGTTGAAATGCAGGAAATATGCACATGCGAAACTATATGCTGATACAAGATGCACCCAAACTCAGGATTCACCCCCAAACAGAAGATGACGATGTCCTCATCGTCGCTTAGCCTTGTCCTTTCCTTTGGTCTTGCTCGATCCACTTGCCTCGTCTTAGTGCGCTAAGATCTGGCTCAATTGTTCTTTTATTTCCTTGTTTTACCGGATCAAAGTTTTGATGCCACGGACCTCCTCCCTGCATAGCTCGTATGGATCAGTCGGAACATCCTCTCCTGAGTAAATCTCAGAGGAAGTCTGTGGTGCCGCATGCTCGCTGGGGTCAGTGGATGACCAGATCTGCTGCTCACTCCTGTTGTCAGTATAACCCAGTGAGATCCTCTCAATCTCGACCGGGACGGTGTCATACATAGTGATGCATGCCGTGAAATCCTCCTCCTCCATGTAGTAGTGACAAATCTGGGTGATGAGGACGGGAAGTAACGATTTGTACGCCGCGACACCCTCCATGATTGTGGTAAATAGCATGCTCGCCATGCAAAACTGATAGTCCTTGGTCATCAAACAGTGGAAAATATGCCCTACAATCACAGGAAACGAGGAAACTCGAATGATCCCCCTGACATTACGGTAAGCCCAGCGGCAAGCCATATAGACGTTTCGGTAAATCTGCTGGGCATTTAGCCCAGCGTCACGTAACTTGCATCTTGACCCCATGATCATCCTTGTTCCCCTCCGAATGACGGCCGAGACATGGAATGCCTTGCCTGAGATTCGGGGCAGATGCTAATTGGTGCTATCCATCCACCTCTACGAAGATGCCAAATTGATTTATGGCACCATGTATCGGAGGTTTAGACGGATGCGACCGATGTAGCAGACTTCGTCAGATTCCCCCTCGTTTGAGGGGTTTTTGATTGTGGGGACGCTCTTCCCTACAGGCGCAAGCCCCTGCAGTTAATTACGCCACCGCATCGCGGTAACAACTTTCTCCTTCTCCAGCTGGTCACTTCGTGTCGTGGGTGTTTGTTTTGTTTGTGGTTGCCCGTGGATTGTATACGGAGACTATTTATTTCGTCGCCCGTAGGACGTGGACTAGTCCAAATCCGTATTATCTTAGATTTGGGTTTGGGGGTTTGGTTTGAGGATACGTTAGCCATATTTGAGGCTAAGATCAACTCAAACGTTTGTTAAGGATACGTTAGTCTAATTTGAGACTAAGATCAACTTAACGGGATCGTTTAGATCCGACAAAAGAGCATTTGGGCTCCATTGTTCCAGTTTAGGGACATAGTGGTCCATTTAATGTATGGCCGTCGGGACCCGTCACCTCTCTAACGACGTTGAAGGATTACAACGACAGATGTCAGAGGAGTTCAGAGATGTACCCTTGAACCAGAGTTAATTAGGAGGATCTATAGTCCAGTTTGGGACTAAAGTCTGTTTGAAAGGTTTAAGGATACGTTAGCCATATTTGAGGCTAAGATCAACTTAAACGGGATCGTTTAGATCCGACAAAAGAGCATTTGGGCTCTATTGTTCCAGTTTAGAGACATGGTGGTCCATTGAATGTATGGCCGTCGGGACCCGTCACCTCTCTGACGACGTTGAAGGATTACAACGACATGTGTCAGAGGAGTTCAGAGATGTACCCTTGGACCAAAGCTGGTTGGGTGATCCATAGTCCAATTTGGGACTAAAGTCTGTTTGAAGGTTTAAGGATACGTTAGCCATATTTGAGGCTAAGATCAACTTAAACGGTTGTTAAGGATACGTTAGTCCAGTTTGGGACTAAGATCGACTTAACGAGATCGTTTAGATCCGACAAAAGAGCGTTTGGGCTCTATTGTTCCAGTTTAGGGACATGGTGGTCCATTGCCAGTTTAGGGACATGGTGGTCCAATACCAGTTTAAGGACATAGTGGTCCATCGGTAGTTTAAGGACGCATAAGTCCATTGGTAGTTTAAGGACGCATAAGTCCATAGGTTTAAGGACCCCACAGTCCATATGGGTGTGTTTAAGGATGCATTAGTTTAAGGACGCATAAGTCCGCGGGTTTAAGGACCCCACAGTCCGTATCTTGGTTTAAGGACGCATAAGTCCATGAGTTTAAGGATCCCACAGTCTGTATCTTGGTTTAAGGACGCATAAGTCCATGAGTTTAAGGACCCCACAGTCCGTGTTGATGTGTGGTTGTCGGGACCCGTTACCTCTCTGAAGACGTTGAAGGATTACAACGACAAATATCAGAGGAGTTCCGAGATGTACCCTTGAACCAATGAGTTGGTTGAAAGAGCAGATGTGCTCAGTTCAAGATGATTTGAGGACTTATGGCCAGTTTGGGCTAAGTCCAATTATGTTTGAAATATTGGCCCTTTGGGCCATTAGACATTTGTCTGGGTTCAGTCCCTCATCATTCAGCAATGTTAAACAGTGATTTGGGGGCTCTGACAACATTTTGTCTTTGATTTCCTCAATATTGAGATTCATTTGGAGGAGGGACTTTTGCCTCTGGAGAATTAGCCAATTTGGCTAAAAGTAGTGTTAAACACTAGAGAACAACAGTGTTAAACACTAGAGGTAGAACTCTCAAAATTAGTGTTAAACACTAAAAGACAATCAGTGTTAAACACCGGAAATATGATCTTCAACTTGGTGTTAAACACTAGAAACAATCAGTATTAAACACTGGAAATAAGATTTTCAAATTAGTGTTAAACACTAAAGAAAGAGGGGTCACGTGTGGACACGTGAGAGCGCCCTGATTTCCCTCATTTTATTCTGCAGGTAGGTGTTTAACACTTTTGATTCTGACGGCCATCACGTGTGATCACGTGATGGAGGCCCCCGCTCTGGTCTGTTAGAATGCTCATTAGGGGTCACGTGGTGACACGTGAGGACGCCCTAAATGTGAAGCCAGATCTCCTTTGTTTTATCCTCAAATCTGCGAATAAGTGTTAAACACTTTTCATCTTTATTTTAGAGCATCACGTGTTGGCACGTGATGGGGGTTTATACATCGAATATTACAGCACTTGCTGAGGGGTCACGTGGGGACACGTGAGAGCGCCCAAAGCTTCTTTTCTTTTCTTTTATTTTGCCATTAAGTGTTAAACACTTTCATTTTTATTTTTAGAGCATCACGTGTTGGCACGTGATGGGGATCTGTGCGCCAATTGTTAAAGCATTTGCTGAGGGGTCACGTGATAACACGTGAGAGCGCCCAAAGCTTTCATTTCCTTTGCTTTTTCTTTCTGCGTTTTGGGAGTCACGTGGGAGCACGTGAGGTGATGCTTCAAAGTTCTTTGCAGGGGATCTTTTCAAGGGTCACGTGGGGCACGTGACCCTAGTTCTTTTCATGAACAGAGATCTTTTAAGAATTGAATTCTTTGTAGGGTTAAACCCTAATTATGATTTTGGAGGAATTAAATTCCTATTGTGAAAGAATTGAATTCTTATTTAGGATGAAACCCTGATTTCTTTTCAAAGGAATTAAATTCCCAGATATGTAAAAGAATTAAATTCTTGATTAGGGTTAAACCCTAGTTTTGTTTTAGGAGAATTAATTCTCAAAACTCAATTCCCCTTCTAAGTTTAAGATCTGCATGGCAGGATCTCGACCCGATGAGAATTAAATTCTCAAGTTATGGGGAGATGTGCTCTGTGCAGATCTTCAACCGGAAGAAGAACTAAGTTCTTTTCTTTAAATAAGAGTTAAACTCTTTTGAGAATTAAATTCTCTTTTGAATCCTCTCTTTTCTTACCTAGGGTTTTTCTTTTGCAGAGAATTAAATTCTTCTTTCTCTGTTTCTTCTTCTCTTGAGAATTAAATTCTGCTCCCTCTGTTTTTCTCTCCAAAAAAGTAGATCCCCCCTCTTCTTTTCTTGGCTCCTATTTATAGGAGAAGGAAAAGAGTTAATTTGTTTAGCAAATCTCTCATTGGAAGATTTGATTTGATTGTTGAGAGATTTGATTTATATTTATCATTAATCTGGGCCTTTAGATCATTCAGTGAATTTTATTCACCGTGGATTTTAAATCCAAAAGATATTCTATTTGTTATCCTGGTGAGATTTTCAGGGAAATCTTTCTTTGTCCAAGATTTTTTTATAAATTGGTGATTTTTAATCACCTTTGGATTTTTAATCCAACGGTTCCCCATGACCCTTTTCCATTTGGAAAGATTCAGAAACTTTTAGAATTTAATTCTATTAAATTATAATGCTTTTAAAGCCAGTCACGTGCTGGCACGTGACCCCCAATTGGGTTCCTTTCTCAGCCGCTTATTTATGTTTCAGTTTTAACCATCACGTGTCAACACGTGACCATTGGTCACGTGTAAGCACGTGATACCTCGTTGAGGTATTTTCTGACTTTTAGAATTAAATTCTATTCATTATTTTAGAGGCTTTAAAAGCCCATCACGTGTCTGCACGTGACCCATGGTCACGTGTGAGCACGTGATGCCCCATTGGGGTCTTTTCTGAGTTTTTATTGTATCTTTTAACTCCTCCAGCGGGTTCTTAAAAGCCCATCACGTGTGGACACGTAATTCCTCATAACTTTTGATCCCGGATGAATTACGGGGCCCATAATATATCAAATCGAAGGGTTTTTCGAGCCGCTTTCGATACCATCAGAATTTATCTGTTTCTCATTCGGGAGTTTGTCAAAAAACAGGCTGGAAGATACTGGTTCCCATTTTCTTAAGCGTATCGCCGCCATTTGATACCTTGGGCTCTTTTGCGCAGAAATTTTTGGCCGGAACAAATGCCCCCCACTACTTTGCCCACGTAAGTATTTACCTGGGTGAAGTAGTGCAAAGTAATGCATAGCGTATGACCAGTTTCGGGTTGGTATATTACTTTCAGAATCTTGATCTGAGAAGATAACGAGCGGACACAAGCGTCGTCATTTATCATTTACTCAAATCGCGACTCTTAAGAGATATAGTTCCAAACCCTTAACTCCATGAGCTGCACCCTTCTATCTCTTTATATCTTACTCTGGAGTGAAGTAGTTTATATGCTCATGAGTAGCTTTTCCATTTCAGTGGCATGTAGCTTTGGCGAGTGTGGCTCATAGATGGTCCATCTTGACCTCTTTGCAGGGCAGTGATGGCTTAGGAGACAAGGTTAGGATCTGCCACCTAAGACTTTTCAACTTTATGAGCCATGGGGGTCTCATAAAGACTTTTCTCCCTACGGATCGAGAGGATCTCGTAGGTGTATTTTCTCCTTAGGAGTCGTGAGGATTCCTAAGTGTGTTTTCTCTTATAAGTCGTAAGGATCTTATGAGAGAATTTTTCCCTCTTACGAGTCGAGAGGACCCGTAAGCGGTTGTTCCCCTCCTTGTCGAAATTCGACTTCGGAGAGTGAGACCCGTGGATAGTATGCAAGAGACCATTTTGGGCCGACTTGCAGGATCCCAGTGCTTAGGAAACGGGTTTTTTAATCCCTACTGCCTAAGGCTTTATCTCACGAGTCGAGACGAATCGAGAAGTTCTCGCAAAGACATCATTTTCCTCACGAGTCGAAACGAATCGAGCAGATCTCGCAAGAATATCCTAACGTCACAGTTAACCTCTGCTCTTTACGGCAGAAGTCCGTTAGGGTCTGTGGTACTTAGGGTTTTGGCCGTCGTACCGTCGCATGAGCTGATGTATTCCTCGATAGGCAATCGTGCTGTTCGAGTAGCCCTGCAACTGCCGTGTCTCTGATCCCTTCGGGGGCTGGACAAGACGTCTTCAAGCAATCCTCCTTGGCAGTTTGACCGTCGGAAGAGCAAGCACTAGGAATTTGCCAGGCCGCTTTTTACTTGAGGTTAGGCTCATTTTGGAGAGCCCCGATGAGTCATAACCACTCCGCGCTGGTGTGGGATGATCTCCGATAGTCTTTAAGGCTTTATATGACTTGCCGTTAAGACCCTGAAGCTAGGAATTTGGCCTTTGCTTCGTTTGCTGGCATTGCGTCCTCTGTATCGAGACGAATGTCGCGGTTGTCTCTAGGTTGCTGATGAACCGTCGAGATTTGGAACTAGGGATTTTGCCATGGCTCCTTTTGGTGATGTTGCATCTGCTGTATCGAGACGAACGTCGAGGTGGTGACCACTCCATGTGGGATGATCTCCGGTGGTCTTTCAGGCTTTATATGACTTGCCGTTAAGACCTTGAAGCTAGGAATTTGGCCTTCGCTTCATTCGCTGGCATCGCGTCCTCTGTATGGAGAAGAATGTCGCGGTTGTCTCTAGGTTGCTGGTGAACCGTCGAGGTTTGGAACTAGGGATTTTGCCGTGACTCCTTTTGGTGATGTTGCGTCTGTTGTGTCGAGACAAACGTCGAGGTGGTGACCACTCCATGTTGGTGCGAGATGATCTCCAATTGTCTTTGAGGCTTTATATGACTTGCCGTCAAGACCCTAAAGCTAGGAATTTGGCCTTCGCTTCATTTGCTGACATTGCGTCCTCTGTATCGAGACGAATGTCGCGGTTGTCTCTAGGTTGCTGGTGAACCGTCGAGGTTTGGAACCAGGGATTTTGCCGTGACTCCTTTTGGTGATGTTGCGTCTGCTGTGTCGAGACGAACGTCGAGGTGGTGACCACTCCGTGCTGGTGCGAGATGATCTTCAATTATCTTTGAGGCTTTATATGACTTGCCGTCAAGACCCTGAAGCTAGGAATTTGTCCTTCGCTTCATTTGCTTTGGTGTGTCCGAATCCTGTTGGAGGAAGGACGCTGTAGTTGACATCTCGTCTGTTGTATCAAGACGAATGTCGTGGTGGTGACCACTCCATGCTGGTGCGAGATGATCTTCAATTATCTTTGAGGCTTTATAAGACTTGCCGTCAAGACCCTGAAGCTAGGAATTTGTCCTTCGCTTCATTTGCTTTGGTGTGTCCGAATCCTGTTGGAGGAAGGACGCTGTAGTTGACATCTCGTCTGTCGTATCGAGACGAATGTCGTGGTGGTGACCACTCCATGTGGGATGATCTCTGATTGTCTTTTCGGTTTTATATGAGTTACCGTCAAGATGTTGAAGCTAGGAATTTGGCCTTCGCTTCGTTTGCTTTGGTGTGTCCTAATCCTGTTGGAGGAAGAATGTTGTTGTTGACATCTCGTCTGCTGATCAGTCGAAAATACTGCATATTTTAACCGGCAATTTCCTTAACATCTGCATACATATAGGAGAGTATGGTATTCATAATTCACATATTAGCTAATCGGTCGCAAAATATCAAATTACATGTATTCGACCTTAAAACCGGAAACTCTAGGGAAATTAACTGCATTACATTACATAGCATATTTTCTATATCTTGCAACCCCTATTTTGAAGTCTATGCAGGAAAAGAGATGCTTGCTCGATCAATTCATTGCTCGACCATTACAATTGCTCGTAAACTCATTGAAAGCAAATCTGGTATCAACATAGAAGGGCAACTGCAATTCTAAATATCAAAGGATAACCCATACAGAAGTACCAGACCACAGCAGAAAGCCCAATGCCCAAGCCCACCAATGCGCGGCGGAAGGGCGGCCTAAAGGCACCTCACGCGGCGGTTGCGCGGCGGATCCAGAGACTTAACTCCTCAAACTTCACCACAACTCCTGTTTCAGTGCCCTCAGATCATAAATGCACACAAACTTCCAGAAGATTCCAGACACTTCCACCAGATCATCAAGCTCCTAAACAAGCCTATAACTTCTAGAACTTTCCTAAACCCTTGCTTAAACCCTAAGCTAAAGCCAACAAACTTGTCAACAAACTTTGGGAGGGAAAGTCTAATTCAAACCTAAACCTAGGTCTATAAATAAGACCCTAGGCTCACTCATTTCTCATCTTGGGAAATCTTGGAAAAATCTTGATTCAATCTTGGAGAGTGATAGATTCAACCCATTTTTAGTTTAGCCATTCTCTTTCTCCATCTTCTTCTTCCTCAAGATTAGTGAGAAATCTTGTAGGAAACCCTAACCCTAAATCCATCCACAATTCAAGATCTTGAGTGCAAGCCAAGCAAGATTCCTTCAACCCTTTTATGAGCCGAGCCGATCTTCCATCGGGCAAGAGATCAAAAGTAGATCCACGATCCACGGAGTTGAGCGAAGCCGAGTCAACGATCGATTTTTCTTTCTTCTTGTAGATCTTGAAAGAATGTATTGACAATTGTTGATTAAATAAAAGGTGATATTTTCTCTATTCTTGTTTTCTTTAAAATTCCGCATCATGTTATCTTTACTGTTCTTGAATATTGTCTATGTGGTGATGCGCGAGTAAAACTCCGCTCGTTAAGGAGTCGAGAAGATCTTTAGTATGATGATGTAGCAAATTTGTAATCAATTCTTGAATCCCACGAGATTGTAAACCCTAGAAAGTTCAAGAATCGACAACCCAATTCGATGCGATGCTTTCTTGATCAACATCGCTCGAGATTGGGGTGATCCGATCGATTCTTGAAATTACTAGAGGCTAGAATATAAATGGTATCCTCGAAAGAGCAAGGGTTAAGAGATGAAACTTTAATTTCATCAAGAAAACCCTAATTCTCGTCGATAACCATTGATCTAGCATCAATTCTTCGAAGGACAAGAATATGAAATATTGTAGACTACAACACATCTAAAGATCCTATCGATTCCTACGAGCCTCTTTATCAGTCTTGATTGTCGTTTGGAAAATACCATTGAAACCGATTCTTGTTGTTTATAGTTCTTGATTCTTTAGAAAAGATTAGTGACACACGAATACAAATCAATCAATTGAATCGTGTTTTCTCTTATTGTTGATTAACATTTCATTTCAAACAAATAAAGGTACAAACGAATCTCGAGATCCCTGAGGACGATCCGCACTCATTCATTAACTTCAACTGACACCGTTGTTTGATTGCGGTCAAATATTTTTGGTTGTGATTTCTTTACTATTTGATTCGTTAAACACATCCACGAAAATCATCAAATCATCTGCTATATCGAGACGATCGTCGAGGTGGTGACCACTCCGCGCTGGTGCGAGATGATCTCCGATTGTCTTTCAGGCTTTATATGACTTGCCGTCAAGACCCTGAAGCTAGGAATTTGGCCTTCGCTTCGTTTGCTGGCATTGCGTCCTCTGTATCGAGACGAATGTCGTGGTTGTCTCTAGGTTGCTGGTGAACCGTCGAGGTTTGGAACCAGGGATTTCGCCGTGACTCCTTTCGGTGATGTTGCGTCTGCTGTGTCGAGACGAACGTCGAGGTGGTGATCACTCCATGTTGGTATGAAATGATCTCTGAATGTCTTTCCAGTTTTATATGACTTACCGTCAAGACGTTGAAGCTAGGAATTCGGCCTTCGCTTCGTTTGCTTTGTCGCGTCCGAATCCTGCTGGAGGAAGAACGCTGGGGTGACATTTCATCTGCTGTATCGAAACGAACGTCAAGGTGGTGACCACTCCGCGCTGGGATGAGATGATCTCCGATTGTCTTTCAGGCTTTATATGACTTGCCGTCAAGACTTTGAAGCTAGGAATTTAGCCTTTTGCTTCATTTACTTGTACTGCGTCTGCTGTATCGAGACGAATGTTGTGGTGGTGACCACTTCATGTGGGATGTGAGGACTAGGATCCGCTCTGGACGTTTCCCACGGGGTCGAAGAGTGACGTTATCCGCGTTCCATGTGACCAGGAATTTTGCACTAGATGCTTCACACGGTTTCACTGCCGCGTTAGGCGAGGACTAGGCTCCGCTCTGGATGCTTCACACGGGTTCACTGCCGTGCTTTGCGAGGACCAGGATCCGCTCTGGACGTTTTCCACGGGGTCAAAGAGTGACGTTATCCGCGTTCTACGTGACCAGGAATTTTGCACTAGATGCTTCACACGGTTTCACTGCCGCGTTAGGCGAGGACTAGGCTCCGCTCTGGATGCTTCACACGGGTTCACTGTCGTGCTTTGCGAGGACCAGGATCCGCTCTGGACGTTTTCCACGGGGTCAAAGCGTGACGTTATCCGCGTTCCACGTGACCAGGAATTTTGCACTAGATGCTTCACACGGTTTCATTGCCGCGTTAGGCGAGGACTAGGCTCCGCTCTGGATGCTTCACACGGGTTCACTGCCGTGCTCTACGAGGACAAGGATCCGCTCTGGACGTTTTCCACGGGGTCAAAGAGTGACGTTATCCGCGTTCCACGTGACCAGGAATTTTGCACTAGATGCTTCATACGGTTTCACTGCCGCGTTAGGCGAGGACTAGGCTCCGCTCTGGATGCTTCACACGGGTTCACTGCCATGCTCTGCGAGGACCAGGATCTGCTCTGGACGTTTTCCACGGGGTCAAAGAGTGACGTTATCCGCGTTCCTGTTGGGAAAGTATGGTCCCACCGGGCGTGCCAGAATCTGTTTCCCTGGATTGTATACAGGGATCAATGTGATTTCACCTGTAGGGCAAAAAGTTTCATTCTTTTATTATTTTTTTTATTCTTTCCGCGATGCTCTATCATTTCAGCTTTTTATATCGCGAAAATCGCGATTGCCCCATCATTTCGGCTATTTTTCGCGGTGCCCAATCATTTCGGCTATTTTTCTTTTTACCCGCTGCTTTTTATTGCGAGTTGCCCAATCATTTCGGCTATTTTGCATGCATACATTTTTACTTGCTGATTTTGTTTGCAAGTTGCCCCATCATTTCGGCTATTTCGTATGCATTTTTTTTTTGGGCTCGCTGATTGTTTTTTTTTGTGAGTAGGGGATTTGGGATCTGATACCAATCTTGGTATCACCATCGCTGCGACTGGAATATTTCCAGGAGCGAATCATCATTTGCCGTAAAAGGACTTGGAATTTGATACCGGTCTAGGCATCAGTATCGCTACAACTGGGATATTGCCAGGAGCGAATCATCATTTGCCTTAAAAGGGCTTGGAATTTGATACCGGTTTAGGCATCAGCATCGCTGTGACTGGAATATTGCCAGGAGCGAATCATCATTTGCCTCTGTCGATGTTGAACAAAGGTGGCTTAGTAAATAGGGTTAAGGGTCCTGTCGACTAAGGCTTTTGACTTCATGAGCCGTAAGGGTCTCACAAAGGTATTTCTCCCTACAAGTCGTGAGGATCTTGTAGGTGTGTTCTCTTCTTGGGAATCGTGAGGATTCCTAAGTGCATGTTCTCTTGTAAGTCGTAAGGATCTTACAAAAGGGTTTTCTCCTTATAAGTCGAGAGGAATTACAAGTGTTGTTTGCTGTACAAGCATATCCCTAGTCACGGATGGGACTTTGTTAGGGAAATATTTATTCGTGCCCGTGGATTGTATACAAGGGTCAATACGAGCCGTTTGTAGGGCAAGATCGGAGGTTGTGGGGGTTGCTTAAGAACAGGTTCAGGTCTCTGTAACTTAAGACTTTCAAAACTTATGAGCCGTGAGGGTCCCATAAGAGAGTTCTCCTTACGAGTCGTGAGGATCTCGCAAGTGTAATTTCTCCTTAGGAATCGTGAGGATCCCTAAGTGTGGTGTTCCCTTGTGAGTCGTAAGGATCTCACGCAGGTGGTTTCTCCTTACAAGGTCGAGAGGATCCTGTAAGTGTCTTTTAACGAGGTTGTGCCCTTTCGGGTTTTCACAAACACTCGCCGGTAGCCCTGCTGTTTTTACTCACGGAGCCCTTTCGGGTTTTCATCCGTGCCCATTTTGCTTATGGACATACCGTTTTTTTTTACCACGTCAGCCTGAAAATGCTGCGGGTTGGGAGTAGTTTGACGACGTTTCGGTCATTTGCAAGTTTTAGGACATTGCGGTCCGCCGTTAGTTTAAGGACATTTCGGTCCGACGCCAGTTTTAGGACATAGTGGTCCATCGTTAGTTTAACGACATTTCGGTCTACCGTCGCCGTATTTGAGGCGAATTTCTAGTTTACTGACTTTTCGATCTATGGGGCTTTCTCTATGAAAGAGCACGATGCCCCCGGCATGTCCATCTTTTTCGGAGCATGTGGTTGTGGCGGGCTCACCTTCCAGTTGTCAGACAACGCGAATTTGCCCTGTTGGTATTCATCCTCAATCCAGCCTTTGAAGACATAGCAATTGTCGAGTGGGTGACCCATTAATCTGTGGTAGGGACAATAGTTAGGATTGTTAACGTCACCTGGTTGCAATAGACGTTTTGGATCTGGCAGAGTGATAAGCCCGCTGCGCACTGCTAGCTCGAACAATCTCTTTGTTTTATCTTTGGGAAATGAGTAAGGACGTTTCAACTTCTTATTGAGGTATCGCGGCTTGTTGTTTTGACGACAAAACGGTCTCGGGTTACTCGGCTGTTGTTGAGTGTTGGCAACAAAGGCCGTTTTTTCCTTTTCCTTTCTCATTTCGTTTGCTCCGTCGTTTGCGGGTCCGAGATTCTTTCCGGGTAGCGTGAGATTGTACGGCTGAACATTCTCGCAACTCTCCAATTCTTTTGTTTTAGAAATGAATTCCTTGAAGAGAGGGTTAAGAGCGGCTTCTTCATCAGAATCGCTTCCAAAGGTGAGAACTCGTGATCCCCCGGGCTCGTCCCTATGACAATTGCCGGCAACTCTTTTATGCTCATCTGTCGTATTTTTTCGCTGTCTACGAGCTTCATGCTTTGTCCTGTTGAAGTGTTTCCTGTGAGCGACATACCCTTGCCACCAACACTTAAAAGAGTTGCAGTCTTCAGTAGGATGTACGATCTTCTGATGATATAAGCAGAAGTTAGGGTGTACGTCCGTTTCATCAAAATGTATACCACCAGGAGAATTTTTTCTGAAAGAGGGCGGCCTCATCCCCATTGCTATGGCTTTGGCGAATCGTTTCCTTGTCTTGATCCTGCTTTTATTTGCGGCGGATGTACTTTCATCCGGTGGGAGTGTTTCGACCCTTTCATCTAGTCGACGGCGTTTGGCTTTCTCGAATATGGCCATCTCGCGCTCTCGATCAGCTTTGCTTTTAAGACGGGCTTCGTTCAGGAAGGCATCGATCATCTCGTCTGATGGCCACAGAAGTTCTGGTTCAGGCCCCGCCCCTGGTTTCTCGGTGCAAGAGGCCTCTTCATCATCTATCAATGAGTGAGAGATCATGTGGCAACTTGCCCCCGGTGTGTCCGTCTTCTTTGGAGTGTGCGGCTGTGGTGGGTTTACCTTCCACTTTTCAGACAGCGCAAACTTGCCTTGTAGGTACTGATCCTCGATCCATCCCTTAAAGACGAAGCAATCTTCGATTGGATGGCTTACCGCTTGGTGGTAAGGGCAATAATTGGGATCGTTGACATCGCCTGGTTGCAACGGACGTTTTGGACTCGGCAGATTGATGAGTCTGTTGCGCACTGCCAGCTCGAACAGTTTTCTCGTTTTATCATGAGGAAATGAGTAAGGACGTCCCAGTCTTTCCTCGAGGGATGGGCGTGGTCGCACATTGTTCTGGCGAACAACCGGCTTTAAGTGGCTCGGCTGTTGTTGAGTATTGGCGACGACGGTTGCTTTCCCTTTGTCCTTTTCATTCCAAGGCTCTGTCTTTGAAGGAGATGGTCTATGACCCATCTGGTCCATTTGGGCCAGCTTGTCAATCAAGGCCTGAAAAGTGGTCGGCTTGAAGAACATCATGAATTGGGATATGGTCGCTTGAGGGTCGAGAGTACCCACGAACATGCCCACGGTAGGAGCTTCTTCTATGCGTTGTTCGGATCTCGACCATAGGTTCCGCCACCGGATTGCATATTGCACCCACGTCTCTCCCGGCTTCACTCTGGCGTTGATCAGTGTCGTGCTCGGGGTGCGCTCGCTAGCGCTTGCAAATCTCTGTGTAAACAGCAGCTCCATCTCTGCAAATGTTTTGACAGAGTCGTTGGGAAGCTCTGAGTACCATTCAAAGGCTGTATCTGCTAAGCTGCCAACGAACTGGCGAAGCAACAATTTGTCATCGCCTCCTGTGTTGCCGCATAAGGCCCTGAATTGAGCGACATGCTGATGTGGATTCCCTGTCCCCTTGTACACATGGAATTTAGGGATCGTATATCCCGGCGGGTAACTGATTTGGTCATACCAGCCCGGATAGGGTCGTCCGGTTGTAGCAATTTGCCCAGCCGCTTTATTCACTTGATGAGCCCGTATTTGATGAGCTATATAGTCATCTAGCGCAGCCTTGGAGATGGTTTCATCTTTAGCTATTGAAAGAGTCGGATGAGGATTAGATGTCTCTCCTCTATCGTCTTCAGTAATGATCGGAGGGTCTTCAACTGGAGGGTCCAGCTGTAGCATCATCCCTACCATATCTTGGAAGAGGAGCGCCATTTGCTTTATGTTAGCCGCTTGCTCTGCGACTTCTCTGTCCTTCTTTTCGAGGACTCTGCGTAGGTAGTCAGCGTCAGTTTCTTGTTCATGACGCTGCTCTGATGATGCCCCCGAGCTTTCTTTTGGCCCGGTAAGTGCGGCCATTGCAGTCATCATCTCCTGAAGCTTCTGTTGCTGCTCCTGGGTTTTCGTCACGGATCGGGTGAGTGGTCGGTGACCCGTCGAAGCACGGCTTTCCTCCTTTCCAGAAGCCATATAAACAGTGTGCACCACCCTGCCCCCAGACTTGGGGCGTTTGGGCTCAGCGTCTTTGTGGTCTGCCACGTTTACTGGGGCTTTCTCTGGCCTCCTTCTTTTCTGAGTGGCTGACGTTGAGGGGGCCGCTGTAGTGGGCACCCAAGTAGCCGTTGCTTTTTGCGGCTTGACGGAGTAATCCTTCTCCGGCCGAACCTTCATCTTTTTCTGTCGGCGGAGATAGTTTTCATCAATCACCGACTCTTGGACCCGTCGCCAGACCTTATAAATCTTGGAGGATAGCCGTTGAGAGGGCTGCTCCGGCTTTGCATCTGTAATACTCCCCGCAGGTGGAGGAGATCTTTTTAGCGTGGCAGTCGGAGAGTTCTTGCGTAGCCCCCTTAGCGGTTCAAAGCTGTTCCCAGTTGGAACAGCAGCATTGATTTCCACCATCGGAGCTGGCAGAGTTATCCCAGAGGGGGTGTTGCCCCCAGCCTTCCTTACCCGGCGCCAGTGGCGACGTCGAGCATGTCGTGCAGATGAGATCACCTCCGTTGTTGGATAAGCTTCTTCATGCCCACTGCTTTGAGGAGAGACTGTTATTGGTGCTAGCCTATCGAAGACTGACGCCCGTTGAGAAGCAATGTCTAATCTGTCAAAGACAGACCTCTGAGCAGGGTAAGCAGCTTCGAGGACCTCGCCTGGAGCAGCAACCGGAATGGCCAGCCTCGTAAAAACTGACTTCTTGGAAGGAGGAGCCTTTCCAATGATTTCGTCTGCTTGAGCCGGGATGGCTATCCGCTTTGGGATGGCAGCTTCGGGTATCACGGGCTTATAGATGTTCTGACCCAGTCTGTTGAAAACTGAGGTATTGAAATTGGGCGACCCGTTGAGAGGGGCCGCAGCAGTAGCAAGCCAATCGAAGACCGACTTCTTTGGAGCCTCTTGCGATGTCATTGTGGCATTGAAGCTCAACGGTGGGAGCATGGTCCCGAAGAATAATCCAGTGGTGGCCTGAGCTACCTGCTCCACTGGCATCTTGAAAAGGGAGGCCGCTTGGGGCCCATAAGTCACTCCTCCAACAAGGACCGAGCGAGAGTTGCAGTTGCAGGCAGTGCAGTTTGAAGCCATCGATCTTCTGTTTTCTGCACGGAGCAAGACACCAAATCTTAGTACCTCGAATCCACAGGCAACCACAGTAAACCGCGATTCGTTCGCGAACATGATACACGAAGTGTGGAGTGGAAAGAGGAAAAGGTCCCACCGGGCGTGCCAGAATCTGTTCCCCTCCGAATGACGGCCGAGACATGGAATGCCTTGCCTGAGATTCGGGGCAGATGCTAATTGGTGCTATCCATCCACCTCTATGAAGATGCCAAGTTGATTTATGGCACCATGTATCGGAGGTTTAGACGGATGCGACCGATGTAGCAGACTTCGTCAGATTCTCCCTCGTTTGAGGGGTTTTTGATTGTGGGGACGCTCTTCCCTACAGGCGCAATCTCCTGCAGTTAATTACGCCACCGCATCGCGGTAACAACTTTCTCCTTCTCCAGCTGGTCACTTCGTGTCGTGGGTGTTTGTTTTGTTTGTGGTTGCCCGTGGATTGTATACGGAGACTATTTATTTCGTCGCCCGTAGGACGTGGACTAGTCCAAATCCGTATTATCTTAGATTTGGGTTTGGGGGTTTGGTTTGAGGATACGTTAGCCATATTTGAGGCTAAGATCAACTCAAACGTTTGTTAAGGATACGTTAGTCTAATTTGAGACTAAGATCAACTTAACGGGATCGTTTAGATCCAACAAAAGAGCATTTGGGCTCCATTGTTCCAGTTTAGGGACATAGTGGTCCATTTAATGTATGGCCGTCGGGACCCGTCACCTCTCTAACGACGTTGAAGGATTACAACGACAGATGTCAGAGGAGTTCAGAGATGTACCCTTGAACCAGAGTTAATTAGGAGGATCTATAGTCCAGTTTGGGACTAAAGTCTGTTTGAAAGGTTTAAGGATACGTTAGCCATATTTGAGGCTAAGATCAACTTAAACGGGATCGTTTAGATCCGACAAAAGAGCATTTGGGCTCTATTGTTCCAGTTTAGAGACATGGTGGTCCATTGAATGTATGGCCGTCGGGACCCGTCACCTCTCTGACGACGTTGAAGGATTACAACGACATGTGTCAGAGGAGTTCAGAGATGTACCCTTGGACCAAAGCTGGTTGGGTGATCCATAGTCCAATTTGGGACTAAAGTCTGTTTGAAGGTTTAAGGATACGTTAGCCATATTTGAGGCTAAGATCAACTTAAACGGTTGTTAAGGATACGTTAGTCCAGTTTGGGACTAAGATCGACTTAACGGGATCGTTTAGATCCGACAAAAGAGCGTTTGGGCTCTATTGTTCCAGTTTAGGGACATGGTGGTCCATTGCCAGTTTAGGGACATGGTGGTCCAATACCAGTTTAAGGACATAGTGGTCCATCGGTAGTTTAAGGACGCATAAGTCCATTGGTAGTTTAAGGACGCATAAGTCCATAGGTTTAAGGACCCCACAGTCCATATGGGTGTGTTTAAGGACGCATTAGTCCGTTAGTTTAAGGACGCATAAGTCCGCGGGTTTAAGGACCCCACAGTCCGTATCTTGGTTTAAGGACGCATAAGTCCATGAGTTTAAGGACCCCACAGTCCATATCTTGGTTTAAGGACGCATAAGTCCATGAGTTTAAGGACCCCACAGTCCGTGTTGATGTGTGGTTGTCGGGACCCGTTACCTCTCTGAAGACGTTGAAGGATTACAACGACAAATATCAGAGGAGTTCCGAGATGTACCCTTGAACCAATGAGTTGGTTGAAAGAGCAGATGTGCTCAGTTCAAGATGATTTGAGGACTTATGGCCAGTTTGGGCTAAGTCCAATTATGTTTGAAATATTGGCCCTTTGGGCCATTAGACATTTGTCTGGGTTCAGTCCCTCATCATTCAGCAATGTTAAACAGTGATTTGGGGGCTCTGACAACATTTTGTCTTTGATTTCCTCAATATTGAGATTCATTTGGAGGAGGGACTTTTGCCTCTGGAGAATTAGCCAATTTGGCTAAAAGTAGTGTTAAACACTAGAGAACAACAGTGTTAAACACTAGAGGTAGAACTCTCAAAATTAGTGTTAAACACTAAAAGACAATCAGTGTTAAACACCGGAAATATGATCTTCAACTTGGTGTTAAACACTAGAAACAATCAGTATTAAACACTGGAAATAAGATTTTCAAATTAGTGTTAAACACTAAAGAAAGAGGGGTCACGTGTGGACACGTGAGAGCGCCCTGATTTCCCTCATTTTATTCTGCAGGTAGGTGTTTAACACTTTTGATTCTGACGGCCATCACGTGTGATCACGTGATGGAGGCCCCCGCTCTGGTCTGTTAGAATGCTCATTAGGGGTCACGTGGTGACACGTGAGGACGCCCTAAATGTGAAGCCAGATCTCCTTTGTTTTATCCTCAAATCTGCGAATAAGTGTTAAACACTTTTCATCTTTATTTTAGAGCATCACGTGTTGGCACGTGATGGGGGTTTATACATCGAATATTACAGCACTTGCTGAGGGGTCACGTGGGGACACGTGAGAGCGCCCAAAGCTTCTTTTCTTTTCTTTTATTTTGCCATTAAGTGTTAAACACTTTCATTTTTATTTTTAGAGCATCACGTGTTGGCACGTGATGGGGATCTGTGCGCCAATTGTTAAAGCATTTGCTGAGGGGTCACGTGATAACACGTGAGAGCGCCCAAAGCTTTCATTTCCTTTGCTTTTTCTTTCTGCGTTTTGGGAGTCACGTGGGAGCACGTGAGGTGATGCTTCAAAGTTCTTTGCAGGGGATCTTTTCAAGGGTCACGTGGGGCACGTGACCCTAGTTCTTTTCATGAACAGAGATCTTTTAAGAATTGAATTCTTTGTAGGGTTAAACCCTAATTATGATTTTGGAGGAATTAAATTCCTATTGTGAAAGAATTGAATTCTTATTTAGGATGAAACCCTGATTTCTTTTCAAAGGAATTAAATTCCCAGATATGTAAAAGAATTAAATTCTTGATTAGGGTTAAACCCTAGTTTTGTTTTAGGAGAATTAATTCTCAAAACTCAATTCCCCTTCTAAGTTTAGGATCTGCATGGCAGGATCTCGACCCGATGAGAATTAAATTCTCAAGTTATGGGGAGATGTGCTCTGTGCAGATCTTCAACCGGAAGAAGAACTAAGTTCTTTTCTTTAAATAAGAGTTAAACTCTTTTGAGAATTAAATTCTCTTTTGAATCCTCTCTTTTCTTACCTAGGGTTTTTCTTTTGCAGAGAATTAAATTCTTCTTTCTCTGTTTCTTCTTCTCTTGAGAATTAAATTCTCCTCCCTCTGTTTTTCTCTCCAAAAAAGTAGATCCCCCCTCTTCTTTTCTTGGCTCCTATTTATAGGAGAAGGAAAAGAGTTAATTTGTTTAGCAAATCTCTCATTGGAAGATTTGATTTGATTGTTGAGAGATTTGATTTATATTTATCATTAATCTGGGCCTTTAGATCATTCAGTGAATTTTATTCACCGTGGATTTTAAATCCAAAAGATATTCTATTTGTTATCCTGGTGAGATTTTCAGGGAAATCTTTCCTTGTCCAAGATTTTTTTATAAATTGGTGATTTTTAATCACCTTTGGATTTTTAATCCAACGGTTCCCCATGACCCTTTTCCATTTGGAAAGATTCAGAAACTTTTAGAATTTAATTCTATTAAATTATAATGCTTTTAAAGCCAGTCAAGTGCTGGCACGTGACCCCCAATTGGGTTCCTTTCTCAGCCGCTTATTTATGTTTCAGTTTTAACCATCACGTGTCAACACGTGACCATTGGTCACGTGTAAGCACGTGATACCTCGTTGAGGTATTTTCTGACTTTTAGAATTAAATTCTATTCATTATTTTAGAGGCTTTAAAAGCCCATCACGTATCTGCACGTGACCCATGGTCATGTGTGAGCACGTGATGCCCCATTGGGGTCTTTTCTGAGTTTTTATTGTATCTTTTAACTTCTCCAGCGGGTTCTTAAAAGCCCATCACGTGTGGACACGTAATTCCTCATAACTTTTGATCCCGGATGAATTACGGGGCCCATAATATATCAAATCGAAGGGTTTTTCGAGCCGCTTTCGATACCATCAGAATTTATATGTTTCTCATTCGGGAGTTTGTCAAAAAACAGGCTGGAAGATACTGGTTCCCATTTTCTTAAGCGTATCGCCGCCATTTGATACCTTGGGCTCTTTTGCGCAGAAATTTTTGGCCGGAACAATCCTATACTGGGCAAGTTCTAACTGTTTTTGGAAATCAGGTCGGATGGGGATGTTTGTGACTATTGAAATCGTCTCAGCTAAAAACACCCTCCTTCTATTCCGAAAATGAAAACGAATACGGTCCTGAAGTATTTCACCTTCTCGTAGAGTATCGTAGAACTCATCTACCAATTGCTCAATGGCACACAACCCATCATCCCCATATAGTAAAAATTCCTAACTCAATTGTCGGATAACATCATAAAAATAGCTCCCAAACACCTCGTGGATGAACACATCGACAAAGTTTTTCTCTAAATCAAAGGGAGCCATAATCTATGGGCTATTGAAATTTTCTGGAAAATTAAACAACGCTAAAGAGGGGGGAAGGAAAATTCTTACAGAGCAAACGAAGACAAACGACGATCGGAGGAGCCAGGATCGATGACGCCCGATTTTATGAAGGTTTCGCCGGTTGAATCAGGGTCGATGGATCGAGGGTTTGGAAGGAGAGTTTGGGGAGAGCAGAGGAAACTGAGAGATTTTTTGAGTGATGAGATAAAGGAGTCAGGTCTATGGATATGGTGCTTATAAAGGAATTTTTTCAAAAAAAACCCTGAGCAAAAAAGAATCCCTACTTTACATTTATTCGCACACTTAAACCTGAATTTTATCAATGTGCTATCCCCAAAACTCAGCGCTCACCCCCAAACGGGTGAGATTTTATTCTAAAAAAGAAAAATCTAAGACTAATTACAATATATACAAGTTAAAAGATTGAGTTAGTCCAGAAATTAATACCAACTATTTAAAATTTTTATCTATATAGTGCAAAGGCTGGTAAAGGAATATGTATATAAAAAAGAAAATGTATATGTTAGACATTAGTGAAAGGCATAGGCGTGTAAAAGTAGGGATCAGAAGACGTTGAAGATGAAGATGAAGTTTTGAAGAGGTCAAAAAATTGTTGCCCGAATGAATTGAATTTCCAAGAAGCTCGTATTGAGTTTCGAAGTCAAGTTCGTTTAAAAACTGGAGTTCATCCGCAAAAAGTTCAGCAAAAAAAAAAAATGTTCTTAGGATGTTCCCAAATTGATCCTAACTCAAACTTAGAAAGAATATCAAGTTCATCAGCAAATATCTCCTCAAAACTAGACATGAAAGAATATTTTTCAAGGCCGCTTTCCTCCTTATAATCCTGCACAATCCTATTCTCATTGTTACAACTCACTAACTTTCCCAAAATTGGTTCTCCTTCGTCACATTCATATCCAGGTAGGTTCAACAACAACAACAACAACAACAACTGAGCCTTTTATCCCAAGTATAAGGGGTAGGCTACATGAACCAACATGAGAATCACGCCGGGTCCAACACATGAATCCGCTGTCTCCACTCACTTCTATCGAACAATATACTTTCATTGAGTCCTTTGGCAACCATATCGTTTCGTATCACCTCCATCCATGTTTTCTTCGGTCTCCCTTTTGCTCTTTTGCCATTACCCATATCGAGAGTATCTATTCGTCGAACCGGTGCTTCCATAGGTCTGCGTCGCACATGACCAAACCATCTAAGCCGGTTTTCCCGCATCTTCTCCTCCACGGGTGCTACACCAACTTTTGCATGAATATCCTCATTTCGCACCTTGTCTTTTCTAGTGTTACCGCACATCCAACGAAGCATGCGCATCTCAGCTACGTGCATCTTCTGTGTATGATGCTTCTTAGGAGCCCAGCATTCTGTACCATATAATAAGGCAGGCCGAATAGCGCTGCGATAAAACTTCCCTTTCAATTTTAACGGAAAGTTACGATCACACAAAATCCCTGTTGCACTCCTCCATTTCAACCAACCAGCTTGGATCCTTTGATTAACATCACTATCGATCTCCCCATTCCTTTGGATGATGGAACCTAGATATCTAAACTGGTCGCTCGGTGATATCTCTTGACCTTCCAATGTTATACCAATATGGTTTTGATTTCTCTGACTACTAAATTTGCAGTGCATATATGCTGTCTTGGACCTGCTCAATCTGAATCCCCGAGATTCCAATGTTTGTCTCCATAATTCCAATTTGGCATTAACCCCTGCTTTCGTCTCATTTACTAGAACAATATCATCAGCGAATAGCATACACCAAGGGACTTCATCTTGGATAGTTCTAGTAAGCTCATCCATCACGATGGTAAACAGGAAAGGACTTAATGCAGATCCTTGATGTAAACCAATAGTAATCGGAAAATCACTTGTTAAGCCACCGCAAGTTCTGACAGTTGCCACTACTCCGTCGTACATATCCTTGATTATGTCAATATACAGGTAGGTTCATATCATCTAAAAAAGTAGGTTCACACACTAACGTTTCTTCCGAAACAATATCAACAGATGACACAAAAATTGTGGGTTTCTGATTATTGATCTCCTCTAACAATCTATCCCAACCATACTCATCAAATTCACAAGCTTCCTCCTCTAAAATTGGAATGCAAAAATCAGTTGGTTCAAGCATTTCCTCTTCAAGTAGTACTTCAGTTAAATCAACCTCTAAATTACAAGTGACAAAAGATTCAGTTGGTACCTGAAGGCTAGTGTCGGACTGACTCGGAAGGTTTTCTTGTGTGTTCAGATAACACTCAGTCAATTCAATTGTATCATCATCCATGAAATTATCAAAATTCGTTAGATCGTTTATCACTGTCACGCCCCGCTTCCCAAAATACGGAAAACGAGGGATGACTAGGCCAGCCATGCTCCTACGGTCAAGGAATAATCCCGCCGTAGTCACACTTCGGCTTCTAGCATTACATGGTAATCAGTAAATAAAGCACAGTAGTAAAGGAATTACATCACCGAATTATTACATTAAAATCCATTGTTCATAAATTACAAATAAACATGAAGAGTTACCAACCAAGTTCAATTGCACGATCACTTTTATGGAAAGCAGTAAAGAAATAATAGTACTCCAGACTAGATCTCCGTGAGCTCGAAAGATAAATCTGTCTCCTGCGCTGGTCCTTCCACGGAATCTGAGCATGCATACTCAGGTCGTCAGAGCGACACAATAGCAATATTATTATAATGAGGTGAAACATGTAAATGAGGTAATAACAGTGAAAGTACAATGCGTGTAATCGCTATGTTACTATATGATGCAAAATATGATCTGTGTCCCTATCAGTCTCTAGGTCATGTTTGAAATCGTATAGTGGAAAGAAGGATCATGTTTAACAGGAGTCTCGTACATACCCGAGACAACGACCCACATGCCCGGGACATAACCCTGTCAGCCGGATCGCTAGATCCTACCTAATATATATATCACTGCTCGAATGATCATCCTCTAAAACACGGTCCCGCTAAATACGATTCTCTTTCCACTTCGATTTCCCCTCTTTCCCCAGGTATACACTAATTATGATTTTGATTTAGTCGTGTACAAGTATACCAATGGCACGGTTTTATCACTGTTCACTGTATCAATCACTGTCACGAATCGTTCACTTTCCATTGGTGTACTCGACACTCCTAAACCAATATCATTCACGCACGATAATTTAATGTCCACTGAACGCTAACATGCACTAACACTATATATATGGCAAATGGGGTGAGATATAAGTATGTATGCCATTAACATGTCATGTATGTTATGAACCAATGTGCACGTCATCAACTTACAAAAATTGCATTAATTCATATGTTTAGAATTCAACGAAATGATACAAATACGATAAATAGCACACTCTGTCAGCAGTTCATCAAAATTAGTTTCAGTTCGATTGTATTTCCGGTATTCAAGTTACAGCAGTTTCATTTTAAGTGCTCGCGGCTGGAAATTCAGTTTCTGAACTGAACGTCCGTTTCGCGACACGAATTTCACCCAGTTGGGATCAGAATCTAGCAACGCTACAGTTGAATAAAATCTAGGGTTTTCAATAGGGTATTCAACGCAACAGACGGATCCTCAATCGCGTCTGTACGTCGAAAGTTATACACTGTTTAACACTAGTATGTCACTTCTGAATCTGTTCTGGACTGTTATACGTCCTGCTATCTTAATTTACAAATTAAATAGCAAACGGCAATGAAACGGAATGAAACCACTTGTGTTATTTAGTCAACAAATTCACCTTTAATAGAATGCAGAGTTCTGCAACATACGAGTTCAGGAAACAAGGTAGCATGCGTTACGGGACAGTAGACAGTAACCAGAGTCGCTCTGGACTGCAGTCCAGAGCCGCACTCCGATCCAAATATCGTCACAATTTCAGTACAGAAACCATTAGAAACTTGCATAAGGTTATAGTTCGTCGAGTCGGCTTCGATTTAAGCCCTCGAACGTATCATTCCAGTATGTACATAATTTATGGTGATTTTAACAACTTTCAGATACGTGAAATTTCTAGTTTTACGGGTATATTTGGGGGTATTCGTTTTAGCCATTAACAGTCTTATTATCCAATGAAATTTCTACACAGTATTCATCACTACATGGGCCAGCATAGACAATCCAATTCCGTCAAATTAGATGAATATTTTCATTGGGAACATGCATCGAACAGGTGTGTCGTTTAATTTTATCGGGAATTGTAAATTCGTAACTTATACATTTGAGTTTGTAACACGAGTAGATTAGCATGTAGCAAGTAAAATACTTGCATGGAAACGTTTCGTGGATGCACAGCGGCGGCAACGTCACGAACGCGCGACGAACGGCGTGAATTGGTTTGCACGACCTTGGCTCGCGATACGGGTTTGACGTCGGAGTTGCTCGGAGACGTTTCACGGTCACTGGAAGCGGAGGGGGTGCTCAGTGGTTCGCCGCGAGTGCGCTGGGGTCGACGACGGTCGGCGGCGACGCTCCGGCGATGAGCAACAGTGGGGGCGTGGGTGTGTTGTGGGTTTTTGAGAGAAAGAGAGAGAGAGAGGTAGTGGGCTCGGTTTGTAGGCTTAGGGGGCGTTGGTGATGATGCTGATGACGAGGAGGGTGTAGGGTGGTCGACGATGTGGCGAGGAGTTCGCCGGTGTCGTGGGTGCCGATGGCCGGGTGGATGCAGGTGAGCTCGGGTGTACAGGGGTTGGGTGTGTAGGGGTTCTCGATGAAGCGGTGAGAGGAAAGATGGTGGCTTGGGTTTGAGAGAGGGAGTGATGGGGTCGACGAGGAGGTTGTCGTCGTCGTCGGTTGGATGAGAGGAGTTGGGTGCTCGGTGGGGTTTTTCTGTGGATAGGGAGAGGTGAGGAGTTTGAGAGTAAGAGTGATGAGGCGGAGGAGTAAGGGAAGATGAGGGGAGGAGGTTGAGTGGATCGAGTCGTGGGGTGCGCAAGTCGGGGTAACGGCAAGGCATGGGCGTGGGCGTGGGCGTGGGCGTGGGCGCGAGGTGCGGCGAAGATAGTGGATCGAGTGAGCGGGAAAGGAAATAGCCGTTGGGAAAGAAGGAGAGTTAGGGTGTGGGCCGGGTCGGGTTTGAGTGTGGGAGCGGGCTTGGAGTTGGGAAGGTGGGCCGAGACTAAAATTTAAATCCTATTTTATTTTTAACGTGGGCTGAGGAGGGTGATGGGCTGGCGGCTAAGGGTTGGGTTTTAATTTTTAAGCGGGAAATTGATTTATTTTGTAGGGGAGAAATTAGGGTGGGCCAGCAGGGAAAAAATAAAAATGGGGAATTTGGGAATGGGCTGGGGGGGTTAAGTATATTGGTTTAATTAATAAGTGATTGGGCTGGGAAAAGGAATGTGTATATGGTTTGGTTTTAAATTTAGGTTTGGTCTTGGTGTTTATATATTAAAATATTTTGGTTTTAGTTTTGGCTTTTAGAGTTTGGAAAATTTTAAATATTGGAATTTAAGCAACCAATTTCCCACAGAAATTTACGAGGGAAAAAGGAAGGGAAAAACTCGGGAATTTTAGAAAAATTAGAAACTTTTATTAAGATAGGAACAGGGATTTACATCATACCCCCCTTACAAAAATTTCGTCCTCGAAATTTAACAAGAATACAAAGAAACAAGGTACTAAACAAAGAGATGTGGAAAACGAGCATGGATTTCTTCCTTCCGCTCCCAGGTAGATTCTCCTGGGGAACGACCGCCCCAAGATACTCGGACTAACGGAATGACCTTGTTCTTCAGCACTTTCTCTCTGCGGTCGAGGATGGTAGTGGGCTGCTCCTCGTATGATAGATCGGTACCCAAAACTAGCTCCGAATAGTCCAGGACATGGTTCTCATCCCGAACATAACGCCGCAACTGTGACACGTGGAAGGTATTGTACACACCAGCTAGCGATGGAGGCATGGCAAGTCGGTAGGCCACCTCTCCTACTCGCTCTTGCACCTCAAAAGGTCCGATAAAACGGGGACTGAGCTTTCCCCGACCTCCGAACCTGATAACTCCACGGGTAGGGGAAATATTTAAGAACACGTGATCTCCGACTTCGAATTCTAGTGCCCTCCTGCTGGTATCTGCCCAACTCTTCTGTCAATCCTGAGCCGTCTTGATACGCTGCCTGATCATTTGGACCTTGTCGACTGTCTGAACGATGAGTTCGGGGCCCAGTAATCTTCGTTCTCCCACATCATCCCAACATACTGGGGATCGACACTTCCGCCCGTAAATTTCTTCGAAAGGAGCCATCTGGATGCTAGCCTGATAACTGTTGTTATAGGAAAACTCGACTAGATGCAGATGGTCTTCCCAGGAACCCTGAAAGTCCAACATACAGGCTCTCAACATATCCTCGAGCGTATGAATCGTACGCTCGGACTGTCCATCCGTCTGCGGGTGATAAGCTGTGCTGAATTTGAGGCGGGTACCCAAGCTCTCCTGTAAGCTCCTCCAAAAGAGCGACACGAATCTGGTGTCCCGATCTGACGTAATGCTGACTGGAACACCGTGAAGTCGCACTATCTCCTGCATATATCTCTCTGCCAGTGACTTTGTCGACTGTCCCACTCGGAATGGTATGAAGTGTGCTGCTTTCGTGAGGCGATCGACGATAACCCAAATGGCGTTATTGCCCCTAGGGCTCCGTGGTAAGGCCGTCACGAAATCCATGGTAATGTGCTCCCATTTCCATTCTAGTATCGGCAGTGGTTGTAACAATCCCGCTGTCCTCTGATGCTCCGCCTTCACCTGCTGGCATACCAGGCATCTGGATACGAACCTCGCAATTTCCCGCTTCATTCTGTTCCACCAAAAGTGCTGCTTTAGGTCTCGGTACATCTTCGTACCTCCCAGATGCACAGAATAAGCCGAACTAAGCGCTTCAGCCAGTACTTCTTCTCGGATATCTCCTTTGGGTACGCAGAGTCTGTTACCGAATCTCAGAGAGCTATCTTCATGTATGATCAAGTCCGTTCTCAGCCCGGCTTCCACTTGCGCTCTGAACTTTTGCAATCGGGGATCATCCGCTTGTGCAGCCTTGATGCGATCCACCAGAGAAGACTGCACTTGTAGTTGCCAAAGTTGACTGAGTGCGCTCGGTGTAACAACTTCAAGCTCGAGTCTATGAAAGTCCTCAATAATGCTCCTCTGACTGGTCAATATCATGACCGCTGGCTTGCGACTGAGCGCATCTGGTACAACATTCACCTTCCCCGGGTGATACTGAAGGTCCAAGTCATAATCTGCCATTAGCTCTAGCCATCGGCGCTGCCTCATGTTTAGTTCCTTCTGAGTGAAGACGTACTTCAAACTTTTATGATCCGTGTACACCTCTACTTTCTCGCCCAATAGGTAGTGCCTCTAAATCTTCAACGCAAAGACTACCGCAGCTAACTCCAAGTCATGCGTAGGATAGTTCTTCTCGTGATTTCTCAGTTGTCGAGAGGCGTAAGCAACCACTCGGTCGTGCTGCATCAGAACACAGCCTAAACCTTTCCCTGAGGCATCACTGTGTATCACCAAACCACCGGAATCATCTGGTACTGTAAGAATAGGCGCCGTGGTTAACTTCTGCTTCAGCGTGTCGAATGCCTGAGTGCATTCCTCTGTCCACGCAAACGGTACATCCTTCCGTGTCAGCCTCGTCAATGGTTCAGCGATTCTCGAGAAGTCTTGGATGAATCTCCGATAATAACCCGCCAATCCCAGAAAACTCCTGATCTCGGCCACTGACTTCGGCGTTGGCCAATCTCTGACAGATTCTATCTTTGCCGGGTCCACCGAGATGCCTTCGCCCGTAACAATATGTCCCAAAAACTGAACCTTGTCGAGCCAGAATTCACACTTGCTTAGCTTCGCATATAGCTTATCTTCCTGAAGAATTTGTAGAACCGTGCGCAAATGTTCAGCATGCTCCTCCCGGGTCTTCGAGTAGACAAGTATGTCGTCGATAAACACAACGACAAACGTGTCCAAGTACTTTGCAAACACCCTGTTCATCAAGTCCATGAGGGGCATTGGTAACACCGAACGGCATCACAAGGAACTCGTAATGTCCGTATCGGGTCCTGAAAGCCGTCTTGCATACATCCTCGACTGCTACTCTGATTTGATAATATCCAGAACGGAGGTCCAACTTCGAGAATACCTTGGCCCCACTTAACTGATCGAATAAGTCGTCGATGCGTGGGATCGGGTACTTGTTCTTTATTGTGACCTTGTTCAGCTCCCGATAATCTATACACATTCGCAGCGATCCATCCTTCTTCTTTACTAACAGAACTGGTGCACCCCACGGTGAAGCGCTCGGCCGAATAAATCCCTTCTCTAATAGCTCTTCAATTTGCTTCTTCAATTCCGCCAATTCAACTGTTGCCATTCTGTATGGGGCCTTGGATACTGGGGCCGTACCTGGAGTCAAATCGATCGAGAACTCCAAGATGCGAGGAGGTGGTAGACCTGGTAGATCTTCAGGAAATACGTCCAGAAAGTCCCGAACAATTTCTGGGGCTGGGCTCTCATCAATCTCCATAGCTGTCAGCTCCTTGGGCTTGGCTCTGTACTTGGCTGGCTCCAAAGATTCGCTTCCGCCCTCGAAAATAAACTCCGGGTGATTGGGAATGCAGAAGATCACATTCCTTGCACGGCAATCGATAACTGCATGGAAGGTACTCATCCAATCCATCCCGAGAATTGCGTCGTAACTTCCTGTCCTAATCAGAAGGAAATTCGCATAGAATTCCCTGCCACACACTACCACCGGACATGATCTACATTCTCGACTAGATATTATAATGCTATTACCCGTATGTATCTCCCAGCCCTTGGTTAGTGGTTCATTTGGTATGGAGTGTGTATCAACGAAATGCTCAGACAAGAATTAGTGCGATGCTCCAGAATCGAATAGTACTCTAGCTGGCAAGGAATGTACGAGTAGAGTACCTGTAACAACGTCTCCTGACGCCTTTGCCTGCTCGGCGGTCAAGGTCAAAGCCCGTCCCTGACCGCGACCTGTAAAGGGTTGCCTCTGCTCCTGTGGCCTTTGCTGCGACGGTCCAGAACCTCCCTGAATCTCTGTTCGCTCAGGGCAACAGCTAATCCTGTGCTGACTGGATCCGCAAATCAGGCACTGTCCCTTGGCGCGGCGACAATCCTTCTGGGTATGCCCATCTCTACCGCAGTAGCCGCAAACTACGTTCTGTCTCTGGGGGCGATGCTGTGGTACGAACGGGCGCTTCATTTGTGTTGTTCCAGGCCTGTGAACCGGTATGGCTCCTCGAGAAGGTATAGGGGTACGTGCTGGAACGACTGGGGGTTTCCTGAACTTGTTGATCAATTGCTCCTGAATTCTCGCCGCATTGAGTACCTGTGCGAAAGTCTGCAACTCCAGTGATGCAATCAACTGCTGCAACTCGAAATCAAGCCCCTGCAAGAAGCGTCTGGCCCTGGTGGCCTCTGAGGTGACCATGTATGGAGCAAAACGGCTCAAACGGTTGAACTCTGCCGCATATACGTCTACTGGATGCCCATTCTGCTTCAATAGAATAAATCTTTCCTCCACCTCTGCCTTGGCGGTGGAAAGAAAATAATGGTCTAGGAAGCACTCTTTGAATTTGCCCCACTCAATCGGCCTGTCCAGCCTGCTTTCTTCCACTGACCACCAAGTACGTGCTTCATCTTCCAATTGGATCTTTATCACGTCCACCCTATCTTCATCTGGAACCCTGGCGGCTGTCAATAAGTTCTCCATGTTCACTAACCATTGCTCGGCCTCAAGGGGTTCAGCTAGCCCTGTGAAGGCAGCTGGATGCAATCGTCGGAAGTCTGATACGGTACTAGCCCTAGCATGATAAGCTGGTGGGGTAGCGCCCTCGGGGGCGGTAATGAGTGCGGAGGGTCCTCCTGCGGCGGTAATCGCCCTGAGTCCCTCAGCGAGTAAGTCTGTCTTCCTCTCCGGAGCTTCCGCGAAAGAGGTCAGTGCACTAAGTATTCTTTCCGTGCGGTCCTGAGAACTGGAGTCCGAGGAGGGGTTGTTCGGGGACATCATATCGCTGGAAGATTCAAAAGGATATGATTAGATTCAAGGATGAAAATCAGGAATAGTGAAACGAAAATAAGGCAATACAGTGTAGTTAATGTCATCCCTTGTTACTGAACCTGGCTTTGATACCAACTAAACCATGTCACGCCCCGCTTCCCAAAATACGGAAAACGAGGGATGACTAGGCCAGCCATGCTCCTACGGTCAAGGAATAATCCCGCCGTAGTCACACTTCGGCTTCTAGCATTACATGGTAATCAGTAAATAAAGCACAGTAGTAAAGGAATTACATCACTGAATTATTACATTAAAATCCATTGTTCACAAATTACAAATAAACATGAAGAGTTACTAACCAAGTTCAATTACACGATCACTTTTATGGAAAGCAGTAAAGAAATAATAGTACTCCAGACTAGATCTCCGTGAGCTCGAAAGATAAATCCGACTCCTGCGCTGGTCCTTCCACGAAATCTGAGCATGCATACTCAGGTAGCAATATTATTATAATGAGGTGAAACATGTAAATGAGGTAATAACAGTGAAAGTACAATGCGTGTAATCGCTATGTTACTATATGATGCAAAGTATGATCTGTGTCCCTATCAGTCTCTAGGTCATATTTGAAATCATATAGTGGAAAGAAGGATCATGTTTAATAGGAGTCTCGTACATACCCGAGACAACGGCCCACATGCACGGGACATAACCCTGTCAGCCGGATCGCTAGATCCTACCTAATATATATATCACTGCTCGAATGATCATCCTCTAAAACACGGTCCCGCTAAATACGATTCTCTTTCCACTTCGATTTCCTCTCTTTCCCCAGGTATACACTTATTATGATTTTGATTTAGTCGTGTACAAGTATACCAATAGCACGGTTTTATCACTGTTCACTGTATCAATCACTGTCACGAATCGTTCACTTTCCATTGGTGTACTCGACACTCCTAAACCAATATCATTCACGCACGATAATGCAATGTCCACTGAATGCTAACACGCACTAACACTATATATATGGCAAATGGGGTGAGATATAAGTATGTATGTCATTAACATGTCATGTATGTTATGAACCAATGTGCATGTCATCAACTTACAAAAATTGCATTAATTCATATGCTTAGAATTCAACAAAATGATACAAATACGATAAATAGAACACTCTGTCAGCAGTTCATCAAAATTAGTTTCAGTTCGATCAGATTTCCGGTATTCAAGTTACAGCAGTTTCATTTTAAGTGCTCGCGGCTGGAAATTCAGTTTCTGAACTGAACGTCCGTTTCGCGACACGAATTTCACCCAGTTGGGATCAGAATCTAGCAACTCTACAGTTGAATAAAATCTAGGGTTTTCAATAGGGTATTCAACGCAATAGACGTATCCTCAATCGCGTCTGTACGTCGAAAGTTATACACTGTTTAACACTAGTATGTCACTTCTGAATCTGTTCTGGACTGTTATACGTCCTGCTCTCTTAATTTACAAATTAAATAGCAAACGGCAATGAAACGGAATGAAACCACTTGTGTTATTTAGTCAAAAAATTCACCTTTAATAGAATGCAGAGTTCTGCAACATACGAGTTCAGGAAACAAGGCAGCATGCGTTACGGGACAGTAGACAGTAACCAGAGTCGCTCTGGACTGCAGTCCAGAGCCGCACTCCGATCCAAATATCGTCACAATTTCAGTATAGAAGCCATTAGAAACTTGCATAATGTTATAGTTTGTCGAGTCGGCTTCGATTTAATCCCTGGAACGCATCATTCCAGTATGTACATAATTTATGGTGATTTTAACAACTTTCAGATACGTGAAATTTCTAGTTTTACGGGTATATTTGGGGGTATTCGTTTTAGCCATTAACAGTCTTATTATCCAGTGAAATTTATACGCAGTATTCATCACTACATGGGCCAGCATAGACAATCCAATTCCGTCAAATTAGATGAATATTTTCATTGGGAACATGCATCGAACAGGTGTGTCGTTTAATTTTATCGGGAATTGTAAATTCGTAACTTATACATTTGAGTTTGTAACACGAGTAGATTAGCATGTAGCAAGTAAAATACTTGCATGGAAACGTTTCGTGGATGCACAGCAGCGGCAACGTCACGAACGCGCGACGAACGGCGTGAATTGGTTTGCACGACCTTGGCTCGCGATACGGGTTTGACGTCGGAGTTGCTCGGAGACGTTTCACGGTCACTGGAAGCGGTGGGGGTGCTCAGTGGTTCACCGCGAGTGCGCTGGGGTCGACGACGGTCGGCGGCGGCGCTTCGGCGATGAGCAACAGTGGGGGCGTGGGTGTGTTGTGGGTTTTTGAGAGAAAGAGAGAGAGAGAGAGAGGTAGTGGGCTCGGTTTGTAGGCTTAGGGGGCGTTGGTGATGATGCTGATGACGAGGAGGGTGTAGGGTGGTCGACGATGTGGTGGGGAGTTCGCCGGTGTCGTGGGTGCCGATGGCCGGGTGGATGCAGGTGAGCTCGGGTGTACAGGGGTTGGGTGTGTAGGGGTTCTCGATGAAGCGGTGAGAGGAAATATGGTGGCTTGGGTTTGTGAGAGGGAGTGATGGGGTCGACGAGGAGGTTGTCGTCGTCGTCGGTGGGATGAGAGGAGTTGGGTTCTCGGTGGGGGTTTTCTGTGGATAGAGAGAGGTGAGGAGTTTGAGACTAAGAGTGATGAGGCGGAGGAGTAAGGGAAGACGAGGGGAGGAGGTTGAGTGGATCGAGTCGTGGGGTGCGCGAGTCGGGGTAACGGCAAGGCGTGGGCGTGGGCGTGGGCGCGAGGTGCGGCGAAGATAGTGGATTGAGTGAGCGGGAAAGGAAATAGTCGTTGGGAAAGAAAGAGAGTTAGGGTGTGGGCCGGGTCGGGTTTGAGTGTGGGAGCGGGCTTGGAGTTGGGAAGGTGGGCCGAGACTTAAATTTAAATCCTATTTTATTTTTAACGTGGGCTGAGGAGGGTGACGGGCTGGCAGCTAAGGGTTGGGTTTTAATTTTTAAGGGGGAAATTGATTTATTTTGTAGGGGAGAAATTAGGGTGGGCCGGCAGGGAAAAAATAAAAATAGGGAATTTAGGAATGGGCTGGGGGGTTTAAGTATATTGGTTTAATTAATAAGTGATTGGGCTGGGAAAAGGAATGTGTATATGGTTTGGTTTTAAATTTAGGTTTGGTCTTGGTGTTTTTATATTAAAATATTTTGGTTTTAGTTTTGGCTTTTAGAGTTTGGAAAATTTTAAATATTGGAATTTAAGCAACCAATTTCCCACAGAAATTTACGAGGGAAAAAGGAAGGGAAAAACTCGGGAATTTTGGAAAAATTAGAAACTTTTATTAAGATGGGAACGGGGATTTACTATCACCCTCGGGTGAATTCCTAGATGACAGACATTGACATTATTTGGTTCCAATTGACCGTGTTCACTGTCTAGAATCCTCACAGCTACATGCTCTTCGATTCTAGCCAAAGATTGAGCTTGAGCATGAAACAATTGCTCAGACTGCTGCGTCGCAGCTGTTTGATTTTCGACCGCAGTCATCACTTCAATACCCTTCTCTAAAGCGGTCAACCTAGCATCCATCTCACTATCATTCCCTAATGATGAGTCAGTTGTTTTAGGAAGGGAGGGTTGTGACGGTGGTGATGCTAAAGCTGTTACCCGATCGACCTTTTTTTTCTAAATTTTCAATCATTTGATCTAGGTTTGATGTGGGGCTGGGTTCGAGAGTGTTAGGTGGGTGACCGTTATCAAAAATCTGGGACGGTTGGTCACCCCCTAGAAAAGGACAGTTTTCATGAATGTGGGAAGAATTGTGGCAATTTGTAAAATCGAACTGGGACTGAGTGTAAACAAAAGAATAAGAATCGTGAAAAATTGAATTGAATTGTGTTTCACCCATGTTAACAAGAATTCAGAAATATCACAAAAAACAAAGAATATCACACCCCTAGCAGTCTATGTTATGCTAAGTCAACTAGAGCTGCTCAAGAACCTGATTGTTGAAGTAAAACTATGTCGAGAAACGGACTCAAGATATACGGATCACGAAGCCAGGTAAGTGCAGAGATAAGTGGATGTTTTCCAACGCTTTCGTGAAGTTCCTTAATTAGATAACCCTTTCTCTATTGGCAGTTTCGCCGTGAACACTTGCCTGGACACCCCGTGAACGATATACCGTTAAGCGGTATTCTAAACAAAGTTAACTTCTCCTAATGAGCGCGAAGTCCTTAAAGTCAGAGTTCTAATTGATTTTAAATTACTGTGGGTATGCAAGAATGCAGTTTTGTGATTTGTGGGCTACGGAGAAATGTGATAAAATCCTTTACCGTATCTTGTTTGGTTTCGTGCTCTTAAGATCCGTATTAAGATGCGAATGCGCAATCAATAAAAGAATTTAAGAAATCAATCAAACAATTCTTTTTCGTTTAAGTTTTAAGCGCTGCAACAAATACGGGTTAGTTCTCTGTACAATTGGTGGCAAATTTGTGCGAAGAATCCTGCAGAAGTTAGAGTATTGGAATGCGTCGGATTTGAGAGAAGGTGTTAGAAAATACGTATCGATGTGATTTTGGTTTAAGAAAACCCCTTGAAGTGATTACGAGTGTTTGAATATTTGCTTGCGCAGGTCAAACTACCCGGATCTTTGTGTCACGGCCCGAAAGAGCACGTGACTGGCCCTTGAACCATATGAAGTCTATAGGACCCCATCTGATCCAAGTAAGCCAAAGCCCAGAAATCTAAAACCGTTTAAAGAGTAAATAAGGAAAACTGGTTTTAAGAAGTAAAGAAGTCACGTTTTGAAAATCAGGTTTTTAAATAACTAAGCCGAATGTGTATTTTTAAAATGTGTAACCTTTCCTGAAAATTTCGGCAGAGTTTCCTTTGTAAAAACTGGCCCCAAACGGGGTACAACAAGAATAATATATATGAAATGGTAAAGGCATCCCCAAGCGGGAGCTAGCTCTTCGTCAATCGACGGTCACAACCACGCAAGCAATGGTTCCTGTCAGCACACCTGACCGGGCCGATGAGCCGATGGATTGCGAGATTGGTAATCTACAGGGAAGATCAGGAACCAGAGGCAGAGGACGCCAGCCGCGAGCAAGAGGCAAGTAGATATCTTGCGCCGCTAGCATCGGATGTACCGGTACCTTCTCGACCCTGAAGAAGGATATACCGACGACAGTATTTATGATTTGTGATTTTGTGATTTGACTATCACGTATCCGTTGCTTTGGATTTCGGTATTTTGGGCGATCTATTCGCATGATTTAGTCTTGATGACTGAGTTCCATGATATTTGATTTTCTGCACCATGGTTGCACTTACTGGGTATTTATACCTTGCACATAGTTATTACTCTTGAGGTATTGATTATGATTTCATGCCTATTTTATGCCGGTGATTTGATTTACGCTTCCAGCATAGTTTCATGTACTTTTAGTGTTTTGATTTGTGCACGCTGATGCACGCGGTTGTGAGTTTTTCCATCGCGGTACACCTGATTTTGATTAAGCCTCGTTGTATATCGTTTCGTGCCTTGGCTGCACCTGCTTATGACTTTATGGATTTCATACGGTTGATTTGATGTTGTGCATATGTTACGCACACGATTTGATTTTTGCACTCGGTATAGCTTATATGTGCTTGTAGTGCATTGATATGTATTTTGTGCACGCAGTTGCACACGTTTATGATTTTCTTTATATCTGGGTACACTTAGTGTTGTTGCTTACGCATTTGAGTTATTGCTGGTATTTGTGCATGGGATGCACCAGTTCTATACTTCGTGCGTTTTTCGCACCAGTTTTATGTTTCTTGCGTTTATCGCATCAGATTTATATTTCGTGCCTTTGTTGCACCGGATTTATACACCTGACTTCGATTTGATACCTTTCGGTATGTCGATTTTGATTGTGATATTGATGTGGATTCTTGCACTCCGTGCTTTTGACTGGACTTACGCATGTTCGGCGTTGCTATTGGATTTTGTGATTCCGTGCATGTTGAGTGCGCAGGGTTTAGATTTTCATTCGTGCAAGATGGATGCACCGATTTGGATTTTTGCGCATGTTGGGCGCATGTTTTTAGATACGATTTTGGGGCACACCAGATGCACTAAATCGAGATTCTTCGTGCATGTCAGATGCACATGTTTGGGCTGTCAGGCACACACGTTGCCTATGACAGATGTTTCGTGCACACCCGTTGCACCTAGATGATGTTTTGTGCACCTGTATGGCACATATATGGATTTTGATTTCCGTGCGCACCAGACGCACAGGGTGATGTTATGTGTATTTTTGGGATTTATTCCTTTTGGAGCAGTACATTTTTATGATATTTGATATTCGTTTTGTACCGAGCAGGACTAGTCAGAGGACAGTACCTGAATATATTTTGCTTGCATTGATAGTTCGAAGGGATTTCCAAAGAGCGAGCTATAGTCTCGGTATATATATACCTACGTGTCCGATATGACACGGAACGTTTTAAAAACAGGGAAACCCTTCCAAATTGTTTTCAAAACGGCGGAACGTACCTATTAAACAAAGGATATATATATATATACATATATAGTTATTTTCTTGTGAAAAACGTCCGCCACTGTGCAGTGTTACGCGCATCGCACAGCGACTTAAAAAGATTGCGCATGCATTGCGCTATGATGTTTTATGTATAGACGATTTCGGAGCCCCGATGACTTGGAATTTGTATTGCAATATTTTAGTATTTGGGGGTTTAAATTTAAATTCGAGGACCGAATTTCTTTAAGGGGGGTAGATTGTAACGTTTTCAAAATAATAAAATATGATTTTTGGGAAATTTTATAATTTAATATTATTTTCATGAATATTTTAATATTCTGGTATAATTAAATACAAATAAATGGGGGAAAATTATGGAAAATTATAAAATAGGGTATTTTATGGAATTATGCCATTTTAAAGTTTTTAAGATTAGTTATATGCTAATTTAGTGCTAATCGTGATTAAAAATCGATAATTGGATTTTTAGCATTTTTGTGCAAAAATGTGCACATATCATTTTCCACACTTGTTACACTTGTGTTACATTTCTTTTGCCATGGTTGTTCTTTTGGGTTCACTATTGGAGTGAGAAGGAAAAGAAAAGAAAAGAAAAGAAAAGGAAAAAGTTGTATGATGAGAGAGAGAAAGGGACCAAGTCAACCTTCACCTTTTTGAACCATACCACATCATTTTCCCCTTCTCATTCTCTCTCCTCTCCCTCCCCTTGTTGAGCTGCTGCTGCTCTCTCTCCCTCTCTCACCCTCTTCACAAAAACCCTAGATCCACCATGAAAACAAAGCCAAAACCCCATTCCCACTTCACAAAACTTACTCCCAAGCTCACTAGCTACACATTGAACCTAGCAAGATTGGATTTGGAGGACTTTGAGCAACTCAAGAATTTTCTTGAGTTGCCAAAGGAGGTAATTTCTGCACCTATTAGAGTAGTATTTCATTTCCTTGTGCATCTATTCTAGTTTCATATCGATAATGTGTTGTTTGTGGGCTTTAGAGATTTCTAGTTAGGGTTTAGGGTAAAACTAAAATCAAAGATGGAATTGAGGATTGTGGTGACCTTAGAATCCCTTGTGTGATGCTAATTTGGACCCAAACCTGAACTTAAAACCAGAATACGGAATTACGGAATCGATGTCGGAGAAAAACTGTAAATCTGGAAGTGTTTTGTGGAATCTGCTATCACCCCGAGACCCCAAAAATAAAACTGAGTTGACAGTGAGATGTGCAGGCACCATAGAACCACCACACCAAACCCTAGCCCCCAACTCCAAGGTAAGGCCGCCAATTATTTCCTTCTGGCTGCAAATTGCGGCCAGAGCAGGAGGGATCTGTCTCGAATTTTGTGCATGGCCCCATTTCCTCTATTCTTGACCCTGGGTATGTCTAGTTTTGACTGATTCCATCTAGGGTAAAATCTGGGTTGATTTTCCTATGTTGGTGCATGGTTTACGACTTGATTTAGCATGGATTTTGGTATTTGGTGATTCATTCCTGTCGGGTGGCGTTTGGACATCAACGACAAGTGGATATTGAACGTGTTTACATGCGAGACGATAGGTTTTTACCTAGGCGAGTAGCGTGTGCTATTTTGGTTTCCGATGTGATTTTCATGTGCTTTAGCGTTGTGATATACTTGTAGGTACCCTACGTGATGTTGAGGCAAAGAAGATGAAGATGGCGACATCGGCACCGATACATGAGAAGCAAGGTGAGTAGATTTATATCTACGGGGAGAAGTCGGGTGGATGGCGTATAGCACCCCCGCAGTCCGTGGTGATATATACGAATACGTATACACACATATATTTATTATGTGTTTGTTTAGGATTATTGATGGTAATAATGGATTATTGGTGATAAGGATGTATTGGTTGAGTATAGTGCGAAACCCTAGAGTAGTGGTTGCACCCACACTCACACATACACACATACTTGCATACATTCTTTCATATATCTGTGCGCATATGATGGTGTGTATATCTACACATGGGTATGGGACTATGTGTTCATATACGAGATTTGAGGATGATACGTGGGATTGAGATGAGTCGATGAGATTCGATTGAGGCCGTGAGATTTGGCGACATGACAGTGTTCGTATTGGAGACGTGATATGATGGTAGTGATACCTGTCATGTGATGAGATATTGTGATATCGACTCAGATTTAGGTGGTTTCCATACCCCTCTCTATTGACTTGATTGTGGGTTCGTAGTTCACATAGTAGGCGTTAGACTAGACCCGAGTCATACCTATTTCAAAACTAACGAATCAGGGATATTTTAAAGATAGGCAAAAGGGTTTATACGGATATTTTCAAAAGGCGCATCTTTTCTTAAAACACCGTAGCCCTTATTTTACCAAAAGCCCTGATTCGTCTTATTTCAAAAGGCAAGGTTGCATGATATAGCTATTGAGGCAGGTTCTCTACTGTTGCGTTGACTACTCGATTCCGCACATTCATGCTGTTTGCATTTCATCGCTTATATTGTTGATATATTTCAGTCATGCTGCTAGGACACCAGCACCATTATCGATGATGCGTATGTTCCACGTACACTTGTTTGCCGGCTCACACACTTCATCATCGATAATTGCCATGTCACTGCACTGTAGTACTGTTGCATTCAGGATATAACCCTTGCACGACATATTGATATGCTTACCTTTCTGCTATATGTCGCATACATGCTGCTTTCTGATTATACGCATTGAGATATGCTGTTTCCATGATATTTCTGGTTTTGAGAACCGTGGGTGTTTCAAAGAGGATATGTAATTGTTTTAAAAACCCGGTTACTCGTGATATGATATTTCAGTGCGTCCACCATGTGTTTTCTCGGTGCTGAGAGCGACATGTGAAACCCGATTCGAGGAGGCGGATGAGGCCGATTGAGGGTACATGGTGGACCCGGTATGGTTCCCCGGGGTAAGAAATGTTTTTCGTGGAGTAGACGATGAGCCTGGCTGGGTGGCGAGTACCTACCGGTGATTTTGTTGGACCTGGCGGTTATCCGGAGGATACTGACCAGAGTCGATAGATGGATATGGGCGTACTGCCGGGGCCGAGGGCCGATACTGCAGACAGAGCCCGTGGGCCGATCCGGACTGACGGAGCCCGATATATGAGGATTTACGTGCCGATGCTGGGCACAGTTTTCATGATGTTTTCGAGTGCCGATGCTGGGCACTCCGGTTCCATGATTTTGACGTGTCGCGAGGGACACAGGTGGTTTATATCCTCATATTTCCATGCATATGCTGATGGTATTTACATGCATGATGGTTATTGTCATTGGGTGACGAGTGGACGGGATCCACGTACATGCAGATTGATTTCATTGATTGTACCTCACATTTATGATATGCTATTACCTGAGGCACTGGCACGAGCACTTGGCATTACACTCATGTATAGAGATTACATTGCCAGTTTAGCATGTTTCAGACTTATTCATATTGAGGTTTATATATATCTGATCGTATTGACCTAGGATGGGTCATGCATTCGATCTCTGCTTGTAGATATTTTCTATTCACGAGTTGGCAACTCACCCCCGTTGTGCCACAGTCCTTGCAGGTTTTTGGCCGTACAGATTCCATAGCGGCATTTCTGGCACACTGCTTCCATACGGGTGACTTGCGTTGGTAGGTGGGTTCTTTTGTATCAGAACCGCCATTGTTCATGTATTATTTATTGTATCTAGTCATTCCATCAACCAAAAACTTGTATATTGTTTCAGACTTAGAAAGCAGTGTTGTATTATTTCGACCTTAGAGTCGCGCTTGTAGTATTACGGTTTTCTGGCTGTTGAGTTTCTTTTTGGATTTTGATCCTCGCCCTTCGGCGTTGTATATTATTATTGCTTGCGTGGTTGTGACCGTCGATTGACGAAGAGCTAGCTCCCGCTTGGGGATGCCTTTTATCATTTCTTATATATTATTCTTGTTGTACCCCGTTCGGGACCAGTTTTTACAAAGGAAACTCTGTCGAAATTTTCAGGAAGGGTTACACATTTTAAAAATACACATTCGGCTTAGTTATTTAAAAACCTTGATTTTCGAAACAGGATTTCTTTATTTTTCAAAAACAGTTTTCCTTATTTACTCTTTAAATGGTTTTAGATTTCTGGGCTTTTGGCTTACTTGGATCAGATGGGGTCCTATAGACTTCATATGGTTCAAGGGCCAGTCACGTGCTCTTTCGGGGCGTGACAAAGTTGGTATCAAAGCAAAGTTAAGTTACAAGTCAGGTTTCACCTTTGATTTTCCCATACCCCCAAGTTATATGTGCAAGTCAAGTCAGGTATCCCGAAATCAAGAAACTAATGCCAACACAGGATCAGGTAAACAGGTTTGTCTGGATAGACAACAGGAACGGTCCATGAGGACTACATGTCAGGTTTGTTGGCATTAGACACAAGATCAGATAACGGATCAGGTCATGGTACATCAGGTCAAGTCAAGCAGAATACGGTACCATGTCGGGTAGAACAATATATATGTAACAAGTCAGGTCAAGATGTAAACAATATCATGGGTGTGCTCACAATCAGTTATACAAGCAAGAATGGTTCTCATCAACATGATATAAGCAATAAATTAAGCAATAGGCAGATTTACTCAATTTGCAGTACAGTAATCAGTCGTGTCATAGAGATGATTTCAATGTTATGCGAATGCAGTATGACTATTATGGCCTTTTAATCATGTTAACGAGTTTAAGCACTTTAGAGGTGCAATGATTTATATAAAGGTTCAATACAGCTATCACAGGTTAAAAATGCATACGAGTGTCCGAATGGAACAAAACTATAGAGATAAATTCCATAAGCTATGTTAATATTAAAAATGTGTTTAAACAGGTAAATGTGGTTATTAGGTTCAATTGCAAGCTGTAGGTTCCAATTTTAAGGATAAAATGATATATAACAATATTGTACATGAAAATGAGAAATGATCGTACCAAGTTAAATTTACAGGTTTAGGGTGTCATAATATATCTGTAAATATTGTGTAGTATGTAGCAAGGGGTACTTGCCTCGACGGGTCGCGAACTGGGAATACGGAACGATAAACGTCGGCGGGGAAACTCGCGACGGGCACACGGTTCACGCAATGAACCCAAACGACGAACAATGGAACCACACGGGTCGGGGTACCTCGCTGGAACGTCGGGTCACGTCATCGGCATCGTCGGATTCCGGCCAAAACGTGAACAGTAAAGATCAAGATGTGCAAGAATGGAGGAAAATGAGGAATGAAGAAGGAGGAAGAAGAATGAAAAGAAAGAAGAAGAAGAAGGCTTACAGCGGGTTGTACGATGGCCGGGGTACAGAGGCGAGACCGCCGGCGGCGACAGATCCGGTGGGGGTTGGCGTGTGCAGGGTGCGCAGGCGGCCGCGGAAATAGGTGTAGGGTGCACGGGGGTTGATGAAGGAGAGGTGATGGAGATGAGAATGACGAGGGTGATGGCGGGAGGCGACGACGAGGTGATCGTCGGCGGCGAGATGCAGGAGCGGGGTGCAGGTGGTCGCGGTGAGGGTGCAGGGCGCACGAGGGTGGATGAAAGAAGATGTGGGTGAGACGAGGCAGAGGAGGCGAGGGTGCTGGTGTCGGTGTCGTCGGCGTTGGGGTTGCGGCGGCGAGGAGGGAGACGGCGGTGGCTAGGGTTACGTGAGGGGTTTGGTTGCGTGAGAGAAGAAAATGAAATATATGAGGGGGGAGAGAGAGAGATAGGCACGGGATTAGAGAGAGAGAGAGATAAGAGAGAGAGAGAGAGAGAGAAGGTGGGGGATAGAGAGAGATTTAAGGGAGAGAGAAAGAGAGAGAGAGATTTAAGGGGGAGAGAAAGAGAAAGGCACGGGATTAGAGAGAGAGATAGATGCGGGAGAGAGAGAGAGATGGGAGTGGGGCCCACGGGGAGAAAAGGAGAGATCTGATTGGTTGAGGAAATAATTGAGAAAGATTTATAATTCGTAGAAATCTTAAACAGTTTTAAAAATATATATAGGATTGGTTAAATTTTAAATATGCGATAGTTATAAAATTTAGGATTTTGGCGCAAAATAAAACATTTCCAAATCGCGTCCGGGTCGGGTCCAAAAATTTGAAATTGAAATAATATGATTTTAAGCGGGATCCAAAAGTGAAAATGAAGTGTTTTAAGATCAAAAAGCATACCCCCAAAACGGACACACGTACGTGCACGTAGCCGTCCAAACTCGCCCGTTTCACTGAACGGGACGAGAACACGATGCACGGACGCTGCAACAGGGTTAGGGATGTTAAGCAGGCCAAGATGAATATTTTTAATTTTATTTTAGATGCCATAAATTGTTATATGCAGAAATGAATTTTCCGGTTAAAATTTACAATACGTAACAATCAAGCAAGATAAATGAGATAAGTGTCACACTACGTTCAAACGGTAACTGAAATTACTAGCATTGGGCTCGGGTGTTACATTATACCCAACTACAAAAAAATTTCGTCCTCGAAATTCCAAGAATGCAAAGATAGAAAACTACAAGAAAAGGTGAGGAAACTTCTGCCGGATTTCATCTCCTCGTTCCCAAGTGGACTCTCCATGCGAGCGATTACCCCAAGAAACAAGTATAAGAGGGATAACCTTGTTCTTAAGAACCTTTTCCCTACGATCCATAATTTCAATCGGTCGTTCCTCAAAAATTCAAGTCTTCTCGTACTGTTAACTCCGAATGATCCAATACGTGCGTTTCATCTCGAACATACCTACGGAGTTGAGATACGTGAAACACATCGTGCACATTCACCAAGGACTGTGGTAACGTCAAACGATACGCTACCTTACCAACACGCTCCAAGATCTCAAAGGGTCCAACGAATCGAGGACTAAGCTTTCCTCGACTTCCCAAACGAATCACCCCTCTAGTCGGTGATATCTTCAAGAACACCAAATCACCCACGGCGAACTCTAGAGGTCTTCTTGACATATCTGCCCAACTCTTCTGTCTGTCTTGTGCTGCCTTCATATGATTTCTGATAGTGTTAACCTTCTCAACTGTCTGCACAACAAAATCTGGTCCCAATAATCTTCGTTCACCGACATCATCCCAACAAACAGGTGAACGGCATTTACGACTATACAAAGCTTCAAATGGAGCCATCTGGATAGTTGCCTGAAAACTGTTGTTGTAAGAAAACTCCACCAAATGTAGATGATCCTCCCAAGAACCCTTAAAGTTCAACATGCATCCTCTCAACATATCCTCAAGAGTTTGGATAGTTCTCTCGGACTGACCATCAGTTTGAGGATGATAAGCTGTGCTAAACTTCAATCGAGTCCCCAAACCTTCCTGTAAACTCCTCCAGAAGTGTGATAAGAACCGAGTGTCCCGATCGGACACAATGCTCACCGGTACTCCATGCAATCTTACAATCTCTTGCATGTACCGCTCTGCCAAAGTCTATGTTGATTGACCAACCCGGAAAAGAATGAAGTGAGCAGCCTTGGTCAAACGATCAACAATTACCCATACTGCATTGTTGCCTTGTGGACTCCGCGGTAAAGCCGTCACGAAATCCATGGTTATATGTTCCCACTTCCACTGAGGAATCGGAAGTGGTTGCAATAAACCGGCAACCCTTTGATGTTCAGCCTTAACTTGCTGACACACCAAGCACTTCGCCACAAAGCGAGCAATCTCCCGTTTCATGCCTTCCCACCAGAAATGCTGTCGAATATCTCGGTACATCTTCGTGCCTCCTGGATGTACAGAATAAGCTGAACTGTGTGCCTCCTTCATAAGCTCTTCACGAATATCTCCCTTTGGCACACACAAATGGCTACCATACCTCAACGAACCATCTTCGTGGATCAATAAATCTGTTCGTAGTCCGACTTCAACCTGTCCTCGAAACTTTTGCAGTCTAGGGTCCTGCGATTGTGCTGCTTTAATACTCTTGATCAACGATGATTGTACTTGCAGCTGTATCAACTGTCCCGTATGATGCGGTAGCACAACCTCCAAGTCAAATCTTCGAAAATCTGCCGCGATCTCCTTCTGCGTAGTTAACACCTGAATTGCTGGTAACCGACTAAGCGCATCCGGCACGACGTTAATCTTCCCCGGATGGTACTTAAGATCAAGATCGTAGTCAGCCATCAGCTCCAACCATCTACGCTGCCTCATATTAAGCTCCTTCTGTGTGAACACATACTTCAAGCTCTCATGATCAGTAAAAACTTCGACCCTTTCGCCCAAAGGTAGTGTCTCCAAATCTTCAAAGCGAAAATCACAGCCGCAAGTTCCAAGTCATGAGTTGGATAATTCTTCTCATGGGTCTTCAACTGTCTCGATGCGTATGCTACAACCTTCCCATGCTGCATCAAAACACATCCCAATCCTTTTCCAGATGCGTCGTTGTGAATCACCAATCCTCCGGAATTGTCTGGCACGGTCAGAATAGGGGCAGTTATCAACTTCTGCTTCAACGTCTCAAAAGCTAACGCACACTTGTTCGTCCATACAAAAGGTACCTCCTTGCGCGTAAGCTTGGTTAACGGCTCTGCCAGACGAGCAAAGTTCTCCACAAATCTCCTATAGTATCCGGCCAGTTCAAGGAAACTTCTTATCTCAGCAACATTCTTTGGAATCGACTAATCTCGAACTACTACAATCTTCTCTGGGTCGACGGCAATTCCATCGCCAGAAACGACATGCCCCAAAACTTCACTTCCTCCAGCCAAAACTCGCACTTACTCATCTTTGCATACAACTTCTCTTGTCTCAACATCTGCAGTGCGATCTTCAAATGCTCAGCATGTTCTTCAAAACTCTTCGAGTAAACCAGAATATCGTCAATGAATACCACAATGAACTGATCCAAGAACGGTGAAAAGATTCGGTTCATGAAATCCATGAATACTGCCGGCGCATTCGTTACTCCGAAGGGCATCACTAAGTACTCGTAATGTCCGTACCATGTTCGGAACGCCGTCTTACAAATATCTTCTGTTTTCACTCGGACCTGATGATATCCGGATCGCAAATCCAGCTTCGAGAATACCCTCGCGCCACTAAGCTGCTCGAAAAGTTCGCCAATGCGAGGGATCGGGTACTTGTTCTTAATAGTCACCCGGTTTAATTCTCGATAGTCGATGCACATCCTTCTTGTGCCATCCTTCTTCTTTACTAGAAGAACTGGAGCTCCCCAAGGCGAGTTACTACTTCGAATCCAACCCTTCTCAAGCAATTCAGCAACCTGTTTCTTGACTCCTTCCAACTCTACTGGTGCCATTGGATAATACGCTTTGGATACTGGCGCTGCACCAGGAAATAGATCAATTGCTAACTCCGCGTCTCGCTTCAGCGGTAAACCCGATACATCTTCAAATACGTCCATAAAATCACGAACAACAGCCGGTTCTTTACTTTCATCAACTTCCATTGATGCAAGAATATCATTTGTCGGCCTAGCCCTAAACTCGACTGGCCCGACAGAACTGCTTCCTCCAGTGAAGGTAAACTCGGGATGTCCGGGAATCTGGAAAATCACTTTCTTTGCCCTACTATCAATGTGAGCGTGGAAAGTGCCAAGAAAATCCATTCCCAAGACGACTTCATAGCTGCCCGTGTCAATCACCAAGAAATCTGCAAAAAGCTCCCGTCCGCACACAACAACAGTACAATCCTTACATTCCCTACTAGCTATGATTTTCCTATTCCCAGTGTGTATGTCCCAGAAACTAGACAGGGTCGTGTAGTCAATCGAGTGTGTAGTTAAAAACTTGGATGACATAAAACAATGGGATGCACCAGAATCAAATAACGCCAATGCGGGAAAACCATGAACGAGTAAAGTACCTGAAACAACTTCTCCTGACGCCTTAGCTTTCTCAGCTGTCAAGGTAAAAGCTTGAGCCTGATTGGGTCCTTGAGTCAGCTGCTTCTGTCCCTGAAATGGTCTATGCGGAGGCTTCTGAATATCATCCTTTGTACGAAGCTTCGACGGACAAGCACTAACGGCGTGATTTGCCGCTCCACAACCAAAACAGAGTCCCGGCCTCCATCGACAATCCTTTCGCACATGTCCGGGTACATGGCAGTAGTTACAAATCACGCTCCTTTTCCGATCAACCACAATTGTTTTCTTCATTGGTGCTATGCTGCGTCTGTTCACCGGAACACTTCCACGTACGGATGTTTGGTTCAGTGCAGACGCTCGGTCTGTCTCTTTAGATTCCCAGCAATCCCCTTATCACTCTACGCATGGCGGCTTTGTCCGCACATCTTTGGTACATCTTCAAATTCTTACCGGCCATATTCCTGGAATCAAAATACCCAACATTAGTATGATGATAGATTCAAAATATAGATCAATACTAGAACTCCAAGATACTTAAATAGAGTGCCGCATTGTAACTATGCCACGGTATCATAGCCACAATTACATAACTCCACCCAAGTCGCCTAAGTCCTAGAGATAACAAGGAATCAGGTTTTCGAGTCGATATGCAAAGGAAGTTTGCACATCGTAAAAGATATAATCGGGAGGGATGTGATTCAAGAATGGTAAACGGAAAGGTGGCAGGACATGTTTCCTAAACACGGGTATTCTGATTCGTGTATTGGGTACAATACCCAACTACAAAAGAATCAACCCGACTATCCTATGGCTCTGATACCAAAAGAACCATGTCACGCCCCGCTTCCCAGAGTACGCTAAAATGGGCACGTGACATAGCCAACCATGCTACCTGTGGGTAGGAAGTAGCCATCCACAATCACATTACGGCTGTAGAGATATCAAGAACAAAATAAAACTATCTAAACATGTCCATAAACCAATATATCATGAGTCAAGAATAATAAAATGCGGAAGCGAAAGATCCAATACAAATAACTGGAATGTATGTCCCATAATGCGGGCTCACATCAAGAATAAAATGCAGGAAAGAAAAACTAACTAATACTGACACCTCACAGCTCAGCCTGCTGGCTGAAGTACTCCTGCTCGGACTGCAACAGTGGTATGGACTCTGGGCCATGCAAAACCCAGACGTCAGCGCGTCAAGTCATCAAGTAATAACATAATAGACAGGCAATGCGAATATAAACATGAAATAAGCAAGAGTGACAAATATGAATCAGAGTAGTGCAGGGTAGTGTGCAGTAGGTAAACTAAACTGTGCTATCAGGTTCTCTGTTCTAAAGTCTTTGAAACCAATTGATGAATCATCGATGTAACTCAATAGTATCCCGTGCATGCCCGGGACCACGGTCTAAGACTCTCGGGCTGAAACCGAGACGTGCCGCTAGGCACTAACAGGGAAAGGATAAAGACCAACGATGTCAGCAGCATCGTCACGAGGCGGGCCTGGCCTCTAAAACTGATCAGTACAGGTAGTGAACTGTTGAGTTGCAAGTCAGGTTTCACCTTTGATTTCCCCATACCCCCAAGTTATATGTGCAAGTCAAGTCAGGTATCCCGAAATCAAGAAACTAATGCCAACACAGGATCAGGTAAACATGTTTGTCTAGATAGACAACAGGAACGGTCCATGAGGACTACATGTCAGGTTTGTTGGCATTAGACACAAGATCAGATAACGGATCAGGTCATGGTACATCAGGTCAAGTCAAACAGAATACGGTACCATGTCGGGTAGAACAATATATATGTAACAAGTCAGGTCAAGATGTAAACAATATCATGGGTGTGCTCACAATCAGTTATACAAGCAAGCATGGTTCTCATCAACATGATATAAGCAATAAATTAAGCAATAGGCAGATTTACTCAATTTGCAGTACAGTAATCAGTCGTGTCATAGAGATGATTTCAATGTTATGCGAATGCAGTATGACTATTATGGCCTTTTAATCATGTTAACGAGTTTAAGCACTTTAGAGGTGCAATGATTTATATAAAGGTTCAATACAGCTATTACAGGTTAAAAATGCATACGGGTGTCCGAATGGAACAAAACTATAGAGATAAATTCCATAAGCTATGTTAATATTAAAAATGTGTTTAAACAGGTAAATGTGGTTATTAGGTTCAATTGCAAGCTGTAGGTTCCAATTTTAAGGATAAAATGATATATAACAATATTGTACATGAAAATGAGAAATGATCGTACCAAGTTAAATTTACAGGTTTAGGGTGTCATAATATATCTGTAAATATTGTGTAGCGTGTAGCAAGGGGTACTTGCCTCGACGGGTCGCGAACCGGGAATACGGAACGATAAACGTCGGCGGGGAAACTCGCGACGGGCGCACGGTTCACGGAATGAACCCAAACGACGAACAATGGAACCACACGGGTCGGGGTACCTCGCTGGAACGTCGGGTCACGTCGTCGGCATCGTCGGATTCCGGCCAAAACGTGAACAGTAAAGATCAAGATGTGCAAGAATGGAGGAAAATGAGGAATGAAGAAGGAGGAAGAAGAATGAAAAGAAAGAAGAAGAAGAAGGCTTACAGCGGGTTGTACGATGGCCGGGGTACAGAGGCGAGACCGCCGGCGGCGACAGATCCGGTGGGGGTTGGCGTGTGCAGGGTGCGCAGGCGGCCGCGGAAACAGGTGTAGGGTGCACGGGGGTTGATGAAGGAGAGGTGATGGAGATGAGAATGACGAGGGTGATGGCGGGAGGTGACGACGAGGTGATCGTCGGCGGCGAGATGCAGGAGCGGGGTGCAGGTGGTCGCGGTGAGGGTGCAGGGCGCACGAGGGTGGATGAAAGAGGATGTGGGTGAGACGAGGCAGAGAAGGCGAGGGTGCTGGTGTCGGTGTCGTCGGCGTTGGGGTTGCGGCGGCGAGGAGGGAGACGGCGGTGGCTAGGGTTACGTGAGGGGTTTGGTTGCGTGAGAGAAGAAAATGAAATATATGAGGGGGGGAGAGAGAGAGATAGGCACGAGATTAGAGAGAGAGAGATAAGAGAGAGAGAGAGAGAGAGAGAAGGTGGGGGATAGAGACAGATTTAAGGGAGAGAGAAAGAGATAGGCACGGGATTAGAGAGAGAGATAGATGCGGGAGAGAGAGAGAGATGGGAGTGGGGCCCACGGGGAGAAAAGGAGAGATCTGATTGGTTGAGGAAATAATTGAGAAAGATTTATAATTCGTAGAAATCTTAAACAGTTTTAAAAATATATATAGGATTGGTTAAATTTTAAATATGCGATAGTTATAAAATTTGGGATTTTGGCGCAAAATAAAATATTTCCAAATCGTGCCCGGGTCGGGTCCAAAAATTTGAAATTGAAATAATTGGATTTTAAGCGGGATCCAAAAGTGAAAATGAAGTGTTTTAAGATCAAAAAGCATACCCCCAAAACGGACACACGTACGTGCACGTAGCCGTCCAAACTCGCCCGTTTCACTGAACGGGACGAGAACACGATGCACGGACGCTACAACAGGGTTAGGGATGTCAAGCAGGCCAAGATGAATATTTTTAATTTTATTTTAGATACCATAAATTGTTATATGCAGAAATGAATTTGCCGGTTAAAATTTACAATACGTAACAATCAAGCAAGATAAATGAGATTAGTGTCACACTACGTTCAAACGGTAACTGAAATTACTAGCATTGGGCTCGGGTGTTACATATGTAGAACGACTTTCTCAAGTCACGAGTGCGGATCAATCATCACATCTATGCCTCGTACGGTAAAATCCATCGTACGGCTTCCCAAAATCGGGGTACGGGTCAACTATCATATATATACATCATCGTTCGTATAGTATCATCCTCAAACAATATCATGATCAAGGGTACTGTACTATAATCGCATACATCCCAATATCATCAAACATATATCATCGTCTGTGTAAATATCCATCGTCAAATGATCCACTAAAATATCATGGCATATATCATATCGTGATTAAGTCACATATTACAATCCTGGTTCTATTCTAGAGTCTCGTACATTTCAATGTCATCATCACCTATTATCGTTTATGTATAAATATACATTTTTCTCATTTCCCAACGATCCGCTAATATCATAATACATCTCATGTCATAATTCGATCGTATATCTAATATCTCACGGCATCAAGCCCAGTCATACCGACTCATCCCCAGGTATCATATAATATCCTTATATCACATGTATATGTTGTATATATATATATATATACCCACACACATTGCTATACACACACACACACATATATACCAAGTCAAGTTTAGGTGTGCGTGTGTGTGTGTGTGTCTACATGAAACCTACGAATTCCCTCCAAGGCAGTCATCCTCTGGTTAAGTCTTTCTAAATCAGTCTAGTCCAACCTAAAGTCTTCAATAGGACCCTACTCGCCAAGAATCTAAGGTCACGTCCGACTTTCTAATAACAGTACGTAATATCCTTTTTCTACGTTTGCGGGGGTGCTATACGTCATCCACCCGACTTCCTCCGTAGATATACATCTACTCACATGGTCTTTGTCTGCCGAAGTCGATGCCGCCATCCTTTTCTTCATCGTCCGAAGTCCACGTGAGGGGTACCTATACGCAAACATATATAATATCGTAAACCGTAATCGCGGACAAAACCAAAACGACGCACGAAACGCGCATAGGTTAAAACCTATGACCCGCTCATGCAAAATAACCAAATAACTCTCGACATCGGCGTACAAACGCCGATTGATCGAGAAAACCCCAAACACACCAATCGTGGTTTCACAAATCACTAATTATAATATGAAATAGATTGCAACTCATTAAAAACTCAAAATAAATCAAATCGATTTATTTCCGAAAACCTAGAAAGCACTAAATTTTCGTTTTAATTCGAAACATGATATTTTAACGAAACTAATGGCCATAATATTCACTAAATATCATAACTAAGTCATACAAACCAGTACCATAATTTAATCTCATCAATTTGTATTAAATCTAAAATTCAAGTTTGCAAAAATATCCAATTTAAACACTTTTTAAAGCAAAATTCACAATTCAACAACTAAACTTGGTTTTGCATATTTTAACATGTTAAACCACTCATGGAAACCTTAATGATGTGCTAAAAACCCTAACTATATTTTAATCCCACATTTTAAATTAATTTCTAAAACCTAGTTAGCAAAATTAGCATATTTATCACAATTTTTAAACTAACAATTAGCAACTAGTAACCAAATTAGGTTTTGCATTAAATTAACATGTTAATCTCCTCATTAAAACCATGAATAATTTATAAAAATTCTCACTAGAATTTTATCTCACCCATATACATATTCTACAAAAACCTAGTTTGCACATTTTTTCCTAATTTTAACAATTTTAAAGTAACACCTAACAAATTAACAATTGGATTATGTTTTCTATGTCTCAACATGTTAAACTACACCTTAAGATCAATATCCAATGATGAAAACCCTAATTTGATTTAATAACCCATTCTTGAATTTTGAACCACAAAGATTAAAACCATAATTACACTTCTAATTCGCTTAATTTTGAAGTATTATAACAACAATTAAACACTTGGGTTAGGATTATACCTCCACAACAAGAAACCCAACATGCAACCTAGTCTCCAAAGTGCTAACTTTGCTCCAAGATCCAAGCTTGATAGGTCAATGGAAAATGGGTAGAGATTGGATTAGCAATTTGTGAGGTTTTTATTTTGATTTTGGATGAAATTTTGAAGAATTTTGGAGAGGAAATGAAGTGGGAAAAATGGAGAATGGCACCCCCTAGTTTCGGCCAAAATTTCATAAGAGGGGAGAGAGAAAAAGAAATGTGTGGGTATGTGTAGAAACTTCATAAGTTAATGCCTCTTTTCAGTCTTTTCTTTAATTATTTTATTTTATTTCATTTACCAACCTAGAAAACTTTAGAATTTTAGAGACAATTCAAGAAGAGAATAGCATGCTACAAATATAATTCTAATATGTCATGATTCACTTTTGAAAAATAAACCCATTGCAATTTATAATTTGCACCCATTTAATGTATAATTAAAAACTTATGTTAATATTAAAAATAATTACTTAAAGAAAAATATTTAGATAAACTAATAATTTATAAGTGACTAAATAAATACCAGATACTAGCAATTACATAGTTAAAATAGGCGTATTTAAATCAATATTGAAAAATAATTGTAGTTGAGTTTTACGGAAAATACGGTTTATTTTACCGATTATCAGAAAATTCACCTAAAGGGTTTTATTTATTTAATTTTTTTTAAAACGTTACAATCTTCCCCCTTAAAGAAATTCGGTCCCCGAATTTAAATTAAAAACTCCCCCCCCAAAATACTAAAATATTTAGCAAAACACTCAAATCGTCGGGGCTCCGAAATCATCAATACATAAAACACATCTTAGCGCAATGCATGCGCATGAAAAACAAGTATATATCTCAAAATCAAAACTCCGTCAAGCATAACGCAATCATCGGAGTTGTGGTGAAAATACAATGTCAAAGTCCAATACGAAAACCAACATGACATACATCAAAACTATAACTTGCATATAGTGCGCATCGTGGTAAAATCGTCTAAACATCTTAATAGAGAAGCATGCAAAAACACCTAGGTACTGGTCTCAGGACAGTCCTGCTCGATTATTAAACCAAATAGTAAATATTATATAAACGTACTGCTCAAAATGAAATCAATCTCAAATACAATAAACGTGGTACCGCGTGCGTCCGGTGCACACGAAAATCGAAATCAAATACAAATGCCATGAATACGCACAGAAACAAAACTGAGTGCAACGGGTATGCACCAAAAACATCTGTCAAGTGCTACGGGCGTGCACGACGATAATATCCGGTGCATCTAATCTGCACAAAACATTTAGTGCATATGGTGTGCACAAAATCGCATCAAGTGCGCTAAGTGTGCGCAAGAACCTCAATCAAGTGCACATGGTGCACGAAAACATATACCGAATATCAAAATCGAAATCACAGTACGAAAAGTGCATGAAAACTATGTTGAAGCATAAGTCAAAATCATGTGCAACTCATATGCACGAAATCAAATCAATATCTCAAAATGTATAAAACCAAATCGAGTGCACTGGGTATGCACAAAACAACATCAATACAACTGATATATGAAACACGAATAGAGTGTAATGAATATACACATAGGAAATACCAATCATAAAACGAAATCCTCAAAATACCAAAATCCAAACAACGGAAATGTGATATTCGAATCACCAATCGCAAATCGTAACACCGACGTCAATGTGCTCCTCTTTTCTCTGTTGTCGACAGATTCAAACTCGTCTCTTCGTGGCTGTATGAACGGCGCTACAAACGGCTATACTCATATCTAGAGTCTCCCAAGTAATCTATTCCATTTTGAGCTCTCAGGAAATTATGGGATTTTGATGAATCGATCGAAAAGTTTAACGTAGTCCAGATATCATAGTTTAAAAATATCCAGTATATGCCCCAGCATCTGCGGACCAGCATTAGAAAGGCAAACCCAAGCTTCACTAATGGCACCGTGGAACTGCCGTAAACCCTAAGGTTCAAAGGCGTTCTCATGGTCATTATGTCAAGTTAGGGTTTCATTCTTCTAGAGGGTCCATAGAAATACCTGCATGTTCTTCCGAATACCTTAAACTTGGGAAAATGGGTTTCTGATAATCGTTCGAACCTTTTAACTTCGTCTAGACGACATGTGAATACTCTTCGTCCGCACGCTAAACAATGCTTCAATCCTCAATAATAAACGATACCCTAACGGTCATCGCATTCGAGCCGCAGCTCCCTCTGCCCGTGCGACCGTGGTAACAGAAACCACCATCCGACATTGACGAAGATAGATCATAGGAACGAATAGAATACGATGCAAAGAAATGTACATCCTAAGGCTTCTTAAGAAGGGTAGCGTATCGTAAGTATGCCACGGATCATACCCATGGTACGTCACTCTACCTAAGTCACCTACTCCATCAACCAAGGTCAAGCTAGACTTAGACAAGGGTTAAACCTAACGCTCTAATACCAACTTTGTCACGACCCGAATGTACGGAATGTGACCGACACTTAAATTACGAAACGTCTAGAGGCGTCACGTAATCTAAGTAAGCCGAAGCCCAGAAATCTAAACCATTAAAAGAAGAAGTAAATAAAAACATGTTTAAAAGCAACATCAAATTTTCTTAAAAATTTCGGCAGAGTCTCCTTTGTAAAAACTGGCCCCAAACGGGTACAAATAAGAATATATACATAAGCAATGATAAAAAGGCATCCCCAAGCGGGAGCTAGCTCTTCGCCAATTGGCGGTCACAACCACGCAAGCAATATAATATACAACGCCGAAGGGCGAGGAACAAAACTCAAAGAAAACCAAATCCACCAAAAACCATAATAATACAAGCGCGACTCTAAGGTCGAAATAAAAAACAACTGGTCTTCTAAATCTATCAAGTAATACAAGTCTGGTTGATGGAGCTTACTAGATACAAATGAAATAATAAAAGTACAATGGCGTTCCCGATACAATGAACCAACCTACCAAGCAAATCACCCTGAATAAAATGATGTGCCAGCAAGTCGCCAAGGAAACCTGTACATCGAAACATGTAAGAAAATTTGGCACAACGGGGGTGAGTTGCCAACTCGTGAGTAGAAGACATCTGGGAGTAGAAATCGCATGCACGACGATCTACTAGGTCATAATAATATACTTAATATAATACTAGACAACTAATAGTGATAGGGTAATAATCTATACGCAAGTGCAATACTCAGTGCTCGTGTCAGTGCATCAAGTAGTAACATGTCATGTGTATAAGTATGCATGCACCATGAATGTAAAACAATCAACCATGAAATCCGAATATATCTGTAAGAAATCTTTAACTTTTATCATAGTAAGCGTTTTGTGGTAAGCTGAAACATCATCAATAAAATCCATGGAAATCCGTGTCAAGCATCGACACAAAACATGTAAATCTCAAGGTCTCAATACCTCATAATCTCAATATCTCATAGTTTCAATATCTCGGGCTCCGTCAGTCTGGATCGGCCCATATCATTGTTCCCTTCCGAAAACCGGGAAGACTGACGTCTTGCCTGAATTTGGGGGCAGATGCTAATAGGTGCTATCCGTCCACCTCTCCGAAGATGCCAAGTTGATTTATGACACCACGTATCGAGGATTTAAACGGATGCGGACGATATAGCAGACTTCGTCAGATTCCCCCTCATTTGAGGGGGGTTTTATTGTGGGGACGCTCTTCCCTGCAGGCGCAAGCCCCTGCAGTTAATTACGCTACCGCATCGCGGTAACAAGTTTCTCCTTCTCCAGATGGTCGCTTCGTTTCGTGGGTGTTTGTTTTGTTTTTGGTTGCCCGTGGATTGTATACGGAGACTAATTTATGTTGTCGCCCGTAGGGCGTGGATTAGTCCAAGTCCGTATTTTCTTAGATTTGGGTTTGGGGGTTGGGTTTAAGGATACGTTAGTCTCATTTAAGAGTAAGATCAACTTAAACGTTTGTTAAGGATACGTTAGTCTAATTTTAGACTAAGATCAACTTAACAGTTTGTTAAGGACACGTTAGTCTAATTTTAGACTAAGATCAACTTAACAGTTTGTTAAGGACACATTAGTCTAATTTTAAACTAAGATCTACTTAACAGGATCATTTAGATCCAACAAAAGAGCATTTGGGCTCTATTGTTCTAGTTTAGGGACTTTGCAGTCAATTACCAGTTTTAAAGACATAGCGGTCTATTGTTAGTTTAAGGACATCTCGGTCCAAGGTTAATGACATCATAGTCCATGAGTTTAAAGACCTCACAGTCAAGGTTAAGGATATCATAGTCCATGGGCTTAAGGACCCCACAGTCCATGAAATGATTGGCTATCGGGACCCTCACCTCTCTGAAGATGTTGAAAGATTACAACGACAAATATCAAAAGAGTGAAGAGATGTACCCTTGAACCAAAGTTGATTTGGGGATCTATAGTGCAATTTGGAACTAAGATCAATTAATTAGATTATGAGCACATTGGCTCAGTTAAATCTGAATTGAGGACTTATAGCCAGTTTGGGCTAAGTCCAATTAGATTTGAAATGTTGGCCCTTTATTGGACCATTAGACATTTGTCTGGGTTCAGCCCCCCATCACTTAGCAATGCTAAACAAGAGTTTGAGGGCTCTGATAACATTTTTGTCTTTGACTGAGCATTAAACATTATAGCTCTGAGTTTTTACTCAATTTTGAATGGGAGGCTTTGCCTCTGGAAAATTAACCAATTTGGTTAAAAATAGTGTTAAACACTGGATAACAACAGTGTTAAACACTGGCAATAAAAATCTCAATTAGTGTTAAACACTAAAAATAAGATTCTCAAATTAGTGTTAAACACTAAAAGACAACAGTGTTAAACACTGGAAATAAAACTCTCGAATTAATGTTAAACCCTAAAGAGGAAGGGGTCACGTGAGGGCGCCCAAAGGTGGGGGCAGATCTTCTTTACTTTATTCTGAGAATAAGTGTTAAACACTTTTGCTCTTTTGGCCATCACGTGTTGGCACGTGATAGATGTTTGTACGCTGATTATTAAAGCTTTTATCAAGGGGTCACGTGGTAACACGTGAGAGCGCCCAAGTTAGAATCTGCCATTGCTTTTATTCTCGTTGTTTTGGAGGTCACGTGGGAGCACGTGAGGCTTTGCCTCAAAGCTTTTTCTTCTCATTTTTGGGAGATCTGTTCATGGGTCACGTGAGGATACGTGACCTAACTTTTGCATGCATGGAGATCTTTCAAGTCTCTTTATTTTTAAGAATTAAATTCTTTGTAGGGTTAAACCCTAATTATGTTTTAGAGGAATTAAATTCCTATATATGTGAAAGAATAAATTCTTATGTAGGGTGAAACCGTAATTTCATTTTAGGAGGAATTAAATTCCTATCAATTTTAGAGAATTAAATTCTCAAGTAGGGTTAAACCCTGGTTTTGTCTGTCTTGAAGGAATTAAATTTCTATAAATTTAGGAGAATTAAATTCTCATATAGGGTTAAACCCTAGTTTTATTTTGAAGGAATTAAATTCCTGTAAATTTGAGAGAATTAAATTCTCATATAGGGTTAAACCCTAGTTTTATCTTGGAGGAATTAAATTCCTGTGAATTTGGGAGAATTAAATTCTCTAAACTCAATTCTCCCTCTAAGTTTTGGATCTGCATGGCAGAATCTCAACCCGATGAGAATTACATTTTCAACCTATGGGGAGATTTGCTTCTGCAGATCTTCAACCAGAGGAAGAACTAAGTTCTTTTGCAGAAGAGTTAAACTCTTAGATCTGAGAATTAAATTCTCTTTTTGAAGTTTTGATCCCTTTCCTCTTTCTCATCTAGGGTTTCTTTCTTGAGAATTAAATTCTCCTTTCTTTTCTCTATGCTATTTGCCTTTAGAAAATTTTAAGATCCCAAAATTCTATCTCCAAAAAATTCTCTTCTTTTTTTTTCTCCTCTTGGCTCCTATTTATAGGAGGGGAAAAGAATCAATTTGTTTAGTAAATCTTTCATTGAAAGATTTTGTTTGTTTTTTTAACAAACATGATCTTTTAGATCACTCAGTGAATTTTATTCACCATTAGATTTTTAATCCAAAAGATCTTCTGTTTGTTATTCTTGGTGAATTTCAGGAAAATCTTTCCTTGTATAGAATCTTTCCATAAATTGGTGATTTTTAATCACCATTGGATTTTTAATCCAACGGTGCTCCATTTTACAGAGCATCATCTTTTTTATTTGGAAAGATTTAGAGAAATATTTTTCCAGTTAGGGTTTTTGATTCCCTCTTATTAGAATTTAATTCTATTAATTAATAAATCTTTAGGAACCCATCACGTGTTGGCTCGTGACCCCATGATTAAGCATTTGACCAGAATTTAATTCTATTGTTTTAAAGAACTCAGGAATTATCACGTGTCGGCACATGACCCTTGGTCACGTGTTGACACGTGATGCCCCATGAGGATTTTTCCTTGTTATTTTATTATACCTTTAATTCTTTTCAGTGGGTTTAAAGGCTCATCACGTGTTGTCACGTGACCCCACTGATTAATTATTTCTAATTATTTATTTTATTCAGTGCCTACAGGCTTTGCCTGTAAATGGTCACGTGTCTGCACGTGATGCCCGGTCACGTGTGGGCACGTGATGCCTCATAACTTTTGATCCCGGATGAATTATGAGGCCCATAATATATCAAATCGAAGGATTTTTCGAGACGCTTTCGATATCATCAGAATTTAGATGTTTCTCATTCGGGAGTTTGACAAAATGCAGCCCGGAAAATACTGGCTCGCATTTTCTTAAACGTATTGCTGCCATTTGATACCTTGGGCTCTTTTGCGCAGAATTTTTTTTTTAGCGGGAACAATCATCAAATCTCACAACAACGGTCGATATCCTCTGGATATCCGCCGCGCCAGACATCACCGGTAGGTAGTCTTCCCCTGCCAGGCTCATCGTCTACAACTCGAGCTTCTTGCCCCGGGGTACCATTCCGGGCCCACCATGTACCCGAGACGGTTCATCCACTCCTCGAATCGGGTCTCGAAATCCAACAGAAAACAAGAAATCTCATGGTGGACGACACATACATCACGAGAAAACCACAACTTGTAATTTAAAATGAGAGGGAGAGAGAGAGAAATTTTTATATATATTCTTGCGGTTTTCCCCAAAATCCAGAAATCTCATAGAAATCCAAAATCTCAAAATCATGAGTAAGTAAATAATGAGTATCGGCATAAGCCCCACAAAACTGCATGATAATATGAAAATGTGAATGCATGAAGTGTCTAAGTAATAAATGCAATGTCTAAACTAGCACATGAGAGTAATCACACAATATTATATTGGACTATCATTTAGCTGATTAAATCAATAAAAATATAATATGTTCTAAAGTGTACATGACATAGCAATTACCGATGATGATGTGTGTGAGCCGGCAAATAAGTGTATGTGGAACATGCGCATCATCGGTAACGGTGTTGGTGTCCTAACAGGCAGAGCTTCATATTAGCTAAAGAACATATGTATGAATATGCACTGCGATGAACACAACATGAATATAACGGTGAATATGTAATAACGCACAACTAGAAAATACATACTGATTACGAGTCATACGGTTGTTGTTTGAAAAAGCACGATTCATCAGTTTGAAAATAAGTATGACTCGAACCTAAACTAAGATCTACCTAACCAACTAAGGAACTAACTAAAAACACTAGTCGAAAGGTAAGAAGAATCCTCCTAAAGTCTGAGTCGATATCTCTAGTAGTCGGCGATACAGCCTCAATAGCGTCACGTATATAGTACGACTTCCTCGAGTCACGAGTGCGGATCAATCATCACATCTATGCCTCATACGGTAAAATCCATCGTACGGCTTCCCAAAATCGGGGTACGGGTCAACTATCATATATGTACATCATCGTTCGTATAGTATCATCCTCAAACAATATCATGATCAAGGGTACTGTACTATAATCGCATACATCCCAATATCATCAAACATATAGCATCGTCTGTGTAAATATCCATCGTCAAATGATCCACTAAAATATCATGTCATATATCATATCGTGATTAAGTCACATATTACAATCCGGGTTCTATTCTAGAGTCTCGTACATTTCAATGTCATCATCACCTATTATCGTTTATGTATAAATATACATTTTTCTCATTTCCCAACGATCCGCTAATATCATAATACATCTCATGTCATAATTCGATCGTATATCTAATATCTCACGGCATCAATCCCAGTCATACCGACTCATCCCCAGGTATCATATAATATCATCATATCACATGTATATGTTGTGTGTGTGTGTGTGTGTCTATATATATATATATACCCACACACATTGTTATACACACACACACACACACACACATATATATATACCAAGTCAAGTTTAGGTGTGTGCGTGTGTGTGTGTCTACATGAAACCTACGAATTCCCTCCAAGGCAGTCATCCTCTGGTTAAGTCTTTCTAAATCAGTCTAGTACAACCTAAAGTCTTCAATAGGACCCTACTCGCCAAGAATCTAAGGTCACGTCCGACTTCCTAATAACAGTACGTAATATCCTTATTCTACGTTTGCGGGGGTGCTATACGCCATCCACCCGACTTCCCCCGTAGATATGCATCTACTCACCTGGTCCTTGTCTGCCGAAGTCGATGCCGCCATCCTTTTCTTCATCGTCTGAAGTCCACGTGAGGGGTACCTATACGCAAACATATATAATATCGTAAACCGTAATCGCGGACAAAACCAAAACGGCGCACGAAACGCGCATAGGTTAAAACCTATGACCCGCTCATGCAAAATAACCAAATAACTCTCGACATCGGCGTACAAACGCCGATTGATCGAGAAAACCCCAAACACACCAATCGTGGTTTCACAAATCACTAATTATAATATGAAATAGATTGCAACTCATTAAAAACTCAAAATAAATCAAATCGATTTATTTCCGAAAACCTAGAAAGCACTAAATTTTCGTTTTAATTCGAAACATGATGTTTTAACGAAACTAATGGCCATAGTATTCACTAAATATCATAACTAAGTCATACAAACCAGTACCATAATTTAATCTCATCAATTTGTATTAAATCTAAAATTCAAGTTTGCAAAAATATCCAATTTAAACACTTTTTAAAGCAAAATTCACAATTCAACAACTAAACTTGGTTTTGCATATTTTAACATGTTAAACCACTCATGGAAACCTTAATGATGTGCGAAAAACCCTAACTATATTTTAATCCCACATTTTAAATTAATTTCTAAAACCTAGTTAGCAAAATTAGCATATTTATCACAATTTTTAAACTAACAATTAGCAACTAGTAACCAAATTAGGTTTTGCATTCAATTAACATGTTAATCTCCTCATTAAAACCATGAATAATTTATAAAAATTCTCACTAGAATTTTATCTCACCCATATACATATTCTACAAAAACCTAGTTTGCACATTTTTTTCCTAATTTTAACAATTTTAAAGTAACACCTAACAAATTAACAATTGGATTATGTTTTCCATGTCTCAACATGTTAAACTACACCTTAAGATCAATATCCAATAATGAAAACCCTAATTTGATTTAATAACCCATTCTTGAATTTTGAATCATAAAGATTAAAACCATAATTACACTTCTAATTCGCTTAATTTTAAAGTATTATAACAACAATTAAACACTTGGGTTAGGATTATACCTCCACAACAAGAAACCTAACATGTAACCTAGTCTCCAAAGTGCTAACTTTGCTCCAAGATCCAAGCTTGATAGGTCAATGGAAAATGGGTAGAGATTGGATTAGCAATTTGTGAGGTTTTTGTTTTGATTTTGGATGAATTTTTGAAGAATTTTGGAGAGGAAATGAAGTGGGAAAAATGGAGAATGGCACCCCCTAGTTTCGGCCAGAATTTCGTAAGAGGGGAGAGAGAAAAAGAAATGTGTGGGTGTGTAGAAACTTCATAAATTAATGCATCTTTTTAGTCTTTTCTTTAATTATTTTATTTTATTTCATTTACCAACCTAGAAAACTCTAGAATTTTAGAGACAATTCAAGAAGAGAATAGCATGCTACAAACCTAATTCTAATATGTCATGGTTCACTTTTGAAAAATAAACCCATTGCAATTTATAATTTGCACCCATTTAATGTATAATTAAAAGCTTATGTTAATATTAAAAATAATTACTTAAAGAAAAATATTTAGATAAACTAATAATTTATAAGTGACTAAATAAATACCAGATATTATCAATTACATAGTTAAATAGGCGTATTTAAATCAATATTGAAAAATAATTGTAGTTGAGTTTTACGGAAAATACGGTTTATTTTACCGATTATCAGAAAATTCTCCTAAAGGGTTTTATTTATTTAATTAATTAATTAATTATTTATTTTTTAAAACGTTACATTAAGATAGGGCTCATGACTACTAAAAAGCTGGTATAATTTGGAACTCTTCTTTTCAAGTTCTTTCTTTTATATGTTCTTATCTTTGTATGTAACTTTCATCATTTTTCTTTTATTATGGGATTTTGTGGGTGTAATCCGCTAAAAATCCTCAGGAGAAAACACTCCTCCTACTAGGGACACCTATAGATTTAAAAACTTGTTGCACGTGCTCAGTGCAATCGTGTTGCCTACGAAAGTGTTCTAGGTTTTTTTTTCTTCTTCTTCTTTTTAATAACTAGTTTGCTTATGACGATCAAAATTAAGTTTAGGGGTATTTGATTAGTCTGAAATATTGCACATTTGAATGATTATTTTCCCCACTATTGTTAGTTCTAAAAGGTGTTTATTGTAATTATAGAACGTATGAGGTTTATGTGTGAAAAGTTTATTATCATATGTTTCTACATTATAATTAATATAATGAGGGAAAATACATGCATACAATATTTAAATAAAATATTATAATTAAAATATGCATATCATATCAAATATTTCTAATCAATATTCTTAAGATTTAAATCATATAAAATAGTTAGGATAATATCTCAATAATAACAAATACTACTAACACTATGACGTGAGATATTGTGCATATATTAGCTCAGGCCTGGAGATCGAGAGATCCGAGATATCGGAATCAAATCTTCCGAAATATTGAAGGAAAATATAAGATCTAGCAACAGCAGAAACTCAGAGTTAAATTCTCAAAACCCAGATATCTATAGGATCTCCACATGTCAATACCAGAGAGCAGAAAAAATCTTAAGACCTGATCTCACTATTGCGCCGCGGTTGGGCGGTCAAACACATATATTCGTGGTGGATCCGCGGCCACTTTGTGGCCATAGGATTTGAGATTTGATGTGTGAGATCATATCAGGATATCCTAACATCTGGCAACTAAGGTTTTTAGCTTCGGTGACTATTTAAGGGACCGAGAGCTACACTTTGAAATTATCAACCGAAGAGATCAAGAGGTCCAAGACGATCCACGCATCCGAGTTGATCATCAGCTGTTCATCTACTTCCAACAAGATAGAGATCGAGAGAAAAAACTAAGGTTCTTGTACTCTATTTTAAAAGGATTTGTACATGATATAGTTGATTAATAAAGGTAGAGTTTTTATTAGTTTTTTCGCAATTAATTTCTACACTTACTTTCTGCATCTTACATTATGATCTCATTCTTCATTCTTTCTTCTCCAACCATGCGTGAGTAATTCGTAGCTTGCTAGGGTTCGTAGGCTAGAATAGATCAATGGATGATAAAATATTTTAACTTCTTTTATATATTTTAAAGTTTATAAACTTTAGCAAAATAAATGTTAGCATTCTTATCGGGCGCGCTACCAATTTATTGATAGTCTCGACCACGATTTGATATTAGATTAACACTTATTTTGTTAGGGGCTAGACATGAGTAGAGATGAATGCAAGGACAAGGGTTAGGAGTGGGGAAACCCTAGTTTCTTCCAAAAGAACTCTAATCTACATTCATCACTATCGATCTAGTTTTAAACTATTAATAGATAAAATGAGTCATTTTTAATTAATCGTCCATTACTACTAAGTCCTATGAACCCTGCAAGCCTCTTCTTTATAAATTCTACATACGTATCAAATTAGATCTACAACCAATCATCCATCTTCCATCAACTCGTCTAAAGTAAGAAAAAGGTTCACGTTTCCCTGCGGACGACCCGTACTCATCGCGGCTAGCTATTAGCGACACCGTCTTGATTGTAGTTACTTCATTTTACACGAACACGAACACTCTCTTTAAACACACCAATCAGACCTAAAGAAAACAGAAATTGTGTTAAGAAGCTGAAACCGAGAAAATAACCCTTAAAAAATCTCTTGGGAAAAGCTAATGATGATGCTAACAAGTGGGAATTCCCTAGATCATGACACGTAGCGGATGGCGTGTGTAACACCTTAGAACGCAATTAGAGTTAATTAAGCGATATAATGCGGGTTTTTAATAAATTTAACCAATAATTGTTTTCACATATTTTATTTTAATTAATTAATATTTTATTTAATTATATTTGTAAATACACACGTGTGCATGTTAATCTTGGGTTAAGTATGTGTTAACCATGCTTTGATAGCCATGACACTTAACCTTATTATGTCATGTATCTATTTTATTTTAAGTAAAAAGGTTTTACTCTTTTAAAAAAAAAAGAAAAGAAAAAGAATAGAATATTGGAGGCATGATGAGACATGGGACTAGAATGAGAGGCATTTAATGAAAAGAGAGAGAGAGAGAGAGAGAGAGAGCATGGCTCTTAAAAGCCATGTCTCATCTCAACTACCTCTCATCTTTCATTCCCTCAACCCTCACTCTTTCTCATTTCCTCTTTCTCCTCTTCTTCTTCTTCACCAAAATCCTTTCTTGATCTCTTTTTCTCCATATCCTCAAGCCTAAACCAACATCAAAACTCACGAAACCCTTCTTTAATCATGTTTAAACCCTCTTAAGGAGTCTTGGAGCTTGATGGCTAGGGTTTCATCTAAGTTTTGGTGAGGTAATGATGTTAAGCTGTTAATTAGGCTCTAGGAATTTGTGTGTTGATTAGTTTCAGTTAAATACTTTAATGTTTTAATATTAGTGTTTATATTGCGTTTTTTTATTAGGTTAGGGTTCAGTCCTGATCTGCTATCGACCCAGAAGTTATCTTGAAAAGTTGCCATCACTGAGAGATGTATTTGAGACCTAGAACCCACCTTAAAAACCTGAGACCATTCCCTTATTTTCTGGCCGCGATTATACTCATTCTGGCCGTAATTTGCGGCCAGAGGATGGAGGCTTGGGGTGAGTCTTTGTCGTCTGGTCTCTAAGGCAGTGTTTCGGCTCATGGTACTTGCAACTTTCTGAAATTCATCTTATATAAAAATCTGGGACCGTTTAGCGAGAATTTAAGCGTTTCGGCAACGTACGATATGGATTTATCCGACTTTTGTTTAAGTGTTTCGTACGTTTAACAGCCATAAGTATGGTCTAGGATTTCGCTGCACACGTTTAGCCAGCTAAGCTAACATTTGGTAGGTTGCGGGAGTCAATTCGTTAGTTGCCGTTTGTGTCCGTGTGTTATCGTAAGTTTACTAATTTCACGAGTTTTGGTTTTGTGTGATGCTAGGATCGCAGGCGGGGACTTCGGACGCGGCCAGGAAAAAGAAGGAGGTGATCGGTTTCACTTAGCTCCAGTTCGTCCGGTAAGTAGATTTAACATCTACGGGGGAATCGCCTGTATGGAATTAAGCGTCGAAGGCTAGATTCAAGTGATATAATCTTGTGTGATATGCTTAAATGTTTATATGTATATTTATTGTGCATGAGTACCATTTTGTACATCCTATTATCTGTTGTACATCGACATATCATTAATAGGGCACTGCACCATTACTAACGGTGCATGTTTGCACGAGCACTGATTTATATGCCACACACACCGTTGGTAATTGCCATGCCACGCACACTATAGAAACTTCCATGGATAAATATATATTGTACCGCATTCATTATTGATAGTTAGATAACGATTTTGGTACTAGAACGCATCATGATTTGCATCATGCATACAATGCTATAGTGATTTATCTCATATGATGTTTTAATGAGATTTCTGTTTCGTGAATTTAGGAAATCGCAAAGTACATTTTGAAAACTTGAAATATTTAAAAAGTGCAGTTTTCCCTTGATATGATAATTGTGTCCACCATAAGTTTTCTCGGTTCGAAGCTTTTCGAGTACCCGATTCGAGAAGGTGGACGAGTCGTCTGTGGGTACATGGTGAACCCGATATGATACCCCGGGGCAAAATGCTCAATATATAGACGATGAGCCTGGCAGGGGGAGCACTGCCTACCGGTGATTGTATGGAAACTCGGCGGATATCCGAAGGATACCGTTCGGAGTTATATGATGAGATGGATATGAGGGCCGATCATAGTGACGGCGTATGAGATATTGGGATTTGGGGTATCTTGATGGACACCGGATTTCCATGATGATGATTTATTGATGAGGACTCTGTTTTTATCCCACACTCAGGACTTTTACGATATACTCTGTACTCATAGATGTTATACCTCGATGGACGGATTTTTTTAAAAAATAAATTTAAGTTTTGAGATTTTTAACTTGAGAGTTTAAATGTTTTTAACTAATGTTTTATCACTCTATCTTTTCATGGTTTAGATTTCTAGGTTTTCGGCTTACTTGATTTACGTTACGCCTTTAGACGTTGCGTGATTTAAGTGCTGGTCGCGTTCCTAATTTGGGTCATGACAACGTGTCTCGGGGGCTACGGAGCTGGAATGAGCCTGATACATTAGAGACGTTCCTCGGCAACTCGCCTCCGAGGTTGCATCCGGCCTTTCGGAGACCTCCCCGGAATACCTTCCATATTCGCCTCGTAATATGTCATCAGCTCACCTTCAACCAATCCTCCAACCGAGCTTCCACGGCCTCCTTTCCTCCAAGATGTTGCAAGGTCTGAGCTTCCTCGGCCTCCCGGCTCATCTCCGAGCCAATGACAGGCCGAGCTTCCTCGGCCTCCCGGCTCGTCTCCGAGCCTTCTGACAGGCCGAGCCTCCTCGGCTTCCCCGATCAACCGAAAGCACGGAGCCCAGGCACCTCCGCAATGGCTCCGTGTATCTTGCCAAAGCAAGATATCCGCCAACCCCACATTCCGCATTCCACAAGGGCGTGTTCCCTCATTAATGAGCGGATCTCGCCATCAACGCGGGCGTAACGAGAGGGCGTAACTGATGGTGAGAATTTCACGCCGGCTCGCTCCACGCGACCACTATATAAACCCTTCTTTAAGATGACTCGGGTAACTTGAATTAATTCCAATACGCCGCTACTCTGCTCTTATTCCATGGTACTAATTTGATCGTCGGAGGGTCTTACGGTGGTCACCCATCCCGAGACTTCCTTTTCAGATAGCTCGGCGTCAATACCAACCCATTGAGATCCACACACTTAACCCTCAAAGTAAATCTCAGCCGCACAAAACCGCTCGCACCAGATCGACCGAGGACAACATCTGAGGGAGATCACAACCTCCATCAGTTAGCGCCATCTGTGGGAAAATTAAGAAGCTTCTCCACCCATAAAGTTGATCTTCTGCCCTCGACCCGATGGCGAGCGACAACCACGATGATCCCAATACGAGCCGCCCCACCCTCCATAATGGAGGCGGGAGCGGTTCTCCTCCCTTTCCTAATGGCATCGGTGCCTTATTTGTCCGGATCGATAAACTCACAGCTATGGTGGATGCGCTCGTCCGCGTTCAAACGGCGGGCCCTACCCATTAAGCCACAGTTCCCCGTCCCTGAGATAACGATGTCCGCAGAAGGACAAATGGGCACGCTCAGGCTCTCGATCTCGCTCATGCTCATCTTAGCGTCACTGAGCACAGGCATGCCGACTCCGGCAACCATGACCCGGATGCAGTGAATGATTCTATGACCTGCTGGGCACCGGACAGCCCCACACCCCGTTCTCAGGGAAGACTAGGTCGTCGCTCCGATGCCCGCCGCGCACTCACAACCCCTGAGGAGATGTCGGTCAGGTCGTCTACTTCCAGGCATGACCGATGCCCCCACTCCCGCCGAGACTGTGCAAACGGCGAACGTCGGGACTACTCAAGAAGGGCCTCGCCCGAGGATTTAAGAAATGTGATAGAGCAGAATCTAAGCTGCACCCTCGTACAGACCCGGAATGGGAGAATCCACTTCTCTAACTATGCCGAATCCTCGGGGTACCACCACAGGATCGAAGCCCTCGAAAAAGAATATCGAAGGCAAGCGACGAGATGGCCATATATCTGGCGAAGGGGCCAGGTATTCTGCCGATTCGCTCACAAAGCCCTTTAAAAAAGAGCAGAAGAGCAGCTGGCCGAGCACGTCTCATCCAGGAACAAGCCACCCAAAGTGGCCCTCTTCGGCAGGAAGTCAGACCCGAAGGACCACTAGGACGCATTTACGGCGGGCAAGATATTCCAAGATAACTCAGACGCGGCTCAATGCTAAGCTTTTCCCACCACCCTAATCCGAGCTGGCCGGGACTGGTTCCGAGGGCTCGCGCTGCACTCCATCTAGACCTTTGACGAGCTAGTTATCCAATTCTTTGGTCATTTCATAGAAAACCGACGACAGAAAAGAACGGTCGACTACCTGTTCACTGTCAAGAGCGGAGACAAAGAATCCTTCAAGGGGTATGTCACTCGCTTATACAATGCCCTCCTGGAGGTTCCTGAGCACCGCGATGAAACAGTTGTCACCGCTCTAAGGTCGGGTCTTAGGCACAAAGAGTGGCTTCGCTCTTGTGCGTTAGCGCAACCTAAGACCATGGCAAAGTGAAAGCCTGGACTGAGCGTGAAATCCTACTCGAGTCAGAGGTGAACTCCAACCTGCCCAGAGGAGACCAAGCGGACCAAAAGAAAAGGAACAGGGAAGAGAAAAAGAAAGTCGATCGTCCGAAACCTTACTCCCCGAGTTTCCAGGAGTACACTCCTCAGAACATTTCCCAGGCCGAGCTATTGGAGGAAGCTAAGGGTGGGAGATTCTTTAAGCTCCCGCCAGATACCCAAAGAGCGGGCAAGCGACTCTGCGGCCCGTACTGTGTCTTCCACAGGTCGCAGGGTCACCCGACTGAGAACTGCAAATAACTTTGTGACTACATCGAGGAGTTCATATATTAGTAGATATTGCACATCCTCACAACACTTGTGGGGAGGAAGAAGTAGCAAACAATAATTTTGAAGCATGCAACATAGACTTTTGAACCCGGATCGTATCCTAAACCATAACTAGTACCCTATCTAGGAGTCTTAGCTACTATGATAAGGATTATACCTTCTTGAAACCGGTCCTTCGGGTCTTCTTTCCGCTGCGTTTCTGAGCTCCTTGGGTGCTTGGAATTATTTCGCTCTCCGGTCACCGCTAAGCCATAGATGATCCACCCAAGAGCTTTGGATCAAGCTTCAACCTCCACTAAAAAGGTAACTAAAAAGTTATGCTTGCTAAAAGAGACTACTTAGATGATGTAGAGATAATCAAGTGGATTATTTGATCTCAAAACCTATGTTTCATAACTCATGTGAAGGATTGGGGTTGAGCTTGAGGAAGGAGATAATTTGGAGAGAGAATGTGAGAGTATGAATGAGAAAAAATGAACTGGGTGTTGAATAAAAGAATGGCTAAGAATTTTGAATTATTGAAGCATGGATTATTTTTCTCAAAAATAATCAACCATGCCTCAATAGTAAATCCAAATGAATATAATAATCCTTAGCCATGATTTCATCCATGCTTGGAAAAGTCTCCAAATTCCACCTCATTTATTTTATTTTCCAAAATAGAAAATCCAATATGAGGTGTCTCCTTCTAAAAGCTTTTCTTGTATAATTACAAGAAGGCCCCTCACCATATACCGTATAAATATACCCGTATTCGTATTCCGAAAAATACGAATACAATGAGATACCAATAATCCAATAATATAATACCGGTATCCGGCTTAAACCAAAGCTTACCAGTATTATCCTTCCAAACATCATTCGTGTATCCAGTACACGTATATAATCGAAACCCTGCCTAATACCTTACGGCATCTACATCATTTTTCCTGAACCAGAGAAACCTTCTATGTGGAACTCTAAAGACTCGACAGTACACCGGCAGTGGGTTTAACCATAAGACCGTCAGCGGCACTAGCTGTACGTAACGGCCACCCAGGTACATGTCGAAAAGGTGGCCGACGAGCGAACTCATCCTAACCCCAACGAGCTTATAAGTAACACTTACCGTACAGTCCAGTCTTTTCGTCTGATACGTCGCATATCGAGTCTAGGGGTGGTAAACGCCAGACCCCAGTAACTTGATAAGTCATGCCGATGTATGGCTCATAACGGTTCGAGAAACTACTGATAACTCTTATCAGTAAATCTTAACAACTCTGGCTAGGGAATTGCCGTTATAGCCAATTGAGTATAGCGCAACATCAACTCCCTATACCGGGAGAAACGAAACCCCTCCTATCGCTCACCGCCTCCATGTGATTCGGGACTATACCCAAAATCCACCTGTTTGCATGACTCTGAAGAGCCGTGGTAGGGAGGAAATCAAAGCACAGTGGGAACCACACAAGGCACTGTGACGATCTCGGGTCTACAGACTAACCTTTACAAGTATCACCAGAGAACTGCTATCTGACGATAGGTATAATACCATCTAGGAGTTCTCGGCGAGTCCTGTTCGGTGTACCCATTCTCTAATGAGCACCTATGTACAATCTTTGATGTCAAACACCAATGGTTATGTGATTAACCATCGCCCCCATACAGTGTCAAGAAACGTAAACACTAGTCTACTATGGAAATATCGATACCCTGTCTTGATATTCTCTCGACTAGGAACTGTTAAAGGATCTGCTTTCGGACTACGCAAGACCTACTAGTATGACCTGCATCATAGTCCTGGCAATCAAGCAAATATCCTAAGGGCTTTATCAACATATATACAAGATATGAAATACTGAGTAGAACACATCACATGTTAAGATAAAGGTAAACCAAATAGCGTACCATCATATTGAGCAAGATTGTTTCTGTACATACATATCTCTAGCATCCTATACAATAAAGGCCTCTAGGGTATACATATCCAACAATCTCCCACTTGCACTAAGGCCTTTAGTGTTGGAGATAGTGCCCTCAGAGTCAATTATTGGATCACAGGCACGTGATTGCAATGATTGAGGGAGGACCTATTCCGGTAGGACAGTCTTACTCAAGATGATAGTATGCTATCTGGTTTATCTTTATCATCGTGTACTGCTTTAGGTGACCTTACAGGTCGCTATTACACGTTGATAGAGCCCCTAGGATTCTTGCTTGACTGCCAGCAGTATGAGGGCGATCATATACGTGGGAGCTGGTAGTCTATAAGCACATCCTTAAAAGGTCCCTAGTCGTGGGAGTTTCGAGACAGGGCATCGATACTCCAGAGTAGACTAGTGTATACAGTCGAGACCCCGACGAGGGGCGGTGGCCGGTCTCACAAACCACTGGTGTCAGTTGGTTCACCTAAGATGTATACAGGTGCTCATTGGGTTATGAGTACACCGGACATGACTCGCCGGGAACATGCTAGTTGGTCTTATACCTGACGTCAGATAGCAGTTCCCTAGTGACATGTGTACAGGTTAGTTCATCGACCTGAGGATCGTCATTTGTCTCGTGTGAGTTCCCACTGTACTTTGATTACTACCCTACCACGCTCAAAGGAGACGTGCAAACAGGTTTTAGTTGGGTACAGTCCCGAGCCACATGGAGGCAGTGAGCGGATCTTCAGGGGTTCGTCTCTCCCGGTATTGGGGGTGAGGTCGCGCTGTGTCTAGGAGAGCCATTACACAAAGCCCTCGGCCGAGGCAGGAGATTTACTGGTAGGTATTCCAGTAGTATCTCAGGGTGTTCTGGGCTACACTCCGACATGACTTGTACCGCTTTTGGGGGTCTGACTTTTACGAACACCCTAGGCCCGCCATGCGATGCTCATAGACGAACGGACCGGACTGTATGGATATTGTCACTGACAGGCTCAGTAGGGTGTCAGGATGAGTTCGCTCATCGACGTCCCTTTTGGTCAATAGCTGGTAGCCCGTCACGTATGGCTAATACCTCTGACGTGCTAGTGGTTAAATCCACAGCCATAGTATTGACGAGTCTTTAGAGTCCCCCACAGACAGTTGCTCAAGTTTCGGGCGAAACGCTGTAGAGGCCGTATGGAGATATGGTAGGGTTCGATCAGATACGTGCGGTATTGCATGGATCATGATCGGACGGAAAATACTAGCGGGCTTTGGTTTAAGCCGGATCCTAGTATTGTACAGTGTAGATTTTGTCTCATTGCATTTGTATTTCGGTCGGAATACAAATGCGGGTATGTATATACAGTAGCGGGGTTTTCCTGTAATTTATTACGGGATCAGTTTTTGGAGTTTCCAGTTTGTTTTCCGTTTCAGCCATATTTCTTTGTATCTTTCATTGGCCGAAAAGTGGTGGAGGAGGGCTTATTTGCATTTGTGCAAATAAGCATTTTGGAGGGTTGTCTTTACATATTATTGCTTCATGATGGTTGCACCCTCATTTGACTTTCTTGAGTTCATGATTGCTTGACTTTTTGAAGTAATCATGGTTGTTGATGAGGTTGGTGGAGTGTTGGTTTTGATTGGTGATGATTCTTGATCATCATCACCCTTTCTCTCTCCTTGATTATTATTGCTCCTCCCCCCTTGATAATTTGTGACCTTCTCCCATTCTTGAGAGATGCATGGCCGGCCAAGCTCTTTGGAAGGCTGTCCAAAAATTGTGGTGGGGATTTTTTGATATCTTTGGCTTTGTAAAATCCCCACATCTCCATCTCAAAAAGTCGATCTCATTTCTTCCACATTATGGCAACTTCTTTAAACCCCATGAGACCAAGAACACTACACTATTCTACAGCAATTCTTGGGCACGTCGACTCGCCAACTTCGTGCCCGAGTTGCCCCGGTCCAGAGGTGGGAGCCCGTAAAAGAAGCCGGCGACGTGGTGCCCTTCCGGCGATGAGGTGGAGACCGGACATTCCGCGGGAGATCGGGACGACGACGAGAAGACCGAAGGACACGGATCGCTCGGTATATCTCTCTACCCGTTCTTTAGTTAGTTAGGACTAGTTTAATGGCCCGATCCGGGATTTTTGTGCGCGGTGGTGCCGGTTTTCTAGTTTGAAAAGTTTTTCGTTTCCGCATTCCGGCGTCGGATTGACGGCCGGGGCTCCGCCGTGCACTTACATTTAGTTAGCACAATAAGTACCTGCTGTCTGCACTATAGCCAGTTGCTGGCGTACCGCATGCCCAACATCTCAAACAGTCTCTCGAACTGGACTTGAGGGGTGGTGAATTGATCGGCTGTGTTATCTTTTGTGTCCACTCTCCGCACCTCGATCTCCTGGCGATCCACGATCTCCCTGATGAGGTGATACCGCCTCAAGATATGTCTGGATTTCTGATGGGACCGTGGTTCCTTTGCCAAAGCCATAGCTCCATTGTTATCACAATACAAAAGTATTGGGTTAGCAATGGATGGAACCACCCGAAGTTCAGAAATGAACTTCCTCTGTTGCCGCATCATTAGCAGCAATATACTTAGATTCCATCGTAGAGTCAGCGACGGTATCTTGTGTGGAACTCTTCCAACATACCGCCCCTCCATTGAGGGTAAATACAAACCCTAAGATGGACTTGTTGTCATCCTTATCGCTCTGGAAACCGGAATCGGCAAAGGCCTCCATTTGGAGATCTCCGTTACCATACACTAAGAACATTTCTTTAGTCCTTCGCAAGTACTTAAGAATGTTCTTCACAGCCGTCCAGTGTTTCTCCCATGGATTGGATTGATACCTGCTTACTGCACTCAGCACGTAAGCTACATCTGGGTGAGTACATAACATCGCATATATTATAGATCCTACCACCGAAGCGTAGGGTATAATATTCATGCGAGCCCTATCTTCATCAGTCTTTGAAGACATCTTGTAACACCCGAGCCCAATAATACTATTCTGGTTCTAGTTGAGTATTATACATTGCTCATTTCAATTATCCTGCTTGTTTGGTGCGTTTTGCTAAATTTTAACCGGCTAAGTCATTTGGGCATATAACAAATTTTAACACCCAAAATAAAATTAAAAATATCCATGTTGGTCTACTCGTCGCCACTAGTCGCGTGGTAGCGTCCGCGCGTCGAGATTTTATCCCGTTCGGCGAAACGGGCAAGTTTGGACGACTACGCGCGCGTACAAGTGTCCGACTTGGGGGCATGCATTTTAATCATAAAACATCTCATTTTAAAATTTGGAACCCGCTTAAAATCCTATAATTTGAATTTGAAACATTTGGGCGCAACCCGGGCGCGATTTGGAAATGTTTCATTTAGCGCCGAATTACCCATTTAAATTTAATATATTAAAACTATAAAATATAAATTTTGTTACTATAATAACGTTTAAAATCCTTTTAAAAAAATCTTTATTTTAAATTTCTTTTTATTTGGCAGCCAATCACGAGGGGGGTTTCACCCTCGTGGGCCCCATCTCTCTCTCCGTCTCTCTCTTATTCTCTCTATCTCTCTCTAATCTCCTTCTCTCTCTCTCTCTAACAAACCCTCTCTCTCTCTTCCTTTAAATCTTCCCTCTCTCTCTTCATCAAATCTCTCTCTCTCCCTCTATATTTATTTCCTCACGTCCTCAACTCGAGAAACCCATCGCGTACCCCCGAACCCTAACCCTAGCCCCCTCCTGCCGTTGCCGTCGACCTCCCCACGACCTCGCCGTCATCGTCCTCGCCTCCACAGCCTAGCCGCACCCCCTACCTCCTCTCCTCCCTCCTTCCTGAGCCTGCGAACTCAACCCCGACGCCACCTCCTGCACGCGGTGCCCGCCGTCGCCGCCGCCTCCCCACGCCGACGACACCACCATCACCCTTGCCTCCGCAGTCTCGTCCCGACCTCTCCACCTTCCTCCTCATTCCCTCGCCGGCGCTGCAACAGCACCCAAGCCGCAGCACTACCACCTCCTCTGTTCGCCGGAAAACGCCGCCGTCGACCCTCGTCGTCGTCACCCGCGCCACCGCCGACCACCTCCTCTTCCCTGCGACCAGAACCCGACCTTTACCTCCCCTCATCGCACAGCACCACCCTTTCCAGCGAACCCAGAAGCTTTCCAGCCTTCGCTGCTCGCTGTCGCTGCCTCGCCGGCGTCCCATCGCCGTCGAGCCCGTCGTGGTTGCCCCCTGGTTCTTCCCTGTAAGCATCCCTTTACCTTTCCATTCGTATTAAACCCCCTTGCTGGTCCTTAGTTGCGTGTATCGTATGTTTTGCTAACTTCGTCGCCTTTTTGACTTTCGCCGGATTCCGGCCGTGCCGTCGTTTGGACCCGACTTTCCAGCGAAGTACTCTGGTCCGTGTGGTCCCGCTGTTCGCTGTTTGGACTCGATCCGTGGCCCTGCATCCGTCTCGTGTTTTCCGCCGACTTTGCATTCGTGTTTTCCAGTTTGCGAAACCGTCGAGGCAAGATCTCTTGCTACATGCTACGTTAAACTAATTAAATATTTGACTCATAAAACTTGCTGTTTTAACTAAGTATTGTTACTTGTTCTCATTGGACGAAATGTGATATGCATCATAATACTGCCATCTAAATTGTACTTTGCCACCATGACTTTAATAACGACTACCTGCTAATCATTTTACTATTTAGAGGATGATAGTCGCACACTTATATCTTTATTACATGTTGTTATTGATATTGCGCTACCCTGTGATTAGTGCACCCCAAGGGTGCTCGAACCTGTTAATATAATACAACTGCACCTTAGTCATGTGCCATTGTGATTAAGTGAACCGTTATTGTTAATTACTTTATTCTTGCTGCTGTTTATTATTTGATTGTATACCTGTTGTGAGCACATACTCGATTGCACTACCTATTGGCCTGACCCTGCTACACATGATATATATATATACTTACCGACTCAACCTGTTGTACCACGACCTGACTTGTTACATGATCTCATTGCCTAATGCCGACAAACCTGACTTGGGGTCCTCATGGACCACTCCTGTTGTCTATCCAGACAAACCTGACCTGTTACCTGATCCTGTGTCGGCATTAGTCCTTGATTATTGAATACCTGACCTGACATACATAACTTGGCGGTATGGGGAAATCAAAGGTGAAACCGACTTGTAACTCAACAGTTCAATACCTGTTCTGATCAGTCTTACGGGCTTGGCCAGCCCCGGAGTGATGATGCTGACATCACTCGCCCATCCTGCTACCTATTACTGCCTAGCGGCACGTCTCGGATTCAGCCCCGAGAACCTTGACCGTGGTCCCGGGCACGCACGGGATACTATTGAGTTACATCGACGAGTCATCAATTGATTTCAAAGACTTTAGGGTAGAAACCTGATAGGACAGTTTAGTTACCGCTGCACTGTTCTTTCATAGTACTGATTTATTCATGTTCATACCTGCATTGCTTATTACCATGTTCATATTATTATTGGTTGACTTGACGCGCTGACGTCTGGGTTTTGCATGGCCCAGATTCCTTACCACCGTCGACGACCGAGCAGGAGTACTTCAGCCAGCAGGCTGATCTGTGAGTTCCTTAGTGATTAGTTCATTTATTTCATTTCATTTCCAGATGTGAGCCCGCATTATGGGACGTACTATTTATTTATTGTATTGGATCATTTGCTTCCGCACTTATTGTTTATTGACTCTTGTTATTATGGATTTGGACATGTGTTAGATTAGTTTATTATCTTGTTCTTGATATCTCTACAACCGTAATATGACTGTGGATGGATACTTCCTACCCACAGGTAGCATGGTTGGCTATGTTACGTGCCCAATCTTGCGTACTCTGGGAAGCGGGGCGTGACATGGTTCTTTTGGTATCAGAGCCATAGGTTAGTTGGGTTGATTCTTTTGTAGTTGGGTATTGTACCCGATACACGAATCAGAATACCCGTGATTAGGAAACATGTCCTGCCACTTTGACCGTTTTACCATCCTTGAATCATTCTTCCGGATCATGTCGACATGCAAACTTACTTTGCATTGTCAACTCGAAAACCTAAATTCTTGCTATCTCTAGGACTTAGGCGACTTGGGTGGAGTTAAGTAATTGTGGCTATGATACCGCGGCATAGCTACAATGCAGTACTCTATTTAAGTATCTTGGAGTTCTAGCCTCGATTTATATATTGAATCTATCATCATGCTAATGTTGTTTGTGTTGATTTCAGGACCATGGCAGATAAGAATTTCAAGACGTATCAGAGGCGTGTGGATGAAGCCGCCATGTTAGGAGTGATACGTGGGATGTTAGAGAATCAGAAAAGGCAAACTGAGCTGATCCAGCAACAAGCAGATTCATTTCAGGAGGGTTTGCAGGACATTCGGCAGTCTGTAAACACCGCTGTAGCGAAGCCAGTTGACCGAGTAGGAACCGTGGCAGATTTCAGACGGTTGGGTCCTACTACTTTCACTGGTCTAGAGGAGCCGTTGCCAGCCGAGCAGTGGCTAGTGGACACGGAGAATTTACTGATTGCGGCACAGATCCCAGAAGACAAGAGAGTTGATGTGGTGCGTATTCAGCTGGTGGATTACGCCCGAGAGTGGTGGCTTGTGGAGGAGACCCGCTTGCCCAAGCCAATCAGTTAGGCGGATTTCTCTAAAAGTTTCCTGGAGAAGTTCTTCCCGCGGACTGCACGGGAGGAAATGGAAGAGAAATTTATTGGGCTGAGGCAAAATGGAGCATCCGTGGACTTACATGCAGCGGAATGGACGAGACTCATCCGCTTCGCTGGACCCTTAGTCGCCAAGGAGGCAGACAGGGCGCGAAGGTTCTTGCGCAGTTTGGATGTGGACATCCAGAAGCAGATTGTCTCTCTGGGTTTGACCACTTTCTCGCATGTTCTTACGGCAGCCAGAGAGCAGCAGAGTTTATCAGGATCGAAAGGGAACTTTCAGCAGACAGCAGTTGCGGCCAGAAGGCCTGCATTTGTACCTAACCGAGATCATGGGCGCAGAGGTATTCCAGTGGACCGTCGAGGTGTAGCACCCATGAAGAAGCCTGTGATCGTTGATCGAAGGAAGAGCGTGATTTGTGACTACTGCCGTTTACCTGGGCACGTGCAGAAGGATTGTCGAAGGAGACTGGGACTTTGCCTGGTTTACCTGGGCACGTGCAGAAGGATTGTCGAAGGAGACTGGGACTTTGCCTGGTTTGTGGAGCGGCCGATCACGCAGTTGGTGCCTGTCCGTCGAAGCTTCGCACGAGAGATGATATACAGAAGCCTCCGCAGAGACCGTTCCAAGGGCAGAAACAGCTGACTCAAGGACCAAAGCAGGCTCGAGCTTTCACGTTGATAGCTGAGGAAGCCAAGGCATCAGGAGAAGTGGTTTCAGGTACTTTGCTCGTTCATGGCTTTCCCGCATTGGCATTATTTGATTCCGGAGCATCCCACTGTTTTATGTCATCCAAATTTATAACTACACACTCGATTACCTGCACGACCCTGTCTAGTTTTTGGGACATACACACTGGGAATGGGAAAATCATAGCTAGTAAGGAGTGTAGGGATTGTACAGTTGTTGTTTGCGGACGGGAGCTCTTTGCAGATTTCTTGGTGATTGGTACGGGCAGTTATGAAGTTGTCTTGGGAATGGATTTTCTTGGCACTTTCCACGCCCACATCGACTGTAGGGCAAGGAAGGTAATTTTCCAGATTCCCGGACACCCTGAGTTTACCTTCACTGGGGGAAGCAGCTCTGTCGGGCCAGTCGAGTTTAGGGCTAGGCCGACAAACAGTGTTCTTACAGCAATGGAAGTTGATGGTAAGGAAGAGCCGGCAGTTGTTCGCGACTTTATGGATGTATTTGCAGATATTTCGGGCTTACCGCCGAAGCGAGATGTGGAGTTCGCGATTGACCTTATTCCTGGTGCAGCGCCAGTATCAAAATCTTATTATCCGATGGCACCAGTGGAATTGGAAGAAGTTAAGAAACAAGTTGGTGAATTACTCGAGAAAGGTTGGATTCGAAGCAGCAACTCGCCTTGGGGAGCTCCAGTTCTCTTAGTAAAGAAGAAAGATGGCACGAGAAGGATGTGCATTGATTATCGAGAATTGAACCGGGTGACTATTAAGAACAAGTACCCGATCCCTCGCATTGGAGAACTTTTTGAGCAGCTTAGTGGCGCGAGGGTATTCTCGAAACTGGATTTACGATCCGGATATCATCAGGTCCGAGTGAAAGCAGAAGACATTTGCAAGACGGCGTTTCGAACTCGATATGGACATTTCGAGTATTTGGTGATGCCCTTCGGAGTGACTAATGCGCCGGCAATATTCATGGATTTGATGGACAGGATCTTTTCACCATTCTTGGACCAGTTTATTGTGGTATTCATTGACGATATTCTGGTGTACTCGAAGAGTCCGGAGGAGCATGCTGAGCATTTAAAGATCGCACTGCAGACGCTGAGACAGGAGAAATTGTTCGCGAAGATGAGTAAGTGCGAATTCTGGCTGGAAGAAGTGAAATTTCTGGGGCATGTCGTGTCGGGCGATGGAATCGCCGTTGATCCCGAGAAGATTGCAGCAGTTCGAGATTGGCCTATTCCAAGGAATGTAGCTGAGATAAGAAGTTTCCTTGGATTAGCCGGATACTACAGAAGATTTGTGGAGAACTTCGCTCGTTTGGCAGAGCCGTTAACCAAGCTCACGCGCAAGGAGGTACCGTTTGTTTGGACGGATGGATGTGCATTGGCCTTCGAGACGTTGAAGCAGAAGTTGATAACCGCCCCTATCCTAACTGTACCGGATAATTCCGGAGGACTGGTGATTCACAGCGACGCATCTGGGAAAGGATTGGGATGTGTTTTGATGCAGAATGGAAAGGTCGTAGCTTACGCATCGAGACAACTGAAGACTCATGAGAAGAATTATCCGACTCATGACTTGGAGCTTGCGGCCGTGATCTTCGCTTTGAAGATTTGGAGACACTACCTTTTGGGCGAGAGAGTCGAAGTCTTTACAGATCACAAGAGTTTGAAGTATGTGTTCACTCAGAAGGAGTTGAACATGAGGCAACGTAGATGGTTGGAGCTGATGGCCGACTACGACCTTGATCTTAAGTACCATCCGGGAAAAGTTAACGTCGTGCCGGATGCGCTAAGTCGGTTACCAGCAATTCAGGTATTGACCGCACAAAGGGAGATCATTGCGGATTTTCGGAGATTTGATTTGGAGGTTGTGCTACCACATGCTACGGGACAGCTGATGCAGTTGCAAGTACAGTCGTCCTTAGTTGAGAAGATTAAAGCGGCACAATTGCAGGATCCTAGACTGCAAAAGTTTCGAGAGCAGGTTGAAGCCGGACTACGAACCGATTTACTGATCCATGAAGATGGTTCGTTGAGGTATGGTAGCCGTGTGTGTGTGCCAAAAGGAGATGTGCGTGAAGAGCTTATGAAGGAGGCGCACAGTTCAGCTTACTCTGTACATCCAGGAGGGACAAAGATGTACTGAGATATTCGACAGCACTTCTGGTGGGAAGGTATGAAGCGGGAGATTGCTCGCTTCGTGGCTAAGTGCTTGGTGTGTCAGCAAGTCAAGGCTGAACACCAAAGGGTTGCTGGTTTGTTGCAACCACTTCCGATCCCTCAGTGGAAGTGGGAACATATAACCATGGATTTCGTGACGGCTTTACCGCGGAGTCCAAAGGGCAACAATGCTGTATGGGTGATTGTCGATCGGTTGACCAAGGCAGCTCATTTTATTCCTTTTCGGGTTGGTCAATCGACAGAGACTTTGGCAGAGCGGTACATGCAGGAGATTGTAAGATTGCATGGAGTACCGGTAAGCATCGTGTCCGATCGGGACACTCGGTTCTTGTCGCACTTCTGGAGGAGTTTACAAAAAAGTTTGGGGACTCGATTGAAGTTTAGCACAGCTTATCATCCTCAAACTGATGGACAATCGGAGAGAACGATCCAGACCCTTGAAGATATATTGAGGGCTTGCATGTTGGACTTCAAAGGTTCTTGGGAGGATCATCTACACCTGGCGGAGTTTTCGTACAACAATAGCTTCCAAGCGACTATTCAGATGGCTCCGTTTGAAGCGTTGTATGGTATTAAGTGCCGTTCACCTGTTTGCTGGGATGATGTTGGTGAACGAAGGTTACTAGGACCAGATTTGGTGGTACAGACAGTCGAGAAGGTGAATACAATCAGGAAGCATATGAAGGCAGCTCAAGACAGACAGAAAAGTTGGGCTGACACGTCAAGAAGACCTCTAGAGTTCGCCGTGGGTGATTTGGTATTCCTGAAGATATCACCGACTAGAGGGGTGATTCGCTTTGGGAGTCGGGGAAAGCTTAGTCCTCGATTCGTTAGACCCTTCGAGATATTGGAGCGTGTTGGATAGGTAGCGTACCGTTTGGCGTTACCACAGTCCTTGGCAGGAGTGCACGATGTGTTTCATGTATCTCAACTACGGAGGTATGTTCGAGATGAAACTCACGTCTTGGATCATTCGGAGTTGACTGTACGGGAGGACCTAACTTTTGAGGAGCGACCGGTGGAAATCAAGGATCGAAGAGAAAAGGTTTTTAAGAACAAGGTTATCCCTCTTGTGCTAGTTTCTTGGGGTAATCGATCACATGGAGAATCCACTTGGGAGCGAGAAGACGAGATCCGGCAAAAGTTTCCTCACCTTTTTCTGTAGCTATCTATCTTGTATTCTTGGAATTTCGAGGACGAAATTCTTTTTGTAGTTGGGTATGATGTAACACCCGAGCCCAATAATACTATTCTGGTTCTAGTTGAGTATTATACATTGCTCATTTCAATTATCCTGCTTGTTTGGTGCGTTTTGCTAAATTTTAACCGGCTAAGTCATTTGGGCATATAACAAATTTTAACACCCAAAATAAAATTAAAAATATCCATGTTGGTCTACTCGTCGCCACTAGTCGCGTGGTAGCGTCCGCGCGTCGAGATTTTATCCCGTTCAGCGAAACGGGCAAGTTTGAACGACTACGCGCGCGTACAAGTGTCCGACTTGGGGGCATGCATTTTAATCATAAAACATCTCATTTTAAAATTTGGAACCCGCTTAAAATCCTATAATTTGAATTTGAAACATTTGGGCGCAACCCGGGCGCGATTTGAAAATGTTTCATTTAGCGCCGAATTACCCATTTAAATTTAATATATTAAAACTATAAAATATAAATTCTGTTACTATAATAACGTTTAAAATCCTTTTAAAAATATCTTTATTTTAAATTTCTTTTTATTTGGCAGCCAATCACGAGGGGGGTTTCACCCTCGTGGGCCCCATCTCTCTCTCCGTCTCTCTCTTATTCTCTCTATCTCTCTCTAATCTCCTTCTCTCTCTCTCTCTAACAAACCCTCTCTCTCTCTTCCTTTAAATCTTCCCTCTCTCTCTCCATCAAATCTCTCTCTCCCCCTCTATATTTATTTCCTCACGTCCTCAACTCGAGAAACCCATCGCGTACCCCCGAACCCTAACCCTAGCCCCCTCCTGCCGTTGCCGTCGACCTCCCCACGACCTCGCCGTCATCGTCCTCGCCTCCACAGCCTAGCCGCACCCCCTACCTCCTCTCCTCCCTCCTTCCCGAGCCTGCGAACCCAACCCCGACGCCACCTCCTGCACGCGGTGCCCGCCGTCGCCGCCGCCTCCCCACGCCGACGACACCACCACCATCACCCTTGCCTCCGCAGTCTCGTCCCGACCTCTCCACCTTCCTCCTCATTCCCTCGCCGGCGCTGCAACAGCACCCAAGCCGCAGCACTACCACCTCCTCTGTTCGCCGGAAAACGCCGCCGTCGACCCTCGTCGTCGTCACCCGCGCCACCGCCGACCACCTCCTCTTCCCTGCGACCAGAACCCGGCCTTTACCTCCCCTCATCGCACAACACCACCCTTTCCAGCGAACCCAGAAGCTTTCCAGCCTTCGCTGCTCGCCGCCGCTGCCTCGCCGGCGTCCCATCACCGTCGAGCCCGTCGTGGTTGCCCCCTGGTTCTTCCCTGTAAGCATCCCTTTACCTTTCCATTCGTATTAAACCCCCTCGCTGGTCCTTAGTTGCGTGTATCGTATGTTTTGCTAACTTCGTCGCCTTTTTGACTTTCGCCGGATTCCGGCCGTGCCGTCGTTTGGACCCGACTTTCCAGCGAAGTACTCTGGTCTGTGTGGTCCCGCTGTTCGCTGTTTGGACTCGATCCGTGGCCCGTGCATCCGTCTCGTGTTTTCCGCCGACTTTGCATTCGTGTTTTCCGGTTTGCGAAACCGTCGAGGCAAGATCTCTTGCTACATGCTACGTTAAACTAATTAAATATTTGACTCATAAAACTTGCTGTTTTAACTAAGTATTGTTACTTGTTCTCATTGGACGAAATGTGATATGCATCATAATACTGCCATCTAAATTGTACTTTGCCACCATGACTTTAATAACGACTACCTGCTAATCATTTTACTATTTAGAGGATGATAGTCGCACACTTATATCTTTATTACCTGTTGTTATTGATATTGCGCTACCCTGTGATTAGTGCACCCCAAGGGTGCTCGAACCTGTTAATATACTACAACTGCACCTTATTCATGTGCCATTGTGATTAAGTGAACCGTTATTGTTAATTACTTTATTCTTGCTGCTGTTTATTATTTGATTGTATACATGTTGTGAGCACATACTCGATTGCACTACCTATTGGCCTGACCCTGCTACACATGATATATATATATACTTACCGACTCAACCTGTTGTACCACGACCTGACTTGTTACATGATCTCATTGCTTAATGCCGACAAACCTGACTTAGGGTCCTCATGGTCCACTCCTGTTGTCTATCCAGACAAACCTGACCTGTTACCTGATCCTGTGTCGGCATTAGTCCTTGATTATTGAATACCTGACCTGACATACATAACTTGGCGGTATGGGGAAATCAAAGGTGAAACCGACTTGTAACTCAACAGTTCGATACCTGTTCTGATCAGTCTTACGGGCTTGGCCAGCCCCGGAGTGATGATGCTGACATCACTAGCCCATCCTGCTACCTATTACTGCCTAGCGGCACGTCTCGGATTCAGCCCCGAGAACCTTGACCGTGGTCCCGGGCACGCACGGGATACTATTGAGTTACATCGACGAGTCATCAATTGATTTCAAAGACTTTAGGGTAGAAACCTGATAGGACAGTTTAGTTACCGCTGCACTGTTCTTTCATAGTACTGATTTATTCATGTTCATACCTGCATTGCTTATTACCATGTTCATATTATTATTGGTTGACTTGACGCGCTGACGTCTGGGTTTTGCATGGCCCAGATTCCTTACCACCGTCGACAACCGAGCAGGAGTACTTCAGCCAGCAGGCTGATCTGTGAGTTCCTTAGTGATTAGTTCATTTATTTCATTTCATTTCCAGATGTGAGCCCGCATTATGGGACGTACTATTTATTTATTGTATTGGATCATTTGCTTCCGCACTTATTGTTTATTGACTCTTGTTATTATGGATTTGGACATGTGTTAGATTAGTTTATTATCTTGTTCTTGATATCTCTACAACCGTAATGTGACTGTGGATGGATACTTCCTACCCACATGTAGCATGGTTGGCTATGTTACGTGCCCAATCTTGCGTACTCTGGGAAGCGGGGCATGACACATCTCTTTAGAGAGGGTGATCCCGTGACAAGCGGGTAAATTACCTCATTTGGAATCTTCCATACTAAACCTCTTTAGTATGGTGTCTATATACCTAGATTGGGACAATCCAAACAATCTCTTAGACCTATCTCTATAGATCGTAATGCTCAGAATACATGAGGCATCACCTAGGTCCTTCATGGAGAGCCTTTGCGATAAGAATAGTTTGACCGATTGTAACGTAGGGACGTCATTTCCTATCAGGAGAATGTCATCCACGTACAATATGAGGAATGTGACTGTACTCCCTACAATCTTTGTATAAATGCAAGGTTCATCTACATTTTTGATAAAATCAAACTCTTTGATTGTATCATCAAAGAAGATGTTCCAACTCCGTGATGCCTGCTTTAATTCATAGATGGATTTAAGCAGTATGCATGCCTTTTCGCTGCTCCCACTGTCAATGAAGCCCTCCGGCTGATCCATAAAAACGCATTCATTCAAATCACCATTTAGAAATGCTGTTTTAACGTCCATCTGCCAGATTTCATAGTCATGGTAAGCAGCAATAGCAAGCTGGATTCGAATAGATTTAAGCATTGCAACTGGAGAAAAAGTCTCATCATAGTCCAATCCTGGTCTTTAATGAAATCCTTTCGCCACAAGCCTAGCTTTATAGGTCTATACCTGTCCATCCGCACCAATCTTTTTCTTAAAGATCCATTTACACCCTATGGATTTTACTCCAGATGGTGCAACCTCCAAAGTTCATACTTTGTTGGTGTGCATGGATTCCATTTCGGATCACATGGCATCCATCCATTTCACCGAGTCACTACTCGTGATAGCTTGCTGAAAACTAGTAGGGTCATCATCATCTATGATGCAATCTTCTCTATAACCATCAATTAGAAAACCATAGTATCTATCCGGTGGGCGAGAATTCTACTATATCTACGGAGTGACTGAGGCTCGTTGGGTTCTAATGAAACTTCAGGTTCAACCAAATAGTCAGTAGTTGTTTGTGGCTCTGAAATTTTTTCTAGTTCTACCGCATTGCCAACAGTATCATTTGTAAAAAAAACCATTTTCCAAAAATATGGTATATTGAGAAACAAACACTCTTTGTTCCTCCTTGTGGTAGAAAAGATATCCATATGAATGTTTGGGATATCCCATAAATTTACACAAAACTGATCGTGTCTCGAGTTTGTCTAGATTTTGCTTTTTAACAAAAGCAAGACAACCCCATATCCTAGCTCGTTTAAGAGATGGTCTCTTTCCATACCATATCTCATATGGAGTGGTAGGCACGGTTTTGGTCGGAACCCTGTTTAATAGATATATTGCAGTCGCCAATGCATGCCCCCAGAACGAAAGTGGTAACTCAGCATCACTCATCATTGAACGAACCATATCTAATAGGGTACGATTTCTCCGTTCTGACACACTGTTGTGCTGTGGTGTGTACAAATGAGTGAGCTGAGAGAGAATCCCATTCTCTTTCAGGAAATCTAGAAAATCTATACTTAGGTACTCTCCTCCTTGATTTGATCGAAGTTTCTTAATACTCAACCTAGTTTGTTTATCTACTTCAAGTTTATACTCCTTGAATTTTTTGAAAGCTTCAGACTTATATTTCAATAAGAACACGTATCCAGATCTTAATAAATTATTAGTAAAAGTTATAAAGTATGAAAAATCACTTCTTGCATATGTAGACATTGGTCCACATGCATCACTATATATGAGACCTAAGAGTTCAGTAGCTCTCTCTCTGTGTCCAGTAAACGGAGTTTTGGTCATTTTACGTTTGATGCAAGACTGACAAGTCGCATAAGATTTATATTCAAACGGATTTAAATATCTATCTTTATATAGCTTGGTTAGTCTTATTTCGTTAATATGACCAAGTCTACAATGCCAAATGAAAGCTTCATTTATCTCTGAAATCTTTCTTTTGTTTGTGTGTTGTATATTAAAAACTGTGTGTTGATTCAGGACATAGATTCCGTTATTTAATGTGCCATACCCAATTAACTGTTGATTTAGGTTAATGTTCATAACATTACTTTGTAACACAAAATTATATCCTTCATTGTCCAACAGAGATACAGATATTATGTTACACAACATACTTGGCACAAAATAACATGGGTTCAAAACCAATATACACCCTTAAGGCAAACCCAGATGATACTCTTCTACGGATACAGCATGAACATTTGATCTATTTCCAACACGAAGAGTATGGTCATCTTTCTTCAAAACCTTGTTATTTCTCAATCCCTGCACACAATTGCAGATATGGGATCCTGACCCGGTATCTAATACCCAGGAAGCAGAGTTAATTGAAAAACAGCTTTCGGTAACAAACACACCTGAAGCGGAAGCATCAGCATGCTTCTTCTTCTTGAGATCAACGAGGTACCCAACGCAGTTTCTCTTCCAGTGCCCAGTCTTGTGGCAGTAGAAGCATTCCCCTTTTCCCGATGCCGCAGCCCCAGTCTTGTCTTTCCCCTGTGCTTTTTTCACTCCACCTCTCGGTTTGATGGGATTCTTCTTCTTTCCTTTAGGTTTAGCTTTTGGGACGGAAGAGGAAGATGACCTAGCAACAAGAGAAGGAGTTTTCGCTACTTTTAGCGTGCTCTCTGCACTCCTCAACATATTGAGAAGTTCAGAAAATGACTTCTCTAGATTGTACATGTTGAAGTTCACTCTAAACTGAAAATAGGCAGGGGGAGACCGTAGAACTATATCAACATATTGTTCATTTTCCATCGTCCATCCCAGGTCCTCTAGTTCTTCAATAAGACCTATCATCTTCAACACATGATCACCTACAGATGTGCCAGCGGCAATCCTCATCTGAAACAACTTTCTTGATGCCTCATAACGAAGAGTACGAGATTGCTCCCCATACAACTCCTTTGTATGGAAAAAGATGGATTGCGCATCCATCTTCTCATACTTCTTCTGATGTTCGTTGTCCATCGAAGCAAGTGCGAGGCATTTGGCTGTGGCGCAATCAATATCCCATGTCTTGTGAATTTCCTTATCCGCAATAAAGAAATCAGGGCCTGGGAGGGGAGGGGCTGGAGCAGTAAGGACGTATGCAACCTTATCATAAGTAAGGAAAATATTTACGTTCCTCGGCCATTATTTATAATTTGGTCCCGTGAGTTTATTTTTGTTTAATAGAAGCTTAAGTCCCGACATTGGTATCTGCCATTAGGAGAGAGAAAAGAAAACACTCAGCGATTGCTCTTACATGATTATATTGGTTATTAATCTTATCTAATCGATGTCTCCACTGCTTTTTATCAAATTTTCCTTCAAACCTTAAAAAGAAAATTAGCCAGGATTAATTACATTCTACAAATTCGCTAACCGGTCAGCCAGGCTAGTGTCGGTACTTTGAGGGAGGTTCCCCGTGCTTTCGCACGGACCTAATTAAAATAAACCCCATTTTCCTAGAGGCATAACTCCGTTGACACCTTTCTAGACACCTACTGGATTAGCTAATTGTAAAGTGTAAAATTCTCCTGGAAGTAACTATTACTCACAGTGTGATCGGGATCTAACTATCAAATAGAAAGTATGCAATCTCATTGCAAATATCAACACTTGAAATTGCCGATATTGTTTTTACCCCTACCGACTTATGACCTTAACTATGGTCAACAAATCATAAGCGCTAGTCAAGTTCTACCCGTCATTTCATGATCGATTTAGACACACCCGTATGGCCCTTAATTATGGTCAACAAAATCATACGAATGTCTTAATCAATCACATCATATACTTTGTAGGAAGACATCACTTAGTTACCGTAGACTACACCTTAAGTATAGTCACCGTACACTACACCTTAAGTATAGTCAACAAACGTAGCACGAATACTAAGTACTTGTTCTCCTCCGAAACACAGAGACGCGACCGCGTAGGTTCGTCTTGCCTGAATTTCGAGGGCAGATGCTAATTGGTGCTATCCGTCCACCTCTCCGAAGATGCCAAGTTGATTTACGACACCATGTATCGAAGGTTTAAATGGATGCGGCCGATGTAGCAGACTTCGTCAGATTCCCCCTTGTCGAGGGGTTTTTTGATTGTGGGGACGCTCTTCCCTGCAGGCACAAGCCCCTGCAGTTAATTACGCTACCGCATCGCGGTAATCACTTTCTCCTTCTCCAGATGGTCACTTCATGTCGTGTGTGTTTGTTTTGTTTTTTGGCTGCCCGTGGATTGTATACGGAGACTAATTCATGTTGTCGCCCGTAGGGCGTGGATTAGTCCAAATCCGTATTTTCTTAGATTTGGGTTTGGGGGTGGGGTTTAAGGATACGTTAGTCTCATTTGAGACTAAGATCAACTTAAACATTTATTAAGGATACGTTAGTCTAATTTTAGACTAAGATCAACTTAACGGGATCATTTAGATCCAACAAAAGAGCATTTGGGCTATATTGTTTAGTTTAGAGACATTGCGGTCGATTACCAGTTTAAGGACATGGTGGTCCAGTTTAAAGACGTCATAGTCTGTAAAGGTTAAGGACATCATAGTCCATGGGCTTAAGGACCCCACAGTCCGAGGTTAAGGACATCATAGTCCATAGGTTTAAAGGACCCCACAGTCCATGGAATGATTGGTTATCGGGACCCGTCTCCTCTCTGAAGACGTTGAAGGATTACAACGACAAATATCAAAGGAGTGAAGAGATGTACCCTTGAACCAATGTTGATTGGGAAATCTGTAGTCCAATTAGAGACTACGATCAATTAATTGGATTATGAGCACATGGGCTCAGTTAAATCTGAATTGAGGACTTACGGCCAACTTGGGCTAAATCCAATTAAGTTTGAAATGTTGGCCCTTTGTTGGACTGTTAAACATTTGTCTGGGTTCAGCCCTCCCATTATTTAGCAATGCTAAACAGGGGTTTGGGGGGCACTGACAACATTTTGTCTTTGGCTGAACACTAACCATCCATTATAGCTCTGGACTTGACTTTGCATATCATATGAACTAACCAATTTTGAGGTTCAGTTGAAGGGGAGATATGCCTCTGGAAAACTTAGCCAATTTAGGCTCAGATTGGTTTTTAACATAGTGTTAAACACTAGATGATATTTGGCGATCACGTACTCCCACGTGATGTGCTGAAAATAGTGTTAAACACTAAGGACGAGGCGCTTAAAGCAGTGTTAAACACTAAAATTGAATTGGTCACGTGGGGTCACGTGAGGCATTTGAAGATGGGGCCAGTCTTCCTTTATTTTGTTCTCAGAATATTCAGATAAATGTTAAACACTTTTAGTCTTTGAAATTATCATGTGTGGACACGTGACAATGCCTCTGCGTGGGACATCAATTCCTCTGTCTTTCCCTATTTTATTCTTTTGAAAAGGGGTATTTATCAGGGGTCACGTGGGGACACGTGAGGCGCCCTAGATCTGTACTGCCTTTGGCTTTGTTCTTTTTTATTTTGAGGGTCACGTGGGAGCACGTGAGGCATTGCTTCTGGGCTAATTCCTTCTTATTTTGAGGAGTCCATTTAAGGGTCACGTGGGGGCACGTGACCTAGTCTTGTTCGTTCTTTTTTACTCATTGAGGATAAGGGTCACGTGTTACCACGTGACCATGTTGGGTACTGATTTTTACGTGCATGGAGAGTTTTAGGTCTCATGTCTTAAGAATTAAATTCTTTGTTGGGTTAAACCCTAATTCTGTTTAGAGAAATTAAATTCCTATGTATATGGAAGAATTAAATTCTTATGTAGGGTTAAACCCTAGTTACATTTGGAGGAATTAAATTCCTATGAATTTGGAAGAATTAAATTCTTATATAGGGTTAAACCCTAATTACATTTGGAGGAATTAAATTCCTAAAACTCAATTCTCCCTCTAAGTTTTGGATCTGCATGGCAGAATCTCCCCGATGAGAATTAAATTCTCAACTTGTGGGGAGATCTGCTTCTGCAGATCTTCAACTGAAGGAAGAACTAAGTTCTTATTCAGAAGAGTTATACTCTTAAATTGAGAATTAAATTATCTTTTTGTTTTATGGAGCTTAGATCTCTTTCCCTTTCTCACTTAGGGTTTCTTTTTCTGAAGAGATCTTCTTTTTCTCTCTTGAGAATTAAATTCTCCTCTCTTTTTTCTCTCTGTTGTTTTATCTCTCTATAAAAAATTCCAAGTATCCTTCTCTTCTCTTCTTGGCTCCTATTTATAGGAGAAAGAAAAGAATCAATTTGTTTAGTCAATCTTTCATTGAAAGATTTTAATTGATTTTGTAATCAATATGATCTTTTAGATCACTCAGTGAATTTTATTCACCATTGGATTTTTAATCCAAAAGATATTATGTTAGTTATTCTTGGAGAATTTCAGAGAAATCTTTCCTTGTATAGAATCTTTCTATAAGTTGGTGATTTTTCATCACCATTGGATTTTTAATCCAACGATGCTCCACTTTACAGAGCACAATCTTTTTTTGTTTGGAAAGATCTAGGGAAATATTTTTCCAACTAGGATTTTTGATTTCCCTTAATTAGAATTTAATTCTATTAGTTCAGAAGGTTTAAGAGCCTATCACATGTTAGCACGTGACCCCACTGATTGACCAATTAATTAGAATTTAATTTTATTGGTTTAGAGGGCTCAGAAACTCATCATGTGTTGGCACGTGACCCCACTGATTAATTATTTAATTAGAATTTAATTCTATTGTTTCAGAGGGTTTAAGAGACTATCACGTGTTGGCATGTGACCCCAATGATTAATTATTTCCAATTATTTATTTTATTCAGTGCCTACAGGCTTTGCCTGTAAATGGTCACGTGTGGGCACGTGATGCCCGGTCACGTGTGGGCACGTGATGCCCAGTCACGTGTGGGCACGTGATGCCTCATAACTTTTGATCTCGGATGAATTATGAAGCCCATAATATATCAAATTGAAGGCTTTTTCGAGACGCTTTCGATACCATCAGAATTTATCTGTTTATCATTTGGGAGTTTGTCAAAATGCAGCTTGGAAAATACTGGTTCGCATTTTCTTCCTTAGATTACACGTGCATAGCATATTTGCTCATAACTTTTGATCCCGGATGAATTATGAAGCCCATAATATATCAAATCGAAGGTTTTTTCGAGAAGTTTTCGAAACCATCAGAATTTAGCTGTTTCACATTTGGGATTTTGTCAAAATACAGCCCGGAAAATACCGGTTCACATTTTCTTAAACGTATCGCTGCCATTTGATACCTTAGGATCTTTTGCGCAGAAATTTTTTTGGCAGGAACAAATGCCCCCCTACTACTTTGCCCATGTAAGTATATACGTGGGTGAAGTAGTGCAGAGTAATTCATAGTGTATGACCAATTTTGTGTTGGTATATAATTTTCAGAATCTTGATCTGAGAAGATAACGAGCGGACACAAGCGTCGTCATTTATCATTGACTCAAATCTTGACTCTTAAGAGATATAGTTTCAAACCCTCAGCTCCATAAGCCGCACCCCTCTATTTCTTTATGTTTTACTCTGGCGTGAAGTAGTTTATATGCTCATGAGTAACTTCTCCATTTCAGTAGCATGTAGCTTTGGCAAGTATGGCCCATAGATGGTTGATAACAGTTCATCTTGAACTCTTTATAAGATAGTGATGGCTTAGGAAACAGGGTTAGGATCTGTTGTCTAAGACTTTCTAACTTTATGAGCCGTGAGGGTCTCACAAAGGTTTTTCTCCCTACGAGTCATGAGGATCTCGTAGGTGTCTTTTCTCCTTAGGAGTCGTGAGGACTCCTAAATGCGTTTTCTCCTGAGAATCGTAAGGATCCCACAAAAGAATTTTCTCACTTACAAGTCGAGAGGACTCATAAGTGATTGTTTCCTTCCTTGTCGATGTTCGACTTCGGAAAGTGTGACCCGTAGATAGTCTATCTTAACCTCCTTGCAGGGTAATGATGGCTTAGGAGACAGGGTTAGGATCTGCCACCTAAGACTTTTCAACTTTATGAGCCGTGAGGGTCTCACCAAGACTTTTCTCCCTACGAGTCGAGAGGATCTTGTAGGTGTATTTTCTCCTTAGGAATCGTGAGGATTCCTAAGTGCGTTTTCTCTTGAGAGTCGTAGGGATCTCACAAAACAATTTTCTCCCTTACGAGTCGAGAGGACACGTAAGTGATTGATGAGTTGACTTGCTCCCGAATCAAAGAATTGCTTTGACGGGGAAGTCGAGGGTTGACTTTATCCGCATTTCACGGGGTTATGGGGTTGACTTTATCCACATTTCACGGAGTCAGGAGTTGCTCTGGACGCTTCCCACCGAAAAGGATTGACATTAGCCGTGTTCCACAGGACCGGGATCGGTTGACTCTCGGTTGTCTGTGTATCGCCGAGTCATGGAACTGGGAACTTTGCCGCGGCTCCGATTTGCTGATGTTGCGTCTGTTATAATAAGACGAATGATGAGATGATCTCCAGGCTATCTGTGAACCGTCGAGATTTGGAACAGGGACTTTGCCATGGCTCCAAGGTTGATTGTCGCGTCTGAACCTTGCTGGAATGAGGAGGAATGTTGTTGGTGATCTCTAGGCTGTCTGTGCGGCCGTCGAGACTTAGAACAAGGGACTCTGTCGTGGTTCCTTTTTTGCTGACGTCGTATATTCCTGCAGAGACACTGATTTCTCTGCGGGTCGACGCGAATCGAGATACTCTAGTTAAGGACGTTGATTTTCCTGAATCGAGGTTTTTGCCAAGGACACTGATTTCCCTGGGTTTGAGACGAATCGAGGTATTCCTGCAAAGACGCCGATTTCTCTGCGGGTCGATGCGAATCGAGATGCTCTCGTCAAGGACGCTAATTTCCCTGAATCGAGGAGGTTGCCAAGGACACTGATTTCCCTGGGGTTGAGACGAATCGAGATATTCCTACAAAGACGCTGATTTTTCTGCGGGTCGACGCGAATCGAGATGCTCTCGTCAAGGACGCTGATTTCTCTGAATCGAGGAGGTTGCCAAGGACACTGATTTCCCTGGGGTTGAGATGAATCTAGGTATTCCTGCAAAGACGCTGATTTCTCTACGGGTCGACGCGAATCAAGATGCTCTCGTCAAGGACGCTGATTTCCCTGAATCAAGGAGGTTGCCAAGGACACTGATTTCTCTGGGGTTGAGACGAATCGAGATATTCCTGCAAAGACGCTGATTTCTCTGCGGGTCGATACGAATCGAGATGCTCTCGTCAAGGACGCTGATTTCCCTGAATCGATGAGGTTGCCAAGGACACTGATTTCCCTGGGGTTGAGACGAATCGAGATATTCCTGCAAAGACGCTGATTTCTCTGCGGGTCGACACGAATCGAGATGCTCTCATCAAGGACGCGGATTTCCCTGAATCGAGGAGGTTGCCAAGGACACTGATTTCCCTGGGGTTGAGACGAATCGAGGTATTCCTACAAAGACACTGATTTCTCTGCGGGTCGATGCGAATCGAGATGCTCTCGTCAAGGACGCTGATTTCCCTGAATTGAGGTATTTGCCAAGGACACTGATTTCCCTGGGGGTCGAAACAAATCGAGGTATTCCTGCAGAGACACTGATTTCTCTGCGAGTCGATGCGAATCGGGATGCTCTCGTCAAGGACGCTGATTTCCCTGAATCGAGGTATTTGCCAAGGACGCTGATTTTCCTGGGGGTCGAAACGAATCGAGGTATTCCTGCAAAGACGCTGATTTCTCTGCGGGTCGATGCGAATCGAGATGCTCTCGTCAAAGACGTTGATTTTCCTGAATCGAGGTATTTGCCAAGGACACTGATTTCCCTGGGGGTCGAAACGAATCGAGGTATTCCTGTAAGGACACTAATTTCTCTGCGAGTCGATGCGAATCGGGATGCTCTCGTCAAGGACGCTGATTTCCTTGAATCGAGGTATTTGCCAAGGACGCTGATTTCCCTGGGGGTCGAAACGAATCGAGGAATTCCTGTAAAGACACTAATTTCTCTACGGGTCGATGCGAATCGAGATGCTCTCGTCAAAGACGTTGATTTCCCTGAATTGAGGTATTTGCCAAGGACACTGATTTCCCTGGGGGTCGAAACGAATCAAGGTATTCCTGCAAAGACACTGATTTCTCTGCGAGTCGATGCGAATCGGGATGCTCTCGTCAAGGACGCTGATTTCCCTGAATCGAGGTATTTGCCAAGGACGCTGATTTCCCTGGGGGTCGAAACGAATCGAGGTATTCCTGCAAAGACACCGATTTCCCTGCGGGTCGATGCGAATCGAGATGCTCTCGTCAAGGACGCTGATTTCCCTGAATCGAGGTATTTGCCAAGGACACTGATTTCCCTGGGGGTCGAAACGAATCGAGGTATTCCTGCAAAGACACTGATTTCTCTGCGAGTCGATGCGAATCGGGATGCTCTCGTCAAGGACGTTGATTTCCCTGACTCGAGGTATTTGCCAAGGACGCTGATTTCCCTGGGGGTCGAAACGAATCGAGGTATTCCTGCAAAGACACTGATTTCTCTGCGGGTCGATGCGAATCGAGATGCTCTCGCCAAGGACGCTGATTTCCCTGGCGTCGAAACGAATCGAGGTATTCCTGCAAAGACACTGATTTCTTTGCAGGTCGATGCGAATCGAGGTGCTCTCGTCAAGGATGCTGATTTCCCTGAATCGATATTTTTGCCAAGGACACTGATTTCCCTGGAGCCGAAACGAATCGAGGTATTCCTGCAAAGACACTGATTTCTTTACAGGGCGACGCGAATCGAGGTGCTCTCGCCAAGGACGTCGATTTCCCTGAATCGATATTTTTTCCAAGGATGCTGATTTCCCTTAGGGTTGGTTGACTTGTTTCCGAGACGGAGCGTTGATCCGGTAGGGAGGTCATTGGTTGACTCTAGGTTGTCTGTGGACCGTAGAGTCTTGGAACTAGGGTCTTTGTCGTGGCTCCGATTGATGGTGTAGCATCTGTGTCTTGCTGGAATGAGGATGCACACCGTTGTTGGTTTTCGGGCCGTAGATGTGGCCATTGAGATTTGGAACTAGGAACTTTGCCATGGCTCACTTCGTTGCGACTCTAAGGTCGGTTGTTGATGTCACATCTGTATCTGGTTGGAGTGAGGAGAAACGCCGTTGGTGATCTCTAGGCTGTCTGTGAACCGTAGAGATTTGGAACTAGGGGACTTTGCCACGGTTTCGTTGTTTTGACCCTGGGATCGTTTGTTGACGTCGTATCTGCATCCTGCTAGAGTAAGGAGAAACGCCGTTGGTGATCTCTAAGCTGTCTGTGAACCGTCGAGATTTGGAACTAGGGGCTCTAGGCTGTATGTGAACCGTCGAGACTTGGCTCTCCTTTTGACAGAGCCTGGTGAGAAAATATGGTTCCCCTTTTTTTTGTTTGTGCCCCTGGATTGTATACAGGGATCGATATGATCTCATCTGTACGGCAAAAGTTTCATTCTTTCAGAATTTTTTTTTATTTCTTTCCGCGATGCTCTATCATTTCAGCTTTTTATATCGCGAAAGTCGCGATTGCCCAATCATTTCGGCTATTTTTCGCGGTGCCCAATCATTTCGGCAATTTTTGTTTTTTTTTTACTCGCTACTTTTTATTGCGAATTGCCCAATCATTTCGGCTATTTTGTATGCATATATTTTACTTGCTGATTTTGTTGCAGGTTGCCCCATCATTTCGGCTATTTCATATGCATTTTTGGCTCGCTGATTTTTTTTATCGCGGTTGTGGAACTTGGAATCTGGTGCCAATCTCAGCATCAGCATTGCTACAACTGGAATATTACCAGGAGCGAATCATCATTTTCCATGAAAGGACTTGGAATTTGATACCGATTTAGGCATCAACATCGCTACAACTAGGACATTGCCAGGAGCGAATCATCATTTGCCTTCGTCGGTTTGAGCAAAGGTGGCTTAGCAAACAGGGTTAAGATATTGTCAACTAAGACTTTTGACTTCATGAGCCGTAAGGGTCTCATAAAGGTATTTCCCTACGAGCCGTGAGGATCTCGTAGGTGTATTTTCTTCTTAGGAATCGTGAGGAATCCTAAGTGTATGTTCTCTTGTAAGTCGTAAGGATCTTACAAGAGTGTTTTCTCCTTGCAAGTCGAGAGGACCTACAAGTGTTTGTTTACCGTGTGAGCATATCCCTAGTCACTGGTGGGACTCTGTTAGGGAAATGTTTATTCGTGCCCGTGGATTGTATACAAGGGTCAATATTGAACCACTTGTAGGGCAATCTGGGAAATGTGATGGCTTAAGAACAGGTTCAGATCCCTGTAGCTTAAGGCTTTTGAATCCTATGAGCCGTGAGGGTCTCAAAGGGGAATTCTCCTTACGAGTCGTGAGGATCTCGTAAGTGTGTTTTCTCCTTAGGAATCGTGAGGATTCCTAAGTGTGTTGCTCCCTTGTGAGTCGTAAGGATCTCACGCAGGTATTTTCTCCTTACAGGGTCGAGAGGACCTTGCAAGTGTCTTTTAACGAGATTGCGCCCTTTCGGGTTTTCACAAACTCGCCGGTAGTCCTGCTGTTTTTACTCATGGAGCCCTTTCAGGTTTTCATCCGTGCCCATCTCGCTTATGAACGTACCGTTGTTTTTTACGAGTCTGCGCCCTTTCGGGTTTTCACAAATATCGCCGGTAGTCCTGCTGTTTTTACTCACGGCGCCCTTTCGGGTTTTCATCCGTGCCCATTTTGCTTGTGGACATACCGTTTTTTGTCAGCCTTGGGATGCTGCGGTCCGTAGTAGTTTATAGACGTCTTGGTCAGTTGCAAGTTTTAGGACATTGCGGTCCATTGTTAGTTTAGGGACATTTCGGTCCTTTGTTTACCCTGTGTGCACGTGCATTTGTTACGTGACGGGATACATGACGCTGATGTGGAATATACCTATTTAGGGAGTGATTTGATATGGTTGGAGTGTTTCGTGACCCATCCCCATCATGACTTCTCCAACTTGACGCCGATGCCTGGCCCCTTCGAATAGGGCCATTTGGCATTCTCAATCAGCTTTGCTCTTCTGACGGGCTTCATTCAGTAGCATGTCGATCATCTCGTCTAACGGTTCTAAGGATTTTGGCATTGATCCTGCCCCCAGCTCCTCTACATTATCTTCTGATACCGAGTGAGCTTCTTTGTTATTTAGCGACGAATGAGAGATCATGTGGCAACTTGCCACATAATCTTCGGGTTCCTGTGACGAGTTGTCTCCCTCATCATCATCGCTATCTCCGCCCTCCAGGATATGGTTGAGAAATTCTTAGAGTGTGACCGGGGTTCGCGCCTTCTGGTTGTATTCCTCCAACGCGTCAATATGCTTTTGCAGATCCGTGCGCTTGTCGTTAGACTGTGCGGGCTTTTTGGTCTTCTTCTTTTTCTTCGAAGACTTTAACGGCTGGGCTTGAGCGTTTTGATTATCGCTACCAATTCTTAGAGTCAGGCGTGGCTTCAGCATTCCCTCAATGATCTCGGGTTCCAGCGGACTTTTCCACCTGATCGCCGGGCATGTGTGAAGATCCTTCAGCATTCTTTTCGTCTTGGCTGAAAGAGCGACCTCCCATAGAGCTTCTTCTATAAAAGAGCACGATTCCCCCAGTGTGTCCACCCTTTTAGCAGTGTGCTGTTGCGGGGGATTCACCTTCCAGTTTTCAGAGAGCGCGAACTTGCCCTATTGATACTGGTCTTCAACCCAATTTTTAAAGACGTAGCAGTCTTCGATTGGATGACCCAATACTCGGTGGTAGGGGCAGTAATTAGGATCGTTGACATCGTTTGGTCGCGTTGGGTGTCTCGACTCCGGTAGGGTGATGAGCCCATTGCTCACTGCCAGTTCAAAAAGTTTCCTTGTTTTATCCCGGTGAAACGAGTAAGGACGTCTCAACTTCTCATCGAGAGATTGCCGCTTGTTGCTTTGGCGAACAACCGGTCTCGGGCCACTCATTTGTTGTTGAGCGTTGGTGACGAAGGTTGCTTTCCCTTTGCCCTTTTCATTCCAAGGCTCCGTCTTTGAAGAGGAAGGCCTATGGCCCATCTGGTCCATTTGGGTCAGCTTATCAATCAAGGCTTGGAAGGTGGTCGGCTTGAAGAACATCATGAACTGGGATATGGTCGCCTGTAGATTGAGGGTTCCTATAAACATGCCCACTGCAGGAGCCTCTTCTATGCGCTACTCGCGCTTCGACCACAAATTCCGCCGTCGTATCGCATACTGCACCCATGTCTCTCCAGGCTTTACCCTGGCATTGATCAGTGCTGTGATTGGGGTACGTTCACTAGCGCTCGCAAAACGTTGGGTGAACAGTAATTCCATCTCTGTAAAAGTTTTGATGGAGTCGTTGGGCAGCTCTGAATACCACTCAAACGCCGTCTCTGCCAAGCTGCCGACGAATTGGCGAAGCAGAAACTTATCATCCCCTCCGGTGTTGCCGCACAAGGCTCTGAATTAAGCGACATGCTGATGCGGATTTCCCGTCCCCTTATATACGTGGAATTTGGGGATCGTGTATCCCGGCGGGCACTTTATTTGGTCATACCAATCCGGATAGGGTCGTCCAGTCTTAACAATCTGACCGGCCGCCTCGTTCTCCTGGTGAGCTCGTATTTGTTGAGCGATGTAATCATCCAGGGCGGTTTTGGAGATTGTCTCCTCCTTGGCTGTTGACAGAGCCGACAGAGGATTTGATGTCTCTCCTCTAGCATCTTCAATTATAACTGGAGGGTCTTCGGCTGGAGGTCTGGCTGGATCATCATGCCCACCATATCTTGGAATAGAAGCGCCATTCGTTTTATATTGGCCGCTTGGTCTGCGGCCTCTTTTTCTTTCCTCTCGAGCATTCTTCGGAGGAATTCAGCATCAGTTTCTTGTTCCTGACGCTGCTATGAGGTCTCTGGATTTTCTTTCGGCCCGGTGAGTGTGGCCATTGCAGTCAGCATCTCCTGAAGTTTTTGTTGCTGTTGCTCCTGAGCCTTAGTCACTGATCGCATAAGCGGTCGATGGCCTGTAGAGATACGGCTATCCTCTTTCCCGGATGCCATATAGACATTGTGCACAACCATGCCCACAGACTTGGGGCGTTTAGATTCAGTGTTCTTGCGATTTGTCGCAGACACCGGGATTTTCTCCAGCTTGACAGGGTGGTTCTCTTCTTGCCGAACCTTCACCTTTTTCTGTCGGCGGGGATAATCTTGATCAATCATGGAGTCTTGGACTTGACGCCAGACCTTGTAAATATTATGGGACGCCGTTGAGGGGGCTGTTCCAGCTTCGTCTTTGGGGCATTCTTTACCGGTGGAGAAGATTTCTTCAGCACGGCAGTTGGCGAATTCCGGCGCACCTTATTAAGTAGTTCAAAGTTGTTCCCAATTGGAACAGCAGCATCGATTTCCACCGTTGGAGCCGGCGGAGTCGGTCCAGAAGGAGAGTTGCCCCCAGCCTTCCTTACTCGGCGCCAGTGACGACGTCGAGCGTGTCGAGCCGTTGGGATTATCTCAGTTGTAGGTGTGACTTCGTCATGCCCCCTGTGTTGGTCAGAATTTATCGTTGTCAGCCTATTGAAGACTGACGTCCGCTGAGTGGGGATGGCCAACCTATCGAAAGCAGACTTCCGAGCAGGTGAAGCAGCCTTGACGATTTCGCCTGAAATGGGAGTTGAAACAGTCATTCTTCTGAAGACCGACCCTTTGGCGGGAGCAGCCGCTTTGACGACTTCGAAAGAAGGAATGGCTATCCTTTTTGGGATAACCATTTTAGGTATTATGGGCTTCATGACGGGCCCATTTGATCTTCGGCTCAGCCTATCAAAGACTGAGGTGTTAGACTTGGACGACCCGTTGAGAGGGGCCGCAGCAGTTGCAAGCCGATCAAAGACCGCTTCGGAGCTTCTTGCAACGGCATTGGGGCATTGAAGCTCATGGGTGGGAGCATGGTCCCAAAGAATAGCTTAGTGGTGGCCTGAGTCACCTGTTCCTCTGGCATCGTAAAAAGGGAGGCAGTTTGAGGCCAATAGTCACTCCTCCAACGAGGACGGAGTGGGAGTTGTTGCAATTAGTGCAGTTTAAAGCCATTGATCTTCTGTTTTCTGTACAGAGCAAGACACCAAATCATAGTATCTCGAATCCAGGGGCAACCATAGCAAACCGTGATTCGTTCGCGAAACACGACACGCGAAGTGTGGAGTGGAAAGAGGAAAAGGTCCCACCGGGCGTGCCAGAATCTGTTCTCCTCCGAAACACAGATACGCGACCGCGTAGGTTCATCTTGCCCGAATTTCGAGGGCAGATGCTAATTGGTGCTATCCGTCCACCTCTCCGAAGATGCCAAGTTGATTTATGACACCATGTATCGAAGGTTTAAACGGATGCGGCCGATATAGCAAACTTCGTCAGATTCCCCCTTCTCGAGGGGTTTTTTTATTGTGGGGACGCTCTTTCCTGCAGGCACAAGCCTCTGCAGTTAATTACGTTACCGCATTGCGGTAACCACTTTCTCCTTCTCTAGATGGTCACTTCGTGTCGTGTGTGTTTGTTTTGTTTTTTGGTTGCCCGTGGATTGTATACGGAGACTAATTTATGTTGTCGCCCGTAGGGCGTGGATTAGTTCAAATCCGTATTTTCTTAGATTTGGGTTTGGGGGTTGGGTTTAAGGATACGTTAGTCTCATTTGAGACAAAGATCAACTTAAACGTTTATTAAGGATACGTTAGTCTAATTTTAGACTAAGATCAACTTAACGGGATCATTTAGATCCAACAAAAGAGCATTTGGGCTCCATTGTTTAGTTTAGGGACATTGCGGTCGATTACCAGTTTAAAGACATGGTGGTCCAGTTTAAAGACGTCATAGTCTGTAAAGGTTAAGAACATCATAGTCCATGGGCTTAAGGACCTCACAGTCCGAGGTTAAGGACATCATAGTCCATAGGTTTAAAGGACCCCAAAGTCCATGAAATGATTGGTTATCGGGACCCGTCACCTCTCTGAAGACGTTGAATGATTACAACGACAAATATCAAAGGAGTGAAGAGATGTACCCTTGAACCAATGTTGATTGGGAAATCTGTAGTCCAATTTGGGACTAAGATCAATTAATTGGATTATGAGCACATGGGCTCAGTTAAATCTGAATTGAGGGCTTACGGCAAACTTGGGCTAAATCCAATTAAGTTTGAAATGTTGGCCCTTTGTTGGACTGTTGTAACGCTTCGAAAATCGTTTAGGCAGTTTTTCGATAATCGGCAAAATAATCGGTCTTTTCTGTAAAAAGTCAAAATAATTATTTTTCAATATAGGCCTAATTATACAAAATTTAGATAAGATATTGGTAGAAATTGGTCACTATATTGTCACTTAAAAATATCTAGTTATTTAAAAAAAATCCTTAATTAATTATTTTTAATATTATTTTAAGCTTTTAAAAATACATTAAATTAGTGCTAAATACAAATTTAATTGGGTAAATTACATAATTAGGAACCATTATAAACTAAAATATAGTAGTAACAAAAATTTTATCAAAACTTTCCAAGATTAGTTGTTTCTATGGTTTAAAATGGAAATAAATGAAAATGGAAATAGAAATGGGTGTAAATTGCAAATGACATATATAAGTGTTCTTAGCCAAAAAAAATAAAAATTTCAACACACACCCACATCAATTTCCCTCTTTCCCTAGACAAATTTTTGTGGTTGGAAATTTCCCCATGTCCACTTTAAATTTAGAAGAAGAAAGAAACTTAAAATGGGGGGTTTTAATGTATAGAATTGATGTGAAAGCATTAAATGCATTTGAGAAAGACTTTTTGTGTAGAATTTTCCACACAATTCACTCACTCTCTCCCCATTCATCCCCAGGCCGAGCCTCAACCTGCAACTTCCCCAAAAAAATTCCCCATTTTCTTGCTTCAAAATTCATGCAAAAATCAACCAAAAATCCACAAAAATTCACAAATTCCTTCACAAATTCAAAGTAAAACCCAATTCTACCTCTTCCCAAACCCTAATTGGTTTAAAACAAAGAGGAAAGAGGCAACTTTGGAGGCTAAGTGCAAGAGGTTCACAACTTGAGAGGTATAAGTTCTAATCTAGTTGTTAAATTGGTAGTTTAAATATGATAATTTAGATTTTTAAAGTGTTAATTTAGTTATAATTTCTTGTTTAGGAAATTCTAGTAAAGGTTTGGAATTTTAATTAGGGTTTGAATCTTTGTAAGTGGGTTATAATTTGTGTTGTGGCCATCTAGTAGTTTAGATTGGATGTTTGTGCGATGTTGCGATCGCTATATCGTTAATTCGCGATGTTTGCATCGAAATTGCTATGTCAATGCTTACTGGGTTTTCTAAATTCTTAGGAGGTGAATTAATTGCGATATATTGACGATACTATCAGCATCTACTGCGACTTTTAGGGTGTGCGAATGCGGAATTTGGTTTAGTCGGGTTTTAGTTTTGACGGTTGCCCCGAAACGACGATTTTAGTTAAGGTTTTAGTGATTTTCGTATGTTTTCCGCGCACCGAGTGCACGTTGTGCCTAACTTATGGGCGTTAATAATTTCATATTGTGAATTGCGTCGTTCCATGATATTTAATCTTATGTTGTGTGTTATGCAATTTTAGGATCGGTTGCGGAAACATCGGACGCGGTGCGCAAAGGTAAAGCGGTGGTTGGATCAGATTAGCGAGGCGTCCGGGTGAGTAGATGTATACATCTATGGGGAAATCGTCTGGATGGCGCGAGGCGCCCCATAGTTAGGATCACTTTATTACTTGCAAACTATATGCATAGTTAGTTAGTTAACCATCTCATTCATATGCAGACCCTTCTAGTTATTCGTCTGCTGGCATTGCATGGATATCCATATACTTATATGTGATATCAACCCTTAGGACACTTACACCATTACCATTGGCTCATGTTGCACGCGCACTATTCATGTGACACACACGCCTTTGGTAGTTGTCATGCCACGAGCACTGTAGAACCTGCTTAGTTCAGTATCAACACCTGCATCATATATGATACATTGAATTGCATAGCATATATATACCTCACTTCATCATCATGCTTATATAGGTTCCTAGTCATAAATCACATTACATGCCTTTGACATCATAAGCATTTATCATATACAACATGTTGGGTATTATGATTTTCTTGAGGATTTCAGTATTGCCGCGATTTCTGGATTTTGGGGAAAACCGCAAGATTTTAACAAAAGCTTATTATTAACTTTTTTAAAATAAAGTTACGGTTTTCTCGTGATGTATGTGTCGTCCACCATGAGTTTTTATGTTTTCTGTTGGATTTCGAGACCCGATTCGAGGAGTGGATGAACCGTCTCGGGTACATGGTGGGCCCGGTATGGTACCCCGGGGCAAGAAGATCGAGTTGTAGACGATGAGCCTGGCAGGGGAAAACTACCTACTGAAGATGTCTGGCGCGGCGGATATCCGGAGGATACCGACCGTTGTCGTGAGATTTGATGATATGGGCCGATCCGGACTGACGGAGCCCGATGTATTGAGACATTGAGACAGATATATTTCCATATTTGGGTGTCGATGCTTGACACGGTTTTCAGATGATTTCATTGATGGTACTCTAGTTATTGCACAGATACTCTTTTTCTAAGTTAAGAATGCAGAGCTTATAGTATTTTAAACACTTAAAGATTTCGTATTGATGATTGCATACATGAGCATACATACTAGTGGCATTACATCACATCTAGACATACATGTTGTGACGCATTTGCGTGCATTCTTACGATATCCTTATTAGATGTTATATTCTACTCACGAGCTGGCAACTCACCCCCGTTGTGCCACAGTGTCTTGCAGGTCGGACCCGTCAGCCTTGTAGCGGCGGGCTTATCTTATCATTGGCTTCTTTTGCTCAGACTCGCGACATTGCTCGTAGGTGGGTTGCGAGCACACTTTATCTCTTTTTGCACTATCATTGTATCTAGTATTCTCCATCTACCACTTCTTATTTGTATATGCGACCTAGTGATGAGATTGAGAAATTTGTGTATATGTGGTTTCTTTGGGGTCGAGCTCACTTGAGACGATGTTGTGTTTTTCTTATTTTTGCATTTCTTTATGCTTATTTGCTTGATCTTGCATATATATTGCGTGTGGTTGTGATCCGCCTTGGGCGAAGAGCTAGCTCCCGCTTGGGGATGCCATTTTGTTATTACAGGTTATATATCTTGTTGTACCCATTTTTTGGGGCCAGTATTTACAAAGGAGACTCTGCCGAAATTTTCGGAAATTTTTGATGTTTTTAAAAGGGGTTTAATGCAACTTAATTGATTTTAAAGTCATTTTCATGAAAGGTTTCCTTCACTCTTATTGTTTATGGTTTAGATTTTCTGGGCTTTGGCTGACTTAGGTTACGTTGCGTCTTGAGACGTCTCGTAATCTAACTGCCAGTCACGTTCCGTACCTTCGGGTCGTGACAAAGTTGGTATCAGAGCCTAGATTTTACCTTTCTGAGTGTAGGACGACCCTTGGTAGATGGAGTAGGTGACTTAAGCAGAGTGGCATAGCGTAGGTATGTTCCGCGGCATACTTACGATACGGTACTCCGCCTAAGTGACCCTAGGACATAATTGCTTGTATTTCTTCCTTGATTACATGCATCCCTTGATTCAATTGCAATGTCCTTATCGCTCCTGTTTCTTATTCCAGCTTCGATGCCGCCAAAGACTACGAGAGCTCAGCGGGCTGCCGCTAGGGATGAGCTTCGAGCGGGCTCGTCTGAAGCGAGGATCGAGCGGGATGATACGCCTACCCCTCAGGGTCAGATTGATCCACCATCTCCAGACCGTATTGCCAGATTAGAGGCCGGTATGCAGGAGTTGCGACAGATGATAGGATCATTAGTTGAGTCCAGTCGGGCACAGAGATCCGAGGACGTTCCTTCCACCGCACAGCCCACGATTGTACCTGCTACCCAGACGGTTACTCCTGCTACTACTGCGACTATCCTTGTTTCACTACAGGAGTTTATGAGACTGGGACCTCCAACTTTTACCGGTACGGATGCGACAGATGACCCACAGGCATTTCTTGATAGGATGGCTAGGATTTGCCATTCGTTGAGGTGTTCTGATGATAGATGGGTGGAGTTCGCGAGTTTTCGTCTGGAGGGCCTTGCCCAGACGTGCTACGATTCAGTAGAGAGAGGCCGAGCTACAGTTCTACCTTCTATGACCTGGGATGAGTTTACAGCTGCATTTCTTGCCCGTTTCTTTCTGGAGAGTGTCCGAGATGCTCGAGCCCGTAGTTTTGAGTCTTTGCGCAAGACTCCTGGGATGACAGTGTCTGAGTATGATATACAGTTTACCCAGTTGTCTCGATATGCTCCGTACCTAGTAGACACTGAAGAGAAGAGGATAAAGAGGTTTGTGCGAGGGCTTGACACACAGCTATTCCTTGCCATCGGCACCCAACACTTTGACACATACACAGCAGCGATGGATGCAGCCTTACTTTTGGAGGAGCGCATTTCTGAGACTCCGGTCGTTTCTGGGCCGAAGAGGATCCGTACTGATACGCCAGCCCAGCGGCAGATGGGTAGACACTATGATAGATTCTTTCCGGGAGATGGCGGTGGCAGAGGATTGAGACGGGGTTAGTTATTTGGTTCATATCCGCAGACCCAGCAGTCGTCGCCAGGATGTTTTCGGTGCGGGAGTCAATACCATCATATCAGAGACTGTACTATGGGGCGCCAGGGCGCGGCGACAGTGCCACATGTGACCTTACCACCTTCACCACCTCCTCAGAGAGCCCTACTTCCTACCCCTGATGATGCTCCCCGCCAGCCAGATGCTCCTAGAGGTCATGGGCGTGGCGGTCCGGTTCAGAGGGGACGAGGCGACAGAGGCAGAGGACAGTCAGCTATTAGTGGTGGACATGCCCGAGTGTTCGCGTTGACTCCTCAGGATGCACAGGCATCCAATGCCGTTGTGACAGGTACTCTGCCAGTATGTTCTTTTGATGCACGGGTATTATTTGATCCAGGCTCCATACATTCTTATGTATCTACATACGTTGCACTGAGGTTGGGCCGAGAGTCTTCCTTGTTAGATCAGCCGCTTATCGTTATTACCCCGGTAGGCGAGTCGTTTGTTGCTCGTTTTGTGTACCGATCGTATCTTGTTCGTATCGGGGAGAGAGATTCTTCAGTTGATTTGATTCTCCTTGATATGCTAGACTTCGACATTCTTCTTGGTATAGACTGGCTAGCCACCTATTATGCATCTGTGGACTGCCGTGAGAAGGCAGTCAGATTCAGTTTTCCTGGTGAGCTGGTTCTTGTTATTCAGGGAGATCGTAGCGCTACCCTTCCCAGCTTGATTTCTTCTCTTCGCGCTGGTCGGCTCTTGCGGAAAGGGTGTCAGGGATTCTTAACCTATATTTATGATACTAGCGCCACAGAGGTTCTGTTGGACCAGATCCCTGTTGTGAGAGAGTTTCCTGATGTATTCCTTGACGAGCTGCCTGGTCTGCCACCAGAGCGCGAGATTGAGTTCTGCATCGACTTGATCCCCGGCATGGGGCCTATCTCTATACCGCCTTATCGGATGGCCCCGGCAGAGCTTAGAGAGCTGAAGGATCAGTTACAGGACTTGCTGGATAAAGGGCTTATCCGACCGAGTGTGTCACCTTGGGGTGCTCCCGTCCTGTTTATTAAGAAGAAGGACGGCAGTATGCGCTTATGCATTGATTATCGTCAGCTGAACCGGGTTACTGTGCGGAACAGATATCCCCTACCCCGCATTGACGACTTATTTGATCAGCTTCAGGGTGCGGGGTATTTCTCGAAGGTTGATTTATGATCAGGTTATCACCAACTGCGGGTTCGGAAGGAGGATATTCCGAAGACCGCTTTCCGTACACGTTATGGTCATTATGAGTTCTTGGTGATGTCGTTCGGTCTCACCAATGCCCCGGCAGCATTTATGGACTTGATGAACCGTGTATTTATGCTGTATCTTGATCAGTTCACCATTGTGTTCATCGACGACATCTTGGTTTATTCTCGGAGCCGGGAGGAGCATGAGCAGCACTTACGTATCACATTGTAGACTTTGAGGGAGCATCAATTGTTCGCTAAATTTTCCAGGTGCGCATTCTGGCTTGACAGTGTCGACTTCTTGGGTCACGTGGTGACGAGAGATGGTATTTGTGTGGACCCGAAGAAGATCAAGGCAGTTCAGCGTTGGCCCAGACCGGTATCAGTTACAGAGGTTCGCAGCTTTTTAGGTCTGGCCGGCTATTATCGACGTTTTGTCCAGGATTTCTCCCGTATTGCTGCACCGTTGACCGGGTTGACCTGGAAGGGGGTTCCTTTTGATTGGACCGAGGCATGTGAGGATAGCTTCCAGCAGTTGAAGACTCGTCTGACTACTGCACCAGTGTTATCATTGCCTTCAGGATCAGGCGGTTTCGTGGTATATTGTGATGCTTCTCGAGTGGGGCTGGGCTGTGTATTGATGCAGCACGACAGAGTTATCGCGTATGCTTCTCGGCAGTTGCGGAAACACGAACAGAACTACCCCACTCATGATTTAGAGATGGCTGCAGTGGTGTTTGCACTTAAGATCTGGAGACATTACTTATACGACGAGTCGTGCCAGATATTCACTGACCACAAGAGCTTGAAGTATATTTTCAGCAGCGAGATCTGAATCTGAGACAGCGTCGTTGGATGGAGTAGGTGAAAGATTATTACTGTGAGGGCAAGGCGAATGTGGTGGCAGATGCTTTGAGTAGGAGGCCCGGAGGTAGCTTATCTTGTTTGAGTGCAGTGCAGATGCAGTCGACGGCGGATTGGCAGGTTTTATGTGACAGCAGAGTGCGGTTCGAGTTTACTCCTACAGGGGGACAGCTGGCCCATTTCATAGCACGCCCACAGTTACTTGACCGTATCCGCGAGGCACAGTCCGGTGATGCCCGTATTTTAGAGATTATCGAGCATATTCGGCAGGGCAGAGTTTCCGAGTTCGTGATGGATGATCAGGGGATACTTCGATTTGGGACCCGACTGTGCGTACTAGATTCTGAGGGACTGAGGCGTGATATCCTTGAGGAGGCACATAGATCAGTGTACAGTGTGCATCCAGGTTCCACCAAGATGTACCGTGATTTGAGAGAGGTTTACTGGTGGGACGGGATGAAGAAGGATGTTACAGACTTTGTATCAAGATGCCTGACTTGTCAGCAAGTCAAGGCCGAGCACCAGAGGCCAGCCGGCGAGTTACAGCCTTTTCCCATCCCTGAGTGGAAGTGGGAACAGGTCTCCATGGACTTCATAGTGGGTCTACCCAGGACCAGTCGAGAGTATAACTATATTTGGGTGATTGTAGATCGACTGACGAAAGTGGCTCACTTTCTACCAGTGAAGACCACTTTTGGATTTGCTCAATACTACCAGGTTTATATTGATGAGATCGCACGACTGCATGGCGTCCCGACTTGCATCGTGTCCGACCGGGGCACCCAGTTTACCAGCCAATTATGGCAGAAACTTCAGGAGGCTTTGGACACCCGATTGAGTTTTAGCACAGCTTTTCATCCGCGGACTGACGGCCAGTCAGAGCGTACTATTCAGACTCTTGAGGACATGCTCAGAGCTTTTGTTTTAGATTTCGGTGGTAGCTGGGATCGTCATTTGCCCTTGATCGAGTTCTCCTACAATAATAGCTTCCAGGAGACGATTCAGATGGCACCCTTCAAGGCTTTATATGGGAGGAGATGTCAATCGCCTGTATGTTGGACAGAGCTCAGGGAGAGCAGTATTTTGGGGCCGCGGATCGTACAGGAGACAACCGAAAAGATACAGCTAATTCGGGACAGGATGATAGCGGCCCAGAGTAGACAGAAATCATATGCTGACAGGCGCCGTCGCCGACTCGAGTTCGCTGTTGGCGATCATGTTTTCCTGAGGGTCTCTCCGATGAAGGGCGTGATGAGATTTGGGCGGAAAGGAAAGCTTAGTCCTAGATATGTTGGTCCCTTTGAGATCCTAGAGCATGTCGGTTCAGTGGCTTATCGGTTAGCTCTTCCGCCCAGCTTCCCCGATGTTCACTCTGTGTTCCATATTTCGATGCTCCACAAGTACCTTCATGACCCTTCCCATGCGATTCAGCAACAGACGATCCAGCTGGAGCGCGATCTTTCATTCACCGAGCAGCCGGTGGTCGTTTTGGATCGGCAGGTGAAGCAATTGAGGTCGAAGGCTATACCGTCCGTCAAAGTTCTTTGGCGTGGCTCGAACAGCGAGGAGGTCACCAGGGAGACCGAGGACGAGATGAGGAAGAAATATCCCCATCTTTTTGAAGGTACGCGTAGTTAAATTTTAAATTCGGGGACCGAATTTCTTTAAGGGGGAAGATTGTAACGCTTCGAAAATCGTTTAGGCAGTTTTTCGATAATCGGCAAAATAATCGGTCTTTTCCGTAAAAAGTCAAAATAATTATTTTTCAATATAGGCCTAATTATACAAAATTTAGATAAGATATTGGTAGAAATTGGTCACTAAATTGTCACTTAAAAATTTCTAGTTATTTAAAAAAAATTCCTTAATTAATTATTTTTAATATTATTTTAAGCTTTTAAAAATACATTAAATTAGTGCTAAATACAAATTTAATTGGGTAAATTACATAATTAGGAACCATTATAAACTAAAATATAGTGGTAACAAAAATTTTATCAAAACTTTCCAAGATTAATTGTTTCTATGGTTTAAAATGGAAATAAATGAAAATGAAAATAGAAATGGGTGTAAATTGCAAATGACATATATAAGTGTTCTTAGCCAAAAAAATAAAAATTCAACACACACCCACATCAATTTCCCTCTTTCCCTGGCCGAATTTTTGTGGTTGGAAATTTCCCCATGTCCACTTTAAATTTAGAAGAAGAAAGAAACTTAAAATGGGGGGTTTTAATGTATAGAATTGATGTGAAAGCATTAAATGCATTTGGGAAAGACTTTTTGTGTAGAATTTTCCACACAATTCACTCACTCTCTCCCCATTCATCCCCAGGCCGAGCCTCAACCTGCAACTTCCCCAAAAAATTTCCCCATTTTCTTGCTTCAAAATCCATGCAAAAATCAACCAAAAATCCACAAAAATTCACAAATTCCTTCACAAATTCAAAGCAAAACCCTATTCTACCTCTTCGCAAACTATAATTGGTTTAAAACAAAGAGAAAAGAGGCAACTTTGGAGGCTAAGTGCAAGAGGTTCACAACTTGAGAGGTATAAGTTCTAATCTAGTTGTTAAATTGGTAGTTTAAATATGCTAATTTAGATTTTTAAAGTGTTAATTTAGTTATAATTTCTTGTTTAGGAAATTCTAGTAAAGGTTTGGAATTTTAATTAGGGTTTGAATCTTTGTAAGTGGGTTATAATTTGTGTTGTGTCCATCTAGTAGTTTAGATTGGATGTTTGTGCGATGTTGCGATCGCTATATCATTAATTCGCGATGTTTGCATCGAAATTGCTATGTCAATGCATACTAGGTTTTCTAAATTCTTAGGAGGTAAATTAATTGCGATATATTGACGATACTATCAGTATCTACTACGACTTTTAGGGTGTGCGAATGCGGAATTTGGTTTAGTCGGGTTTTAGTTTTGACGGTTTCCCCGAAACGACGATTTTAGTTAAGGTTTTAGTGATTTTCGTGTGTTTTCCACGCACCGAGTGCACGTTGTGCCTAACTTGTGGGTGTTAATCTTTTCATATTGTGACTTGCGTCGTTCCATGATGTTTAATCATATGTTATATGTTATGCAATTTTAGGATCGGTTGCGGAAACATCGGACGCGGCGCGCAAAAGCAAAGCGGTGGTTGGATCAGATTAGCGAGGCGTCCGGGTGAGTAGATGTATACATCTATGGGGAAATCATCTGGATGGCGCGAGGCGCCCCATAGTTAGGATCACTTTATTACTTGCAAACTATATGCATAGTTAGTTAGTTAACCATCCCATTCATATGCAGACCCTTCTTGTTATTCGTCTGCTGGCATTGCATGGATATCTATATACTTATATATGATATCACCCCTTAGGACACTTACACCATTACCATTGGCTCATGTTGCATGCGTACTATTCATGTGACACGCACGCCTTTGGTAGTTGTCATGCCACGAGCACTGTAGAACCTGCTTAGTTCAGTATCAACACCTGCATCGTATATGATACATTGAATTGCATAGCATATATATACCTCACTTCATCATCATGCTTATATAGGTTCCTAGTCATAAATCACATTACATGCCTTTGACATCATAAGCATTTATCATATACAACATGTTGGGTATTATGATTTTCTTGAGGATTTCAGTATTGCCGCGATTTCTGGATTTTGGGGAAAACCGCAAGATTTTAACAAAAGCTTATTATTAACTTTTTTAAAATAAAGTTGCGGTTTTCTCGTGATGTATGTGTCGTCCACCATGAGTTTTTATGTTTTCTGTTGGATTTCGAGACCCGATTCGAGGAGTGGATGAACCGTCTCGGGTACATGGTGGGCCCGGTATGGTACCCCGGGGCAAGAAGATCGAGTTGTAGACGATGAGCCTGGCAGGGGAAAACTACCTACTGAAGATGTCTGGCGCGGCGGATATCTGGAGGATACCGACCGTTGTCGTGAGATTTGATGATATGGGCCGATCCGGACTGACGGAGCCCGATGTATTGAGACATTGAGACAGATATATTTCCATATTTGGGTGTCGATGCTTGACACGGTTTTCAGATGATTTCATTGATGGTACTCTAGTTATTGCACAGATACTCTTTTTCTAAGTTAAGAATGCAGAGCTTATAGTATTTTAAACACTTAAAGATTTCGTATTGATGATTGCATACATGAGCATACATACTAGTGGCATTACATCACACCTAGACATACATGTTGTGACGCATTTGCGTGCATTCTTACGATAGACTTATTAGATGTTATATTCTACTCACGAGCTGGCAACTCACCCCCGTTGTGCAACAGTGTCTTGCAGGTCGGATACGTCAGCCTTGTAGCGGCGGGCTTATCTTATCATTGGCTTCTTTTGCTCAGACTCGCGGCATTGCTCGTAGGTGGGTTACGAGCACACTTTATCTCTTTTTGTACTATCATTGTATCTAGTATTCTCCATCTACCACTTCTTATTTGTATATGCGTTCTAGTGATGAGATTGAGAGATTTGTGTATATGTGGTTTCTTTGGGGTCGAGCTCACTTGAGCCGACGTTGTGTTTTTCTTATTTTTGCATTTATTTATGCTTATTTGCTTGATCTTGCATATATATTGTGTGTGGTTGTGATCCGCCTTGGGCGAAGAGCTAGCTCCCGCTTGGGGATGCCATTTTGTTATTACAGATTATATATCTTGTTGTACCCATTTTTGTGGGCGAGTATTTACAAAGGAGACTCTGCCGAAATTTTCGGAAATTTTTTATTTTTTTAAAAGTGGTTTAATGCAACTTAATTGATTTTAAAATCGTTTTCATGAAAGGTTTCCTTCACTCTTATTGTTTATGGTTTAGATTTTCTGGGCTTTGGCTGACTTAGGTTACGTTACGCCTTGAGACGTCTCGTAATCTAAGTGCCAGTCACTTTCCGTACCTTTGGGTCGTGACAACTGTTAAACATTTGTCTGGGTTCAGCCCTCCCTTTATTTAGCAATGCTAAACAGGGGTTTGGGGGGCTCTTACAACATTTTTTCTTTGGCTAAGCACTAACCATCCATTATAGCTCTGGACTTGACTTTGCATATCATATGAACTGACCAATTTTGAGGTTCAGTTGAAGGGGAGATTTGTCTCTGGAAAACTTAGCCAATTTAGGCTAAGCTTGGTTTTTAACATAGTGTTAAACACTAGAGCATATTTGGCGATCACGTGCTCCCACGTGATGTGCTGAAAATAGTGTTAAACACTAAGGACGAGGCGCTTAAAGTAGTGTTAAACACTAAAATTGAATTGGTCAAGTGGGGTCACGTGAGGCATCTGAAGATGGGGCCAGTCTTCCTTTATTTTGTTCTCAGAATATTCAGATAAATGTTAAACACTTTTAGTCTTTGAAATTATCACGTGTGGACACGTGACAATGCCTCTGCGTGGGACATCAATTCCTCTGTCTTCCCCTATTTTATTCTTTTGAAAAGGGGTATTTATCGTGGGTCAAGTGGGGACACGTGAGGCGCCCTAGATCAGTACTGCCTTTGGCTTTGTTCTCTTTTATTTTGAGGGTCACGTGGGAGCACGTGATGCATTGCCTCTGGGCTAATTCCTTCTTATTTTGAGGAGTCCATTTAAGGGTCACGTGGGGTCACGTGACCTAGTCTTGTTCGTTCTTTTTTACTCATTGAGGATAAGGGTCACGTGTTACCACGTGACCATGTTGGGTACTGATTTTTACGTGCATGGAGAGCTTTAAGTTTCTTGTTTTAAGAATTAAATTCTTTGTAGGGTTAAACCCTAATTCTGTTTAGAGAAATTAAATTTCTATGTATATGGAAGAATTAAATTCTTATGTAAGGTTAAACCCTAGTTACATTTGGAGGAATTAAATTCCTATAAATTTGGAAGAATTAAATTCCTATGTATGGTTAAACCCTAGTTACATTTGGAGGAATTAAATTCCTAAAACTCAATTCTCCCTCTAAGTTTTGGATCTGCATGGCAGAATCTCCCCGATGAGAATTAAATTCTCAACTTGTGGGGAGATCTGCTTCCGCAGATCTTCAACCGAAGGAAGAACTAAATTCTTATTCAGAAGAGTTAAACTCTTAAATTGATAATTAAATTCTCTTTTTTGTTTTATGGAGATTAGATCTCTTTCCCTTTCTCACATAGGGTTTCTTTTTCTGAAGAGATCTTCTTTTTCTCTCTTGAGAATTAAATTCTCCTCTCTTTTTTCTCTCTGTTGTTGTATCTCTCTACAAAAAATTCCAAAGATCCTTCTCTTCTCTTCTTGGCTCCTTTTTATAGGAGAAAGAAAAGAATCAATTTGTTTAGTCAATCTTTCATTGAAAGATTTTAATTGATTTTGTAATCAACATGATCTTTTAGATCACTCAGTGATTTTTATTCACCATTGAATTTTTAATCCAAAAGATATTTTGTTTGTTATTCTTGGTGAATTTCAGGGAAATCTTTCCTTCTATAGAATCTTTCTATAAGTTGGTGAGTTTTCATCACCATTGGATTTTTAATCCAACGGTGCTCCACTTTACAGAGCATAATCTTTTTTTTGTTTGGAAAGATTTAGGGAAATATTTTTCCAACTAGGATTTTTGATTTCCCTTAATTAGAATTTAATTCTATTAGTTCAGAAGGTTTAAGAGCCTATCACGTGTTAGCACGTGACCCCACTGATTGACCAATTAATTAGAATTTAATTTTATTGGTTTAGAGGGCTCAGAAACTCATCACGTGTTGGCACGTGACCCCACTGATTAATTATTTAATTAGAATTTAATTCTATTGTTTCAGAGGGCTTAAGAGCCTATCACGTGTTGGCACGTGACCCCACTGATTAATTATTTCCAATTATTTATTTTATTCAGTGCCTACAGACTTTGCCTGTAAATGGTCACGTGTGAGCACGTGATGCCCGGTCACATGTGGGCACGTGATGCCTCATAACTTTTGATCTCGGATGAATTATGAAGCCCATAATATATCAAATCGAAGGTTTTTTCGAGACGCTTTCGATACCATCAGAATTTAGCTGTTTCTCATTCGAGTGTTTGTCAAAATGCAGCTTGGAAAATACTAGTTCGCATTTTCTTCCTTAAATTACACGTGCATAGCATATTTGCTCATAACGTTTGATCCCGGATGAATTATGAAGCCCATAATATATCAAATCGAAGGCTTTTTCGAGAAGCTTTCGATATCATCAAAATTTAGCTGTTTCACATTCGGAAGTTTGTCAAAATACAGCCCGGAAAATACTGGTTCACATTTTCTTAAACGTATCGCTGCTATTTGATACCTTGGGCTCTTTTGCGCAGAAATTTTTTTGGCAGGAACAAATGCCCCCCCCCCCCCACTACTTTGCCCACGTAAGTATATACGTGGGTAAAATAGTGCAGAGTAATTCATAGCGTATGACTAGTTTTGTGTTGGTATATAATTTTCAGAATATTGATCTGAGAAGATAACGAGCGGACACAAGCGTCGTCATTTATCATTGACTCAAATCTCGACTCTTAAGGGATATAGTTCCAAACCCTCAGCTCCATGAGCCGCACCCCTCTATTTCTTTATGTTTTACTCTAGCGTGAAGTAGTTTATATGCTCATGAGTAACTTCTCCATTTCAGTGGCATGTAGCTTTGGCAAGTATGGCCCATAGATGGTAGATAACAGTTCATCTTGAACTCTTTATAAGGTAGTGATGGCTTAGGAAACAGGGTTAGGATCTGTTATCTAAGACTTTCCAACTTTATGAACCGTGAGGGTCTCACAAAGGTTTTTCTCCCTACGAGTCGTGAGGATCTCGTAGGTGTCTTTTCTCCTTAGGAGTCGTGAGGACTCCTAAATGCGTTTTCTCCTGAGAATCGTAAGGATCCCACAAGAGAATTTTCTCGCTTACAAGTCGAGAGGACTCATAAGTGATTGTTTCCCTCCTTATCAATGTTCGATTTCGGAGAGTGTGGCCCGTAGATAGTCTATCTTAACCTCCTTGCAGGGCAATGATGGCTTAGGAGACAGGGTTAGAATCTGCCACCTAAGAATTTTCAACTTTATGAGCCGTGGGGGTATCACCAAGACTTTTCTCCCTATGAGTTGAGAGGATCTCGTAGGTGTATTTTCTTCTTGGGAATCGTGAGGATTCCTAAGTGCGTTTTCTCTTGAGAGTCGTAAGGATCTCACAAAAGAGTTTTCTCCCTTACGAGTCGAGAGGACACGTAAGTGATTGTTGAGTTGACTTGCTCCCGAATCAAAGAATTGCTTTGATGGGGAAGTCGAGGGTTGACTTTATCCGCATTTCACGGGGTCAGGGGGTTGACTTTATCCGCATTTCACGGAGTCAGGAGTTGCTCTGGACGCTTCCCACGGGGTCAGGATTGACATTAGCCGTGTTCCACGGGACCAGGATCGGTTGACTCTCGGTTGTCTGTGCATCGCCGAGTCATGGAACTGGGAACTTTGCCGCGACTCCGATTTGCTGATGTTGCGTCTGTTATAATAAGACGATTGTTGAGATGATCTCCAGGCTATCTGTGAACCGTCAAGATTTGGAATAGGGACTTTGCCAAGGCTCCAAGGTTGATTGTCGCGTCTGAACCCTGCTGGAATGAGGAGGAACGCTGTTGGTGATCTCTAGGCTGTCTGTGCGGCCGTCGAGACTTGGAACAAGGGACTCTGCAATGGCTCATTTTTTGCTGACGTCGTATATTCCTGCAGAGACACTGATTTCTATGCGGGTCGACGCGAATCGAGATGCTCTCGTCAAGGACGTTGATTTCCCTGAATCGAGGTTTTTGCCAAGGACACTAATTTCCCTGGGTTTAAGACAAATCGGGAGTTTGTCAAAATACAACCCGGAAAATACTGATTCACATTTTCTTAAACGTATCGCTGCCATTTGATACCTTGGGCACTTTTGCGCAAAAAATTTTTTGGCAGGAACAGTACTCTAGTTCCTAAAATGGCGGAGGGCTACGAATGGTTTTGATGAAAACCTTTAACGTAATGAACTTGATATCGTTGTAGAATCTAGCGATTTGAAAAGGTGTGGTTTAAGCTCCGCTTAAAAATCAAGTAGTTTTTCAAAAACAAACCGAATAACTTTTGTTAAAGAGGTCACTCCCGGTGAAGGGATCTCGGCTTTTTCCTCATCAAATGAGGTGCTAGATATTCATCAAGGAATACCACCATGCAAAGCAAGAACTAAGGAGGCTATCATGATAAACCAAGTGGGTTATAGCATTTGCAGGTTTTGCTAAAGAGATCACTCCCGGTGAAGGGATCTCGGCTCTTTTCTCATCGAATGAGGTGCTGGATATTCATCAAGGAATACCACTATGCAAGCAAATAACTAGAGCCACCTTTTTGAAATTTTTTGATTCTACGACATCTTTAGGTTTCTTTTCTTAACATTAATCTGATCAATATTTTCCCATCATTTAACCTTATCATTGCAGAAAAAGAAACGAAAATAGAACGTACGCTTATACCATCTGCATTCGCCACGGGGCCCCGTCATACACTGTTAGGTTACTTAACTAACGGTAGAGCGGGGGCTGGACTAGCACGGGTGCAAAACATAAGCAACGTTATTATATATATATATATATATATATATATATATAGCCATTCATCTCACGCAATAATAAGCATTCCAGATCACAGATGAATATATTAGATATACTAGGAATTCCGTGTTTCGTTTAAGCCCTGAACGAAAGATAGATTCCACAGTCGTGATGAATAGCCAAACCCCACCTTAGACCCCTACGGGTGCGGCAAACTACCCGCCAAATTCCCGAAGTGAAGAAACCTCCCTCAATAAAATGAGTAGGTCACTCGGCACTTCAAGAACCCGGTAGTTTGTGCACCCCACCTTGGGTCTATCCTAGAAGCAAAAACAGTAAAAAGAAATAATACAACAGTAGCTACAATCTCAACCCGGATGTGCCCCGCAAAATAATATTACATCACTTTTACAAATTACAAGAATGAAAGAAAAGAAAACATTCTTCTCACATCCCCCCGGCTATTCATCCACGACGATCCAATACATTCATATACACATACCATCACATGATATACATATATGTGCAACCCCCACTAATCATCGTATAGCAATTAGCGGACGTTTCATAACACATATCAAACTGAAAAGCGGAAAAACGATGCTAAATATTCGACTTCGAAACACTCCGAATAACCCTAACACTTAGATAACATCACATGCAATCTGGGCAAAAATAAACAATACCATAAATCCTAAAACCAATTGTACAGAACACCTTAAAAAACCCAAGCCCAAACTCCTCTAGTCGACCGGCGCTGCCGGGAAAAATAGCATTTTGGCCGTCGAGAATTGAGAAGTTTGGGCTTGTTTTTCTAGGGTGTTCTAGTTATCACATAACAAGTCTTCTGCACATGTTTAAAAAAAATTCATAAGACATTTAAAAATTACCGGAAACTTGGTTTTTGATTTTACGGTTACGGAGTTGTTTCGGTTTCAAAGCTTTAAACGTCGTCTAAAATACTAGTTTTGGTTCAGTTAGGCTCTGATACCATGTTAGCAGATGTTACACATCCTCACAACACTTGTGGGGAGGTGGAAGTAGCAAACAATAATTTTGAAGCATGCAACATCGACTTTTGAACCCGGATCGTATCCTTAACCATAACTAGTACCCTATCTAGGAGTTTTAGCTACTATGATAGAGATTATACCTTCTTGAAACCGGTCCTTCGGGTCTTCTTTCCGCTGTGTTTCTGAGCTCCTTGGGTGCTTGGAATGATCTCGCTCTCCGGTCACCGCTAAGCCATAGATGATCTACCCGAGAGCTTTAGATCAAGCTTAAACCTGCACTAAAGAGGTAACTAAGAAGTCAACTTTGCTAAGAGAGACTACTTAGATGATGTAGAGATAATCAAGTGGATTATTTAATCTCAAAACCTATATTTCACAACTCATGTGAAGGATTAGGGTTGAGCTTGAGGGAGGAGATAATTTGGAGAGAGAATATAAGAGTAAGAATGAGAAAAAATGAACTAAGTGTTGAATAAAAGAATGGATAAGGATTTTGAATTATTGAAGCATGGATTATTTTTCTCAAAAAATAATCAACCATGCCTCAATAGTAAATCCAAATGAATATAATAATCCTTAGCCATGCTTTCATCCATGCTTGGAAAAGTCTCCAAATTCCACCTCGTTTGTTTTATTTTCCAAAATAGAAAATCCAATATGAGGTGTCTTTCTAGAAGCTTTTCTTGTATAATTACAAGAATGCTCCTCACCATATACCGTATAAATATACCCGTATTCGTATTCCAAAAAATACGAATACAATGAGATACCAATAATCCAATAATATAATACTGGTAACCGGCTTAAACCAAAGCCTACCAGTATTATCTTTCCGAACATCATTCGTGTAGCCAGTACACGTATATGATCGAAACCCTGTCGTAACACCTTACGGCCTCTACATCGTTTCGCCTGAAACAGGGAAACCTCTGTGTGGGACTCTAAAGACTCGACAGTACGCTAGCAGTGGGTTTAACCACAAGCCCGTCAGCGACACTAGCTGTGCGTAACGGCTACCCAGGTACATGTCGAAAAGGTGGCCGACGAGCGAACTCATCCTAACCCCAAAGAGCCTATAAGTAACACTTACCGTACAGTCCGGTCTCTTCGTCCGATACGTCGCATATCGAGTCTAGGGGAGGTAAACGTCAGACCCCGGTAACTTGATAAGTCATGCCGATGTGTGGCTCATAACGGTTCGAGAAACTACTGATAACTCTTATCAGTAAATCTCAACAACTCTGGCCAGGGAATTGTCGTTATAGCCAATCGAGTATAGCGCAACATCAACTCTTTATACCGGGAGAGACGAAACCCCTCCTATCGCTCACCGCCTCCATGTGATTCGGGACTATACCCAAAATTCACTTGTTTGCACGACTCTGAAGAGCCGTAGTAGGGAGTAAATCAAAGCACAGTAGGAACCACACAAGACACTATGACGATCTCGGGTCTACAAACTAACCTGTATAAGAGTCACTAAAGAACTGCTATCTGCCGATAGGTATGATACCATCTAGGAGTTCTCGGCGAGTCATGTTCGGTATACCCATTCTCGAATAAGCACCTGTGTACAATCTTTGATGTCGAACTCCAATGGTTATGGGATCAACCATCGCCCCCATACAGGGTCAAGAAACGTACACACTAGTCTACTCTGGAAATATCGATGCTCTGTCTCGATATTCCCTTGACTATGAACTGTTAAAGGATCTGCTTGTGGACTACACAAGCCCCACTAGTATGATCTGCATCATAGTCCTGGTAGTCAAGCAAATATCCTAAAGGCTTTATCAACATGTATACAAGATATAAAATACTGAGTAGAAAACATCACATGTTAAGATAAAGGTAAACCAAATAGCGTACTATCATATTGAGCAAGATTATTTCTGTACATATATATCCCTAGCTTCCTATACAATAAAGGCCTCTAGGGCATACATATCAAACATGATCCGCTCCGGCCACCTGGCAAAATACTTACGGGATAAACGGCAGGCGGAGCGGGAGCAAAAGGACCAAACCTCTTCTGGGGAATTAACGATCGGGAAAATCATCGTCGTTACCTCGGATCCAGCTCAGGAAAACAAGGCGCACTACCGCCTCCTCCCAGTCGAGGGTGTAAGCGATCCACCCGATAAGAAGTGCAGGAAGGACGAACCGATCATCTTCACTGATGAAGACCTCCACGGAATATCGCTTCCTCACAATGACCCTCTTGTGATAACGACCCGAGTCCACCGTTATGAGGTCCAGAGAATATTGGTCGATTCAGGGAGCTCAGCAGATATCCTGTTCCATGTCTGTTTCCGGCGTATGGAGCTAGGACCATCCGACCTTCAGCCGGCCTCCCATGTTCTCTCTGGGTTCACCAACCATTCCGTACCAGCCGAGGGATCGGTCACCTTCCTCCTCAACATTAGTGAAGCGGGCAATACGCGAACCATACCGATGAACTTCCTCGTCGCTAAAGTCCCTTCATCCTATAACATTCTCCTGGGATGCCCTACCTTAAACGCTCTCCGGGCTCAGATCTCGACTTATCACCTTGCGATCAAATTCCCTTTGGATCAAGGGGGATAGGCCGAGCCTATGGGGACCAGCAAACTGCTAAGATTTGCCTTACCTCAATGTCCCCCACCGGAGGGCGGGACAGCGATTCTAAAGTCACGCAGGACTTCCAGGAGTCTTTAGATACACGCAACGACCAAAAGGAAGTTCGAGGTGCCCCGGTGGAAGCGCTGACGGAAGTCCCCCTGCTGAGGAAGTAGACAATCGGACAGTCAAGATAGTCTCTCCCTTGACAGGGGACCACCGCGAAGTCTTGATCCAGTTCGTCTGAGATAACTCGGACGTATTCGCTTAGGCGCCAGCGGACATGCCTGGGATCGACCCCGAGGTGATCTCCCACAAGATCGGGGTCAACCCGAAAGCCCGGCCCGTCCGACAGAAGAAGAGAAGTTTTGCGCCGGTTAAACAAAATGTGATAGAAGACGAGGTGGACCAATTGCTCGCCGCTAACTACATCAGAAACCTGGACTACTCGGATTGGCTGGCAAACATGGTCATGGTCAAGAAGACAAACGGGAAATGGAGAATGTGTGTCGATTTCACGGACTTGAACAAAGCTTGCCCCAAAGACAACTATCCACTTCCTCAGATAGACCAGCTTGTGGACAGTTCGGACGGCCATGAACTACTAGGCTTTATGGATGCTTTCTCCGGTTACAATCAGATCCGGATGAACCCGGCCGACGAAGAACTTACCGTCTTCACCACTGGTCGGGGGGTCTACTGCTACAAAGTGATGCCTTTCGGACTCAAGAACGCCGGGGCCATGTACTAACAGCTTGTCAACAAGCTGTTCAAACCACAGATTGGCAAAAACATGGAAGTCTACATCGACGACATGCTCGTAAAATCCACCTCATCAGCTGGGCATACCAAAGACCTCGGCGAGACATTCGATGTCCTGTGCAAGTACAAAATGAAGCTAAATCCAGCTAAGTGTGCGTTCGGAGTCACCAGTGGGAAGTTCCTCGGGTTCATGGTTACCTACCGAGGAATCGAAGTGAACCCTGAAAAGTCAGCGCCATCCTCAATATGGCAACACCCAAGAGCAATGTCGACATCATGCGACTCACGGGGCTGCCCTGAGTCGCTTTATGTCCAGATCCGAAGAGAATTGCCTCCCGTTTTTCAGGGCCCAAAGGAAAATTCCTAAGTTCAAATGGTCTGGGGAGTGCCAGAACGCTTTCGAATAACTTAAGGCGCATATAGCGACCCCACCGCTGCTCACCCGACCGGTCGATGGTGACGAGCTATTGCTATATTTGGCCATCTCTGACCAAGCTGCAGGCTCGATGCTCGTCAGAGAATTCGAAGGCATACAGAGACTGGTCTACCACGCCATGTTTTCAAGGACGCGGAAACGAGATACTCGGCCATAGAGAAAATAGTCCTGGCGCTTGTTGTCGCCTTCAGAAAACTTCGACACTATTTCCAAACACACACAATCCTCGTACTCACTGAGCGACCTTTAGGTTCCATTCTCGCCTCCCCCGAGTCGTCAGGTCTTCTGGAGAAATGGAGGTGGGAATTGTCCTAATTCGATATCAAATACCGCCCCCGACAAGCCATCAAAGAACATGTCTTAGCGGATTTTGTTATTAAATGCACCATCCCTACTAAAAAAGAAACGACGGCACGGGGCCCCGAACTACATCCCTCAGTCAAGGAGGTGCCCGACCCTATCCCGGATTGGATGTTCTATATGGACGGATCTTCTACCGAGGAGGGGAGCGATGATGGCCTGATCATACGCGGCCCAGATGAAGTGGAAATGGAATACTCTTTAAAGCTCGGGTTCAGAGTGTCAAAAAACGCCGCAGAATATGAAGCTTTGTTGGCAAGACTGCGAATCACCTCCAGGATAGGGCTGAAGACCATCAGAGTTCGCAACGACTCCACACCAGTCGTCGGCCAAGTAACCGGGCGTTTCAAGGCCCGGGAGCTACTCATGATAAAATACCTGGCCGAAGTATAAAAGCTTTGGAAAATTTTCGACGAGGTCCAAGTGGAGCAGATTCCCAGGAACTTGAACACTCAAGCCGACGCCTTAAGCAAACTCGCTTCTTCCTATTCGGCCAACCATAAAAGAAACATCATCTTCGAAGTCTTTCCACGGCCCAGCATGGAAGATGGAGAAGTAACGCTCTAAATCTACACAACTCAGGAAGAAGGCCGGGATTGGAGAAAGCCCCTCGTGGAGTTCCTGAAGGACAGTGCACTTCCCGAAGACTGAGGAGAAGCTCGCCGGCTTCGTGCCAAAGCACGCCATTTTGTCTGGAGCAAAAGAAACCTGTACAAGAAGTCATACACTCAGCCTCTGCTCCGGTGCATCAACCCCCACGAGGCAGACTACGTTCTGCAAGAAGTACACAAAAGGGGTTGGGGGAGCACATCAAAGGGCCCGAACCCTGGTCCAAAAGGCACTACTCCAAGGGTACTATTAGCCGAAAATACACCAGGATGCCGAGAAGCTGGTCAAAAGATGCAAGAACTGCCAACTCTTCGGCAGCATACCTCATTTTCCCGCCACTGAACTAACTCCACTCAATTCCCCATGGCCGTTCGCACAATGGGGAATGGATATGGTGGGTCACCTCCCCACCGGCACGAGCGGACACAGATACATCCTTGTCGCTGTGGACTACTTCACAAAATGGATAGAGCTCATACCCATCAGGAAACCTGACGCCACCTCTACGATAAAGTTCCTATAGAACAACATAATTTCTCTATTTGGAATCCCGAGGTGCATAGTTACCGACCACAGGACCAACTTCGAAAATGATAAAGTCAAAGAGTTTTGCAGCGACTACCACATACTGATGAAATTTTGCCATGGTCGCACATCCACAATGCAACGGGCAGGCCAAGATAGCGAATCGAGGCATCATACGCAGCCTCAGAGCCCGTTTGGAAGGAAGGCAAGGCAGCTGGGTCGACGAATTACCGCAGGTGCTATAAGAGTTGCGGATGTCGAAAAAAACACCCACGGGAGAAACCTTATTCAGCCTTTGCTACGGTACCGAGGCAATGGTTCCCACGGAAATTGGACTGCCCAGTTATAGGGTCGAACACTTTGACGATGAAGCCAACACCTCGGCGCTCCGAAGCAACTTGGACATCTTGTTGGAAAAACGGGATCGAGTGCAAATCAGAGCGGCTTCCTATCAGCAACAAATCGCTCGCTACTACAATACCCAAGTTAAATATCGAGCCTTCAAGATGGGAGATTTGGTCTTATGAAGAAACGAGTTCATAGACCAAGGAAGACTGCATAAGTTCTCCCTGAAGTGGGATGGACCATTTCCTGTAACAGAAGTGTTTCCCGGTGGAGCATACCGCCTGCAGGACGCCAGGGGTCGTAATTTTCTTTGGCCTTATAATGCCGAAAAGCTTAAGTTGTACAAATAAACATGTACCGTCTCTTAAATAATGTAATTCCTTTCAGCATTAAACTAAGTCTTCCAAAGCAAGGTCCTCTCACAGAAGATACTTTTGCTTCCAGCCCTTTGTTACTTTTCTCGGTTCTGGTACTCCGAGGTTTTTGTTTCTTTTTTTGTTTAAAAGAAAATATAAACTATGCCTAGGGGAGGAAAAGAGACAGTACGCGGCAACCAAAGACAAATTTATTCATTTCAGAGGTATTAGGGGATCCCTGGCCTTACAATGATTACAACAAAGGAGGGCAAGGGTTAAGAAAACATTACCGGTGATACTCAGAAGAAATCTCCTCCAGCCGAGCCCAAGCAGCCTCCGCCCGATCCCTTTGATGGTACCCGTGGACCGTAGAAGCCACGGACTCACCGGGATCCCGTCCGCCGAGCAAGATGCGACGACCAACTTTTGCTGAAAACTCTCAAGAAGAAGGTCCACCGAGCGATCACGCCTGCTCTTCGAGATCAGACCAAGATCATGGACCATATGCATCTTATTAAATGCCTCTTCCATCAACTGCAGAGATAGGGTGTTGTACAGACCCGGGGAAGTCCTCCATATCGCATAAATTAACACTTGGAAGAGAGGAGATCGCCGGGGAAGTAAGCGTCCACAGTGGCCCTCCAAGCGGCCTATCACCGCCTCGTATGTCTCCTCAGAACGATCAAGGTTATAAAAGTACACATTGTCACGAGAAATGATCTCCCTGATGGTATACACGCAACCGATCATCTTTGGAGAATGCAAGACTAGGAAGGAACCTATACACCTTCGGTATTTATAGTCTCAACAAATATCTTCCAACGACCAAGATCTACTCGTGCAGCGCCGCAAATCATGGAATATCACACTTTCCCGATATAGTACCATTACGTGTCGTCCATGACGGTCACCATTCCCGCCTATATTGACCACGGAAGGTTGAACGACGCCCCCACAAAGACACTAGCGAGTTCAGAAAGCCCTCATCATGAGGCGACCGGGTAGCTTCCTGCTCGGTTCATCCACAATAGGTAGCTTCCCGCCCAACAACGCTGTGGATCCAAAGCCCTCATCATGAGGCCGCTGAGCAGATTCCTGCTCGGCTTATCCGCAGCGGGTAGATTCCTGCCCTACAAACGCTACGGATCCAAAGCCCTCATCACGAGGCAACCGGGTAACTTCCTGCTCGGTTCATCCACAATGGGTAGCTTCCTGCCCAACAATGTTGTGGATCCAAAGCCCTCATCAGGAGGCGATCGGGTAGCTTCCTGCTCGGTTCATCCACAATGGGTAGCTTCCTGTCCAATAACATTGTGGATCCAAAGCCCTCATTACGAGGCGACCGGGTAGCTTCCTTCTCGGTTCATCCACAATAGGTAGCTTCCCGCCCAACAACGTTGTGAATCCAAAGCCCTCATCATGAGGCCACCAAGCAGATTCCTGCCCGGCTTATCCACAGCGGGTAGATTCCTGCCCTACAAACGCTGCGGATCCAAAGCCTTCATCATGAGGCGACCGGGCAGCTTCCTGCTCGGCTCATCCACAATGGGTAGCTTCCTGGCCAACAACACTATAGATCCAAAGCCCTCATCACAAGGTGACCGGGTAGCTTCCTGCTCGGTTCATCCATAATGGGTAGCTTCCTGCCCAACAATTCTGTGGATCTGAAGCCCTCATCACGAGGCGACCGGGTAGCTTCCTTCTTGGTTCATCTACAATGAGTAGATTCCTGCCCTACAAAGACATGGATCCAAGACCCGCCAAACAGACTCATGCTCGGCTCTTCCAAGAGGGAATCGAGGAGCGCTGATCTATTCACACTTGGCTATCGGTCGATTCATTCTAGATGCGCGATCTGCACCTCGACTCTGGGGAAAGGGAGGATACCGTCCTTCCCATACTTGGCTATCGTTCGACTCATACTCGAGGCGCGATCGTCACCTCGATTCCGGGAAAAGGGAGGATACCGACCTTCCTACACTTGGCTATCGTTCGACTCGTACTCGAGGCGCGACCATCACCTAAAAAGGGTATGATCAAAATTATATACAAGGTATTGTGGGCTCCTCAGCCGTATAAAAAATGCCCGGAGGATTACAAAATTCTAAAAAGAGAAAAAGAAGAAGGGGGAATAGCTCAGGCTGCCCACTCGGCCACCACCTCTCCTAGCTCTGCGCCTCCATCGAGGGCAACAACGACGACCTCAGGTTCGGCGCTTCTGCCAGCCACTACGGCTTCCATGACCTGCTCGGCACCGCCCTGTGGCACTTCCTCGGCGAGAGGAAACCTGGCTCGGAGCTCGCGGTCGACGAACTTGGGCATAGCCTTTTTGACGGCGTCGAGGGTATTATGCCACCCGACGGCCGCGGAGTCGGCAAGATCGAGGTAAAACTGATCAGACGCCTTATATTTCTCCACGGCCCTCTCTGCCCTGCTCTCAGCGAGCTTCGCCGCATTTAAAGCCGCCCTGACATCCTTCTTGATGGCGTCCCTCGACCTTTTTATGGCATTGAAAAGACCGTTCGACTCCTCCATCTGGGCCTGGATAGCCCGGTTGGATTCGGTTAAGAGCCGATGGGACTCCTTCAGCTTGGAGACCGTCAGGCCCTCAGCGACCAATCTCGAGTCAAGAAGGGTCGCCTTCTCTTCGGCTTTCTGCAATTGAAGAAGGAGCACTTCCTCTCGCGAGGAGGATTCACCCACCTTCTTCATTGCCGAGGCCATCTCCTCAGACTCCATGGCGATAAGGAGAGCGCAGTGCTGAAGGACCTGAGGAAAACAGAAAACGTGATAAAAAACTTAAACCGAGAAAGTAAAACTTAAGGAATTTTCAGAGAAAGATACCGACCTGAACCGCCTCATGGGCTATGGCGGCCACTTGGGCCTTCATGGTGCCCTGGGGAATCTTGGCCCTAGCTGCCTTCTCCATATCCGCCAGCAAGTTGTCGGCCACGGATAGCTCTGAGGGCACCTTGATGCAGAAGTCACCCTCCTGCACTTGAATCCCGGTAGGGGTGGCTGAGAAACCACCCACTTCTATCTCTTAAGGGGGATTTGGTGGGGGAGTCACCTCCGCCCTGATCAGAGGCGACGAGTCTCGCGCTTGTTTCTGTCCCTCTCCCCTCCCCCCCTCCCCCGCGGCGTTCCTCTAGGACGGAGGGCGCTGCGTGAGTCTTGGCCGGTGGAGCCGCCCTAGGAGCAGCACTCGAGCCTGGTCGGGATGAGCTAGCGCCACCGGTCTTTCTTCCTTGGGCCTTGGCGGCCATGATTTTTGATCCATCCATGGGCTCTGCAAAAATGAGAACAAGATCAGAAACACTGAAACGGCGAAAGAATTTTGGCGAAGTCTGAATAGGTCGTCAAAAACCCTAACTTACCTAAAAAAACGCGCAGGACTAAGCCCGGCCCAGCTCAGTACCTGCTCGGAGAGCAGGACATCAGCACGCTGAATCGGTTCCCACTGGGACACCACCTTCGCCTCGGGGGCATTCGACCACCTCACCTTCGGGCAGTCAGCCCTGTCCACTGGGTGAGCACAGGCCAATCTCACCCTTCGAAGGACCAACGAAATGAACTTCTCCTTCCACTCATGGATGGAAGAAGGGATGTTCACTATCCCAGACCCGGCCACCCTACCCTTACATTTTTTAAATGACAGATACACCCAACTCGGCCGTTCCTTACTAGTCCCGAGGTGATTTTTGTAACAAAGAAAAGACAGGAGGAGACTCAAATCAAAGGGAATCCGATAAAATTTCAACCGGACCAGAAACCCGAGGAGGATCTTCCACGAGTTCGGCGCTAGCTGGACCGGGACAAGACGGTAACAATGGAGCACTGTACAAATCTCGGATGAGAAGGGCAGATGTATCCCTGCCCGGAATGCTTCCAGATATAAGGCAATCTCCTTCCCCCGCACTTGGTTTGACCGCTCACCCTTCTGGCAAGACGAAGTGAATAGCCATAGGGGATATGGAATCGAGTCCAGATGTCGAAAAGCTCGACCATACGATTTAAGATGGAGGGCGCATCACGGGTATTCTCGATGCGCACCTTGGGAGCCCTTGTCACCGCCTGACGGCGAGTGACAAAGGCGACCCTGACTCTGGGGGGCGAGCCCGACACTGAAGACGCGGTAGAAGAAGAACTCTCTTGGCTATCTGAAGCTGAGGAGAAGGAAGACCCGCTGGACTCGGCCCCAGAAACTGGAGCCTCATCATCCGACTCTACCCCTACTAAATCTACAGACACCTCGGAGGAAGACATCTAACCTGATTCAAAGAAAGGGTTCGCCAAGGAAAAGTCAGCAGGATATCCGACCTAAGCAGAGGTGCGACGGGCAATCTTCAAATATTGAAAGACAACTACAGCGAAGTGTTGGCCCTAGGATGGTCCCCTACTATTTATACAATCCCAAGAGAACATCCTGCGGCCCAGATCAACTCCCGCCAAAATGAAGCGTCGCACCTAGCGGCCGTCGAGGCTCCACGTGGAGATCGACTATTGGGGACGTCTTTTCGTGATAGGAGTCAGCGACAGCCTGTCTCGTCCGCCAACCAACGTCGGATACGTGGCCCATAGCCCAACCGACGATCAAGAGAAATGGCGCCCCCTCTTTAAAGGGCAATCATTTCACCGATCTGCTGACGTCATCAGGGATACGCGTGAAATTTTAGGTGCGCGGAAAAACACCGTGTGGACTCGAAAATCGAAACGATGCGACTGCCAAACGCCATGTCGTTCCCAAACAATCCACCATGAAGGAATCTCGACACCGAGCTGAGCAAGGAAAACCAAGCAGGCCACTCTTAACCCGACCCATAAAAAGGTCGAAACGAGAGTGGGGGGCTAATGATGATGCTAACAAGTGGGAATTATCCAGATCACGACACGTAGCAGACGATGTGTCCTGGGGGCTACGAAGCTTGAATGAGCCTAATGCATTGGAGACGTTCCTCGGCAACTCGCCTTCGAGGTTGCATCCTGCCTTTCGTTGACCTCCTTGGAATACCTTCCATATTCGCCTAGCAATGTGTCATCGGCTCACCTTCGAACAATCCTACAACCGAGCTTCCACAGCCTCCTTTCTCGCCTCCAAGCTGTTGCAAGGTCCGAGCTTCCTTGGCCTCCCAGCTCGTCTCCAAGCCATCTGACAGGCCGAGCTTCCTCGGCCTCCAAAGCTCGTCTCCGAGCCTTCTGACAGGCCGAGCTTCTTTGGCTTTCCCGATCAACCGAGAGCGTAGAGCCCAGGCGCCTCCACAACGGCTCCGCATATCTTGCCAAAGTAAGATATCCGCTACCCCACATTCCGCGTCCTACGCGGGCGCGTTCCTCCATTAATGAGCGGATCCCGCCATCAACGAGGGCATAACGAGAGGGCGTAACTGACGGCGGGAATCTCACGCCGGCTCGCTCCACGCGACCACTATATAAACCTCTCTTTCAGACGACTCAGGTAACTGGAATTAATTTCAATACGCTGCTACTCTGCTCTTGTTCCACGGTACTAACTTGATCGTCGGAGTGTCCTACAGTGATCACCCATCCCGGGACTTCCTTTGCAGATAGCTCGGCGTCAATACCAACCCATTAAGATCCACACACTTAACCCTCAAAGTAAATCTCAGCCGCACAAAACCACTCGCACCAGATCGATGGAGGACAACATCTGAGGGAGATCACAACCTCCATCAGCTACTGACCTGAACCGCCCCCTGAGCTATAGCGGCAACTTGGGCCTTCATGATGCCCCGGAGAATCTTGGCCCCAGCGGCCTTCTCCATATCTTCCAGCAAGCTGTCAGCCACAGATAGCTCCGGGGGCACCTCGATGCAGAAGTCACCCTCATGCACTTGGATCCCGGCCGGTGGTGGCTGAGAAACCACCCGCTTCTGTCTCTTGAAGGGGGATTCGGCGGGGGGAGTCACCTCCCCCTAGCACGAGGCGCTGGGTCACGCACATGCTTCTGTCCTCCCCCGCAGCGTTCCTCTGGGACGGGGGGCGCTGCGGAAGCCCTAACCAGAGGAGTTTGCCAAGGAGCCGCGCTCGGACCTGGTCTGGACGAGCTTGCGCCACCGGTATTTCTTCCCTGAGCCTTGGCGGCTATAATTTTCGATCGATCCATGGACTCTGTGAGAAAAATAAAAGAAAAATGTCAGCGATGCAGAAACGACAATAGAATTTTGGCGAGGTCTAAATAGACCGGAAAAAGCTCTAACTTACCCAAAAAACACGCGAGACTGAGCCCAGCCCAGCTCAGTACCTGCTCGGAGAGCAGAACATCAGCCCGCTGGATCGATTCCCATTGGGACACCACCTTCACCTTAGGGGCGTTCGACTGCCTCACCCTGGGGCAATCGGCCCTATGCTACTCGGTGGGCACAGGCCAATCCTCACCCTCCGGTGGACCGACGAAAATGAACTTCTTCTTCCATTCATGGATAGAAGAAGGGACGACCACTACCCCCGACCCGGCCGTCCTACCCTTACGTTAGATACACCCAGCTCAGCTCTTCCTTACTGGTGCCGGGATGATTTTTATAGCAAAGGAAAGATAAGAGGAGGCTCAAATCGAAGGGGGTCCAATCAATTTTTAACCGGACCAGAAACCCGAGGAGGATCCTCCACGAGTTCGGCGCTAGCTGGCCCGGTGCAAGACGGAAACAATGGAGCACAGCACAAATCTCAGACGAGAAGGGCAGACGCATCCCTGCCCGGAATGCTTCCAGATACAGAGCAATCTCCTGGCCCCACACCTGGTCTGCCCGCTCACCCTCTCTGTCCAGACAAAGTGAATAACCAGAGGGGATATGGAATTGAGCCCAGATGTCGGAAAGCTCGTCCAGACGATTCAAGACTGAGGGCGCATCATGGGTATCCCGATGGGCACCTTGGGAGCCCTTGTCGCCGCCCGACGATAAGAGACAAGGGCGGCACTAGCCCTGGGGGGTGAGCCCGATACAGAGGACGTAGATGAAGAAGAAGAAGAGCTCTCTCGGCTATCTGAAGCCGAGGAGGAAGAAGACCCGTTGGGCTCGGCCCCAGAAACCGAGGCCTCATTGCCTGACTCAACCCTCATTACATCCACAGATATCTCGGAGGAAGACATCTAACCTGATTCAAGGAAAGGGTTCACCGAGGAAAATACAACGGAAGATCCGACCTAAGAGGAGGTGCGCCGAGCAATCTTCAAATGATGAGAGACAACTAAGGCAAAGTGTCGGCCCTGGGATGGCCCCCTCCTATTTATACACTCTAAAGGGGACATCTTACAGCCCAAATCGACTTCCGTCAAAACGAAGCGTCGCACCTCGCAGCCGTCGAGGCTCTATATGGCGATCGGCCATTAGAAACACCCCTTCGCAATGGAAGTCGGAGACAATCTCTTATGCCCCGCCAACCAATGATGGGCACGTAGCATGTAGCCTAACCGAAGGTCGAGCAAAACAGCGCACCTTCTTTAAAAGCGCAATCATTTCACTGATTCACTGACGTCACTAAAGATACGCGCGATGATCAAGGCATTCTGTGACCTGCCATGTAGGCCTAGTTATCCAAGAGGAGTAACCGCCAAATGTTCCGCCGTCGTTAGGCGGCCCGGGAATCCTTGGCTGAACCATTAAAAAATGGGTTTACCACTCTCGACCCTAACCCACAAATAGGTCAGGGCGAGAGTGGGGGGCCAGTGATAAGGCTCATGAACGAAAATTCCCTACATTACGACATGTAGCATGTGACGTGTCGTCCACGTAAACCCACTAGGCTCCTAGGGCTGCGGAGGTGGAATCAGTGTGGCGCCCCGGGGACTTTTCTCGGGGCCTCATCTCCGAGCGTACGCCCCACCTCTTGCCCCCGAGCCGTCCAGTAGCCGAACTTACATCATCTTCGCTCGTCTCCGAGCTGTTGCAAGGGCGGAGCTTCCTCGGCCTCCCGGCTCGTCTTCGAGCCACCCGACAGGCTGAGCTTCCTCGGCTTCCCCGATCAACCGAGTGCGCGGAGCTCAAGCGCCCACGCAACGGCTCTGTGTATCTCGCCAAAACGAGATATCCTCCGCCCCACGTTCTGCGTCCCATACGGGTGCGTTCCCCCATTAATAAGCGGATCCCGCCATCAATGCGGGCGTAACGAGGGGTCGTAAATGATGGCGAGGATCTCGCACCGACTCATTCCATGCGACCACTATATAAACCCCTCTTTTTAGATGACTCAGGTAAGGCAAACTAATTCTAATACGCCGCTACCCTGCCCTTATTCCACGGTACTAACTTGATCGTCGGAGGGTCCTACGGTGATTTCCTATTCCAGGACTTCCCTTACAGATAGCTCGGCGTCAACAATATCCAACAACCCATTGAGATCCACACAACCATTCCCATACCCGATCTCCACCATCCAAAATCATTCACAGCCAGATCAACGGAGAACAACATCTGAGCGAGATTTCCACCTCCATCGGTTGGTGAGTCTAAAGCAGTCAGCATCTACTTCTACCATAACATGATCACCACCCACTCCAATACTTCATATATTAATTAATTCTAAGAATTTTCATAATTGCTGTTAAAATCCGAATGATCTAAAAGGAAAATGTTTCTAAACAACAACTTCCTAAACAACTCCTTAACAATAAGGAACAAAAGACGGTTGAAGACAACATATCCCAGGCATGTGAGCGGATCTCATAACCGGCCCTCTTTTGTTCCTTATTGCGTAAGAGCTGGTTAAGAAAGTGTCGCAACACATCTCTTAATTAAAATGTCATCTTTACCATTACAAATCAAATCTAAGAATCTCAACCTAACTATGAAACCATGAATGCATTTTTTGAAACATTCAAATTTGTTTTTTTTTTCCCTATATGCTTTGTTAAGGACCATCTTCTTGGTTAAATTAAAATTTAACATATCGTTTTTAATTCCATTTATCCATATTCATCTAACTCTGGCTCCATCCCTAATTGCACCATTAGACTCAATTTCCTCAGTAGGAGAACTACCGACCAAAAACACGGTCACATTTCTTACTAAAAAAATTATAAGCAACACTAAAATTTGTATGGTCTAATAAGAAAAAAATGCAAATGTACAAAAAAGAAATTGGGTTAACTATCAAAATCCCCAAGGCAGGTATTCCAGCCGACAAAAACCCTTTGGCCTCAAAGCGGTTGTTAAAACCCCTCAAAAAATTTCATGCTGATGATGCTCTATACTAAGAATTCCCCATCTCACGACACATGGAAAATAACGTGTCCAAGGCTTACGGGAAAGGAGTAAGAACGGTACATTGAAGGCGTACCCCGGGCCTTCCGCCCCAAGATGTTCCCGACCTTCGGAGGCCTTCCAGACCACTTTTATGCTCGTCTTACAAACAACCATTGGCTCGCCTCCAAGCCCTCCCGCATGCTGAGCTCCCTCAGCCCTCCTAGCTCACCTCCGAGCTATCACAGAACCAAGCTCCCTCGGCCTCCCGCTCGTCCCCGAGTCTCCCGTCGAGCTTAGCTTCCTCGTTATCACCGACCAACCCACAGCACAGATCACAGGCGTCTCCGCCACAGCTCTGCAAATCTCGCCAAACATGAGATATCTGCCGTCCATGATCCCGCATTCCACGCCATCGCATTCCCCACATTAACGAGCGTATCTCGTCATTAATGGGGGATCCCGCCTTTCACGCAGGCGTAACGCCAGGGGCGTAACGGCCGGCGTGAATCTCGCGCCCGCCAGCCCATGCCTGCCACTATATAAACCCCTCTCTCGGACGACTCAGGTAAGGCAATTTTACCCCAATATGCCGTTACTCTGCCCAAATACCTCGACTAACTTGATCGTCGGAGGGTCCATGGTGGTACAACCACCCCGTGACTTCCTTGCAGGTAGCTCGTCTTCATTCCAAATCAAGCCCACTAAGATCCACACGCTTCAGGAGGCAACCCTTCAATTCAATCTCAGCCACCCATCGACGCTCGCTGCAGATCAATGGAAGACAATATCTGAAGGAGATCCTGAGCTCCATCAGTTGGCGCCATCTATGGAAACCTCAAAAATTCTGCTCAACGAAAGTTGATCTTTCGATCTTAAACTCATGGCGAGTGATCATCGTGACGATCCAAGTACTAGCCGCCGTCTTCCCCACAACGGAGGCGCGGAGGGATCCCCTCCTCCCCCGAACGCCATTCATGCACTGTCTACGTGAATAGATAGGTTTGTGTCCGTCGTGGATACGCTTGTCCATGTCCAAACGGCGGGACAAGCTCCCTAAGTCGCCACTCCCCCACCTTGGGAGCGACACATAGGGAGAGAAGACACTGCCCGTGCCGGCACATCCGAGCACCGCCTCACTATCTCTGGCGGCCATAGATCCCCCATGGCGACCAATTCGATGACCCGGTGGGCACCTCACAGCTCGAGGCTGAGGTATTATGAAAAAGCACCCCGTCCTAAGGCCCATCGCGCTCCTATCCCTCCCGAAGAGGTGTCGGTCGGCTCGCTGCTCCCTGGCATGGCCTATGCCCTCTCCCTCGACAAGATCGCGCGAACGGGACTCACCACAATAGCTCGAGGACAACATCGCCAGGGGACCTGCGGAACCTCATAGAACGGAACCTAAACCGCGGCCAGGCGCAAGCCACCAGCAACAGGGGCCATAAATCCGAGTATGCCGAATCCATAGGATACCACGACTGACTTGATACCCTCTAAAAGAAGATCGAGGGTATACATCGGGAGAGTCGTCCTTCAAGCGATGGGGATAGATATGTCGCCGACTCGCTTACGAGGCCCTTCACTGAAGAGCTGCTCGCTGTCCACGTCTCCTCCAGGAACAAACCCCCGAAGGTATCCCTTTTCGACGGAAAGTCCGACCCAAAGGACCATTTGGACGCGTTCACGACAGGGATGAGCTTCCAGGACAACTCTGATGCCGCACAATGCTGTGCATTCCCCCCGCCACTCTCATCCGCTTTAGACGAGACCGGTTCTGAGGACTCACGACATGCTCCATATCTACCTTCGATGAGCCGGCCACCGAGTTCCTCGGTCACTTGGGAATAGACAGCAAAAGCGGACCGTCGATCATCTATTCACTACAAAGAGCGGGGTAAAGGAATCCTTCAAAGGATACATCACCCGCTTCTACAACGCTCTCCTTGAGGTCCCAGAGCACCAGGACGAGACGGTCATCATTGCCCTTAGGTCGGATCTTAGGCAGAAGGAGTGGCTCCGCTCCTTTGCATTAGCGCAACCTAAGACCATGACCGAGGTAAAAGCCTGGACCGAGCGAGAGATCCAGCTCGAGTCCGAAGTGAACGTGAACCTACCCCGGACCGACCAGGCCGATCAAAAAAAGAGAGCCAAAGAAAAAGAAGATTGACCGGCCAAAGCCGTACTCCCCGAAGTTCCAGGAGTATACCCCACTCAATATCTCCCAGACAGAGTTGTTGGAGGAGGCAAAGGGCGAGAGATTCTTCAAACCCCCCCCGGTCAACCATAAGGCGGTCAAACAGACACGAGGCCCCTATTGCGCTTTCCACAGGTCGTAAGGACACCCCATCGAGAACTACAAACAGCTCTGAGACTGCATCGAGGAGTTAATCTGCTCGGGGCACCTGGCAAGATACCTACGGGACAACCAACAAGCCGACCGAGAGTAAGAGCACCATCCCCCTCCCGGGGAGTTGACGATCGGCCATATCATGGTCGTATCAGCGGGTGGTTCACCTGGGGCCGACGAGACACGACGCCCCTTGCCGGTCGATAGGACTGGCAGCCAACCCAGAAAGAGGGTCAAAACAGCTGAGCCCATCATCTTTACTGACGAGGACCTCCACAAGATATCCCTACCTCACAACGACCCTCTGGTGATTATAGCATGGGTCCACCGTTATGAAGTGCAAAGTATATTGGTCGACTCGGGAAGCTCGGCATACATCCTCTTCTACGACTGCTTCCTGCGTATGGGGCTTACCCCGTCGGACCTGAGGCCGACCGCCCACATCCTTTCGGAGTTCACCAACCACTCCATCCCGGCAGAAGGGGTGGTCACCCTTCTGCTTAACATCGGGGAGGGAGGCCGCACGCGTACCGTGTCTGTGGAGTTTATTGTCGCCAGAATTTGATCGGCCAACAATATCCTCCTGGGACACCCGACGCTAAATTCCCTCCGGACCCAGATATCGACTTACCACCTAGCAATCAAGTTTACCCTCGACCAATGCGGGTTAGGTCGGGCCTATAGGAACCAGCAAACTGCGAAGATTTGCTTCACTGCGACATCTATGTCCGAAGAGAGAAACGATGACCTTGAAAGCACGGATGATCTCAGGGGATCTTTGGATACTCGAGACGAGTATAAAGAGATCCGAGGAGCCCCGGTGGAGCCGCTAACGGAGGTACCCCTCGTCGAAGGGGACGATGAACGAACCGTCCAAATCGGGTCACTCTTAACGGGGGATCGGCGCGACGACCTGGTCCACTTCCTTAGAGGAAACTTAGACGTGTTCGCCTGGGCGCCCGCCGACATGCCTTGGATCGACTCCGAAATAATATCACATAAGTTCGGGGTCGACCCGGCGGTCTGACCCATCTGGCAGAAGAAACGAAGCTTCGCTCCGATCAAGAAAAAAGCAATCGAGGACGAGGTTGACAGGCTGCTCGCAGCCAACTTCATTTGGAACGTAGCTTACTCGGAGTGGTTGGCGAATGTGGTCATGGTTAAAAAGGAGAGCCGGAATTGGCGCATGTACGTCGACTTCACTGACCTCAACAAGGCCTGCCCGAAGGATAACTATCCCCTCCCTCGGATAGATCAGCTCGTCGACAGTTCGGCAGGCCATGAGATACTCAGCTTTATGGACGCCTTCTCCGGCTACAACCAGATCCGTATGAATCCGGTAGAAGAAGAACTCACCGCATTCACAACGGACCGGGGGGTATACTGCTATAATGTGATGCCCTTCAGCCTCAAAAACGCCGAGGCTACGTGCCAACGCTTGGTCAACAGGATGTTCAAGCCTCAGACCGGCAGGAACATGGAGGTTTACGTCGATGACATGCTCATCAAATCGACATCTTCAGATCAACACGCCAAAGATATGGGCGAGGCTTTCGACGTCCTCCGCAAATACAAAATGAAACTGAACCCAACCAAGTACGCGTTCGGGGTCACTAGTGGAAAGTTCCTCAGGTTCATAGTCACCCACCGAGGAATCAAGGCTAACCCGGAGAAAATCAGCGCCATCCTCAACATGGCAGCGTCCAAGACCAACATCGAAATCATGCGGCTCACAAGGCGGGTAGCCGCTCTGAGTCGTTTCATGTCAAGAGCCGGGGAAAAGTGCCTCCCGTTCTTCAAAGCTCTGAGGAAGATCCCAAGGTTCGAATGGTCGGAGGAATGTCATATCGCCTTCGAGCAATTGAAAGTGCACCTGGCGACTCCCCCACTACTCACTCGGCCAGTTGAAGGAGATGAGCTATCGCTGTATCTGGCAGTGTCCGATCAATCTGCAGGTTCGGTGCTCGTCCGAGAAGTCGATGGAGTCCAGAAGCAGGTCTACTATGTAAGACATGTCTTCAAGGGCGTGGAAACAAGGTGCCCGACCATAGAGAAGATTGTCTTGGCACTCATCATAGCCTCGAAGAAACTACAGCACTATTTCTAAGAGCACACCATCCTCGTCCTTACCGAACGCCTTTTAGGGGCTATTGTCACCTCCCCCGGATCTTCTGGTCGTTTGGAGAAGTGAAGGTGGGAGTTGTCCCAATTCGACATCAAATACCGCCCGAGGCAAGCTATCAAGGCACAAGTCCTGGCCGATTTTATCGCCGAATACACTATCCCTAACAAGGAGGCAGTGTATGTGCCGGCCCCCGGATCTCAACCCTTGATCGAAGAAAGGCCCGACTCCATCCCCGATTGGGTCCTTTACGTCGACGGGTCATCGACCGAGGATGGTTGTGGTGCCGGCCTCATCATTCGAGGCCCAAATGAGGCAGAAATGGAGTATTCTTTGAAGCTCGGGTTCAAAGCCTCAAACAACGCCGCGGAGTACGAGGCCTTGCTAGCTGGACTTCGAATCGCCTCCGGAGTAGGACTGAAGACGATGAGGATCCGCAATGACTCTGCCCTGGTCGTTGGCCAAGTGACCGGCCGTTTCGATGCACGGGAGCTCCTAATGGTGAAGTACTTAGCCGAGGTAAGAAGGCTGCGAATGGACTTCAACGAAGTTCAAGTGGAGAAAATCCCCCGGCACCTAAACGCCCAGGCCGACACCCTAAGCAAGCTAGCTTCCTCCTACACGACCAACAACAAGAGAAATATCCTCTTCGAGGTCTTGCCACGGCCCAGTGTGGAAGATAGAGCGACATTGCTCCAAGTTTACACAGCCCGGGAAGAGGATCAAGATTGGAGGAAGCCCATCGTGGAATTCTTGAAGGAAGGTACGCTCCCCGGAGATCGTGGGGAGGCCCGCCGCCTCCGAGCCAAATCCCGCCATTTCGTCTAAAGCAATGGGAACCTCTACAAAAAATCCTTTACTCAACCCCTGCTCCGGTGCGTCGACCACCATGAAGCCGACTATGTCCTCCGTGAGGTCCACGAAGGGGTCGCTGGAGCACATCAAGGGGACCGCACCTTAGTCCAAAAGGCGCTGCTCCAAGGGTACTATTGGCCGACCATTCATCAGGACGCTCATAAGCTCGTAAGAAAGTGCAAGAGCTGCCAACTCCATGGCAGCATACCCTGCCTTCCGGCTACCGTGCTAACAACCCTAACCTCCCCCTGGCCGTTTGCCCAGTGGGGAATGTACATGATAGGCCATTTCTCTACCGGTACGGATGGGTACAAATACATCCTCGTCGCGGTGGACTTCTTTACGAAGTGGATCGAGGCTGTCCCCATCAGAAAACCGGATGCCACCATAACCATCAAGTTCCTGCAGAACAACATAATACTCCGGTTTGGGATCCCGAGGTGTATCATCGCCGACCATGGGACAAATTTAGAAAATGAGAGAGTTAAAGCATTCTGCAGCGAATACCATATACTGATGAAGTTCGCCGCGGTCGCGCACCCCCAATGCAACGGGCAGGCCGAGGTCGCTAACATGGACGTCATTCGAGGACTTCAAGCTCGCCTGGAAGGACGACAAGGTAGTTGGGTCAACGAACTACCCCGGGTCTTATGGGCCTTGCGCACATCGAAGAAGACCCCCACCGGAGAGACCCCCTTCAGTATCTGCTATAGCGCCGAGGCGATGGTCCCAGCAGAGATCGTGCTGTCCAGTCACAGGGTCGAGCATTTCAATGACAAAGCAAACACCTCGGCACTCCGTACTAATTTGGATGTCTTGTTGGAAAAGCAGGATCGGGCACAGATCAGAGCCGCCGTTTACCAACAGCAAACTGCCCGCTACTACAACACTCAGGTCAAATATCGAGCCTTCAAGACCGGGGATTTGGTCCTAAGGCGGAACGAGTTTGTTGATCAGGGCAAATTGCATAAGTTTTCTCCGAAGTGGGACGGCCCCTTCCTCGTCTCCGGAATCTTGCCCAACGGGGCTTATCACTTACAAGATGCAACGGGTCGCAAATTTCCGCGCCCTTACAATGCCGAGAAGCTCAAGTTATACCTTTGAAAGGAATATCTATGAATATATGTTTCTTCTTTCATAAAAGCAATGTAAATTTTTCTAAGTTCTTTTTTTTATAATAAGAAGGAAACAATAGAACATCGCAAAAAGGAGAACTTTATTTATTTATCAAAAGGTATTATGGGCTCCTCCGCCTTACATAAAAATATTAAAAAAATATTACAAGAGAAGGGGAACAGGGTCAAGGAAATACTCCTCATGATACTCCGAGGAGATCTCCGCCAGCCGAGCCCTGGCCTCTGCAGCCCGCTCCCGCTGGTACTGCACGCGAACCCGAAACGCCACAGAAGGGCCGGGCGCTCCACCAGCCAAGCCTTGGCTCACGATCTGTCTCTTTTGGAAGCATTCCAAAATGAGGGCCACAGATCGTTGTGCCTGGTCTTCGAGATGAGGCCGATGACGTAAAATCGTATGGACCATGTCGAGGGCCTCATCCAGCAGCTCCTCGGCAAGGGGGTTGTACAAACCCGGGGACCTCCTCCAAATTACGTACATCAGCAATTGGAGGAGGGGCGTTCGATGAGGGAGTAGACAACCGATATGATCCTCGATGCGCTGGACCATGCCCCGATACCTATCCTCGGAAACGGATTGCTCGTACAGGTAGACATCATCGGGAGTGGCGATCTCTTCAATCGAGTAAATATGCCCGGCCATCTCGAAGAAGCAATACTGAAAAGTTGACATCTCCTTCTCTATTTATAGCCTCCACAGAATCCCTAAGAACCCAAATTTGCGCACGCATGGGCGCGAATCCTGGGATTCGCTCAATTATTCCAATACCGTACCGCCACGTAGCAGGAATCCCGTATCTCTCGGCGAATCGAAGTCGGAGCGACGCGGATCTTCGAATGCTTCGCCTCGCCTATACGTTTCTGCCACGTGCCGCCAGTGATGGCCACTCTTCCCGATATTCACACACCAAGGATGGTCGGGCAACGCCTCGCAAATCGAGCAGCTTCCCTGCTCAGTCCATCCTTGACCGGTAGTTCACTACCCACCGCGCCAAGGATCGAAGCCCTCATCAAGAGGCCACCGAGCAGCTTCACTGTTCAGTCCATCCTTAGTAGGTAACTTCTTACCCACCTACGCTAAGGATCAAAGCCCTCGCCAAGAGGCCACCGAGCAGCTGCCCTGCTCGGTCCATCCATGGCTGGTAGTTTACTACCCACCGACGCCAAGGATCGAAGCCCTCATCAAGAGGCCACCGAGCAGCTTCACTGCTCGGTCCATCCTTAGCGGGTAACTTCTTATCCATCTACGCTAAAGATCAAAGCCCTCGCCAAGAGGCCACCGAGCAGCTGCCCTGCTCGGTCCATCTATGGCTGGTAGTTCACTACCCACCGACGCCAAGGATCAAAGCCCTCGTCAAGAGTCCACCGAGCAGCTTCACTGCTCGGTCCATCCTTAGCGGGTAACTTCTTACCCACCTACGCTAAGGATCAAAGCCCTCGCCAAGAGGCCACCGAGAAGCTGCCCTGCTCGGTCCATCCATGGCTGATAGTTCACTACCCACCGATGCCAAGGATCGAAGCCCTCGTCAAGAGGCCACCGAGCAGCTTCACTGCTCGGTCCATTCTTAGCGGGTAACTTCTTATCCATCTACGCTAAGGATCAAAGCTCTCGCCAAGAGGCCACCGAGCAGCTGCCCTGCTCGGTCCATCCATAGCTGGTAGTTCACTACCCACCGACACCAAGGATCGAAGCCCTCATCAAGAGGCCACCGAGCAGCTTCACTGCTCGGTCCATCCTTAGCGGGTAACTTCTTACCCATCTACGCTAAGGATCAAAGCCCTCGCTAAGAGGCCACTGAGCAGCTGCCCTGCTCGGTCCATCCATGGCTGGTAGTTCACTACCCACCGATGTCAAGGATCGAAGCCCTTGTCAAGAGGCCACCGAGTAGCTTCACTGCTCGGTCCATCCTTAGCAGGTAACTTCTTACCCATCTACGCTAAGGATCAAAGCCCTCACCAAGAGGCCACCGAGCAGCTTCACTGCTCGGTCCATCCTTAGCAGGTAACTTCTTATCCATCTACGCTAAGGATCAAAGCCCTCGCCAAGAGGCCACCGAGCAGCTTCACTGCTCGGTCCATCCTTAGCGGGTAACTTCTTACCCATCTACGCTAAGGATCAAAGCCCTCGCCAAGAGGCCACCGAGCAGCTTCACTGCTCAGTCCATCCTTAGCGGGTAACTTCTTACCCATCTATGCTAAGGATCAAAGCCCTCGCCAAGAGGCCACCGAACAGCTGCCCTGCTCGGTCCATCCATGGCTGGTAATCTACTACCCACCGACGCCAAGGATTGAAGCCCTTGTCAAGAGGCCACCGAACAGCTCCCCTGCTCGGTCCATCCTTAGTGGGTAACTCCCTACCCATCTGTGCTAAGGGTCAGAAGTCCTCAACCCCGGTGACGCCGACCAATCTTAAGAGCGGTGGTCGCCGGTCCAACTCGACGTATCTTCGACGAGAGATCGCCTCCTCGACTTCAGGGCCACAAGGACACCAATCTTACACCGGCCTTTGTACACTTCAAATAATTGGATTTAACTCAAAACGCGATCGCCAACTAAAAGACCTGCCGCCGACCTAGCGTTCATCAAGCAAGCAAAATGAGATATTACCGCGAAATTAAAACATTGCGACACAAATTTCTGCAAAAGGGATTTGTTTAAAACTCGGAAGTCTTTACAAAGGTATCGTGGGCTCCTCGGCCTTACAAAATCGCCCGAAGGCTTACAAAATTCCGAAGCAAAAAACAAGAAAAGAATAAAAAAGAAAGCAGGGAGATTCAGGCCTCGTGGCCGGGAAGGACCTCGACGTTCTACATGGCAGCATCGAAAGCCGGGGTGGCGGCTTGAGGGTCAGCGCCCACCGCAGGAGCTTCGGTACTGGGAGCCGGGATGACCGACTTCTCCCAAACACGCCCATCAGGGGCTTTCCCCCGGGTAACGCTTCCGGCGGCATCCCCCTATGCCTCACCCTCGAGGGGGTACTCGAGCCGGAGCTTATCGTCGGGAAACTCCGGCATCAGCGCCTTGACGGCGTCGAGGGCATCATGCCAAACGAGGGCCGAGGCGTCGGCGAGGTCGGCGTAGAATTGATCCGACGTCTTGTAGCTCTCCACCGCCTTCGCAGCCCGGAGGTCGGCATGCCTCATTGCTTCCTTCATCGCCTCGTTTTCCCTTTTTAGGGTGTCCCGCGTCTTCTTCAGAGTGGCGGCGAGCACCATGGTATCTTCCAACTTGGCCTCAACGGCCTTGTTGAACTCCATCAAAACTCCGATGGTCTCCCGGCAGCCGGAGTTCACCCGATCCTCTGCTGCCACCCGTTCTTCGAGGGCGGCGATCCTCTCCTTCGCCTCACGCAGCTCCCGGCTTAAGCCTTCCTCCCTCAAGGAAGACTCGCCCGTGATCTGCATCCCCAGGGCAATTTCCTCGCGCTCCATGTTGGCAACGAAGGCGCAGTGCTGAAGGACCTGAGGAAAACAAAAGGAGGGGTTAAAAGGCATCCGATCCTGCGAACAAAAAGTACTTAATAAAAACCCGAACGGGAGGCGGACACTGACCTGCACGGCCTCTTGGGCTATGGCCGCGATTTGGGCCTTGAGGGTCCCCCGGGGGATTTTGCCCCCAGCCGACCTTTCCATCTCCGAGAGCAGGCTATCGGCAACAGAAAGCCCCGAGGGCACCTCGAAGCGAAGATCCCCTTCATCCATGAAGATCGGGGAAGACAGGGAATGGGGTACCGTCCTTTGGTGCCTCTTGAGAAGGGGCGCGGGAGGATCGGCCTTGTCTCCCACCTCTAAAACCCGGGGTTCCTGCTCCCGAGCATGTTTGCGGCTCTGCGCGCGGCTGGCCTCCGAGGCCCGGGGCGTGCTGGAGTGCCTAGCCGGAGCGGCCGCCGATGGAGCCGGGCTCGCAGCGGGGCGTGACGGGCCGGCGCCTCCGGCCTTCCTCCCTTTCTTCTCAGCCATCGCAGCCTGGAATTTAGATCGGTCCATCGGCTCTGCAAAAAAAGAGAAAATACAAAGAAGGGGTTAGCAATGCCAGAAAGAATAGAAGAATACAAAAGTCTAAATAGGTCGCCTAAGCTCCTAACTTACCCGCAAACTGAGGGGGGCTGAGCCCGGCCCAACTGAGGGCCTGCTCGAACAGCAACACATCGGCCCGTTGAACGAGCTCCCACGCCAACACTGCCATCGTATCGGGATCGGACGACCGTCTCACCCGTGGGCAATTGGCCATGTGCCACTGGACAGGCACATGCCAATCCTCGCCCTCGGGTGGCCCGACAAACAAGAACTTCTCCTTCCATTCATAAATGGAAGAAGGTACTGCTACGACCCCCGACCCGTCCGCCCCTCCTCTGTGTTTTATAAAAGAAACGTACACCCAACTAGGCTCGTCCTTACTGTTCCCCTCCGAATGGCGGCCAAGACGGACTGTCTAGCCTGAGATTCGGGGCAGATGCTATTTGGTTTTATCCGTCCACCTCTCCGAAGATGCCAAGTTGATTTATGGCACCGTGTATCGGAGGTTTAGACGGATGCGGCCGATGTAGCAGACTTCGTCAGATTCCCCCTCGCTTGAGGGGTTTTTGATTGTGGGGACGCTCTTCCCTGCAGGCGCAAGCCCCTGCAGTTAATTACGCTACCGCATCGCGGTAACAACTTTCTCCTTCTCCAGAATTTCACTTCGCGTCGTGGGTGTTTGTTTTGTTTGTGGTTGCTCGTGGATTGTATACAGAGACTGAGTAGTGTCGTCGCCCGTAGGACGTAGATTAGTCCAAATCCGTATTTACTTAGATTTGGGTTTGGTGTTTTTGGTTTAAGGATACGTTAGTCGTATTGAGACTAAGATCAACTTAAACGTTCGTCAAGGATACGTTAGTCCTGTTTGAGACTAAGATCAACTTAACGTGATAATTCATTTAATATCTGGCCATCAGGGCTCGTCACCTCTCTGACGTCGTTGAAGGATTACAACGACAGGTGTCAGAGGAGCTCGGAGATGTACCCTCGAACCAGAGTTGATTTGGAATTTTGTAGTCCACTTGAATGTTTAAGGATACGTTAGCCGTGTTTTGGGGCTAAGATCGACTTAAACGGGATCGTTTAGATCCGGCAAAAGAGCATTTGGAGGCTCTATTGTTCCAGTTTAGGGACGTAGTGGTCCATGTTCCAGTTTAAGGACGTGGCGGTCTATATTCCAGTTTGAAGACGTGGTGGTCCATATTCCAGTTTAGGGACGTGGTGGTCTATGTTCCAGTTTACGGACGCGATGGTCCATGTTCCAGTTTAGGAACGTGGTGGTCTATATTCCAGTTTAGGGACGTGGTGGTCCGATATTAGTTTAGGGGCGTTTCGGTCCGATATTAGTTTAGGGACGTTTCGGTCCACGAGTTTAAGGACCCCGCAGTCCATATACGTGTGGTCGTTGGGACTCGTCACCTTTCTGACGTCGTTGAAGGATTACAACGATAGGTGTCAGAGGAGCTCGGAGATGTACCCTCGAACCGGATATAAATTGATTTAAGAGAGCAATCTTGCTCAATCAATTTAATTTGAGGACTTACGGCCAAAATTGGGCTAAGTCCAGTTGAAAATGTTCTACATTTTAGTTGCTTTTGCATCGCATTTCTTCTTATTTTTATCTGGGCTTTGCCCAGAAAGGATGCAGAGCATCAATTTGTTTTGGGCTCTGCCCTTTATAAATGATGCAGAGCATCAATTTTATTTGGGCTCTGCCCTTTTATTGCTTTGCAATTTATTTTGGCCGGCTTGGTCTTTTTGATTTGGGCCTGGCCCTTTAAGAAATGCCTTGCATTTGTTAGGCGCTTTGCGCCAATCAGAGAGCGCAAACGCTCGTGGTGATGACACGTGTCATGCAGCGCAGTGCGCTGCGCTAGTGCGCTATGCTTGCGCTGCTGACACGTGGCGCGCTCTGGTGGCTTGCGCCAATTTCAGAGAGCGAAGCTCTATTCAAAAGCGCATAGCGCAAATGGTTCAGGCGCTGACACGTGGCGCTCTCTGGTGGCTTGCGCCAGCCCAAGAGCGCAACAGTGCAGATTTATAAGTGCAAAGCACTATTAATTTGAGAATCTTTTAGATTCAAGAACAGAAGTGTAAGGCACTGTTAGATTTCTTGATCTAATTTAGATCAAAGGAAAAGATAAGTTTTTTCTTATCTTAAAGAAACAAAGGTTCATGAAAAAGTGCAAAGCACTATTTTTATTTTATTTATTCATTTTATTTAGTTATGTTTAAAGATCAATGATCTTGTTTTTAGGTCACTGATCTGTTCATAAGAGAATTTTATCTTCTTTCAAAGGTTTTTACCTTCTGTTGTTCTTGAGGAGTTCTCAAGAGTTTTCTTCTCTTTTTTTTTTAGAAAGATGTTGATGCTTTGAATTGAGCTCTGGGGTCTCTTTTATAGTACCCATAAATTAGTTAAGTTTTTTGAAGAGATCTTTCTCTGAGTGATTTGGGGAATTTTCCCCACCGTTGGATCTTTGATCCAAGAGCTTCTGTTTTACAGAAGAAAATCTTCTTATTTTAACAAGAACAGAAAAGATTTCTTTAGAATTTTAATTCTGTTGGGCGCAAATGCTCCAGAGCGTGACACGTGTCACGCAGCGCACAGCGCAGCGCATCTGCGCTGACACGTGTCGCGCAACTGCGCTAGCGCATCTGCGCTGACACGTGTCGCGCAGCGCTCAGCGCAGCGCACCTGCGCTAGCGCATCTACGCTGACACGTGTCGCGCAGCGCAGTGCTTGCGCAATTGAAGCGTTGCTTCCTTTAATTAAAGTTTGAATTTTAAACAGAGCCTTGCTCTGATTGGGTGCGCTGCCTTGGGCGCTGAGCCCCCCCTGCGCTAACGTGTCTGATTTTGACACATGGCGCTATGCGCGCAGCGCAGGGGATCTGAAGCGTTGCTTCATTTATTTTAACTTTAATTTTCACTTTAATTTTCAAGACAGAGTTTTGCTCTGATTGGAGGAAAACAAAAGCATTGCCTCTTTTCCCTCCTTGGAATTTGAACAGTGCTTTGCTCTGATTGGGATAAACAAACGCCCCCCCACCGTTGCGCTTACATGGCCTTAAATGTGAGCGCAGCGGTGGCCGAATTCCAACCGTCGCGGCAACTTTTGGAAGTTGAAAGGGCATTTGATGCCTATAAATAGGACCTTTGGTCCCTTAGATGATTTTCATCTTCACGATTTTACTTTCAGAACTCGGAGCCCTGCTCTCTTATTTAAACGCTTTTAAAAGTTCAAACTTTAGAGAATTTTTAGGTAAAAATATTAATTTTGATTAAATTAAATTAATTTTAAGAGCCTTGCTCTCAATAGATCCCTGATCTAAAGAAGACCCATTTAGGGTTTCACTTAGCAGAGTTTTGCTCTAAGGGGGTCTATAGAAGACTAAGGAGAGCCCTATTAGGGTTCCATTAATAGAGGTTTCTCTCTGAAAGATCTTCCATGTATTTTCTCATTTCATTAATGGAGCTTTGCTCCTTCCAAATCATTCAACAGAACTCCTAGGAGTTTTTCATTGATTTTGGAGTTTAACGATGGCGTTTTATTCCTCGGTATATTATATCGTTTTGCTTAATCAGTCTTTCTGATAATTCTGTTGATCCTCTTTCACAGGAACAATGGACGCCCACGTGTATGCTCTTAACGAGATCATCTCTTACGGGGACATCCGCCGACTTGGCCGCTCTCAAAATCGAGAGTTCACAAACGAGGAGTGTGCTGAAATAATGAGCCGCTTCGATGCGTACAATGGTCCTCTGCTTCCCCGGCGTTCCTCCCTACTTAAGCTTATCGTGGGAGCCATCTGGGAAGCGCTTCCCCTGTTCTGTTCCGGTGTGACGCTTAGGGCGCTGGATGCCGCTGAGGATAAGGTGCACTCGGTGTACCTGTTGAACTTTATCTCAAAGAGACGGCGAGACAGTCTTATCGATCTCTTGCACGAGGTCTTTCAACAGTCTGCCATACTCGCTGCTTATCGGAGGGTGGAAGACATCAGGGGGGACCCTGACGCTTGTGCTCGCGAAAGGAAGCACACTAGGATGGTCCGCGAGGCTTGGAAAGTCATAGATAGGGTCGCTTTTGAATTCCTCAATCCATGCCCTGGATCTGAGGTTATTCCATTGTAACTTTCGTTTATTGTTTTTATGACTGTAAGAACTTCGGGCAATATTAATGGAAAAAAAAATTTATCCCAGCTTGTCTTTATTATATATCTTTTGTCCTGAGTCTTTTTGCCCATGCATGAATGAATGTGTCTTGAACGCTCGATCAAATGTAAATCGGATGCTCTTTCTCAGCATGTCGTCACAATTAGCAGGTAATAGAGTAAGCTTCTTGATTTCTTCACGAGATAGCGAGGGCTTAGGCCGCAGGTTCAGATCTGCTGCCTAAGACTTTTCAACTCTATGAGCCGTGAGGGTCCCATAGAGACTTTTCTCCCTACGGATCGAGAGGATCTCGTAGGTGGGTTTTCTCCTTAGGAATCGTGAGGATCCCTAAGTGTGTTTTCTTTTATAAGTCGTAAGGATCTTATAAGAGATTTTTCCCTCTTACGAGTCGAGAGGACTTGTAAGCGGTTGTTCCCCTCCTTGTCGAAGTTCGACGTTGGAGAGTGAGACCCGTGGATGGTATGCAAGAGACCGTTTTGGGCCAACTTGCGGGGTCCCAATGCTTAGGAAACAGGCTCCTTTTATGCCCACTGCCTAAGGCTTTATCTCACGAGTCGAGCCGCCTCGACAATTTTTTCACAAGTCGAGACGAATCGAGCGTTTCTCGTAAGAACATCTTAACGTCGCATTTAACCTCTGCTTTTTGCGACAGAAGCCCGTTAAGGTTGGTGGTACTTAGGGTTTTGGCCATCGTACCGTCGCATAAGCTGATATAGTCCTCGATAGGCAATCGTGCTGTTTGAGTAGCCCTGCGACTGCCGTGTCTCTGATCCCTTCGGGGGCTGGACAAGACGTCTTCAAGCAATCCTCCTTGGAAGTTTGACCGTCGAAAGAGCAAGCGTTAGGAATTTGCCATGTCGCTTTTTAATTGAGGTTAGGCTTATTTTGGTGAGCCCCGATGAGTCATAACCACTCCGTGCTGGTGTGGGGATGATCTCCGATAGTCTTTCGGGCTTTATGTGAGTTGCGGTCAAGACCCTGAAGCTAGGAATTTGTCCTTTGCTTCGTTTGCTGGCATTGTGTCTGCTGTATCGAGACGAATGTTGCGGTGGGAACTAGGGATTTTGCCGTGGCTCTGTTTGTTTGATGACGTTGCGTCTGTTGTGTCGAGACGAACGTTGGGGTGACATCTCGTCTGCTGTATCGAGACGGACGTCGAGGTTGTCTCTAGGTTGCTGGTGAACCGCCGAGGTTTGGAACTAGGGATTTTGCCGTGGCTCCATTCGTTTGATGACGTTGCGTCTGAAGTGTCGAGACGAACGTTGGGGTGACATCTCGTCTACTGTATCGAGACGGACGTCGAGGTTGTCTCTAGGTTGCTGGTGAACTTTCGAGGTTTGGAACTAGGGATTTTGCCGTGGCTCCATTCGTTTAATGACGTTGCGTCTGCTGTGTCGAGACGAACAATGGGTGACAGTCTACTGTATCGAGACGGACGTCGAGGTTGTCTCGAGGTTGCTGGTGAACCGTCGAGGTTTGGAACTAAGGATTTTGCCGTGGCTCCATTCGTTTGATGACGTTGCATCTGAAGTGTCGAGACGAACGTTGGGGTGACATCTCGTCTACTGTATCGAGACGGACGTCGAGGTTGTCTCTAGGTTGCTGGTGAACCGTCGAGGTTTGGAACTAGGGATTTTGCCGTGGCTCCATTCGTTTAATGACGTTGCGTCTGCTGTGTCGAGATGAACATTGGGGTGACATCCCGTCTGCTGTATTGAGACGGACGTCAAGGTGGTGACCATTCTGTGCTGGTGCGAGATGATCTCCGATTGTCTTTCCGGTTTTATATGAGTTACCGTCAAGACGTCGAAGCTAGGAATGTGGCCTTCGCTTCGTTTGCTTTGGTGTGTCCAAATCCTGTTGGAGGAAGAACGCTGGGGTTGACATTTCGTCTGCTGTATCGAGACGAACGTCAAGGTGGTGACCACTTTGTGCTGGTGCGAGATGATCTCCGATTGTCTTTCCGGTTTTATGTGAGTTACCATAAAGACGTTGAAGCTAGGAATGTAGCCTTCGCTTCGTTTGCTTTGTCACGTCCGAATCCCGCTGGAGGAAGAACACTGGGGTGACAACTCGTCAGCTGTATCGAAACGAACGTCGAGGAGGAGCTGGAATGTTGCCGTGGCTCCGTTTGTTTGATTGTCGCGTCCGAATCCCGCTGGAGGAAGAACGCTGGGGTGACATCTCGTCTGCTGTATTGAGGCGAATGTCACGGCTGTCTCTAGGTTGTTGCTGAACCGTCGAGACTTGGCTTCGCTTTTTGGCGGAGCCTGTCGGGAAGGTATGGTTCCCTCTTTATTTGTGCCCCTGGATTGTATACAGGGATTGCTGTGCTATCGTCTGTAGGACATGAATTTCGTTATATATATATTTTTTTATTTTATTTCTTTCCGCGATGCTCTATCATTTCAGCTTTTATATCGCGAAGGTCGCGATTGCCCAATCAGTTCGGCTATTTTTCGCGGTGCCCAATCATTTCGGCTATTCATTTTATTTTTACTCGTTGTTTTTTTTTATTGCGAGTTGCCCCATCATTTCGGCTATTTTGCATGCATGCATTTTTACTTGCTGCTTTTTATTGCAAGTTGCCCCATCATTTCGGCTATTTCGTATGCATGTGCGGCCTACTGGCTTTTTGCTGTAGACCAATTTCGGCATCAGCACCGCTCCAACTGGGATATTACCAGGAGCAAATCATCATTTGTCTCTGTCGTTGTCGAACAAAGGAGGCTTAGCGACCAGGGTTAGGGTCTTGTCGACTAAGGCTTTGACTTCATGAGCCGTAAGGGTCTCACAAAGTTATTTCTCCCTACAAGTCGTGAGGATCTTATGGGTGTATTTTCTCCTTAGGAATCGTGAGGGTTCCTAAGCGTTTTGCTCCTCTGTAAGTCGTAAGGATCCTACAGGAGGGCTTTCTCATTGTAAGTTTAGAGGATTTACAAGGGTTATTCATCGTGCGAACATATCCCTAATCTCGGATGGGACTTAGTTAGGGAAATGTTTATTCGCGTCCGTGGATTGTATACAAGGGTCAGTATTGAGCCACTTGTAGGGCAGTATCGGAAATTGTGGGGATTGCTTAAGCACAGGTTCAGGTCTCTGTAACTTAAGACTTTCAAATCCTATGAGCCGTGAGGGTCCCATAAGAGAGTTCTCCTTACGAGTCGTGAGGATCTCGCAAGTGTATTTTCTCCTTAGGAATCGTGGGGATCCCTAAGTGTGTTGCTCCCTTGTGAGTCGTAAGGATCTCACGCGGGTGGTTTCTCCTTACAAGGTCGAGAGGACCCTATAAGTGTCCTTTTAACGAGGTTGCGCCATTTCGGGTTTTCACAAACACTCGCCGGTAGTCCTGCTGTTTTTACTCACGGAGCCCTTTCGGGTTTTCATCCGTGCCCATTTTGCTTATGGACATACCGTTTTTATTTTATTTTTTATTTTCTTCTTCTTGTTTTTTTTACGAGGTCGCGCCCTTTCCGGTTTTCACGAACACTCGCCGGTAGCCCTGCTGTTTTTACTCACGGAGCCCTTTCGGGTTTTCATCCGTGCCCATTTTGCTTATGGACATACCGTTTATTATATATATTTTTTATATATATAATTTTATATATATATATATATATATATTTTTATTCATCTTGTCAGCCTAAGGATGCTGCGGTAGTAGTTTAAAGACGTTTCGGTCCCTTGCAAGTTTTAGGACATTGCGGTCCATCATTAGTTTAAGGACGTTTCGGTCCGCCGTCGCCGTATTTGAGGCGATCATCTAGTTTATTGAATTTTCGGTCTGTGGGGCTTTCTCTATGACTGACCATGATGCCCCCGGCGTATCCATCTTTCTCGGAGCATACGATTGTGGCGGGTTCACCTTCCAATTTTCGGACAACGCGAACTTGCCCTGTTGGTATTGGTCTCCAACCCAGTTCTTGAAGACGTAGCAATTCTCGATCAGATGACCTACCGTTTGATGGTAAGGGCAATAATTAGGATTATTAACATCGCCTGGTCGCAACGGACGTTTTGGACTCGGCAGATTGATGAGTCTGTCGCACACTGCCAGCTCGAACAGTCCCCTTGTTTTATCTTGCGGAAACGAGTAAGGACGTTTCAACTTTTCCTGGAGGGGTTGCCGCTTGTTGCTTTGGCGAGCAACCGGTCTAGGGTCACTTGATTGTTGTTGAGCACTGGCGACGAAGGCCGTTTTTTCTTTTCCTTTATCCTTTTTGTTCGCTCCGTTGTTTGCGGGGCCGGGATTTTTTCCGAGTAGCGTGCGATTGCATGGCTGAACGTTCTCGCAGCTCCTCAATTCCTTCATTTTTGAAATAGATTCCCCGAGGGAAGGGTTGGGGGTAGCTTCTTCGTCAGAGTCGCTTCCAAAGGTGATAATTTGCGATACCTTAGAGTCGACTATATGACAATCGTCGGCGGCTCTTTTGCGCTCATCTATCGCATTTTTTCGACGTCTACAGGCTTCACATTTTGTCCTGTCGAAGTGTTGCTTTTGAGCGACATACCCTTGCCACCAACAGTTAAAGGATTCGCAGTCTTCGGTAGGATGTATGATCTTTTGATGATATAAACAGAAGTTAGGGTGCGTCTCTATCTCAGCGAGAGTATTTTCTTCAGAGGGTGGTAGCTTCATTCCTATTGATAGAGCTTTGGCGAACCTTTTTCTTGTTCTGAAGTTGTTTTTATCCGCATTGGATGGCTTTTGACTTGACGGGAATGCCTTGGATCTTTCCAGTATGGCCATCTCACGCTCTTGATTGGCTTTTGCTTTCAGACGAATTTCATTTAGGAAGACATCGATCAACTCGTCTGATGGCTGTAGAATCTCCGGCTCAGGATTCGCCATTGGTTTCTCAGCGCAAGGAGCCTCCTCATCATCCGTCAGTGAATGAGAAATGACATGACAAGTCGTTACGTAGTCTTCGGATTCATCTGATGAATTTTCTCCATCGTTTTTGTCCTTGACAAAAGAACAAGTTGCCCCTGACGTGTCCGTCTTCTTTGGAGAGTGCGGCTGTGGTGGGTTTACCTTCCAGTTTTCTGACAGCGCGAACTTGCCTTATAGGTATTGATCCTCGATCCATCCCTTAAAGACGAAACAATCCTCAATCGGGTGACTTACCGTTTGGTGGTAAGGACAATAATCGGGATTATTAAAATCGCCTGGCTGCGACATACGCTTTGGACTCGGCAGATTGATGAGTTTGTTACGCACTGCCAGCTCAAACAGTCTTCTCGTTTTATTCTGAGGAAACGAGTAAGGACGTCCTAGCCTCTCTTCGAGGGATGGGCGTGGACGCACGTTGTTTTGGCGAACGACCGGCTTTGAGTTGCTCGACTGTTGCTGAGCATTGGCGACGATGATTGCTTTCCCTTTTCCTTTCTCATTTCGGGGATCGGGTCTTGGAGGAGACGGTCCATGGCCCATCTGGTCCATTTAGGCTAATTTGTCGATTAAGGCCTGGAAGGTGGTCGGACTGAAGAACATCATGAATTGCGAGATGGTCGCCTGCGGATCGTGAGTGCCCACAAACATGCCTACTGCAGGTGCCTCTTCTATGCGTTGTTCGCATTTCGACCATAAGTTTCGCCATCGTGTTGCGTATTGGACCCACGTTTCGCCCGGCCTTATCCTGGCATTTATCAGTGCTGTAATCGGGGTGTGTTCACTAGCACTCGCGAATCTTTGTGTAAACAGCAGCTCCATCTCTGCAAATGTTTTGACAGAGTGGTTAGGTAGCTCTGAATACCATTCAAAGGCTGTTTCTGCTAAGCTGCCGACGAATTGACGTAACAACAATTTGTCATCGCCTCCAGTATTGCCGCATAAGGCCCTGAATTGAGCGACATGCTGATGCGAATTCCCTGTCCCTTTATATACGTGGAATTTAGGGATCGTATATCCCGGCGGGTAACTGATTTGATCGTACCAGCTCGGATACGGTCGTCCGGTTCTAGCAATTTGCCCAGCCGCTTCATTTGCCTGATGAACCCGGATCTGCTGAGCTATATATTCGTCCAGGTCAGCTTTGGAGACTGCCTCCTCCTTGGCTGTTGACAGAGTCAGTGGAGGATTTGACGTTTCTCCCCTGTCGTCTTCAAGGACGATCAAAGGATCTTCAGCAGGAGGGTCCGGCTGTAACATCATCTCTACCATATCTTGGAAGAGGAGCGCCATCCGTTTTATGTTAGCCGCTTACTCTGCAGCTTCTTTGTCCCTCTTTTCGAGGACTCTGCGTAAAAAGTCAGCGTCGGTTTCTTGTTCGTGCCGCTGTTCTGATGATACTTCCGAGCTTTCTTTTGGCTTGGTAAGCGCGGTCATTGCAGTCATCATTTCCTGAAGTTTTTGTTGTTGCTCTTGGGCTTTCGTCACGGATCGGGTGAGCGGTCGGTGGCCCGTAGAAGTGCGGCTTTCTTCCTTTCCAGAAGCCATATAAACAGTGTGCACCACTATGCCCTCAGATTTGGGGCGTTTGTGTTCAGCTCTTTTATGCTTCGCCATGTTCACAGGGGCTTTTTGCGGCCTCCTTTTCCTTTGAGTGATTGGAGTTGAGGAGGCCGTTGTAATGGGCACCCGGGTAGATATTGGTTTTTGTGGTTTGACGGAGTAATCCTTCTCTTGCCGAACCTTCATCTTTTTCCGTTGGCGGAGATAGTTTTCATCAATCACTAACTCCTGGACCTGTCGCCAAACTCCGTAAATTTTAGAGGACAGCCGTTGAGGGGGCTGTTCTAGCTTTTTCTCTGGAGTACTCTTCGCAGCTGAAGGAGTTCGTTTCAACATTGCAGTAGAAGAGTTTCTGCGCACCGTATTCAGCAATTCAAAGCTGTTTCCGGTTGGAACAGCAGCATCGATCCCTACCATCGGAGCTGGTGGCGTAAATCCAGAGGGGGAGTTGCCCCCAGCCTTCCTCACTCGGCGCCAGTGGTAACGTCGGGCGTGTCTTGTGGATGGAGTCACCTCCGTTGTTTGATAAGCTTCTTCATGCCCCCTGCCCTAGGTAGGGGAAGCAGCTTTGAGGACCTCGCCTGGAGCATCAACCGGAATAGCCAGCCTTGTAAAAACTGACTTCTCGGAAGGAGAAACCCTTCCAATGATTTCGTCCGCTTGAGCCGGGGTAGCTATCCGCTTTGGGATGGTAGCTTCGGGTATCGCAGGTTTGCAGACGTTCTGGCCCAGTCCGTTGAAAACTGAGGTACTGAAACTGGGCGACCCATTGAGAGGGGTCGCGGTAGTGGTAAGCTGATTAAAGACCAACTTCTCCGGGGTTTCTTGCAACGTCATTGTGGCATTGAAGCTCAATGGTGGGAGCATGGTCCCGAAGAATAATCCAGTGGTGGCTTGAGTTACCTGCTCCACTGGCGTCTTGAAAAGAGAGGCCGCTCGGGGCCCATAAGTCACTCCTCTAGCGCGGACGGAGCGAGAGTTGCAGTTGCAGGCAGTGCAGTTTGAAGCCATCGATCTTCAGTTCTCTGCACGGAGCAAGACACCAAATCTTAGTACCTCGAATCCACAGACAACTAGAACAAACCGCGATTTTTTCGCGAACACGACACACAAAGTGTGGAATGGAAAGAGGAAAAGGTCCCACCGGGCGTGCCAGAATCCGTTCCCCTCCGAATGGCGGCCAAGACGGACTGTCTATCCTGAGATTCGGGTCAGATGCTATTTGGTTTTATCCGTCCACCTCTCCGAAGATGCCAAGTTGATTTATGGCGCCGTGTATCGGAGGTTTAGACGGATGCGGCCGATGTAGCAGACTTCGTCAGATTCCCCCTCGCTTGAGGGGTTTTTGATTGTGGGGATGCTCTTCCCTGCAGGCGCAAGCCCCTGCAGTTAATTACGCTACCGCATCGCGGTAACAACTTTCTCCTTCTCCAGAATTTCACTTCACGTCGTGGGTGTTTGTTTTGTTTGTGGTTGCCCGTGGATTGTATACGGAGACTGAGTAGTGCCCTCACCCGTAGGACGTAGATTAGTCCAAATCCGTATTTACTTAGATTTGGGTTTGGTGTTTTTGGTTTAAGAATACGTTAGTCGTATTGAGACTAAGATCAACTTAAACGTTCGTCAAGGATACGTTAGTCCTGTTTGAGACTAAGATCAACTTAACGTGATAATTCATTTAATATCTGGCCATCAGGACTCGTCACCTCTCTGACGTCGTTGAAGGATTACAACGACAGGTGTCAGAGGAGCTCGGAGATGTACCCTCGAACCAGAGTTGATTTGGAATTTTGTAGTCCACTTGAATGTTTAAGGATACGTTAGCCGTGTTTTGGGGCTAAGATCGACTTAAACGGGATCGTTTAGATCCGGCAAAAGAGCATTTGGAGGCTCTATTGTTCCAGTTTAGGGACGTAGTGGTCCATGTTCCAGTTTAAGGACGTGGCGGTCTATATTCCAGTTTGAAGACGTGGTGGTCCATATTCCAGTTTAGGGACGTGGTGGTCTATGTTCCAGTTTACGGACGTGATGGTCCATGTTCCAGTTTAGGGACGTGGTGGTCTATATTCCAGTTTAGGGACGTGGTGGTCCGATATTAGTTTAGGGACGTTTCGGTCCGATATTAGTTTAGGAACGTTTCGATCCGATATTAGTTTAGGGACGTTTCGGTCCACGAGTTTAAGGACCCCGCAGTCCATATACGTGTGGTCGTTGGGACTCGTCACCTCTCTGACGTCGTTGAAGGATTACAACGATAGGTGTCAGAGGAGCTCGGAGATGTACCCTCGAACCGGATATAAATTGATTTAAGAGAGCAATCTTGCTCAGTCAATTTAATTTGAGGACTTACGGCCAAAATTGGGCTAAGTCCAGTTGAAAATGTTCAACATTTTATTTGCTTTTACATCGCATTTCTTCTTATTTTTATCTGGGCTTTGCCCAGAAAGGATGCAGAGCATCAATTTGTTTTGGGCTCTGCCCTTTATAAATGATGCAGAGCATCAATTTTATTTGGGCTCTGCCCTTTTATTGCTTTGCAATTTATTTTGGCATGCTTGGTCTTTTTGATTTGGGCCTGGCCCTTTAAGAAATGCCTTGCATTTGTTAGGCTCTTTGCGCCAATCAGAGAACGCAAACGCTCGTGGTGATGACACGTGTCATGCAGCGCAGTGCGCTGCGCTGGTGCGCTACGCTTGCGCTGCTGACACGTGGCGCGCTCTGGTGGCTTGCGCCAATTTCAGAGAGCGAAACTCTATTCAAAAGCGAATAGCGCAAATGGTTCAGGCGCTGACACGTGGCGCTCTCTGGTGGCTTGCGCCAGCCCAAGAGCGCAACAGTGCAGATTTATAAGTGCAAAGCACTATTAATTTAAGAATCTTTTAGATTCAAGAACAGAAATGTAAGGCACTGTTAGATTTCTTGGTCTAATTTAGATCAAAGGAAAAAATAAGTTTTTTCTTATCTTAAAGAACCAAAGGTTCATGAAAAAGTGCAAAGCACTATTTTTATTTTATTTATTCATTTTATTTAGTTATGTTTAAATATCAATGATCTTGTTTTTAGGTCACTGATCTGTTCATAAGAGAATTTTCTCTTCTTTCAAAGGTTTTTACCTTCTGTTGTTCTTGAGGAGTTCTCAAGAGTTCTCTTCTCTTTTTTTTTTGAAAGATGTTGATGCTTTGAATTGAGCTCTGGGGTCTCTTTTATAGTGCCCATAAATTAGTTAAGTTTGTTAAAGAGATCTTTCTCTGAGTGATTTGGGGAATTTTCCCCACCGTTGGATCTTTGATCCAAGAGCTTCTGTTTTACAGAAGAAAATCTTCTTGTTTTAACAAGAACAGAAAAGATTTCTTTAGAATTTTAATTTTGTTGGGCGCAAATGCTCCAGAGCGTGACATGTGTCACGCAGCGCACAGCGCAGCGCATCTGCGCTGACACGTGTCGCGCAGCGCTCAGCGCGGCGCAACTGCGCTAGCGCATCTGCGCTGACACGTGTCGCGCTTGCGCAATTGAAGCGTTGCTTCCTTTAATTAAAGTTTGAATTTTAAACAGAGCCTTGCTCTGATTGGGTGCGCTGCCTTGGGCGCTGCGCCCCCCTGCGCTAACGTGTCTGATTTTGACACATGGCGCTCTGCGCGCAGCGCAGGGGATCTGAAGCGTTGCTTCATTTATTTTAACTTTAATTTTCACTTTAATTTTCAAGACAGAGCTTTGCTCTGATTGGAGGAAAACAAAAGCATTGCCTCTTTTCCCTCCTTGGAATTTGAACAGAGCTTTGCTCTGATTGGGGTAAACACTTACGAGTGTCGGGATGATTTTTGTAGCAGAGAGAGGAAAGGAGAAGGTTCAGGCTGAAAGGGATCTCCTGCAGTCTCAATCGGACCAGGAACCCGAAGAGAATCCTCCACGAGTTCGGCACTAACTGGTCCAGGGCTAATTGAAAGCAATGCAGCGCCGCACTCACCTCGGGGGAGAAGGGCAGATGCATTCCGGTCCAAAAAGCTTCCAAGTACAAGGCAATCTCCTTACCCCGTAGCTGGTCTGCCCTCTCTTCCTCCCCGGCCAAGCGAAGCGAGTAGCCGGGGGGAATATGGAAGCGAGCCCGGATTGTGGTGAGCCCGTCCACATGCCTCAGGAGGGAAGGCGTGTCACGGACACTCCTGACACGCGCTTTTGGGACCGTCTCTGTCGCACGGCCCCGGGGAACATGACTAACCCTAACTTCCCGGGAAGATTCCGACTCGGATGAGGCAGAGGAAGAAGCAGCAGAAGACTCCCTAAACTCTACCCAAACTATTTCTACGGACTCCCCAGAGGAAGACATCTAACATGAGTAAAGGAAGGAGTCCTCCGAGGAAAGAACGCAAGAAATCCGACCTAAAGGGAAGAGCGCCGAGCTAGCACACGAAGGGATGAGGAAATTATAGCGAAGTGTGGACCCTGGGGGGATCCCACCTCTATTTATAGCAGTCGACGAACACATCCTACGGCGTTTATCGTCTCCTGCCAAAACAACACTTCGCATTCAACGGCAGTCTACATTCCACCTGTCGCATATGCATTGGGCGCGTCCCATCGAGTGTGAAGAACACCGGCAGCCAACCAGCGCCGGACACATAGCCTGGCGCTTCGACGAACGTACGCCCGAATCGGCGCTTCCTCTTTAATGCAAGATCTCTCCTCTGATCCGCTGACGTCGTCAAAAAAATACAACTAATTGCCCGGGAATCCGCGCCAACGATGTCTTCAAATATGAACTTGTCCCGGGTGACCGATCAGACCACTCTAGACCTAACCCATGTATAGGTCGGTCCGAGAGTGGGGGGCTAATGATGATGCTCTATACTGAGAACTCCCCAGCTCACGACACGTGGCAGATGACGTGTCCAAGGCTTACGGGAAAGGAGTAAGAACGGTACATTGAAGGCGTACCCCGGGCCTTTCTTCCCAGGATGTTCCCGACCTTCGGAGGCCTTCCATACTACACTTATGCTCGTCTTACAAACAACCATTAGCTCGCCTCCGAGCTCTCCCCCCCCACCCCCGCACGCTGAGCTCCCTCAGCCTTCCTAGCTCGCCTCCGAGCTATCACAGAACTAAGCTCCCTCGGCCTCCTGCTCGTCCCTGAGCCTTCTGCCGAGCTTAGCTTCCTCGTTATCACCGACCGACCCACAGCACAGATCACAGGCGTCTCTGCCACGGCTCGGCGAATCTCGCCAGACGCGAGATATCCACCGCCCACAATCCCGCGTTCCACGCTATCGCGTTCCCCCCATTAACGAGTGTATCTCATTATTAATGGGGGATCCCGCATTTCACGCAGGCGTGACACAGGGGCGTAACGGCCGGCGTGAATCTTGCGCCGCCAGCCCATGGCTGCCACTATATAAACCCTTCTTTTGGACGACTTAGGTAAGACAATTTTACCCCAATAGGCTGTTACTCTGCCCAAATACCTCGACTACCTTGATCGTTGGAGGGTCCACGGTGGTACAACCACCCTGGGACTTTCTTGCAGGTAGATCGGTTTCATTCCAAATCAAGCCCACTGCGATCCACACACTTCAGGAGGCAACCCTCAAATCCAATCTCAGCCACTCATCGACGCTCGCTGCAGATCAACGGAAGACAACATCTGAAGGAGATCCTGAGCTCCATCACATGCAGTATCTGTATAGTTATCTGCTATATCTAAATAGGTCATAAATATCGCAGGCAACTGCATATTGCAGCCAGCTATACAGATTCTCGAGACTCTTTTTTTTTTTGACTATTGAAAATCTTTTAGGGATTTTTAGAGCGTTCAGGGACCAGTCATTTTTATCAAGAGAAAAACCTGCTGGGTTTTTTCGACAATTTACCCAAAATAATAACCCACACCTGATCCTCAACCCCCTTCTCCTCACTAATTCTCACTTCACCAAACCTCTTAAATTCATCACCCCCTCGTTATCTTCTCACACTCTCTCTCTCATTCATCTCAAATCAATGGAGCTCAACCCCGAAACCCTGGCTCAAGATCATCCCCCAGAAACCATTGAAGAGCAAGAACCCCAACAACAACAAAACCCCAACCTCCCCTCATTTGCCTCCATCTCCCTCTCCCTCTCCTCCTCTCTCCTCTCCTCCCCCAAAACTAAACCCAAACCCTCTCTCTCTCCCCTCTCCTCGCTCCCCACCAACCTCAAGATCCCCTCCCAAATCTCCTCCCTTCTTTCTCTCTCCTTAGCCCCCAACCCAAACCCTAAGCGCCCCAGCTCCTCCAAGGCTCCTTCCAATCTCCTCACCGCCACCCCATTCCAGGCCGCATCTCCCTTCCTCCGCCTCCCCACCGCCCCCTCCGGCGGCGCAGCCTCCCGCCGCACCGCCGTCGTCTGGTTCCGCTCCGACCTCCGCCTTCACGACAACGAGGCCCTCACCCTCGCCTCCAACGACTCCTCCTCCCTCCTCCCCACCTTCCTCTTCGACCCCCGCGACTTCGGCAAATCCTCGTCGGGATTCGACAAGACCGGCCCTTACCGGGCCCGGTTCCTCATCGAATCCGTTTCCGACCTTCGTGCTTCTCTCCGTGCCCGCGGGTCGGACCTTGTGATCCGAATCGGGCGGCCTGAGACCGTCCTTGTTGAGCTGGCGAAGGCGGTGGGGGCCGACGCGGTCTATGCACACAGAGAAGTGAGCAGCGACGAGGTGAGGGTCGAGGAGAGGGTGGAAAAGGCGATGAAGGAGGATGGGATCGATGTTAAGTACTTTTGGGGAAGTACATTGTATCATGTCGAGGATTTGGGGTTCGATTTGGAGAAGATGCCGAGCAATTATGGAGGGTTTAGGGAGAAGGTGAAGAGTGTCGGGATTAGGAAGACGATTGAGGCGTTGGAGCAGGTTAAAGGGTTGCCGTCGCAAGGGGACGTGGAGGTCGGGGAGGTGCCGAGCTTGATGGATTTGGGGTTGAATCCACCACAGGTATATTTGATTTATCATTTGAAAAAACTTCATTTCTTACGTAAATTTTCATTGTGATGGCAAGAATGTTGTTCATATAATGATGGTGATGGTTGAGGCGGAGAAGCGCACTTCTGCGCTGAGAAATTGATTGGAAAGATATATAAGATGTATAAAACTAATGTTGCTTTATGGGTTGGGCAATTAAGATGTTGCAGTGGATGAGTGGAAAAGGAGATGATTGATTCAATGCTTGCGCCAATTTAAACTCAAAGATTTGGTATTTGTATTTCGTTATGTGTGGACCGTTAAATCTAGCATTTCATACATGGTTCTCATTGTGATGGTGACATCAAGGAGGTTGTGATTCATAGAATTACTGTTAGATGGTTGAAGAAGATCTTTAGAGTATTTAATGGTCGTAGAGCACATATGAAACTAAAGGAAAACTTCTCTAGTGTGATTATAAGGTCAACGTTTGCTTTATAGATCGAATGTCAAGTATATAAGGCACTCCATGCCTGAAAAAATACATGTGGCTGAAATGAGTGTGCAATTGATACAAATATCATTAGATAGGGGGCAATTTGCAATAGGAGTAAAATAAAATGGGTTTTCTGTAAATATTCATCTTCAAATCCTTTATATCCAAACAGTGAGGGTAGGACTTCTTTGAGCTTGAAAAAATGAATGTTATTCTTCTTTAATGCCGTAGATATCTAGTGTAAGGTTTGGGAATCCAATCAAAATCCCTTAGGGAGTACTGTTCCCAAATAATTTTAGAATCCAGAATTTGTAAATAAAATAACCGTCATTTTGATAAAATAGTCTTTTCTATTTAAAATGCTGGTCGTTTGATTTCAAAATCCATATGTAATTTAAAACAATACATTTAATAGTGGACGTTAGGCTCTATTTAACTGATGGAGGTTCAACGGACGCCGATCGATGGGGGGATGACCAGTGGCGGCGGAGGTGAACGTCGGCCGATGAAGAGGATGGTCGGTCGGCGGTGCTGGCCGGCCACGATCGAGGGCGGCGATGGCGGCTGCGATGGCGATCGGAGACGGCAACGGGCGGCTGCGGTTGCGGCGGCCGACTGCGACGGGCGACAGCGGCGATCGAGGACGACGCCGGGCGGCGATGGAGGCGGCGATCGGGGACTTGGACGAGCGGCAGCGGCTATGGCGGGCGGCGACGGCAATCAGGGACATCGACGGGCGGCGATCCATGACGGCGACGGGCGGCGAGGGTGGTCAGCCGATGGCGGTGATGGGGACGATGGGCAGGCGGGGGGTCAGCAACGGTGGGCCAGCGAGGGTCGACCGGTCGGCGGCGGGGTCAGTCTGCCGGTGACAGTGATGGGGCCGGCGAGGGTCGACCAGAGGCGGCGGTCAATGTCTGGTTAATGGTGGCGCAACCGGTTGTGGCGATACCCGGTAGGAAGATTTATTTAAATTTTGATCTATTATGTATTTTATGGCATTTTAGAAAACCTAGGATTATATGATGATTTGAAAATTGATTGGTTTTCTCATTTTTGTATTATAAGTTCAATAATGAATTCTAAAATCCAAATTTTTGCATTCGAAAATGCTAGCTTTGGCTAACATTATTAAGCAAATTCCAATTTAAATAGGACTAACATGAATTTTCAAATTTTGGAATTGGATTTTCAAATGACTTGGGAGGAACACCCCTTAGTTAATTTCAATTCATATCATTAGCTTTCCTTTCGTTGCATTTCTTTTAATTAGGAGTAGCATAATGGTAGAGTTTAGTGTGATGTATGAAGGTTGAGATAGAGCTCTAGCTCCACCCTCATCAATGCAATGGAAGGAAAGCACACGATCCAATGGCCTCAACTCGATTTCCCATGCCCCCCTGCACCACCATCTGCCTCCCTATGAACCACCTCCTTGTCCGCTGCCACCTCAATACCCTCATTTCATGACATCCCAACTACTTGATCAAATGCCCCCAACCAACTCCACGACATTTCCAGATTTGTTCACATCAGCATCCTCCTCCTCACTATATTCAACCTCAACCAAATTACTATCCCCAACCATGCCCCCAATACAATCAACCTCCACCATGTGAATCACAGCACATCTCACCACCACCACCTGCCACATATTACAGTTCACCACAAAATACCCACCTCCTTCCACAAGCACCACCACCTTATCCCTACCAACCACTCCTGCCTCAACATCAACCTCAAAGCTATCATTTTCCGCCTCCAGATTATCAAACCTCTCGCAACAACTATCAACATCATTTTACCACCCCTTCCCCTCATTCAAATATGCAGCAACAACCATACCCTCCACAGCTGTTCGATGAAATGCCTGAACAACCACAAAGTCCTGAAGCTCTATCTCCACATCAGCAACCACCTCCACATCCAGAGATTTGTTTCGATGCTGCGTTTGAGTCACTTAATGGATTGAATCTCGAAGGAAAAATAAGAGGCCTCAACGACATACTGCAAAAGCTTAGCTCACAAGTGGATTCTCTCATCGAGGCACGCAAGAAGTAGCATGCTGAGGTACAGACACTCACCAACTGTGTCCCAACTGTTCGACAAAATGCCCCAAAGAGTCCCTCCACGAAATTTCCACTTCCTTCCAAAAGTAACACTATCGACTACTCCTAGAGCGAATGTGCCGCCACCAGTGACTCTATCTATCATGCCGAGTTGTGCATCAAGTGCTCGATGTAATGGCCCTAATGCCCAAGATGAGATTGCTCCAAACTTCAATTCACTGATCCATGCACAACCTGCTCGACATATTGTCCAGCAAGTCATTGAGCCACAAGCAGCTGCTTCTTCAAAATGGTGTGCACCACTACTTGTTCAACGCGACTACAAAGTAGTGAAGCCTAGTTTAACAAAGTCTCCAAATTCATGGCTAGCGGTGTCTCGCTTTCTTGATCACACTCAATCCACTCATTGAAATGGATGCTTAACAAGAAACATATTTGAATTTGACTTCACCCCGAAAGAGCATTTTTGGCCATCCTTGGATGCATTTGCGATTGATTTCTCTTGTTTTCGTGTTCATAAAAGGCTTGAAGTCTTTAAAAAACCATAATTTAAGAAGTCCTCTAGAAGTTCTGAGCTCAAGGCAATGCATACAAAGCTTGTACCTTATTCTCTTTCCAAGTTGAAATTGAATGCACCAGTCATCCATTCTTCAAAGCTTCATATTCATAGGATCGAGGAATTCAAAGAGTATGTTGTCCCGGAAGCTTATGGTTCTGTTCTGTTTGAGGGTGTAAACTCCGAGATTAGTGTTGAAGCAAGCTCCAGGTTTCATGTTTTGGCCCTTAATCCTGTAGATAGTGAAATCTATAGGCATGATATACTTGATGTGTTGCAAAATGAGGTTGTTTTAGGGTTGGCAAGGAATGAAAATGGTGTGGTTGCTGGGATACTTCCTGATTGGGATTGGGCGGAGCCATTTCAGAAACACAGAGTTTGCAACTTTGTTGATTCTAATGAGAAAATTAAATTTGAGTTGAAAGCTTTGGACGTTGATGGATGGCAATCTAAGAATTGTTGCTACTTGCATATCTTTCATTCCCTTTGAAGCCTACTTCAAGCTTCTGGACTACCATGACATTCCTAAAGCTTTTACTCCTGGCGACAGTATTTACTTAAGTACTTCAAACATAGATAGTTATGGTTCTGTCTTGTCCTTGATTGCACCCGGGGTTGAATGGTTTTGTTGGTGGGAGGAGTATAGTAGCAGTGTTCTTGTTTGGAAAGAATTCATGGATCGAAAATGTGGTCTATCGGGCATTTGTGGAGTGGCTTTATAGCGTGGAAGCAACACACACTTTTAGCTACACTGTGGAGAGGCACAAATGGTAGATTAACTTTTGTTGAACCAATCGTGGGGCTCGACTTGAACATAATAGTTTGCATGATTGCTTGGCTAGAGGTGCCTCATCTCTTGACCTTGAGGGCAAGGTCAGTTTTAAGGAGGGAAATATTGATGCAAGTATCATTAGACAGGAGGATATTTGCAATATGAGTAAAATAAATGGGGGTTTTCTGCAAATAGTCATCTTCAGCTCCTTTATATCCAAACTGTGAGGGCAGGAGTTCTTTGAGCTTGAAAAAATGAATATTATTCTTCTTTAATGCCTTAGATTTCTGTGTAAGGTTTTGGGAATCCAATCAAAATCCCTTAGTTAATTTCAATTCATATCATTAGCTTTCCTTTCATTGCATTTCTCTTAATTAGGAGTAGCATAATGGTAGAGTTTAGTGTTAAGTATGAAGGTGGAGATGGAGCTCTAGCTCCGCCCTCACTGTTTGGATATAAAGGAGTTCAAGATGATGCAGAAAACCCCTTTTATTTTACTCATATTGCAAATAGCTCCGTATCTAATGATACTTGTATCAGCAATGGATGGCTAGCATAAAAGATACGACACCAACAACAACAAAAATAAGACTTGATTCCGAAGTTTTGTGTTTGGCTACATAAATCCTTTTCTTTGAATTTGCTTTGTTGAGAACGGCCTCCTTGATTAAACTGACAACCGACATAACTATTTTTTACCATATCCAATTTCTAAAAACTCACATTTACCCGTTTATTTCATACATTGAATTGTTCATGTCCTGTATAAATAAGTATTGTTGTTAATGTACTACATTTTACATTGCGTAGTCATCTGGATTACCTATGAATCCATGTCATTAATCTATGTAATATTTTTCTTCCTCGTAGGATGGAAAGGCTGCTGTTAGTGCTTCCCTCAAGGGTGGTGAAACCGAGGCAGTGGAGAGACTCAAAAAGTTTGCTGCTGAATGCCATGCTCAACCGAAAACCAAGAGCAAAGATGGTGCACGAGATAGTATCTATGGTGCTAATTTCTCATGCAAAATCTCTCCATGGCTAGCAACCGGATGTCTTTCTCCACGTTTTATGTACGAGGAATTGAAAAGGACTGCAACTAGGTACGTGCTATTCTTATAAGTGAAATTGTATGTCACCAGCCCCTATTGGGTGTTGTCTATAATTTTGATTGGTATGACATCAATGACATGTCTCTTCGTTAAGTACTGGATTCTTATAAGTAACGGATTCACTTTATACCATAAATAATGATTGCACTAAAATGCCCTTAATTATAGCTGTTTATACCATAAATAAGGCTAAATTGCACTAAAATACCCTTAACCATAGCTGTTTGTCAGTAAACTACCTCAAAGTTTATTTTTTAATTACAGTAAGATCCCTTAAATCATAGCATTAAGGGTACTTTAGCGGAAAAATTATCTTAAAACCCAAGTTTGATGTAGTTTACTGGACTAAATTTTTTTGAGCTAGTTTAGTGAAAAACAAATAGACATAAGGGGTATTTTGGTGTAATCTCCCCCAGAATAATAGACAACTCCCATGTTGCTACATCTATGTGCATCGAAGGTTACACCATACAGCAACACTATATGTCCAGTTATTTCTGTTCTTAATGCCCATAATTCACTATTTGGAGAATGAAAAGAAAAGGGTTAATTTTCTTTTTCAGCTTTGCAGGGAATATGATAAAAAGAAATTTGTGATCATGTTTTTATTTGTTTTCGGTGTAACTAATGATTTGCAATCCTGGTTCTCAGAGCCATTTCCGCTTCAAGTCAGAAGAATGGTGCTGCAGGGGCAGATAATGGAATGAACTGGCTGATGTTTGAGTTATTATGGAGGGATTTCTTTAGGTAAAAAAATTTAGACCGTTAATCTCACAGTCGCATGAAATCTATTCTGCTATGAGCATTTACCCTCTATTGCTAATTTGAATTTTGACCTGCACAATCTGTTTCATAACTTATCCTTCAAGTGCCGTGAAGCATGTGTTTCTTTACTTTATTCTAAATTTTATAGAAGGCTACCTTACATAGATGTACCCATGAACTTTCCACTTTTGTATACTATGAACTTTGAAAAATAGAGATACGTACCATGAACTATTTTTTTCCGACTTAACTAGGTTTTTTTTAATGAATGGACCGTTATACGGTTATACCGTTCACTTTGTTTTAACATTGTTTCTATGAAAATAACAGAAAATTACAAAAAGAATATATTACATAAAAATTAGTAATTAGAATGTGATTGAAGATTGGAGTAGTAATAATGGAGTGGGTGGTGTCTGGTTGAAGGCCGAGGATGAGCAGGGGGAGGAGATAAAGAGAAAAATGGAGGAAAAGGTCAAGCTCAAAGGATTTATGGAAAATTATAATTGGGCATGCAAGATTTGGAGGTTTGAGATTTCGAAATTTGGAGATTTAGATATTTAAATATTAAGGGTTTGGTGGTTTAAAGATTTGAATGTTTGGGATTTCTAAATTTAGTCATTTAGAGATTCTGGGATCATAATATTTTGGGGTAATAGGTTTAGTGATTTAGAGATTCAAAATTTAGGGATTTAACGGTTATGGAGTCTAGAGGTTTAGTGATTCAAAGCTTTTGAAATGATGGGTTAAGGAAGATGGAGAGGAGTATGGAATTTGGGAAATTTTGAGAGTATAGAATTTTTAGATTTAAGAGTTATGGAACTATGGGTTTAGAGATCAAAAAGTTTGAGGATTTAATGATTCGAAGGGTCTGAATTGGTTACAGAGATGTTGAAGAGGGACAACAAAGGGAGAAGAAAGGAGGAAAGATGAGAAAAAAGGAAGAAGACACGGTTAAAATCGTCAATTTGGATGATATCGCTATTTAGTATAATGTGTGCAGACGTTTCCATATTAAAGGGTGCTTTTTGGCAGTCAGGATGGTAATTCATGGTACCTTTCTGCAATTAAATTAGTTCATGGTATCAATCACACAAAAAATGATAGTTCGTGAGTACATTTATGCAATTTAGCCTTTTATAAACTTTCTTTTATATCTGTTGTTTGTGCTAAGTTGCACATTGGCAGATCCTGGACATTTTTCCAAGTGGGGCAAAGTTTAGACTATAGATAATTTAAGTTTACAAAAATAACCATATGCAAAAATGATTTATTAGGGATTTTTTCCATATTAAAAATTTAATTTTATTAAAACATAGATGTTCGTTAGCTAGAAATAAGGGGTTGTACACAAATGGAGAAATGAAATAGCTTAAAAATCATTGTTAAAAAAGGCAAATAAAATTAATAAAAAGCAAATAAAATTGGAGCATCCCAAGATTCGAGAAACTTGCCCTGCATGCTTCTTAGCCCAAAGCCCTAACCATTGTGGACAAGCATAACAATGTTCATATTTTAGCTCTAAAATTTTATGATGACTAAAGTTTCATATATATATATATATATCGAATCCCGAAATCCAGGTGAGGCGACCGCCTAACCTCGACCTTTAAAGGAACCGCCCCTGAAGTTTCATAATCGAAATTAACCGAATGAAAGAGACATGGAAAGTGATTTGACCCATCAATTCCATTTTAAGCACGTATACTTCTAGACAAAAAGAAAGGAAATTTGATACTCTAATGTTTGTCAATATAATTTGTTTGTTTACATCGACCCTTAAATAGATTTTTAGGAGCGGATCAAGTGCTAGTCAAATAGATTTTTTTCTGACAAGAAGAATAGATAGAGGTTGTTGTATCGACTGTAAGGTAGTGCCAGGTGAGAGTAACCATTCAACATAAACTTTTAGTTTTAGATTTTCGATTTAGAAGAGGACCTAGGAAGATTTTAGACGTAAGGTAGAGCCTAGAATTAAATGATGGCGATTGAAAGAAGGTAACCAAAAGGCTTTTATAGATCGTGTAGTCCAAGAAGCAGATTGGCAGTCGGAAAATGATTCAGACATAACATGAAACAAAATGGCTAGTTGTATCAAGAAGGTAGCTAGAGATCTACTTGGTGAGTCGAGAGGTGGTGCTCCACCATCTAAAGACACATCATGGTGGAATGAAGAAGTAAAGGCTGCTATTAAAATTAAAAGGGATTCTTATAAAGATTTGAAGAAAAGTAGAGATGTGGAGAGATTTGAGAAGTATAAAATGGCTAAAAAGGAAGTTAAGAAAGCTGTTCGGGAAGCTAAATTTAAGGTCTATAAGGAGGTGTACGAGAAATTGGACACTAAAGAGGCTGAAAATGATATATACCGGATTGCTCGGATGCGGGAAAGGAAGACTAGAGACTTATGTGCGGTGAAGTGTGTCAAAAATGAAAATCAGAAGGTTCTAGTTCGAGATGAGGATATCAAGGAAAGATGGAGATATTATTTTGACAAATTGTTCAATGAGAGCTTTACTAAGAATTTGGATGGACTTGTCATTCAATCTCAAGATATAAACCGTGATTTCATGCGTAAAATAAGACTACCTGAGGTTAAAGAAGCTTTGAACAGAATGAGTTTAAGAAAAGCGGTTGGTCCTGACGGGATTCCTATCGAGATTTGGAGATGCTTAGGAGAAATAGGCGTTAAATGGCTGACAGATCTGTTTAATAAAGATTTGGCAGACAAAAAAGATACGAAATGAATGAAGAAAAAGTATCCTTGTACCTATCTACAAGAACAAGGGTGACATTCAAAGTTGCTCAAACTATCGTGAAATAAAACTTATGTGTCGCACCATGAAACTTTGGGAGAGAGTGATTGAACACAGGCTAAGAAAGGATATTAAGATAACAGAGAACCAGTTTGGGTTCATGTCTGGACGATCGACGACAAAGGATATTCATTTGCTTCGTCAACTTGTCGAGCGTTTTCGAGAGAGAAGAGATTTGCATATGATATTTATTGATTTAGAAAAAGCTTACGACAAGGTACCTAGAGAGGTATTATGGGGGACAATGATGAAGAAAGGGGGTCACTGTCAAGTATATTGACATAATCAAGGATATGTACGATGGAGTAGTGGCAAATGTCAGAACTTGCGGCGGCTTAACGAGTGATTTTCCGATTACAATTGGTTTACATCAAGGATCTGCATTAAGTCCATTCATGTTTACCATCATGATGTTATTCGCTGATGAGATACCTTGGTGTATGCTATTCGCTGATGATATTGTTCTAGTAAATGAGACGAAAGCAGGGTTAATGCCAAATTGGAATTATAGAGGCAAACATTGGAATCTCGGGGATTCAGATTGAGCAGGTCCAAGACAGCATATATGCATTGCAAATTTAGTAACCAGAGAAGTCAAAACCATATTGGTATAACATTGGAAGGGCAAGAGATATCACCGAGCGACCAGTTTAGATATTTAGGTTCCATCATCCAAAAGAATGGAGAGATCGATAGTGATGTTAATCAAAGGATCCAAGCTGGTTGGTTGAAATGGAGCAGTGCAACAGGGATTTTGTGTGATCGTAACTTTCCGTTAAAATTGAAAGGGAAGTTTTATCGGAGCGCTATTCGGCCTACCTTATTATATGGTACAAAATGCTGGTCTTCTAAGAAGCATCATACACAGAAGATGCACGTAGTGGAGATGCGCATGCTTCGTTGGATGTGCGGTAACACTAGAAAAGATAAGGTGCGAAATGAGGATATTCGTGCAAAAGTTGGTGTAGCACCTGTGGAGGAGAAGATGCAGGAAAACCGGCTAAGATGGTTTGGTCATGTGCGAAGTAGACCTATGAAAGCACCGATTCGACGAATAGATACTCTCGATATGGGTAATGGCAAAAGGGCAAAAGGGAGACCGAAGAAAACATGGATGGAGGTGATACGAAACGATATGGTTGCCAAAGGACTCAATGAAAGTATATTGTTCGATAGGAGTGAGTGGAGGCAGAGGATTCATGTGCTGGACCCGGCGTGATTCTCATGTTGGTTCATGTAGCCTACCCCATATGCTTGGGATAAAAAGCTCAGTTGTTGTTTGACCCTAAAATACATGTAATTTTAATCATTAATTCTTCTAAGTTAAAATACATATAACATCCGAAATTTTAATTTGAAACATCAAAGGATAATTCTCATTAATATATTCCATCAGAGTGTTTCTTTTTTACATTGCATATACCTTCATGTGAAAATCGTCTATAATCACAATGTTTCCTTTTACTCTTTTTGCTGTGTATACTGCATCAGGCTAAATTCTGGATGGGTATTAATTTCATTAATGTTGTGGCAGTTGGTTAAATAGAATTGAATATTCCATGAAAGCAGTTAGTTTGTTGATGACTCTCCTCACATGCTAGATGTTAGTTTGAATTCCATAGATGTGAAATACAGTATGTAAGCATCCTGTATACATTCTATATTCGTGATTGTACTCAAAACTTGCAACAATGCAACCTTATTTTGCTTTGGAGATTTCATGACAAAAATTATAATGGCGTTGATATATCTCAGGTTCATCACTAAGAAATACAGCTCCAACAAAAGAAAGACCGAAGCAGTGCCCGCCACAGCATGCACCGGAGCACTTGCGTGAGCCTTGCAATGTGGATCCAAAAAGAATAAATATTCCGTATTTGAGTTGAGATAATATTCTGTCGTCTAAATTTTATGTATCCTGGTATTTACAATGATGGTGGATTTTGGTCCGGACTATTATTTTTTTGAAAGGAGAAGATTTTTCTCATCCATTCATGTTGCATGCATTGGAAATGTTTGTTTTGCACGTCTGTTGAGTAGTAAAAGTAAACCAGCATATAGTTTTTATGTTCTATTGATGGAAAGAATTAAACAAAGCAATACGACGTTCTCTGATTTATTTCCTTGTGTCTTCACTATTTACTAGTGTGTATACTGATTCAGTTTGATGACCAACTTGTTAAGTGAACTTTTCATATTAAAGAGCATCAAGTTTATATCACCTCGAGAAAATTCTCTATAATCAATTCCACGAATTTTCCTAACTTTCGTAGGGTAGACGAATAAAAGAAAATATCTTGCAGATCTTTCTAAATATTTGTAGGTGATGGTATTTTGAATATTCTCAATTTTGTGAGGAAAAGATTAAGCTTCTTCTGCCAATTTGTGGATTATAAATAAACAAAAAATCTGCTACATAAACTGAAAACTTATTACTAATTTCATATTTATGTGGATAATATCTATGCTACTGTATAATGCAAAAACAAAGAAAAATCTTTTCATTCTTAGGACTTCCACGTCATCATACAAATATACAAAAATAATTAATTGTTATGTTGAAAAAAACAAATCTTAAAGTCTCCACACCATCAAAGAAAAAAATTATTAAACTTCTCCCTTTTTTGAAAAAGAAAGAAAAAGGCAACTTTCTAAAACTTGAAACAAAATAAAGCTTTGTAGAAATTAGTTTGAACTCCAAATTTAATCTACATTACACTCAAACTTAAGACAAAAAAGAAACTTTCTAAAAGTTATTTTAATCTTATCATTTTTCAAATTCTACTTTCATTTAATTATAACTACCTTCTTTTACTTAAATACGGTAAATAAAATATTATAACATCTTATAGAATATCCAAGTTATTAAAATGACTTCTATTCACTTATTAACATTCAAAATAATTTCACACCAAAAACCTTCCATTTTATATTTATCTATGAAGTCTGAAAATTTTTTGTTACTCTGAATAGGATAAAGCCGTGCGTGCAAAATGCCAGCGACAAATTGTGCTAACTATCAATGAACAATGGACCTTGCTTTGCTTTGCTGGCCATACAACAAACAGTGCTGACTTTGCTATTAATATCCCAAACTGATAGTAATAAACAATAAAGCATTGTAACATCAATGCTGAATCAGAGAAATGGACCACCAATATTGATATCTAAGCAGGCCAACAAAATATATCACCAAAAAATTTAGAAGAAATAATTAAAATTGAGGGGGGGAAGAAATTATCACTGCTCCAATTTTTTTCCTCTATTGCTCTCTATTTATCAATCACACAGATGTTGCTGCATCATTAGACATGTGATCTCCAAATATCCTTTTGCGAAAATCCGAAACCATGAGGGGCAATCCTTTACGAAGAGAAATCTTCGGCTCCCAACCTAAAAGCTCTTTAGCTTTTGAGATATCAGGTTTTCTCTTATGAGGGTCGTCTTCTGTATTTTGTCTGAACTCGATATGTGCATTGGGATCTATTGTGTCTTGAACGACTTGCGCAAGCTCGAGCATCGTGAATTCGCCTGGATTGCCTAAGTTGAAGGGGCCCACATGGTCGCCTTCCATTAATCTCATCAAACCCTCAACCTAGAAATGCCAAATTATTATGATTATGATTTTATTTAAAAAGGGCAAATTACACTAAAATAACCTTAAACTACATTGTTTTCACCAAACTACCGTACTGTTTTATCATTATTACGTAGAATGATTCTTTAGAACCAAGGTTTAAGGGATTTTACCGTAATGAGAAAACTTTACGGTCGTTTAGTGAAAACCCACGGTAGTTAAGGGTGTTTTACTGTAATGCAATCTTCTCTGAATTAGCAAAAAGGAGGAAGGAGAGGGGAGGGGGGGGGGGGGATTACCAAATCAGATACATATTGAAAGCTCCTAGTTTGCTTTCCATCGCCGTAGACCGTTAATGGCTCCTTTCTCAGTGCCTGGATATTTAAATGTTACATTTATGAGGATCAAAGCAGTAAATAGAATTTTGATGATAGATGGTTATTTTTATTTGTGAGCATAATTTTATTGTATCCGCTTGTTCATAGAATCATTCTATTAATTTATATATAAATTCTTCAATTACTATGCCTTAATTAAGAATGAATCCTTTCCAATGGACAATTCTGTCAACAAATTTTTTATCTAGATGTGTTCGTGGCATATAATAGCATAGGAAAATTGCCTTTCTATGTATCTTTATCCAGAGGCATGACTAATTTCTAGACATCCTGATAAAATCATATGGCTTTGTTAATTAAAAAAAATATACGTAAAACATAGTCTAATTTTCAACTCATCTCTATCCAAGCCATTTAGAGAATTTAGTTTGTCTATATGAAGTGCATACTCTAGACAAAATAGTAGTAATAGAAGACTATTTTCCTGAATAAAATACAAGGAAAATGGGCCTGCGAATAGGGCCTTATTAAGCCACCTGAGAATGGCCCCCTGCTTTACCAGATTCGTCGAAGGATTCACAAAGGGCCTTCCCTTAAGGTTGCGTTTGGTACATGGAATAGAAGATTACCGGAAATTCTTGCATTCCCGGGAATGGGATGACCGGACGTCTAATTTCGAAGAATCTTGCATTAACGTACTTGGTATACTTTAATAATTTCCGGTAATATATGTATGTGCAACCATTGAATGGCGGCGAGGCCGGAGGAGAGCCGGTGAATGGCGGGGGGCCTGCGAACTGCCGGCAACGGAGACGGGATCCGCCGGCGGCGGACCTGCCAGGAACAATCAGCGATGACCAATCAGCCGATGACGACCAGCCGATCGATGGCGGGCCGTCCGGCGGATGACCGATGTGGACGGCGGGGTCGACCGACCGGGGGCGGATAATCATGGCTCATTCATGGTAGACCGGAATATTTCGTGGTAATATAGGATAGACATGTTTTGGGGAGAATAAGACTGCCATGAAAATGGGTTATTTGATTACCACGGTATTTCTATATTTCTGGAAATATCTTTTACGCCTAAAGAGGCGTTGTAATATTTAATGATAATCTATAATTACTACCTAAATTAACTCATACCACTAAGAATAGCCAAGATCTCATAGGAGTAATAAATATATGGTCAAAATGAATTAAAAAGAATATTTTACTACAAATTCCAAGTGACCAAAGAGATGGGGCCACGTGTCCGAAGAAAAGAGGAGGCAAAACCTGGGCAACAAAGTTGCTGACGACTCGGCCATCGTCTATGCACATGCGGGGCCCATATGTGTTGAAGATCCGAGCAATCCTCACCTGCTCATATGCCCAATTCAACTCGCATTTTTTACTCAAATAAATATTTACAAAACAAATCATTACTGCTAAATTATTATTACATATAAAAAACAAAAAAACAAAAAAATAAAATAAAAAGAGCTGCGAACCTCAACTTGGGCACCCCTGTGATAGTCCATGGTCAAGGTCTCCGCCGTCCGCTTCCCCTCATCGTAGCAACTCCTGACTCCTGGTCCCCACAAATATTTTAATTTTAAAAAAATAAAATCACTGCCCATGCAAAAAAAGGGAAAAAATAAGAAGAAAAAGCCAATTCAATTCAATTACCTATGGGGTTGACGTTGCCCCAGTAGGTCTCGACCTGCGGGTGCTGGAGGGGGTCCCCGTAAACCTCGCTGGTGCTTGTCAGCAGGAACCGAGCCCCGACTCTCTTCGCCAGGCCCAGCATGTTCAGCGTCCCCACCACATTCGTCTTGTGATGTTACGGGTTAAAGATAAAAATATTTTGATTAATTCCGTCTTCGATGCGTTTTGAATAATATATTATAAAAGATATTTTGCCATAGAGTTTACTTTCAGGACAAATATATTCCAACTAAATAAAGAAGAAGAGTGGAAAAAACCCTTTTCCTGAATAATTCAAGGATGTACAACTACCACCAAACTAGAACAAAAAGACAGCAGTAGTAGGTTAGATCAACGAAGGAGAAACAAACAGCAAGCAAAAGAAAAAGCAGGTGTGAGCAGCACGTACGAGGCGAACATTTTTTTATTTATTTTTAAGATTGATTGAAAAATCAAATCCTATTTTTTTTATATAAAAAAAACAGATATAGCTACTATCATAAAAAAAAATAGGAAAAATGGTCAGAAAAAGGATATGATGGTCTTGACGGGGTTGAACTTGTAATGCACGGGGCTGGCGGGGCACGCGAGATGGTAGATCTGGTCCACCTCCAGCAGGATGGGCTCGACCACGTCGTGCCTGATCAGCTCGAAGTTTGGGTTCCCGAAATGGTGGATCACGTTCTCCTTCCTCCCTGTGAAGAAGTTGTCCACCACCATCACGTTGTCTCCCCTCGCCATCAGCCGATCTACTAAATGGCTACCGACGAACCCGGCGCCGCCGGTGACCACCACCCTCAGCCGCTTGCTCTTCAGCCCCAGCGGCACCCTCCCCGCCACGTGAAGGACCGTCATCAGATGGCTGTGGGGCCCGCCTTCCACGTCGGCGACGAAGGAGGCGATGGAGTCTGAGGGGACGACCGTGGTGGTCGAGGGGGCGAGGGAGAGGAAGAGGGAGGCGAGGGCGGCGCCGATGACGAGGAAGAGGAGGCGCTGATCGAGGAGGCGCATTTTTGGCAAATTTGGGAGGGTTTTTGTGCAAAGGGAAGGGAAGGGAAGGGGGCAAAAAGCGTGACGGGGGTTGTGGGCGGAGTGAGGGGCGTTTATAAGGGGAGGCGGTAAGATGTCGCCCTGGGTTAGGTTAGCGGTTGTGGGCTCTGACAGGTGGCATGTCCTGAATGGAGAAAAGGTGAGAGTGGGACCTAAGATGCGGGAATTATTACCTGAATGGTGGAGCAACCTAGGATGGACCGATCTGTCTTAATGCATATATGCAGTAATGTACTACTGAACAATTTGGCAGCATTAAAAAATTATTTCCATACCCCACCCCGAAATGTGTAGCTGAAATTGAAGCTTTTTAAGGAGTTTCCCATTTGTAAATAATTTGCTGTCTTGTATATTTTGGTTTACCAATGATCTGTAAAGACCGAACAATTAAAAGGATTTTGATTGATGATTCAATTGGTTGATAACTCGTAATACACGGATATAAAAATAGTTCGTAGCGAGATACAATTCAACACGTTAGTGTAGCGGATGAACCAATAATTTTATGTGTCAAAATGTCATCCAACTGGATTTTGTATCTAAACATCAACACGAAACAGTGTTATTCTATATATTGTTGCTATGTGCATGCTTTATGCATGAATCGTGAGAGATTGCTAGATGACAAGTTGTATGTTCGGTATCAAAGCGTTGAGATCTGCACCTATCTCATTTGTGCACCAATGAGAGAATTACTCAAAGGGGATGATAATGTTACCTTTTATGAACAAGCAAGCAAAGTGATGGGGAGACAAATTTGTAATAAAATGAAGAAACATGCATCATTCAACAAAGAAAAATATCCTTCGAGTCATTCGTTGCTTATGTTATTATCTACTCTCTTTGGAAGAAAAAAATATAATGGATGTGTGGTCCTTTTTCCTCATAACAAGCAATCCCCGGTATAAGAGGAAAAATACTTTTCCTACATGAGCATTTTGTCAATGATCTAATATAAAAACTGGCATTTCAAAGTGAGAAAATACAGCTCACCATCTGAAGTCTAAATCTGCACACTGATTTTTCTCTAGTTTTTTTATTTCCCCTTTATCACTGGAAATTTTTGTTGTACAAAAAGTATCGGATGGGATCCCTTTGAGAATCGAATCTGAGATCTTGCGCTTTGAAAGGGAAGTTTTACCATAAAAACTACACTCTCTTGGTAATCTTCTTTACATAGCAAACTTGAAAGGTTGTACCTGAAACACAAGGACGGAGGCAGGGGGTGAGAGCAAGGACGCCCGCATCCCCAAGCCTTCCAGAAAAAAATGCGTGCTGCTTCAGTTAGAAAGAATTTCCCAAAAATCCTGCGTTTATACCTCAAAAGTTATTAATTTCAAAACAGTTTTCGTGAATTAATTATAGCCTTCATTTTAGAATGGAATTTGATTGTTTATTAATTTAATCTTTTTATTATCAAAATACAACTTTGTTTTATCTCCTTCTAATACTCAGAAATCTCAATCACTATCTAATTTGCAAATGCAAACTTATTTTACTCGAATAATAAAACAAAATTAGTTCCTAATTACAACCGATACTACAAGCCTTATTTTTCTTTTTATAAATATTTTAAGGAAGACCTAATCAATTCACCAATGTAACTATATTTGGACATATAGGCTTTATTTTTACATTTGACCTACCAAGGCTCTTTTGTGTTTTGTTCCTGATGTGCATCATGTTTTCAATTTCTCCAATTTATAGTTCCGTCTCATATATCTCTTATAGCTAATTTGCTAATTCAGTCATCCAACAAGCAATTGATTGCTTAATCTATTGATTAGGAAGATATTAATTACAAAGAATAATAAGATTATGCTAAACCAAATATCTTGATTATAGTGTTATGTCCATGGAAGCGTGTTTTTACCTTGCACCCCCATGCCCAAATTCCTAGATCCGTCCCTGCTGAAACATTTTGATGAACATAAGATATTTATTAGTTCAGTAAATAGCAAAAAAATAAATAAAATTTAAAAAATAAATCTAACAATAATGAAGAGATTTGCAGCAAACCCTCTAATCTATCAGAAATTTGAAAACAATTCTTCTGTTCTATTAAATTTTAGCAGATAAAACTTCCATGTGAAGTTATGGTTATTTCCGTAATATAATAGAATAGCGTTATCTGCAAAATCTATAAAAACTAGAAATTATATAGGTTTTTTTAAAGGCCTTGACCACTCATTATTAGTTCATCCTAAGAGATACAATTAGCGATTTTTTTGGGGGGTGCTTTCAGAAGCATATTCTGGTATTTATCCTGCTCTCAACTCTCTAAATTAACTTTGTTATTGTTCAAAAGAAAAAGAAAAACAGACAGCAAAACACATTCCAGGGAACATAGGAAGCATCATTGGGCTAACAGAGATTTGTCCCTTGATATAAAATTACTTAAAAAGTCAAAATTCCTACATACTACATGTGCTTTTAGAAATTTAGAATCTTCTTAGAAAATATGCATGTTCATGCCAATAAGAGAAAGGCTATGCTAAATAATAAATAAATAAATAAAATATGGACACCTCTTATCTCTCACCAACCCTACATGACCTTCAAAAAAAGGAAGAGAAGCATACTAGCTTTTCTTTATCTAGGGGAGGAATAATTCTATAACTAGAGATTTGCAACTCCTATACAATCTTGATACATGTGGCGAAAACTAAAACCGCCCATCTCTTGGATGAAAATACGGGTCGGGTCGAATTCATACAGATGGAAAATATATTTTTAATACATATACCCAAAAAAAACACTAATCGAAAGAATAAGATAATATTATATCATTGGCCAATTATAAGGTAAGCATCAATTTATTTATGATGAATGTCAGATATAATATCAGATTGTCAAACATGATGGAAGAAGTCGAGAAAAAAATACGAGAAAAGAAATACTGCTTATTTTTGTTTAGCATCAGAAATAGAAGAGCTTCATAGTGTTTGGAGTTATTGCGAAACTAAATATAAACTTTGTAAGGAAATAGTTAGCTGGGAGAAGTGCACAAGATGTTGTTGAGACAATATCAGACATTCAACGGACGGCCATGAAATAAGAAATAAGCCAGTCATGAAATAAAAATAAGCCAATCATGCAAACTAGAAGAAAACCACAATTTTCAATTTTTCTTAACTGTGCATTAGATTGAGCTAGCTACTATCTAACAGTGATGGTTGATGGAAGAAGAATCAATACAACTTCATCGGCCTATGTATTGTTTATAATGGCAGATCCCTAACCACCAATTTGTCACATTCAAGAGATTTTCTTCAAAAAGGCTACCAAAAGGAATGAACTTTTTTTAAAGAGTCTAAATCAAGCCACAAAACCTTTTTAAATCAATTATTTGTGTTTTCTCTAGCTACTTTCTTAAATAATGATAACTATTCTAGAGGGAAATGGGTTGTTATGAAATGATGATGACAGTTCAAAGTATTTGGTTAAGTCTTTTTCCTTACGAAAGCGGTTTTTGAACCATTCTTGTTGGGGAGATTTCTACACTGCAACTTACCTTACAATGCAAATGCCAAAATATCAATTTTTTCTTTCTCCCTAAATAAGCCTTTTTGAGTTGTAATTAACAGTAGAGGTCTAAGCAAATGTATGGGAAATATAAGCATGTAGCATTAACCTAATACATGTTTATGGCATTGTCAGGTCATAAATATTCCCTTAAATTCAGAAATATTAACTTCTAACTTCATGTGGATTATAAGCCAAAGCAACCCTATAAAAGGAAACACAATCAATTTCAAAATGTCAATAATGGAGTTTCTACCGATTAAATTTACCGCATTTAAAAGAAATTTGTTAGTTGAAAATGAGCTCTAAAGCATTTAATCGATAATGCCTGAGAAGATATAGGCAAAGACAAAAGGGTGAGAAGAGTGGGTGGTGACTGCTACCAAACAATAATTTTAATGTGCAAAATGGCAAAAGAGGTGTCTTAAATCTTACACAAACAATACACAGAGAAGCATGACAGCTGTGATAGCTGCCTCTGAGCTAAGAGAATGTCTACTAAGATCCATATGAGGTTTGGTGGCCAGAAGATTACTTAAGAAACCAAATAACAAACAATACAAAAGGCCTACACGTTTCATGTTCTTCAGATATAGTATATGGTTGTATGTTCATCTTCGTCTGTACGATTAGATATTTGTATTTGACAACAAAATTTTAAAATATATAGGAGTTCAATCATTTTTCCATGTTACATGCATGTGTCCATTGACTTGGTATATATGTAAACTACGCATAATTAGATATATACAAAACCTGCATATCCAGTTGTTTCATTGACAATAGGAATAAGCTTCGCCCGGTATAAATGGTTAGACAAGATTTCTTCATAAGGTATAAGCGGTTTCATTGACAATAGAAAGGTATACAAGGCAAAGTTTTCAAAAATAAGGGAAAACACACATGATTATATGTTATAGAAAGACTACATGTTAAGACAAAGAACTTGCCATGGTTTCTCTTCTGTGTTCACACATTAGCAATATCTAATCCGGTTTATAAATGAAAGACGGCCAGCATACTAATCCACGCATCACTCTAGAAAATTAAGGATAAAAAAGAATGAAGAAAAAGAGAGAAAATTTCGATATGCCAACCTGAAGCGGTCGTCTAAGTTATTCGGTTTCTGGTGTAAGATTCTCGTCCTGTTTCCACGTCATTTTAGATTCGTATGCTTCACAAGTAATGAGTCCTGAACCGCTTGTATCGTATGAAAGTGCACATATGCATGCTTCCTTATCCAGAATCCAGTCAACCTAAGACGAAGCAAACATGATATTGTTAACATCAACCTGCGTGTTCATGCCAAAAATAAAAAAAAGGTTCATTAGCATAAATTGAAGTAATTCAAGACTGGACAATAGTATGTGTGTCTGGAAAGAAAATGCAGAAGATTAGTCCACGTTTTTGCATGATTCTAACATTACATTTTTCATGATGTGATATTGTTGACACTTATATTATGTACTTGGGTTTTGATTGCATATAACACCCTTCATCTATACCTCTGCTAACACTAATCACTCCTCAACTACAGTACTAGCACTAACACTCGAACCCTTGGAGTTGGTCTCAAAATGACTTGCAAAAGGAATTTTGACATGAATGTGTGGTAACTCAAGAGCTATCATGTGTTATGAAATCAATCGAGGAGCGACAAGTTTTGAATGAGGCATAGACGAGGGATGTCATTTGCAATTAGCCCTGCCTGTTTTAGTATTGGCAAATTTTGACACGAACGTATTTCAGTACAACGCTTATGCCATTGATGGTCTTGATATATGGAATGCATGGCCAGTGCGGATCGTCCAAAAAAAAATCAACGGGTGGTTGCAAAAAGGTTACTTTTTAACTGGAAATTGACAGCCTTCAGATATTTATTTATATAAAATTACTGTAAATTAAAGGTTAATTAAATGAATCAACCATTTCAGAACTAGGGTTCCCTTTGTCCCAATAACACCCTCTAAACTCAATCATTGCGAAGGGAAAAAAACGTAATGAAATAGAGGGATAGTGAGTTTCTAACCTCGGAGTTGATTCGATTTCGCTTGTTGCAAAACAAATTAAAGTCAAAAAGGAAAACGAATCGGTGAAATGAGAATAGATGGAGAGGAAATTCAGCGTTTTTGGAACGAAGGAGAACCTCTCGGGATCGAGCGGAGCGTGATGGCCATCGATTAGGGTTTTGAGGCTCCATTTCAATAGAGATCGGGGATCTACGAGCTCAATCGCCGCTGTTTCTCTCTCTCTCTCTCTCCTCTCTCTCTCTCTCGCCCTAGGGTTTTGTGAGCTCAATCCCATCCCTTCCAATTTCCCGCCATCTCTCTCTCTCTCTCTCTCTCTTTCTCTCTCTCTCTCGGCTTAGGATCAAGCCTGTTGATAAACAGGCCGGGCTTAGATGGGTCCAGTTCAGAGCCTGCCCCGTTTCTAAACAACTAATGTATTGCGGTAAAACACCATGATTTATCAGTATTTCTCTCGGCTTAGGATCAAGCCTGTCGATAAACAGGCCGGGCTTAGATGGGTCCAGTTCAGAGCCTGCCCCGTTTCTAAACAACTAATGTATTGCGGTAAAACACCATGATTTATCACTATTTATCAGATAAATACAATATCCTTTTCTAACTTATGACTGGGCACCATGGAAAGTGGCCTCAAACAAATACTTCAAGCTTCTAATGTTTTCAATTCTTGCCAAATGCAGTCAATGCTAAATTATTGCACGCCTGGAATTTATTAGCTGGTCCGGAAAGGCTACGATTTAGGGTATCTAAGCTTGGGTTAGCCGAAAACAGTGAGCTGTTTAGGAGCCCTTGCATCCTTCACCACTCGCGATTCGAATAATCCATATAATTTACGGTTTATGTACAAGTCATCATAGGTCGGAAAAATAACAGGTCTTGCTATAATGTAATCATCGGAAAAATAATAGGTCTTGCTATAATTATTTACAATACGATCGTATTTAATATTAGTTTTTTCGCGCATGTCGCGCTTGTGTGAATTATTTTTATGCATGAAAATATGATTAACCACTGCATGCATTTTTGCTCGAATATGCATGCTGTAGTTTGTTTTTGCATATCGGGTGAACATTAGCATTTTTCCTATGCTAGGATTGTGTTAAAGCATCTGGGAATCTTTCCTCTTGTATTTGTGTGTGTGTGTGTTGGGGTTTCCCCCACCCCCACCCCCTTTTGGGCGGGGGGGGGGGGGGGGGGGGGGGGTGTTATGATGCCCCACATGAGAATGTAATCTGCGTAGAGTTATTTCTTTACTGTTAAAAAAAGTTTGAATCTGTCTGTGTTTGTATTTGCAATTTCATATGGAGAATTATGACAACTAATGACAAGGTTGGTTATTTTCTATGACAATATTGAATAGCAAGTGCAGCTCTACAATTCAAAGATTAGGACCGTAACATGGCTATGAACTTGGGAAAGGAGATGCATTTCGGTCTTTTTAATTGCACTCTACCAGCATTGTTGCATTGATATACATTATTTGGCTTAATTTTTATTGATTTGAAGCTGAAGAGAAAACTGGTAGCTTAACTGAAACTAACCGGTTGGGTTGTGAGGAATTCCTCAGCCATCCAATTAGTGACGCCTGAGAGACGTCTAAGTGATTCTCTTAAACTTTCTGAAAAGTCAAGTAATTTCTGTTTTCCTGCAAAAAAATTAAATAATAAATTCAGCGTAAGGACGAAGCCAAAAGAAGAAAAAAAATCCAAAAGAAATGGTATAGGGGATGGGAACATCATTGCGAAATGAAGATTATGCTAATTCTGCTCGAGGAAAAGAAGCTAGATCTTTAATGCTAGAATCTGCATGACCTCTTTTCATTCTGTTGCTTATAAAAAAACTTTGCAGGGCTGCAAACGAGTTGCACAAATTACCTTCTCCAGATGTATGACTATACACGCATAAATATGCTAGAACTCTCTCCGCAAGCTGAGAGCTGGGGTGGAGAAAACTCGCTACTTCAGTCAGTAAAATCTCACAAGCAGGATATCTATCTGAGGTCACTGTTCCCGCCAAAAATTTTGGCTATGAGCTACTTGTTCCCTTAGAAAAAATGGAGATAATAAAGAGGAAAAGAATTCTCATAGTTTGGCATTAAACACGCCGAAAACAAATAACTAAGGGTCACGCCTCACGTGTTAAACACGTGAGCGCTCATATGCAAAGTATATAAGCACTGAATAAAATAAACCTAAAGGGCCAAACTGGTCTCACGTGTTAAACATGTGAACGCTCATATACAAAGCATATAAACGCTGCACATAAATAACCAAAAGTCAAGCATGCCTCACGCGTTAAACACATGAGCGTGTATATGCGAAGCATATAAATGCTAAAAACAAACAACTAAGGGCCAAATTAGTCTCACGTGTTAAACACGTGGGCGCTCATATGTAAAGCATATGGGCGCTGAATAAAATAAACTTAAGGGTTAAACACGTAAACGTTCATATACAAAACATATGAGCGTTGAACATAAATAACCAAAACCCAAATAGGCCTCACGTGTAAACACGTAAGCGCTCATATGTAAGACATATGAACGTCGAAAATGAACAAGCTAAAACCCACACTAAGGGGCACGTATTAAACACGTGGGTTCTCTTACCGTATTTTTTGGCAGCACTTACATGCAAAGCATATGAGCGCTGAACATAAGTAGCCAAAAGCCAAATATGTCTGACGTGTAAACACGTGAGAAACGCATATGAACGTTGAAAATGAACAAGCTAAAACCCACACTAGGGTCACGTGCTAAACCCACGGCCGGGACGTGTGGGGCGTCTAAGCCTGGGGTTCGGGGCAGATGCTAATTGGTGCTATCCGTCCACCTCTCCGAGGATACCAAGTTGATTTATGGCACCGTGCATCGGAGGTTTAGACGGATGCGGCCGATGTAGCAGACTTCGTCAGATTCCCCCTCGTTTGAGGGGTTTTTGATTGTGGGGACGCTTTTCCCTGCAGGCGCAAGCCCCTGCAGTTAATTACGCTACCGCATCGCGGTAACAACTTTCTCCTTCTTCAGATGGTCACTTCGTGTCGTGTGTGTTTATTTTATGTTTTGTTGCCCGTGGATTGTTTACGGAGACCGAGTTATGTCGTCGCCCGTAGGGCGTGGACTAGTCCAAATTCGGGTTATCTTAGATTTGGGTTTGGGGGTTTGGTTTGAGGATACGTTAGCCATACTTGAGGCTAAGATCAACTCAAACGTCTGTTAAGGATACGTTAGTCTAGTCTGAGACTAAGATCAACTTAACGGGATCGTTTAGATCCGACAAAGGAGCGTTTTAGGCTCCATTGTTCCAGTTTAGGGACATAGTGGTCCATCGTATGTATGGCCGTCGGGACCCGTCACCTCTCTGACGACGTTGAAGGATTACAGCGACAGATGTCAGAGGAGTTCAGAGATGTACCCTCGAACCAGAGTTAATTGGGGGAGATTCATAGTCCAGTCTGTTTGAAGGTTTAAGGATACGTTAGCCATCTTTGAGGCTAAGATCAACTTAAACGGGACCGTTTAGATCCGACAAAAGAGCATGCGGGGCTCTATTGTTCTAGTTTAAGGACATTGCGGTCCATGGGTAGTTTAAGTACATTGCGGTCCATGGGTAGTTTTAAAACATCTCGGTCGAGGTTAAGGACGTCGTAATCCATGGGTTTAAGGACCCCACAGTCCATTGTTAGTTTTAAGACATCTCGGTCAAGGTTAAGGACCTCATAGTCCATGGGTTTAAGGACCCCACAGTCCATTGTTAGTTTTAAGACATCTCGGTCAAGGTTAAGGACCTCATAGTCCATGGGTTTAAGGACCCCACAGTCCATTGTTAGTTTTAAGACATCTCGGTCAAGGTTAAGGACCTCATAGTCCATGGGTTTAAGGAGCCCACGGTCCATATCGATGTGTGGTCATCGGGACCCGTCACCTCTTTGAAGACATCGAGGGATTACAATGCCAAGTATCAAAGGAGTGAAGAGATGTACCCTGGAACCGGAGTGGATTGAATAATTCTTGGCCCAATTTGGGATCAAGGCCAATTAATTATGTTATGAGCCCATTGGCCCAGTTAATTACGAATTGAGGACTTATGGCCATTTTAGGCTAAGTCCAATCAGGAGAGGCTTTGCCTCTATCCATTTAGCCAATTGGGCCAAAGCCTAGTGTTAAACACTACAGAGCAATCGGTGTTGAACACTGGGAACGAGATTGACAAGTCAGTATTTAACACTAAAAGATAATTGGTGTTAAACACCAGCAACAAGGCTTTCAAATTAGTGTTAAACACTAAACAAATCAGTGTTAAACACTGGCAATAGAGATCCCAGATTAGTGTTAAACACTAAGGCAGTCGGTGTTGAACACTGCAAATAAAGTTTTTTGATTAGTGTTGAACACTAAGGCCCAACAGTGTTTTAACACTGGATTCGAGAGTTCCAATTTAGTGTTAAACACTAAGGCAAGAGGGGTCACGTGGCAACACTTGAGAGCGCCCTCCCTTCATTTATTCTGCTGAGATTATCGCATCTTTCTGAGCATCACGTGCCATCACGTGACGGGCATTTAAATGCTTATATGTTAAAGCTTCTGCCAAGGGTCACGTGGGTCACGTGGGGTGCTGCCTCAAAGGGGCTTTCTGTAGATCTCTTGGGGGGGTCACGTGGTGGCACGTGACCCTGCCTCTATGTATGTTGTTTAGAGGATCTGTTAATCTTTTTCCAGGAATTAAATCCCTCGTAGGGTTGAACCCTGACAATAATTTCAGAGGAATTAAATTCCTACTTCCTTTTGAAGACTTATATTCTGGAATAGAGTTGAACTCTGAATTTTCTGTAGGAATTAAATTCCTCATATATGTGAAGAACTGAATAGGGTTGAACCCTAATAAAAGCTTTCAAGGAATTGAATTCCCATTCTCTGTTAAATTATGATTAAGGGAATTAAATTCCCGCTGTTTCAACAGAACTAGGTTCTTAATTAGGGTTAAACCCTGTTTCTTTTTGTTCTGAAGGAATTAAATTCCCATAACACAGGGTCAAGCCCTAATTTTATTTTAAAGGAATTAAATTCCTATAGTTCTGTGAGAATTAAATTCTCGTGCTTCCATTCCCTCTCTATGTTTTGGATCTGCATGGCAGGATCTCAACCCATTGAGAATTAAATTCTCAACTTCAAGGGGAGATGTGCACTTTGCAGATCCTCTAGCAAAGAGAGAAGAAATATATTCTTCTGTTTTATATATCAGAGTTAAACTCTGTTGAGAATTAAATTCTCCTTCTTTCAAAAAGTCTTCCCTTTCTTACCTAGGGTTTTCTTTTGCAGAAGATCCAAATTCCTCAAAGTATCAAGGCTCTCTCTCCTTTTCTTCCCTCTGCGTATATGTCTCCCTTTTTTGTATCTCTTGGCTCCTATTTATAGGAGAAGCAGCCGAGTCAATTAGTTTTTGACGAATCTTCATTGAGAGATTTGATTTGCATCTATTATTCATTTTTGACCTTTGGATTGTTAGGTGAATTTTATTCACCATTGGATTTCAAATCCAGGGATTCTCCTTTGTTATTTCGGTTAGATTTAAAGGGGAAATCTTTCCAAACCCGAGATTTTCCCATAGATAGATGATATTTAATCACCTCTGAATCTTCAATTCGATTGGTTCCAGATAATCGCTTTCTTTTGGAAAGATTTGAATCTCTTTCAGAATTTAATTCTGTTAGCAAAACGGGCTTTGAAAGCCGGTCACGTGTGACCACGTGACCCATGGTCACGTGTGACCACGTGACCCCCTTGGAACGAGCCTTCCTCTTTCTTTTTGCGCTTTGTCTTCTGGTTGCTGCTTAACCGTCACGTGCCACCACGTGACCCCTGGTCACGTGTGAGCACGTGACCCTTGTCAGGATTCTTTTTCTTGGTTTAGCGGGAGAACAAATCTGCTGCTTTTGATTATCACGTGCCAACACGTGACCCTGGTCACGTGGGAGCACGTGACCTCTTCTGAAGCCTTTTCTTTGATCTGATCAGGGATCCGGTGTGCCTTTGCCGCTTGCATTTAAATATCACGTGCCGACACGTGACCCTGGTCACGTGGGAGCACGTGACTCTTTCTGAAGCCCTTTTCTTCGATGTAGTTGGAAAACGGAACTTGCCTCGCCGATACTTTTAGTTGTCACGTGTAAGCATGTGACCCTCTTCTGAAGCTTTTTCCATAAGTTTTTCTGATTTTAAATCAGGAAACAAATGCCCCCACAGCGTTGTTCTCACGTGTCTGCACGTGAGCGCAACGCTGTCACCTCTTGTGACCGTTGGATTCCTCTAGGGATCTGGGGAGATGAAACGTTTCCATTGCCTTCTATAAATACCTCTGTCTCTTCATAGGAGCCTTCACTTTGCTCATCTTCTTCTTCTGAGAACTTTTTCCTTGAGAATTTAATTCTCGCTTCCAGAGCTTAGTTCTCTGTCTTGAAACAATCTTCAGAGTTTAACTCTGTTCGAAAAGAATTCTTTTCCTCAGGTAATGTTTTTGGACAAACGATGGACCTTCACATTCCTCTGGATTTTAAATCCAAAACAAGGGTTTTTACCCTTTTTTCTTCATGTTTTTCCATAAGAACATGAAACCGCTTAACCTTCAAACTGTAGATCTCTTAGGGTTTAGATGATCTTTGGGGAGATGATGATGGCGTTTCAACTCCATGGAATTTAATTCCATCCAAAAATGTTTCTGGGAATTTAATTCCCTTTTCTTAATAAGGAATTTAATTCCAATGAAGGACTTGATTTCTTCACGCGGAGGCTTCCTGGGGTCTCTTGGCCCGAGGTTGTTCTTCTGCAATTAATGAAATGGGGGTTTTCTATTGATTCTCATGACCTTTATTTCAGGTATCATGGATGCCCATCTGTATGGTCTTGACGAGATCATTTCCTATGGGAATATTCGTGCACTGGGCCGCAGTCAGAACCAGGAGTTCACCGATGCTCAGTGTGCCGAGATCATGAACCGCTTTGACGAGTACAACCATAGGCTACTCCCCCGTCGCTCTTCTCTTCTGAGGCTGATCGTGCTGGCGATCCGGGAGGCACTTCCTCTCTTTTGCGCCGGCATACCGCTCGGGGCCTTGGACACTGCTGAGGATAAGGTGCATTCGGTGTACCTTATGGGCTTGATCTCAAAGAGGCGGCGAGATCACCTCATCGATCTTTTGCACCAAGCCTTTCAGCAGTCAGCCATACTTGCCGTCTATCGGAGGGTGGAGGACATTCGTGAGGATCCCGACGCTTGCGACCGCGAGAGGAAGCATACTCGGGAGGTTCGAAATGCTTGGAGAATCTTGGACAAAGTTAATCTCGAGTTTCTCAACCCATGTCCCGCGTCTGAAGTCTTACCATTGTAAACGTGTCCTCTTTATTTTGTATGAACTTCTTGAAAGATTCAGTGACAAGTTTTATTATGTCTTTCCATGTTTGCATGCCTTTCTCTTGGACTTTATCATTTTGCTGCCGTTGTCGTTGGTGCTTTCAATATGCAGGGTGCTACTCCATTTTTTTTGTGTACATCAGGTTTAGGCCTCACGTGTTCTGCACGTGGGGTCCCTTGATGGGGTTGTTCACAAAATCTTCTCATGCCCTATTTTCAGTGCACAATATCAGACGCAGAAAAAAGTGCCTTGGAAATAGTTCCATCTCCTTGATTTTCGATGCCTTTCCTTTTTTGGGCCTTGGAAATAGCTTCACCATGCAAGATTTTCCGCGCACAGCACTTAATGCACTTCTTTATATATGAGGCTATAGCTTTCTTTTCCTTTCACAAAGAGGTTTATATTATTATTTTTTTATCTTAGAGTAACTTGTCTTGAGAAACAAATGAGCGCCATGGCCTGCAATCGTCCTCATGCTCGTCGACAGCCATGGGAAGTTCCTATTGAGGAGATGGTCCCCCGCTTTGCTGCTCGGTTGGTGGATCCCCTCCTTACCGACAACGAATGCGACTCAGCCATGCATGAACTCTCGATCCGTAGGGGGTCTCCCCTCCCGATGGGTTCTCTCTGGCTCCGGATGATTCTCACGGCCGTGCTTGCCGACATTCCTCCTCACCCGGCGGAGATGACCCTGGCGATGCTCGACGCGGCAGAAGAAAAGCTCGAGGGCTTTCATGAAGCGTGCCTGATTACTCAGGCTTTGAAGGATTGCTCAATTCATCTGCTGGGCCAGATCAAGGCCCGGCGAGCTATTATGTCTGCTTTCGCGGACGAACACGGCGCCAATCGATGGGGAGCGACTCCTCGTGAGAACCGTCGCTTTGATGTGCTGGAGAAAGCAGAGAGAGAGATGGAGAATTTTGTCTTCTGCTTCATTAACCCTTGTGCCGTTGATCCCATGTTTGGTGACCTTTTCCGTTAGCGTAGAACATTTTTAAATTAGTCCCTCCTTTTTTACGCTTTATGCCGAAATTCCATGTAGGCCTGGTACTAGTATGTATGTTTCCGCTTGCATAAATAAACTTTGTATTCTTCTCATGGGAACTTTCTTTAATTGCAAATGCTATCGTCACTTTCCTTTCTTGTTGCCTTTCACGTCAGGTGATGTGAGCGCATTTTAGATTGATTATTCCCGTCGACGGGAAGCCCATTTATACGGTCTTGTAAATGTCTTGTTTCCAAGGCCACGGTCACGAAAGCGAGCTTACGTGGCCTGATAGAGCGACACGTAGCGAACATTTTGTTGTGCGAGAAAAGGGCTCGGCCGTAAATTTTCGGAGAGGGAATTGGCTTCTAAGGCGCTGAGCGAGCTTCGCGCCACTCTTACAGCCAAGGCCAACAAAGCGTATGAACTCTGGCGGGTGCTTCAGGAGTCCATCAAAGAGGTGGTGGCTCTCGATAAAGCTGCCACGTTCACTCGTGAGAGGGTCGAGGCTCATAAAGCCACCGAGAAAGAGCTCGAAGCTCGGCTCGCTTCGTATCAGGCTCAGCAAGCTCAGGCGGAGGCTCGTCTTCTGGAGCTCTTGCATCATGAAGCCGTGGCTCAGCAACAGAATGATGAGCTGGTAAAATTATTGCACCGTCCGCCGGCTTGAGGACTTATATCTTTTTTCCCTTTTTTGTACATACTCATGGATGAGAGTATCTTTCTTTTTTTTTTTGTTTCTTTCATGAATTGTACTTTGTATCCATTTTGGTTTATGAATAAAAGATACATTTTTCTTCTCAATAGTGTGTCCCCTTTTTATTGAATGTATTCTGCGGATATTCAATCTTGATCTCCTTGCAGGACAGCGATGGCTCAGGATTCAGGGTTAAGATCTGCTTCCTAAGACTTTTGCATTTTATGAGCCACGAGGGTCTCATAAAGTGTTTTTCTCCCTACAGGTCGAGAGGATCCCCTGTAAGTTCTTCTTAAAGATCGTGAGGATCCTTAAGCGGGTTTTCCCTTGAGAGTCGTAGGGATCTCACAAGAGAGTTTTTTCTTCCTTACAGGTCGTGAGGACTTGTAAGTGCTGGATGTGGTCACCCTTGTCCGTGTTTTACGGAGTCAGGGGTTTCTCCAGGTATTGTAGTTTAAAGACATCGCGGTCAAGGTTAAGGACCTCATAGTCCGTGGATTTAGGGACTCCACAGTCCGATGTTAGTTTTAAGACATCACGGTCAAGGTTAAGGACCTCATAGTCCGTGGATTTAGGGACTCCACAGTCCGATGTTAGTTTTAAGACATCACGGTCAAGGTTAAGGACCTCATAGTCCGTGGATTTAGGGACTCCACAGTCCGATGTTTGGTTGCAGGGACCCGTCACCTCTTTGAAGACGTTGAGGAATTACAACGCCAGGCATCAAAGGAGTGAAGAGATGTACCCTTAAACCAAGGCAAAATCTGTAAGGAATCGGGGTGGTTGATCGTTAGTTTTAAGACATCACGGTCGATGTTAAGGACGTCATAGTCCGTGGATTTTAAGGACTCCACAGTCCGGTGTTAGTTTTAAGACATCACGGTCAAGGTTAAGGACCTCATAGTCCGTGGATTTAGGGACTCCACAGTCCAATGTTAGTTTTAAGACATCACGGTCAAGGTTAAGGACCTCATAGTCCATGGATTTAGGGACTCCACAGTCCGATGTTTGGTTGCAGGGACCCGTCACCTCTTTGAAGACGTTGAGGAATTACAACGCCAGGTATCAAAGGAGTAAAGAGATGTACCCTTAAACCAAGGCAGAATCCGTAGGGAATCGGGGTGGTTGATCGTTAGTTTTAAGACATCACGGTCGAGGTTAAGGACGTCATAGTCCGTGGATTTTAAGGACTCCACAGTCCGGTATTTGCTCTGGATGCTTCACACGGGTTCACTGCCGTGCTTGGCGAGGACCAGGCTCCGCTCTGGGCGTTTTCCGCGGGGTCAAAGAGTGACGTTATCCGCGTTCCACGTAACCAGGAATTTTGCACTAGATGCTTCACACGGGTTCACTGCCGTGCTCGGCGAGGACTAGGCTCCGCTCTGGATGTTTTCCACGGGGTCAAAGAGTGACGTTATCCGCGTTCCACGTAACCAGGAATTTTGCACTAGATGCTTCACACGGGTTCACTGCCGCGCTAGGCGAGGACTAGGCTCCGCTCTGGATGCTTCACACGGGTTCACTGCCGTGCTTTGCGAGGACCAGGATCCGCTCTGGACGTTTTCCACGGGGTCAAAGAGTGACGTTATCCGCGTTCCACGTAACCAGGAATTTTGCACTAGATGCTTCACACGGGTTCACTGCCGTGCTCGGCGAGGACTAGGCTCCGCTCTGGATGCTTCACACGGGTTCACTGCCGTGCTCTGTGAGGACCAGGATCCGCTCTGGACGTTTTCCACGGGGTCAAAGAGTGACATTATCCGCGTTCTACGTGACCAGGAATTTTGCACTAGATGCTTCACACGGGTTCACTGCCGTGCTCGGCGAGGACTAGGCTCCGCTCTGGATGCTTCACACGGGTTCACTGCCGTGCTCTGCGAGGACCAGGATCCGCTCTGGACGTTTTCCACGGGGTCAAAGAGTGACATTATCCGCGTTCCACGTGACCAGGAATTTTGCACTAGATGCTTCACACGGGTTCACTGCCGCGCTAGGCGAGGACTAGGCTCCGCTCTGGATGCTTCACACGGGTTCACTGCCGTGCTCTGCGAGGACCAGGATCCCTCTGGACGTTTTCCACGGGGTCAAAGAGTGACATTATCCGCGTTCCACGTAACCAGGAATTTTGCTGAATATATCCGCATTTCACGGAATGAAGGTTTGACTCTTGGTGATATGTATATCGCCGAGCCATGGAACTGGGGGTTGCCGCTGTTCCGTTTCGCTTGATGTTGTGTCTACTGCCATGAGACGAACGTCGAGATGATCTCTAGGCTATCTGTGAACCGTTGAGATTTGGCTTCTTCTTATGATGAAACCTGGGGGAGGAGTATGATCCCTTCTTTGATTGCGCCCCTGGATTGTATACAGGGATAGATGTAACATCACCTGTAGGGCGTGGATTTCATTTTTATTTTATTTCTTTTTCCGCGATGCTCTATCATTTCAGCTTTTATACTGCGAAGGTCGTGATTGCCCCATCATTTCGGCTATTTTTTGCGGTGCCCAATCATTTCGGCTATTTATTTATTCTCTACTCGCTGCTTTTTACTGCGAGTTGCCCCATCATTTCGGCTATTTTTCATGCATACATTTTTACTTGCTGCTTTTTATTGCAAGTTGCCCCATCATTTCGGCTATTTTGTAGGCATGTGTGGCTTGCTAGCTTTTTCGCCGCAAGCTTGGATTTTAGACACCGATTTCGACATCAGCACCGCTACAACTGGAATGTTGCCAGGAGCGAATCATCATTTGCCTTTGTCGATGATGAACAAAGGTGGCTCAGCAAACAGGGTTAAGGGTCATGTCGACCAAGGCTTTGACTTCATGAGCCGTAAGGGTCTCACAAAGGTATTTCTCCCTACAAGTCGTGAGGATCTTGCAGGTGTATTTTCTCCTTAGGGATCGTGAGGATTCCTAAGTGTGTGCTCCTCTGTAAGTCGTAAGGATCCTACAAGAGGGCTTTCTCCTTATGGGTCGAGAGGACCTACAAGGGTTGGACTTTGCTGAGGAAATGTTTATTCGCGCCCGTGGATTGTATACAAGGGTCAGTATTGAGTCCCTTGTAGGGCAATATCGAGGGTTGTGGAGGATTTGCTTAAGAACAGGTTTAGGTTTCTGTAACTTAAGACTTTCAAGTCTCATGAGCCGTGAGGGTCCCATAAGAGAGTTCTCCTTACGAGTCGTGAGGATCTCGTAAGTGTATTTTCTCCTTAGGAATCGTGAGGATCCCTAAGTGTGTTGCTCCTTTGTGAGTCGTAAGGATCTCACGCAGGTGGTTTCTCCTTACAAGGTCGAGAGGACCCTATAAGTGTCTTTTAACGAGGTTGCGCCCTTTCGGGTTTTCACAAACACTCGCCGGTAGTCCTGCTGTTTTTACTCACGGAGCCCTTTCGGGTTTTCATCCGTGCCCATTTTGCTTGTGGACATACCTTTTTTTATTCTTTTTCATACACTTTTTATTTTTATTTTTTTTTCTCTTTTTTTTTTGTCAGCCTAAAGATGCTGCGGTAGTAGTTTTAGGGACGTTTCGGTCCGTCGTTAGTTTAAGGACGTTTCGGTCCGTCGATAGTTTTAAGGACGTTTCGGTCCGTTGTTAGTTTAAGGATATTTCGGTCCATCGTTAGTTTAAAGACGTTTCGGTCCATCGTTAGTTTAAGGACGTTTCGGTCCAGCGTTATGGGAAGGCCGGCTGCTGCTTGTAAAGTCTGAGCCTAGGAAGATAGCGAGCGGACATAGTCATCGTCATCTATCATTGACCCAGGCTGTGGCTCATTAAGCATAGTATTTCTTTAAGAAGCGGCCGTTTATTGGCCTGAAAGGCCTTTCACCGTGCATGTCCATGAGTAGGTAGGCTCCACCCTGGTAGACCTTATCTATGATGTACGGGCCTTCATAGTTTGGCTCAAATTTTCCCCGCTTGGCATGATTGGGGATCATAGGTCTTTTGACCACTAGTACGAGTTCGCCTTGGCGGAATGTCCTCGGCCTGGTCAATTTTTCGTACGAGCGCGTCATCTTTGCTTTGTAGGCTTCTAGATGTTGTTGCGCTATGAGCCGGGTTTCGTCGAGGGCATCAAGCTCCTCAAGCCGAAGGTGAGCATTTTTTTCGTCCGTCAGCTCGTGGTGGACTGCTACTCGTAGAGAGGGTAACTCTATCTCGAGGGGGAGCACTGCTTCCGTCCCAAATACCAACACATACGGCGTTGTGTTCGTGGCCGTCTTGAATGTAGTTCGATAAGCCCAAAGGGCTTCTTGCAGCCTTTCGTGCCAGTCTCTCTTATTCCGGGAAACGGTCTTTTTTATGATCTTCGTCAAGGTCTTATTGAAGGCCTCGGCCAGACCGTTAGCTCGTGGGTTGTAAACTGAAGAATATCTCCAGTCTATATTGTGCTGCTGCGCGAAGCGGCTAATCTTATGGCTTCTGTAGGCTGGCCCGTTATCGGAGATAATCCGCCGTGGGGTTCCAAACCGATAGATGACGTGCGTCTTGAAGAAATGGAGGATATTCTCCGTCTTCACTTCCCTCAGTGGTACTGCTTCTGCCCATTTGGAGAAGTAATCAGTTGTCGCCAGGATAAAACGATGTCCCCGGGATGATGCTGGCTCAATGGGGCCGACTATATCAGTCCCCCACATTTCGAATGGCCAGCTAGCCACCGTTGGGTGTAGTGGATTCGGATGTTGGTGGATAAAGTCTTCATGAATCTGGCATGAATGGCATTGCTTTGCATACACGAGGCAGTCCTGGATCATCGTGGGCCAGTAGTAACCCCTCCGTTTAATTTTTAACTTCATCTTTGGGCCTGCTTGGTGAGAACCGCAAAGTCCGTCGTGAACTTCCTGAATGACTCTTTCTGTTTCGTCAGGTCCTAAGCATCTCGGCCATAGAGAATCAAACGATCTCTTGTATAGAGTATCGTTGACGAAAGCGAAAGATAGAGCTCGTTTCATGAGCTGATGTCTTGAGGACGCTTCTTTGGGCATTCGGTGGGACTTAAAGTAGTCTATGAAGACTTCCCTCCAGTCCTCGGCCTTCTCATGGTCTTTTATTTGTAGGGTCGTCTGCTCAGTCGCTCCCTTTTCTTTATATAATTCCGGAGGTATTTCTGCCGGGGCAAGCACTCGACGGCTTTGTACCACGATTCTGACGTCATCGAGGTTCTCGTCCGCCAGCTCTTTAGCAAGTTTGGCCAACGCGTCTGCTTTGCTATTTTCCGCGCGCGGTATGTTCTCCAGAATATAGGAGGGAATTTGGGTCAGTAGTTGTTGCACCTTTTCGCCGTACTTCACCAACTCCGGTTTGCACGTTTGATAGTCACCATTTACTTGACTAACGACCAGTTGAGAATCCCCGTATATAAGGAGGTCTTCAACTCCCAGGTCGATGGCGATTTCGAGGCCTGCTATCAGAGCTTCGTATTCAGCTTCATTGTTTGTCCTCGGCTCTGTTAAGGAGAAGGCGAAGCGCGTTATCCCTCCTTGTGGAGTTGCAAAGACGAGGCCTATCCCCGATTTGATCATTGGGATACCTTGTTTCTGTTTCTTTACGGAGGACGCTCCATCGAAATAGAGTTCCCATCGGGTGCTACCGCTGCCAATCGCATCAAATGCATGCTCGTCCGGCAAATCACAGTTCAGAGGAGAATCGGCCGGTATCGGATGCCCAGCGAGGAAATCGGCAATGGCCTGGCCTTTCACTGCCTTGAGAGGTTGATACGTTATCGAGAACTCCATCAAGAGCAGGGCCCATTTAGCGAGTCGTCCCGTCAATATGGCTTTTGACATCAAGTATTTAAGGGGATCCACCTTTGAAATGAGACGGACTTCATGCGCCAACGCATAGTGCCTGAGCTTTGTTATCGCGAAGATTAACGCCAAGCAATGTTTTTCAATGGGAGAGTAGTTGCTTTCTGCCCCCAGTAGAACTCGACTTAAGTAGTAGAGTGCCCTCTCTTTCCCCTGATCGTTCTCTTGTGCCCATAATGCGCCCAAGGAACCTTCGAGGGCGGTCGTATAAAGAATGAGGGGTTTTCCCTTGACCGGCGCAGCCAACACCGGAGGGTTCTGCAGGTACTGCTTGATCTCGTCTAGTGCACCTTGGCATTTGTGATCCCAAACGAATGGAGTTCCCTTCTTCATCAGGTGGCTGTAAGGACGACATTTGCCCGAAAGATTGGCGATAAACCGCCGGATGTATGCGAGCTTCCCTTGGAGAGACCGCAACTGTTTGAGGGTTCTCGGCGAAGGCATTTCCATGATCGCTTTAATCTTTGACGGGTCTATTTCAATACCTCGGTGTCGAACGATGAATCCCAGGAATTTGCCCGAGGAGACTCCAAACGCGCATTTGAGGGGATTCATTTTCAAATTATATTGCCGAAGGCGTTGAAATACAGTCTCCAGATGCTTTAAATGATCTTCGTATGACATGCTCTTTACTACGAGGTCATCGATATAGCACTCGACGATGTCATGTATGAGGGCGTCGAAGATCTTTGTCATGGCCTTTTGATAGGTAGCGCCAGCGTTCTTCAAACCAAAGGGCATAACCCTGTAGCAGAATATACCCAAAGGGGTCCGGAAAGCGGTGTGCTTCTGGTTTTCGGGATGCATCTTTATCTGATTGTATCCTGACGAACCGTCCATAAAGGAGAAAACCTTGTGAGTGGACGTGTTATCTATCATTAGCTCGGTTACTGGTACTGGGAAATTATCCTTTGGACAGGCTTTATTGAGATCCCTGAAATCCACGCATATGCGTACCGTCCCATTCTTCTTCATTACCGGGATGATATTGGCGATCCAATCGGGATACTGGACTTCTTGGATAAATCCAGAATCGATCAGCTTCTTGACTTCGGCGTTGATGCTCATCTCAAGCTCGAGTCGCATCCTTCTTGGCGCCTGCTTGACTGGCTTGATATCTGGGGATATTGCTAATTTATGCACAGCAATCTCCGGATCTAATCCTGGCATCTCGGAGTAGCTCCACGCGAAGCAGTCTTTATGCCGTAGAAGCACGTTCTTTAACGCAGCCACCCTTTCTTCAGATAGCAGCTCGCTGACAAATGTCGGTCGCGGGTCGTCTGCCGATCCCAACTCAATCTTCTTGAGGTTATCTGCAGTAGTATGTATACCATCTTCCAGTTCTTTCGGAGCGGGCGGAAATTCTGAGATCACCTCATCATCGCTGTTCTCAAAGCACCGGGGGGGGTCATCTATGTTCTCGGGCTCTTCTTTTAATATCGTGATCGTATAGCAGGTGCGAATCCGCTCCCAGGACTGAGGTGGATCCGGTTCTGCTCTTGCGGCCTTGGGTTCATGCTTTTGTGGCGGCGTTACCCTCCAGCCGTCGGATAAAGCGAATCTGCCCTGTTGGTACTGGTCCTCGACCCAGTTCTTGAAGGTGAAGCAGTCTTCGGTAGGATGTCCTATGGCTCGGTGATAAGAGCAATAGCTCAGATGAGAAGCCTTGTTAGCTTGCTCAGGATGTCTAGACTCTGGAAGCGCGATCATTTGATGTTTTATAGCGAGCTTGAGTAACTTCTCCGTCTTGTCTCGGGGGAAGGAGTACGCTCGACTCATCTTCTTCATGAGGGACAAATCCGAGCCGCGCAATACCCGATCACGTAACTCTCTAATCCTGCGTCGTTGTTGTCGGCTCCTCTTTCCGCTTCCTGATTTATTTCCATCTCTGCGTCGGGCCTTTCGTACGACGGATTGACAAGGATGAGCATCTTTGTCTTTTGCAGCCTGTTGAAATAGACGTTGCGTCCTGGCCTTCTCGTAGATGGCCATTTCGCGGTTGTGGTCTTCCTGAGCTTTCTGACCCACTTTCCTGATAGGCTTGCCCATTCGTTCTTCAAATGACGGACTCGGCGCCTCAATCGCAGGGTCTGGTTTTAATGAGGGGTTGGCATCTCCTAACAGGGCGTCCTCTTCTTCATCAAAGGTATATATGGCGTAGCTACTGTGGGCCCGTTCCCGCTTTCCGGCTCTCGCGTATCCAAGCCCGAGTGTTTCCATTTTCCCGTTGGGCAATTTGCGTTGAGTCCCGGGGACATCCCAAATCCTGTTGTAGAACCGAGCCTGCCGAACAGTTTGTTTTAAGGGTACTCCTTGGCGCTTCAATAGCTTCTTTAATCCATTTGTATAGTATCTGGGCAGACGGATGGGTTGGAGCCTATCAAGTGTAGCATCCGCGCCATGCCAGATCTCTTTCTCTATTTTCGACTCTGAGGATCGGTAGAATAGGATCACCTTCTCACCCCTTTGCCTGGGAGGGACGTAAAACGTTTGCAGGTCCTGCACATTGTGAGCTTGAAGCGTGTCGAGATCCTTGTAGTGTTCTCGCGGTACCATGGTGATTTGCAAACTATGGTCATCGCCAAGGGGTGCTTGTATTGACATCCGATTGGCGAACACGGCATTAACCTCATCTTCCGAGTCACTTCCGAAGACTAACATGGGGGCGGACGTCCCTGGGTTGTTGCGTTGAGATGGCCCGGCATAAACTATCTCTTCTTCTTCTTCGGTATCGCTCCCGAAAACAGGGATGGTGGCGGCGGTTTTGTTCTCCGGGTTGCGACACCTTTCTGTATCCTCGAAATCTGGCAAAAAGTACTTCGCATCTTCGTATTTGCGGACTTCGTTCACGGAAAATGGGTTTAACTCTCCTGTTACAGTATACTCGAAACCATCCTTAAAGTACTTCATACACTGATGTTGTGTAGAAGGGATGATGTTGTACTCGTGTAGCCAAGGACGACCGAGCAGGGCGTTATAGCAGGTCTTGGCGTCAATGACATGGAATTTGATGTCTGTGACGAGAAGTCCAAAGCGTAATGTTAGTATCACAGATCCGAGAGTCCGTGACGATTGTGAATCGAAACCGGAGATAGTAATTTTGTCACGAGCGAGGTGTTGCACACTCATGCAGATTTCCTTCAACACCCGAACATTAAGGAGATTGACGGAGGATCCATTATCCACCAAGATCTTGCCTATCTTGATATCATGGCAGTATCCGGAGACATATAGGGGACGGTTGTGGTCGCACGTCCCGAGAAGGAGGTCTTCATCACCGAAAGTGATGTCGGCCGTATGCACTTCCTCCCGTTCATCCTTCATCTTTTCAGTGGCGAGGAAGGCTTGGAATTGCTCAGGTTCTTGTAACGCCTTAATTAGTGAGTCTCGCGCTTCTTTTGATAATAGGAGGGCATCGAGAATGCTAAGCCGAGAAGGTAGCTTCCTTAGGTGCGCGAGGATGTTATAGTCCACCTTACCCTTCCTAGGAGGGTCTTTGGCAGCCAGCTCTCTCATGACTTGGTCATCTAAAGTGATATCTTCAGTGACCTTTTCCTTTCCCTTATCTTTTCTACTTACGGGCCCGAGATTCTTTTCTGGGAGTGTGTGATTGCGCAGCTGGATGTTCTCGCAGGCCTCCGATTTCTCCTCTTTCCCTAAAACGGACTCTTTAAAGAGAGGGCCCAGAGCCATTTCTTCATCAGAGTCGCTCCCAAAGGTGAGAACTTGTGACCCCCCGGCGTGAGCCATATAACAGTTGCCAGTAGTTCTGTTGTGCCATTCGACAGTACTTCTTCGCTCCCGACGGCTCTTGCGTTTCATGCGCTTAAAATGTTGCCGACGAGTAACATACCCTTGCCACCGTATCTTAAAGGCGTCGCACTCCTCCGTGGGGTGTGAAATTTTCCGATGATATGCGCAATAATCTGGGTGTCTCTCCACCCCATCGAACGTGTTTCCTTCCGAAGGTGGTAGCCTCATTCCCATTGACATGGCTTTGGCAAATCTTTTCCTCGTCTTGAATATCCTCTTGTCTACTTTGGATGCCTTTCGCTCTGGCAGAGGTAGTTCAACTCTTTCGTTCAGTCGCCTGCATTTGGTTCCTTCTGATGCTGCCATCTCACGCTCCTGATCCGCTTTACTTTTTAGACGAATCTCGTCTAGAAAAGCATTGATCACTTCATTTGTCGGCCACGCACGCTCTGGTTCAGGCTCTGTCTCCAGCTTCTTAGTGCCAGGAGTTTTCTCATCATCGGTAAACGAGTGGGAGATTACGTTACAACTCGCCACATACCCTTCGGATTCATCCGACGAGCTCTCTCCATCATCTCTCTCTTGAAAGATGTGGCTGAGAAACTCTTGCAGTGTGACAGGAGTTCGCGCCTTTTGATTGTATTCTTCCAACGCGTCGATTTGCTTCTGCAGGTTCGTGTGCTCGTCTCCAAGCTTTGCGGGCTTCTTGGATTTCTTCTTCTTTTTCTTCGAAGATTTTGACGGTTGGGCGTGAGTATTTGGGCCCTTATCACGAGTCTTCGTAGTTGTGCGGGGCTTCAACATCCCTTCGATAATTTGAGGTTCAAGAGGGTCCTTCCATTCGATCGCAGGGCACGCATGAAGGTCTCTCAGCATTCTTTTGGTTTTAGTTGATAGCACGACCTCCCATGGAGCTTCTTCAATAAAGGAGCAGGTTGCCCCCGGTGTATCTGCTTTCTTAGGAGTATGCGGTTGTGGTGGGTCCACCTTCCACTTTTCGGACAGTACAAACTTCCCCTGAAGGTATTGATCTTCAATCCATCCTTTGAAGACGAAGCAATCTTCAATCGGATAGCTTACCGTTTGATGGTAAGGGCAATAGTTAGGGTTATTCACCTCGGTGGGTTGCGGCGGTCGCCTTGGATTTGGTAGGCTTATAAGTCTGTTGCGTATTGCCAGCTCGAATAACCGTTTCGTCTTGTCTCGTGGGAACGAGTAGGGACGTTTCATCTTCTCATTATAATACCGGCGTCTTTCTTCCAGTTGATCTGCCGGTTTCGGGGCGTTAGGTTGCTGCTGGGCATTCGCGACAAAGGTTGCCCTTCCTTTACCCTTGTCATTCCGAGGTTCTGACTTCGGGGCAGGTGGTCTATGACCCATCTGGTCCATCTGAGCCAACTTGTCGATTAAAGCCTGAAATGTGGTTGGCTTAAAGAATATCATAAACTGGGAGATAGTTGCGTGGGGGTCTAGGGTTCCCACGAACATACCCACTGCGGGTGCTTCCTCAATGCGTTGCTCGCATCTCGACCACAAATTCCGCCAGCGTATAGCATATTGGACCCAGGTTTCGCCTGGTTTTACCCTGGCGTTAATCAATGCAGTTATTGGAGTGCGTTCGCTGGCACTTGCGAATCCCTGAGTGAATAACAATTCCATTTCAGCGAACGTTTTGATAGAATCGTTCGGGAGTTCCGAATACCATTCGAACGCTGTTTCTGATAAGCTGCCCACGAATTGGCGAAGCAACAGTTTATCATCACCGCCGGTGTTACCGCAGAGGGCCCGGAACTGGGCGACATGTTGATGGGGATTGCCGGTCCCCTTGTACACGTGGAATTTTGGTATCGTATAGCTTTGCGGGTATTTGATTTGGTCGTACCAGCTTGGATACGGCCGCCCCGTTTTCACGACTTGACCAGCTGCCTCAGTCGCATGATGAACCCGGATTTGCTGGGCTATGTAGTCAACCAAGTCAGCCTTAGAGATTGCCTCCTCCTTGGCCGTTGAGAGGGCTGGTGGTGGATTTGACGTTTCTCCTCGGTCGTCTTCAAGAACGATTGGGGGATCCTCGGCGGGTAAGTCCTGCTGGATCATCATTCCTATCATATCTTGGAAGAGAAGGCCCATACGCTGTATGTTGGCCGCTTGTTCAGCAGCCTCTTTGTCCTTTTTCTCCAGTATCCGGCGAAGGAATTCAGCGTCGGTTTCTTCCTCTTGGCGTGCGTCCGAGGACGTTTCTGGGCTTTCTTTTGGCCCGGTAAGTGCGGCCATAGCATTCATCATTTCCTGAAGCTTTTGTTGCTGCTCCTGGGCTTTCGTCACGGATCGGGTAAGCGGTCGGTGGCCTGTAGAAGTGCGGCTTTCCTCCTTTCCAGAGGCCATGTAAACAGTGTGCACCGCCATGCCCCCAGACTTAGGGCGTCTGGGCTCAGTGCTTTTAGCCGTCGTTGCACGCTGGGGGGTCTTCTCTGGCCTCCTCCTTTTATGAGCCATGGAGGTTGAGGGGGCCGTTGAGGTGGGCGTCCAGACAGCCTTTCGGGGTTTAGCCTGGTGACCAGCCTCCGGTTGGATTTTCAGCTTCTTGTGCTGGCGGGAGAAGTTTGGATCGATGATCAGTCTCGGGCCTGCCGCCAAACCTTATAGATTTTGGAAGACAGCCGTTGAGGAGATCGGGGCTGTTCTGGTTTTATTTCCACAACCTTTTTTAATGGGGGAGGAGACCTCTTCAGCACTGCAGTAGGAGAATTCCTTCGCACCTTATTTAGCATTTCGAAGCTGTTCCCAGTTGGAACAGCAGCATTAACTTCTGCCACCGGGGCTGATGGAGTCAACCCAGAGGGGGAGTTGCCCCCAGCCTTCCTTACTCGGCGCCAATGACGACGTCGAGCGTGTCGAGCGGACGGCGTAGGGTCAGCGGTAAGAATGGTTTCGTCTTGCCCCCTGTGTGGGTGGGGGGTCGCTGTTGGTGCTAGTCTGTCAAAGACCGATGTCCTTTGGGCAGCAGGAGCGGGAGCAGAAGCCGTTAATCTTGTAAAGACCGACTTCGTGGCCAGAGAGGCCGCCTTGGCGACTTCGGGGGCAGGAGCGGCCATTTTCTTAGAAGCAGTCTCCTCTGAGATTGTAGGCCCCATGATGAGTTCGTAGGATTTCTGGCCCAATCTAGAGAAGACCGAGACGTTGACGTTGGGCGACTCGTTGAGAGGAGCCGCGGCAGGGGTAAGACGATCAAAGACTGACTTCTTGAGAGCTTCCTTTGTCAGCACCGGCGCCGTGAAGCTTGTTGGCGGGAGTATAGTCCCAAAGAACAATCCGGTAGTGGCCTGAGTCACCTGATCCACCGGCATTATGAACAACGAAGCATCTTGGGGTCCGTAGGCTATACCTCCTGGCGAGGTAAAGCGTTGGTCGCAATTGCAGTCTGAGCGGTTGGAGGATTTCGCAGAAGTGGAAGCCATCGATCCTTTGCTTTCTGCAATAAGCAAGACGCCAAGTTTTAGTATCTTGAAACCCAAGGGCAACCATTAGTGAACCGCGATTGGTTCACGAATCACGACACACGAAGTGTGGAGTGGAAAGAGGAAAAGGACCCACCGGGCGTGCCAGAATCTGTTCCCCTCCGAACGGCGGCCGGGACGCGTGGGGCGTCTAAGCCTGGGGTTCGGGATAGATGCTAATTGGTGCTATCCGTCCACCTCTCCGAGGATGCCAAGTTGATTTATGGCACCGTGCATCGGAGGTTTAGACGGATGCGGCCGATGTAGCAGACTTCGTCAGATTCCCCCTCGTTTGAGGGGTTTTTGATTGTGGGGACGCTCTTCCCTGCAGGCGCAAGCCCCTGCAGTTAATTACGCTACCGCATCGCGGTAACAACTTTCTCCTTCTCCAGATGGTCACTTCGTGTCGTGTGTGTTTATTTTATGTTTTGTTGCCCGTGGATTGTTTACGGAGACCGAGTTATGTCGTCGCCCGTAGGGCGTGGACTAGTCCAAATCCGGGTTATCTTAGATTTGGGTTTGGGGGTTTGGTTTGAGGATACGTTAGCCATACTTGAGGCTAAGATCAACTCAAACGTCTGTTAAGGATACGTTAGTCTAGTCTGAGACTAAGATCAACTTAACGGGATCGTTTAGATCCGACAAAGGAGCGTTTTAGGCTCCATTGTTCCAGTTTAGGGACATAGTGGTCCATCGTATGTATGGCCGTCGGGACCCGTCACCTCTCTGACGACGTTGAAGGATTACAACGACAGATGTCAGAGGAGTTCAGAGATGTACCCTCGAACCAGAGTTAATTGGGGGAGATTCATAGTCCAGTCTGTTTGAAGGTTTAAGGATACGTTAGCCATCTTTGAGGCTAAGATCAACTTAAACGGGACCGTTTAGATCCGACAAAAGAGCATGCGGGGCTCTATTGTTCTAGTTTAAAGACATTGCGGTCCATGGGTAATTTAAGGACATTGCGGTCCATGGGTAGTTTAAGGACATTGCGGTCCATGGGTAGTTTTAAAACATCTCGGTCGAGGTTAAGGACGTCGTAGTCCATGGGTTTAAGGACCCCACAGTCCATTGTTAGTTTTAAGACATCTCGGTCAAGGTTAAGGACCTCATAGTCCATGGGTTTAAGGACCCCACAGTCCATTGTTAGTTTTAAGACATCTCGGTCAAGGTTAAGGACCTCATAGTCCATGGGTTTAAGGACCCCACAGTCCATTGTTAGTTTTAAGACATCTCGGTCAAGGTTAAGGACCTCATAGTCCATGGGTTTAAGGACCCCACAGTCCATATCGATGTGTGGTCATCGGGACCCGTCACCTCTTTGAAGACATCGAGGGATTACAATGCCAAGTATCAAAGGAGTGAAGAGATGTACCCTGGAACCGGAGTGGATTGAATAATCCTTGGCCCAATTTGTGATCAAGGCCAATTAATTATGTTATGAGCCCATTGGCCCAGTTAATTACGAATTGAGGACTTATGGCCATCTTGGGCTAAGTCCAATCAGGAGAGGCTTTGCCTCTATCCATTTAGCCAATTGAGCCAAAGCCTAGTGTTAAACACTACAGAGCAATCGGTGTTGAACACTGGGAACGAGATTGACAAGTCAGTGTTTAACACTAAAAGATAATTGGTGTTAAACACCAGCAACAAGGCTTTCAAATTAGTGTTAAACACTAAACAAATCAGTGTTAAACACTGGCAATGGAGATCCCAGATTAGTGTTAAACACTAAGGTAGTCAGTGTTGAACACTGCAAATAAAGTTTTTTGATTAGTGTTGAACACTAAGGCCCAACAGTGTTTTAACACTGGATTCGAGAGTTCCAATTTAGTGTTAAACACTAAGGCAAGAGGGGTCACGTGGCAACACTTGAGAGCGCCCTCCCTTCATTTATTCTGCTGAGATTATCGCATCTTTCTGAGCATCACGTGCCATCACGTGACGGGAATTTAAATGCTTATATGTTAAAGCTTCTGCCGAGGGTCACGTGGGTCACGTGGGGTGCTGCCTCAAAGGGGCTTTCTGTAGATCTCTTGGGGGGGTCACGTGGTGGCACGTGACCCTGCCTCTATGTATGTTGTTTAGAGGATCTGTTAATCTTTTTCCAGGAATTAAATCCCTCGTAGGGTTGAACCCTGACAATAATTTCAGAGGAATTAAATTCCTACTTCCTTTTGAAGACTTATATTCTGGAATAGAGTTGAACTCTGAATTTTCTGTAGGAATTAAATTCCTCATATATGTGAAGAACTGAATAGGGTTGAACCCTAATAAAAGCTTTCAAGGAATTGAATTCCCATTCTCTGTTAAATTATGATTAAGGGAATTAAATTCCCGCTGTTTCAACAGAACTAGGTTCTTAATTAGGGTTAAACCCTGTTTCTTTTTGTTCTGAAGGAATTAAATTCCCATAACACAGGGTCAAGCCCTAATTTTATTTTAAAGGAATTAAATTCCTATAGTTCTGTGAGAATTAAATTCTCGTGCTTCCATTCCCTCTCTATGTTTTGGATCTGCATGGCAGGATCTCAACCCATTGAGAATTAAATTCTCAACTTCAAGGGGAGATGTGCACTTTGCAGATCCTCTAGCAAAGAGAGAAGAAATATATTCTTCTGTTTTATATATCAGAGTTAAACTCTGTTGAGAATTAAATTCTCCTTCTTTCAAAAAGTCTTCCCTTTCTTACCTAGGGTTTTCTTTTGCAGAAGATCCAAATTCCTCAAAGTATCAAGGCTCTCTCTCCTTTTCTTCCCTCTGCGTATATGTCTCCCTTTTTTGTATCTCTTGGCTCCTATTTATAGGAGAAGCAGCCGAGTCAATTAGTTTTTGACGAATCTTCATTGAGAGATTTGATTTGCATCTATTATTCGTTTTTGACCTTTGGATTGTTAGGTGAATTTTATTCACCATTGGATTTCAAATCCAGGGATTCTTCTTTGTTATTTCGGTTAGATTTAAAGGGGAAATCTTTCCAAACCCGAGATTTTCCCATAGATAGATGATATTTAATCACCTCTGAATCTTCAATTCGATTGGTTCCAGATAATCGCTTTCCTTTGGAAAGATTTGAATCTCTTTCAGAATTTAATTCTGTTAGCAAAACGGGCTTTGAAAGCCGGTCACGTGTGACCACGTGACCCATGGTCACGTGTGGGCACGTGACCCCCTTGGAACGAGCCTTCCTCTTTCTTTTTGCGCTCTGTCTTCTAGTTGCTGCTTAACCGTCACGTGCCACCACGTGACCCCTGGTCACGTGTGAGCACGTGATCCTTGTCAAGATTCTTTTTCTTGGTTTAGCGGGAGAACAAATCTGCTGCTTTTGATTATCACGTGCCAACACGTGACCCTGGTCACGTGGGAGCACGTGACCTCTTCTGAAGCCTTTTCTTTGATCTGATCAGGGATCCGGTGTGCCTTTACCGCTTGCATTTAAATGTCACGTGCCGACACGTGACCCTGGTCACGTGGGAGCACGTGACTCTTTCTGAAGCCCTTTTCTTCGATGTAGTTGGGAAACGGAACTTGCCTCGCCGATACTTTTAGTTGTCACGTGCCAACAAGTGACTGCTGGTCACGTGTAACCATGTGACCCTCTTCTGAAGCTTTTTCCATAAGTTTTTCTGATTTTAAATCAGGAAACAATCCCCGAGGGGATTCCCATGCAGGAGGGGGACGTCTGCTTCGTGGTCCCCTCGGGGCTTTCTGTCGCTGACAGGTTGCTCGCGGACATGGAGCAGTCGGCATAGGAAAAGATTCCTCGGGGGACCCTGAAGGCCCAAGTGGCCGCAATCGCTCAGGAGGCAGTTCAACTTAGTATTCGTTTAAGTGTTATCTTGATTGCCTTCTCTCAACCTGGACACCTCTAAATCCGTATGTTGCTTCCCTTAGGTCCTCCAACATTGTGCCCTTATCGTCAACATGGAAGCCCAGGAGATTGCTCTGGGCATGACGAAGGCGGGGGAATCGTCTTCGGAGGCGGAGGATCTGCGCCTTCAGCTGCGACAAGAGAAAGAGAGGACGGTCGCCCTTGAGACCCGATTGGCCGCCGGGGAGCTCACGATCTCCAAGTGCCAAGAGTCCTACCGACTCATGAGCGAGTCCTACCAAGCCGTGGAGGGCAAGTTAGAGGAGCTGGGTAAGCGCTACGGCTTAATGACGAAAGCGAGGGACGTCAGCAAGAGGGAGACCGAGGCCATGCTTGAGGCGGCTAAGATCACCGAGCTTCGGGCCCGCAAGTCGGTGGACACGTATAAGGCGTCAGACCAGTTCTACGCCGACCTCGACGAAGCCTCCGCTATCGTTTGGCATGCAGCCTTTGATGCTGTCAAGAAGTTGATGCCGGAGTTTGCCGACGGTGAGCTCCGTGCTCGGGTCCCTCTCTCGGTGGAAACGCTGCAGGCGGCTAGCGCCGGAGGCGGGGCGGCTACGGAAGCAGAAACCCCGACCCTTGAGGGCGGTACCGAACAAGGCGAGGTCCCGGCAGAGCCTGCTGCCTGAGCTCCTCTTTTTCTTTCTTTTAGATCTGAAAAATTTTGTAAGCCTCCGAGCAATTTTTGTAAGATTGAGGAGCCCCGAATACCCTGTAAAGGCTTTTAGAACATAAATAAAACTGGGTTTATCTTCCTCTGTGTGGCAATGTTTTTCTTGTGTGAGTATCTGAGTTTGTCGGTCTCTTCCTCGATGCAAATGTTAGGTCGTAGGTCAACGACCGACCTTTTATATGACGATCGCGCGTCGAGAGTAAGCCAATTAGTTGTCAAGTACAGGAAGGCCGGTGTCGTCCCGCCCCCGAAGTCAAAGTGACGATCGTTCACTCGGGATACATCGAGAGACTCCTCCGAGTAGGAAGGTCGATATCCGACCATTCCTTAGAGTCGGTTCTTAGCGTTAGGTGAACAACAACCAAGTCAGAGTTGGTCGGCATCGGCGGGTTCTCCCTTGACGCGGTTCCCAGACCTCCGTCTTGGGATGGTAAGAATTCACCATTCAGAGGTTAGCCGAGCAGGGATCTATGCGGTTACTCTTTGGTGGGGCGTTGATCCTTGGCGTCGGTGGGTAGGAGTGTACCCGCCAAAGATCGACCGAGCAAGAAAGCTGCTCGGTGGCCTCTTGATAAGGGCTTCGATTCTTAGCATCAGTGGGTAGGAATCTACCTGCTAAGAATTGACCGAGCAAGAAAGCTGCTCGGTGGCCTCGTGAGGAGGGCTTCGATCCTTAGCGTAGGTGGGCAGGATGTTCCCGCTAAGGATTGACCGAGCAGGGAAGCTGCTCGGTGGCCTCGTGAGAAGGGCTCTGATCCTTAGCGTAGGTGGGCAGGATGTGCCCGCTAAGGATTGACTGAGCAGGGAAGCTGCTCGGTGGCCTCGTGAGGCGTCGGTCAGTCTCCCTTGACCCGTAAACCCTGGAAGAAAGACCGTCGCGGACAACACGTGGCAGAAGCGCACAGGCGAGGCGCGTCGCTCCGTAGTGCGCGTCGTTCCAACTCCTATTGACCGCTTGGGGCCTGTGAGGAACGGCATGGTCGCCACGCGGCAGCTCCGTACTGGGAAATTTGTAATATCCCGTGATTCGCGTTATTGCGCGCGAAAACTTCGGCCTTTAGGGATTCACTCAGGGTTTATAAATAGGGAAGGCATTTTGGTCAAATAAACTCACCCTTGCGCTTCTGAAAAATGGTCGGGTTTATCATCAAGGAGATCATTTCCTTCTACGACGTGTGCCTTTATGACCCGGAGTGCACCGAGGAGACGTACCAAGGGGTGATAGAGCGCGTGGAGAGCCACTTCAGCCGCGTACTCCCTCGGCGATCCCCTTTCCTTCAATTGCTCATGTATGCGATTTGGAGGATGTCTCCGGGCTTGAATAATGCCTTGTCCGAGCAGCTGCAGGACGAGGCGATTGACAAGCCGCGCACGCTCCATCACTTCGGCCTGATCTCGAAGAGTAGGCGGGATCGCTCGGTGGCTCTTCTTCTGGAGTGTTTTCAGAAGAGGCCGATCGCCGACTCCTGTCCGGCGGGTACGGTCTCTGGCCCATCCGTAGCGTCTTGGGTCCGCGGGCACTATGATAGGGAGCAGGCCGCAGAAGCCAGGGTCCGGCTGGCGGAAATCTCCTCGGAGTACCACCAGCAGTGCTTCCTTAACCCCGACCTCCTTTACTGTAATATTTTTATATATTATTTTTTTGTGTAAGGCTGAGGAGCCCATAACACCACTCAATGAATAAAGTGCTTCTTTTTCGATATGCTTTTGTCTCTTTTTTATCCCTTTAGTATTTTTGCATATTTTCTCAAAAACGAATCTAGGGATCTTAGAACCGTGAAAGAGAACAAAATTTATGGAAGAAGTCTTTTATAACTCGAAAGACTTAATAAAAATTATATTGCTCCGAAAAGAAGAAAATACATTCATTTGTATAGTTTGAGTTTCTCAGCGTTGTAGGACCGAAGAAACTTGCGTCCTTCCGCGTCTTGTAAGCGATAGGCTCCACCGGGCAATACTTCGGAAACGAGAAATGGACCGTCCCATTTCGGGAAGAACTTGTGCAACTTGCCTTGGTCTACAAATTCGTTCCGCCTCAGAACCAAATCTCCCGTCTTGAAGGCGCGATGCTTAACTCGTGCGTTGTAGTAGCGAGCAGTTTGCTGTTGATAAGCGGCGGCTTTGATCTGTGCCCGGTCCCGCTTCTCTAGCAAGATGTCCAAATTAGTCCGGAGCGCCGAGGTGTTTGCTTCGTCATCGAAGTGTTCGACTCTGTAACTGGGCAGTCCGATCTCTGCCGGGACCATTGCCTCGGTACCGTAGCAGAGGCTGAAGGGGGTCTTTCCCGTGGGCGTCTTCTTCAATGTGCGTAAGGCCCATAACACCCGTGGTAGTTTCTCGACCCAGCTGCCCTGTCTTCCTTCTAAACGAGTTCGAAGACCTCGGATGACGTCTCGGTTAGCAACCTCGGCCTGCCCGTTGCATTGAGGATGCGCGACCGCGGCAAACTTCATTAGTATGTGGTATTCGTTGCAAAACTCTTTGACTTTTTCGTTTTCGAAATTCGTCCCGTGGTCGGTAACGATGCACCTCGGATTCCGAATCGGGAGATTACGTTGTTCTGCAGGAATTTGATGGTCGTGGTGGCGTCCGGTTTTCTGATGGGGACGACTTCAATCCATTTCGTGAAATAGGCTACTGTGAAGATGATGTATTTATGCCCATCCGTACCTGTGGGGAGTTGGCCCACCATGTCCATCCCCCATTGGGCAAACGGCCAGGGGGTGAGGGCCGTTAGCTCAGTAGCCGGAAGACGGGATATGCTTCTATGAAGTTGACAACTTTTGCATCTTCTGACGAGCTTTTGAGCGTCTTGGTGAATCGTCGGCCAATAGTACCCTTGGAGTAGCGTCTTTTGTACTAAGGTACGGGCCTCTTGATGCGCTCCATCGACCCTTTCATGTATCTCACGCAGGACGTAGTCGGCTTCGTGGGGGTCGACGCACTGGAGCAGAGGCTGTGTGTATGACTTCTTGTAAATGTTTCCATTGCTCCAGACGAAATGGCGGGCTTTAGCTCGAAGGCGACGCGCTTCCCCTCGGTCCTCTGGAAGTGTACCTTCCTTCAGGAACTCTACGATAGGCTTCCTCCAATCCCGACCTTCCTCCTGAGTAGTGTATACTTGAAGCGTTACCTTTCTGTCTTCTACGTTGGGCTGTGGCAAGACTTGAAGAGGATATTCCTCTTATTGTTGGCCGTATAGAAAGATGCTAGCTTGCTCAGGGCGTCAGCTTGGGCGTTCAGGTGCCAGGAAATCTGTTCCACTTGAATTTTGTTGAAACTTTTTCATAGTCTTTTCACCTCGGCTAAGTATTTCACCATGAGCGGCTCTCGGGCCTCGAAGTGCCCGGTCACTTGGTCGACGATGAGGGCGGAGTCGCTGCGAATTCGGATTGTCTTCAGCCCTACTCCGGAAGCGATTCGCAACCCGGCTAGCAACGCTTCGTATTCTGCGGCATTGTTTGACGCTCTGAACCCCGGCTTCAAAGAGTACTCCATTTCTGTCTCGTTCGGACCTCGAATGATAAGGCCGACACCGCTCCCCTCCTCGGTAGAGGATCTATCGACGTAGAGGACCCAATCGGGGACGGAGTTGAGCACTTCCTCGACCAAGGGTCGGGACCCGGGGACCGGTGCCAACACTGATTCTTTGTTGGGAATAGTACACTCGACAACGAAATCTGCCAGGACTTGCGTTTTGATGGCTTTCCTGGGACGTTATTTGATGTCGAATTGGGATAACTCCCGCCTACATTTTTTCAGACGACCAAACGACTCGGGAGAGACGAGAATAGCCTCTATGGGCCGCTCGGTGAGGACGAGGATGGTGTGTGTCTAGAAGTAGTGCCGTAGCTTCCTTGAGGCGACGATAAGCGCCAAGACAATCTTTTATATGGCCGGGTACCTCGTTTCCGCGTCTTTGAAGACATGGCTCACGCAATAGACCAGCTTCTGTACTCCATCGACTTCTCGGACGAGCACCGAGCCAGTAGCATGATCGGATACCGCAAGGTACAGTAACAGTTCGTCTCCTTCGATTGGCCGCGTGAGCAGTGAGGGAGTTGCCAGGTGCACTTTGAGTTACTCGAAAGTGTTTTGACACTCTTCCGATCATTCGAACCTTGGGATCTTTCTCAGGGCTTTGAAGAATGGGAGGCATTTTTCTCCGGATTTCGACATGAAGCGACTAAGAGCGGCCACTCTTTCCGTGAGTCGCATGATCTCTACGTTGCTCTTGGCGTGGCCATGTTAAGAATGACGCTGATCTTCTCCGGGTTAGCTTCGATTTCTCGGTGGGTAACCATGAACCCGAGGAATTTCCTGCTAGTGACTTCGAACACGCATTTGGCTGGATTCAGTTTCATTTTGTACTTGCGGAGGATGTCGAATGTCTCGCCAAGATTCTTGGCGTGCTCGTCCGATGAGGTTGATTTCACGAGCATGTCGTCGACGTAAACCTCCAGGTTCCTCCCGATCCGCGGTTTGAACATTTTGTTAACCAGGCGCTGGTATGTAGCCCCGGCGTTTTTGAGACCGAAGGGCATCATTTTGTAGCAATATACCTCCGGTCCGTGGTGAACGCGGTTAGTTCTTCATCTGCCGGGTTCATACGGATTTGGTTGTAGCCGGAGAAAACGTCCATGAAACTGAGCAATTCGTGGCCTGCTGAGCTGTCCACAAGCTGGTCTATCCGAGAGAGAGGATAGTTGTCTTTCGGGCAGGTCTTGTTCAAATCTGTGAAGTCGACGCACATGCGCCACTTCCCGCTCGTCCTTTTAACCATGACCACATTCGCCAGCCATTCCGAGTAGGCCATATTTCGAATGAAGTTGGCTGCAAGTAACCTATCGACCTCATTCTCGATCGCCTTTTGTTTGATCGTAGCGAAACTTTGCTTCTTTTGTCTGACGGGTCGGGCCGTCGGGTCGACCTCGAGCTTGTGCGAGATTACCTTGGGGTTGATCCCGGGCATGTCAGCAGGCGCCGAGGCGAACATGTCTGAGTTTTCTTGGAGAAAGTGGATCAAGTCTTCGCGCTGAGCTCCCGTTAAAAGGGATCCGACCTGGACAGTTCGTTCCTTGGTCCCCTCGACGAGAGGAACCTAGCGCCTCCACCATGCCCCCTTAGATTTCCTTCTGTTCGTCGCAAGTATCTAAGGACCCCTGAAAATCATTTGCGCTTCCAAGGTCATCGCTTTGCTCTTCAGTGGTGGATGTCGCTGTGAAGCAAATTTTGGCGATTTGCTGGTTCTCGTAAGCCTATTCCACCTTAATCCAACGGAAACTTGATCGCAAGGTCGTAGGTCGAGATTTGAGCCCGAAGGGAAATTAACGTCGGGCGTCCCAGGAGGATGTTGTAGGACGAGGGGATCCTGGCGACGACGAATTCCACCGATATGGTCCTCATACGGCCCGCTTTCCCAATGTTGAGGAGGAGGGTGACCACCTCCTCAGCCGGGATGGAGTGGTTGGTAAACCCCGATAGGATGTGGATGGTTGACCGCAGGTCTGATGGGCCGAGCCCTATACGCTGGAAGCAGTCATAGAAAAGAAACAAGGTCAGCTTTCCACAGACGGCGCCAACTGATGGAGGTTGGGATCTCCTTCAGATGTTGTCCTCCGTCAATCTGCCGCGAGCGTTGATGAACAGCTGAGATTGGTGTTGAGGGTTGTAACCTTGAGCGTGTGGATCTCAGTGGGCTTGTTTTGAGGTGAAGCCGCGCTATCTGCAAAAGAAGCCCCAGGATGGTTGTACTACTGTGGACCCTCCGACGGTCAAGTTAGCCGAGAAATTTGGGCAGAGTAGCTGCTTGTTGAAGTAAAATTGCCTTCCCTGAGTCGTCTGGGAGAGGGGTTTTTATAGTGGTCGCATGGAGCGAGCTGGCGTGAGATCTTCGCCGTCGGTTACGCCCCTGACGTTACACCTGCGTGAATGAAAGGATCCTCCCATTAAAGACGAGATACGCTGGTTGATGGGGGATACGGCGGCGTGGAACGCGGGATCGTGGGGTGGCGGAAATCTCGCGTCTGACGAGATCCACGAAGCCGTGGCGGAGGCGCTTGGGCTCTGTGTTCTTGGTTGCTTGGTAGAACCGGAGAGTTTTAGCTTGGCGGGGTTCAAGACGAGCGGGAGGCCAAGGAAGCTCGGTTCTGTGATAGCCCGGAGGCGAGCTGGAAGGGCCGAGGAAGCTCAACGTGTAGGAGGTCTCGGAGGCGAGCCCATGGTCATTTGTAAGGCGTGCATAGAAGTGTTCAGGGATCCATAGAAGGCCGGGTCATACCTCGGGGCAATAACTGGGGAATGACTCCAATGCATGGTGCTTGACTTATTTCCGTGAGCTCCGGGATACGTCATCTGCCACGTGTCATGATCTGGGGAGTTCCTACGTATGAGTATCATCAAGATCGTTTTTTGTTTATTTATTTTCCTCTTTCGGTATCTGCAACATTTTATATATCATGTTTCGCTAAGTTTAACTAGTTGCTATTCTTACACTATTATTTTCTATAGATTGTATAGGTTCATACTTCAACTCTAAAAGGCAGATGGAATGTCCAAACTGCCGGCAAATTGAAACTGTTAAGTGGGTCTGTTCAACTCCAACTGAAGAACCGCCAAGGAACGTAGTAGAGGGAGCAATAGTTCATAATATTACTATTTCTATAGGGGTAAAGTTTTCCTTTTTTATCTATCTCATTTAAATTATGGATATAATAGAGCTGTGGTATACAACTGGTCCATTAACCGCATGAAAGATAAATGGGGGGTGGGTTCTGCTCAACTTAACCCCATGTGAAACCCAACCCCCCTGTTTTACCCCCGTTTGGGGTATACCATAGCCTCGTTAACCTCTAATTTTATTTTTTTAAGCTATAACTTGACATCTTAACCGTTAGGCGAGAACATCCTTGAATAGGAACGAATTTCATTATTTCTAAACTTATTCCAAACTGTTACAGTTAACTGAGAAAAAAGATTGATTTCGGCAATTAGAAGGTTGGCACGTGTTTGTCATCAAGTTTTAAAATTTAGTCACTCTTTTACTAAGTTGCCTTTGAGGCTTGTCATACATGTTTCCATTGCTTTTAGCTCATTTTATTGCAGATTTTGTGTTTATTATTTTGATTAGTTTTTAGTTTTTGTATATTTGCATATATCACGACATCAAAGCTGTAGTTGCTCATCAAGCTCTGCCCTTCATTTAAAAAAATATATTTGGCAACTTCATTACATGATGTGGTCATGCTCATCTGTTTGATACAGTGTATGTATGCCTGTGGTGCATCGTGTTAATTTTCTTTTCCGTCATTTTGTATAGAAAATCTAAGGCCAGCAAAAGTGCTGATTGCCATATTATTAATTTCTCTTTTCATCGAACTTTATCTGATTAAAATCTGTTATCAACCAGTAATTGATAAATTATAGAATGAACTATGCGTATGACCAACATCACCTGACATGCTTCTCATTTCATTTGTAGCAAATTAATGACGGGAATTCCCTCAATGGACTGCAAACTCGGCCATCATCTGAGCAAGTAAATTTTCTTATATGCCATATGTTTATGATTATTTATTTCTTTTGCTTTGGGCCAAGTGTCTATAGATGAAACTTTGATCAAAGTTTGAACTTTCAAATTTTAAAGATCAGTTAAAATTCCCCTGAAGGAAAAATGATAGCTTGGATGGTCATATATTACAAGCTTTATGAATCATAACAAACTGAATCTTGTTTCTAAATCACAGGGGAAAAAAGTGATCGTTTTGATAGCATCTCATTTTTACATGGTTGGTTGCGTTGTTCCTAGTTATAAATGATTCAATATTATGTTTGATTTCTTCTTCGTCGCTTATATATGATTCTATATTATGTGAGATATCATGTCTGAATAACCTACATACCTTTTTAAAAAAAAGCATTTTATATGAGAAATTACTGTCCATTGATCAACAGTGTTATAATCCATCTTTTGTAGTTAAACCTTTTTAGATATCATAGATCACATCTAAGTAGGCCCAGTGTTAAATATTGATGCTCCAACATGCAGTTTTTTTTAGTTTATAGAATTCCTCAAACTATGATCTTTAATGTTTAAATGATACAATATTTAATTTTTCTTGTGTTTGTAGCTCGGCCTCTTCTTCGGGCCCACCACCAACCGTTGCTCCAGCTGTGCACGGCCCTTCGTACAGTGATTGTAACTCCTTCTTACTCGACGATCGCACCTCTGGATGCTCCGCCTCTCTTCTTGCAGGAGAATGATGATTTCCATATCCCAGACGATGTCTTCGAGCATTACAGGGATGAATATCCTGGAGTTTATAATGCCATTACGGCTATTCAAGAATTAAGTGGTATTCCCTCCATTTATTTTTCTTATCCTTTTTTATTGCTCCCCCTCCCCAAAAAAATAAAAATAAAAATTACTAGCCTCTTTAGAATATTTTAGAATATCAAGAAGCATGTTTTGCGCCATGCTTTTAAAGCTAATGCACTATATATATGAAGTTCCAAATTTATCCCTAATTGGTTAATAAATGAAGATTAATATAGGGTATTAGGAATCCTTTATTTATGACATTCTAGATTTTGGAGTAGTTATAGTTATACTCTTCTTAATAAATCGTGCAATAGAATGCAAAAGAAGGAAAAATAGAATAGTAAAAGAAGGAAAAATAGAATAGTAAAAAAACGAATGGAGATAATACAGTCGCCATCACTGCCTCTTTCTTTATTAAAAATGCTAAATTTGCTGGAAACCCCCTCACTTTTGCTCAGAATTTCATCCTAACCTGTAAGGCCTAGTTTGAGTTATAATAGGACAGCAATGTACCACCATATAGCAGCCTTACTCTTGAAGATCACTTTTGCCTGTTATCACAAAAAGTTCCTGCTTACGAAATGTTACGGCATAGTGATAAATCCTCAACTTACATCATATTACAGCCTATTATTCCAAAAAAAATTATATATACCTATGAGGCACTATTTTCCCCCCTCCTAAAATAGGGACCCTATATGGGCAAAATTGAAAGACATTTCCTGCAATTTAGTCTATGGACAATTTAAGGTCATGTTTTTACAGTGCAAATTTGCTATGCCCTGTATTTTTTAAAAAGAAAAAACTGCATTACATTCGACTTTAACGGATGCACATCTTTTTCGTAGGGCCTTTTCTTTCTGAAATACCCCTAAAACAGAGGTATCTTAGAAATGTTGGTGTGTGTGTGTGTTATATAATCATCTGTTAAAGTAGGAGATAGAATATCAATACGGGCTGAACTATAAAAAATATTTCCCGCAATTTGTGTATCCACAATTTAAGTCATGTTCTCACAGCTGCGGTGAGAAACGGAACACTAGATGGCGAGAGGGCCACAGATTCAATCTGGCGCGACGACGATGAATTGGGGTGAGCACCACCGTCCGTGTGATTCTTAAACACATTCAGTCTTTTTATAGGCCGCCTTCTTTAGCATCATTCCCATGGAGTGAATTGATAGGATCAAAGACATTTTTATGCCTAAGCTGAAGTTGGTGCCAACTTAAACTTATTATGCGGATACCATTTTCGTTGTTTTAATGCATGGCTGATTTAAGACATATTTAGTTATATATGCTGGCATTTGAAGTGTAGGTGCCTTTGCGTGTATGTGTGGCTTGTGCACGCGCGCAAAGAATTCAATTATGCAGATTTAGCGAAAGTTTAGAGAATAGCATATAAGCCCCAAATATTCAAGAGAAATCATGGGTCGCTCGGATGCGTGTGTTGTATGCATAGGTTAAGGTTTACACGGTGTCAAAAAAATATATATATTCAAGAGAGATAAACTTACAGATATCAAGTGAAAAGGTAAAAAAAAAATAAAGCGCTTTGTGCTTGAAGTTTGTGTTAGTTAGATACTACATCTTTGTAGCAACCAGAACAAGCTTACAACAAATAATGAAAACCGAGAAAAAACTTGATACATATCATCCTTGATACATATCATCGTTCGCTTACAGTAATATCAAGAGCTTACAGCAGATATATACAACCAAATAACAGCAGTATATAACATCATTTAGTATGTTTCAATGTTATTATATATATATATATATATATATATTGGCGATATGAGTCTCAATTAGCTTTCTGTATACATTGGGGCTTATGCTTGGGCTTCTTCACAATCATCACAGTGCAGTGTGCATGATGTGCACAGTAATCACTGACACTTCCCAAAACAGCCCTGCATGTTATGTGTAGTAAACAGAGATTAGTATTTAGAACACAGAAAATATAATGATCACAGTAATCATATGCTATCTGTTTATAGAAGCTAGTCTTCTTGTATTTCTGTAATCACAAGGGTAGGGAATTTTTATTAGTTTCAAACGAGAGATTATTCGGAATACTGGGTGCAATACACCCGGGCAAGAGAAAGAAAGAGATTGGATTTTCAGGTAAGCTCTGTGGGGACCACATCTTTATTTCTTTTTCTCTTATGATCAGGCACATGCGCACCCGATACATGGAAGAATTTTTCCTCAGCTTTGTATTTGGTGTATTGGCAGCCATTCAGTCATAAATTTAAACGCTGCAGAGAGTGGGTAGGATTTGATTCTAGTTGTATTTTGTACCTTTTGATAGCACCATAGCCATGGCTTCCTACAGCCAACATATCAGCATGGTGCTTTTCTACTGCTTCACAAAGCACGTTCCTTGCATCCCCCTCCACCACTTCAAGGAGAACATCACCGACCTTCACAAATATCAATTAAAACGAGTTACTCAAATAATGGAATTCAATCATGAGAACCCAAAAGTTAATGTCACTGCACGGAAATTTTAAAGCTGAAACAAGTTGAGGGATATAATTCTATTTCTACATTCTAACATGCCTCTATGAGTTCAGCACCATATATGTGGGATCAAATTGTAATTGCAAGGTGGTAGTTTCTTGTGATTTTTTCTTTCTGTAAAATTCAGCAATTCACAAAGTATACAGTGGTATTTGACTTTGTGGCCTCTTTTTAAAGTCCTTGTACCAAAACTCAGAATTATTGTGAGGTTGGTCGTACTCAAAACTATAAAATCAAGAAAAGTAAGAAAATGAAAAGTCAACAATTCTCTTTCTCTCTCTCATTCATTGTATATTCTCTCTCATCATAAATTTATACATAAGTCCTTATATCTCTTTTATTTTGTATAACTCTTAGCTTTATTAATTCTAATATTACAAGTAACTGCATACATTAAATTTAGAAAAACCATAGGTATCTTCAGAAATTTTCATGCAATGTTAGGGGCAGATTTTTTTACAGGTCTTTAATCGTATGTTGCGTGCAAAATACTGGTTAGTATAATTTCAATTTGGTCATCAAGCCCAAGAAATTGTTCAAATTAGCATCCCTTATTTCAGGTTCCTTGTCCTGTAATCAGGAAAGTTGAAAAAATTTAAAATTGATTCTCAAAAGATTTAAAATAATAGCTTGAAAGCTAAATAAAGTTAGTGATGAAGCCAAATAAACAATAAAGTGATCGACTAAAAAATAAGATGAAAAAGAGGGGGGAAAGGACCTTTTGAGCAAGGCACATGCCCTTGGCCTTCTCCAAAACCCTAGTGGCTGTCTTCCTCAGATCAGACTCCACGTACGGCACCACATCAGCAGCCCCTACATCAATACCAATACCAATAAATCACACCCCCATTCATTAATTGGAATTGGAATTGGAATTGGAATTTCCCCCAGCCTCAAGTGATCATCAAAATCGAAATCGAAATCAAATAGGGTATGGGCCGGGCGGGTACCAGGGCCAGCGAGGGAGACGACGGAGGAAGGGGAAGGCTTGGCGTGGACGACGACGAGCTTGAACAGGGGTGGCGCCGTTGCTGAGGCGGAGGATGGGGAGAAGAAGTGGTGGAGGGTCCACTCCAGGGCGTAGTAGCTGTGCTCGCTGTCGTCGATCCCCACCACCATCACCTGCTCCTTCTTCTTCGCGTCCTCCTCCGACGCTGCCGCCATTAATTCTTTCTCTGCAAAAGTCAGCAAGGGTAGGGGATTTTTATTAGTCTCGAATTTGAGAAATCCTTTTGTTGTTGGGGTTTTATATATACATACATACATACTTAAAAGACAAGACAAGAGAAGAGCAGCTAAAGGCAAAGATGGCACTAGAAGAAGAAAGAAGAGACTAGAGGAGACGCGTACGGGTTTTGCTAACTATAATAATTGATGATGATCTGATTGGAATGATTTGGTTCTCCGTTATCTTTTGCCTGATCCGCTCTCTCAGCCCAACAGCACACAGCGGTTTTTCTTCATAGGATAGGAAACTCGCCAACCGAATTTGATCTGAAAATCACTAATTTAATTGAAATAAGATATTTTTAAAATGAGGAAAATTCAATAATTCTAAGATAGTTTTACCTATCGACTTTTTTTTATTAATATTTTATCCTATAGAACCAATAAGCCTTAAAAATAAATTTTCAACAAAAAGATACTTAAAAAATACTATTATAATTAACAATATGTCTAACAATTACAACAAATTTAATCAAACCCCATCATGAGCTACTGTTTTATAAATAAATAATTAAAAGATATCCATACATTAATAATAAATTAAAGTGATACATCATAGATATAGTTAAATTAAGAAATTAACAATCCCACTTAATTCCTTGATATTTTTAATACAACCAAAGGCGATGCACGTGCTAGAATGCTAGTACCTTCACCCATTTGGTTATTTAACTCTGTATGCTTCAACAATTGATAGAATTTTGCCACACCCCGTTCATTGTTGATTTCAATTCTAATACAAATTTCCTTGGTAATTTGGTATACAAATAAAGGTCCCTTACTTAATTGCTGATTTCCTTTTCTTCACAAAACAAGTGAAAAGTAAAAGAAAACCTCTAGCATCTGTTTCTGCATGTTGTAGAACTCTCTGATAGAGGAATCTAAAGTGATGGTCCCTTTCAAGATTAGATGCTAAGCATGACTCCCTTTTTATCTTTATGTAAATGGAACAATTAGCCGGAACATATGGCATTAAATTAGATAACATGAAAGAATACATGGCATATGTCTAATGGAAATTCCAGTGGCATAATAATCTGAGCAGCAAAAGAATTATTCTGCGATTAAGGATTAGGCAAAGCGTGATAAGCGTCTTCAAGGATAATCTTTATATGTCATGATCAGTTCAAACCTTCCCCAGTTCCTCTTATTTAGAAGAAACAAATGAGAAATGTGAAAAAGCAAAAAAATAAGAAAAAAATGGGGAAGATACACTGATATAAACTTCAATTGTGGCACCGATCATACTGAAGCCAAGATGAGATGAACGAGATACTTTTATCTAGAATCAAAAGCTATGACAAGGATATTAGCTAAATGGCAGCCACAGAGGACCAACTAAATATATTCACAAACAATTCACTAAAGTAACTCATAAACATTTGCCCATACATTTTTGTTAAAAGAAAATTATAGGGCCTCAAAAATGGGTAAAAAACAATTGAGATACTACACAAAAGGCTTCAAACCATTTCAATCTTCCGTGCCTCTACTTTTTAATTCCAGAAAGCTGCTCAGATTGGGGCCACCACGTTGAACATTACCCTCATATCTCGAGAATATCAATAGTATAGGATCAATTACACAAAAAAATCCCCTGTAGTTTACCCCTATGTACCACACTTGTATATTTTCATAGGCACCGACCGATGTGCATTTTGATTGTAATCTGGTTCAGCCACTTCCAGGCCAGTGAGATATCCTACGAGTTCAACAGATCCATGAGTTGTTTAATACCAAAAACTTTAAGTTAAAAGATCAAGACCTATTGGGAGTCATTCGGCTTTCAGTCGAAGAATCTCTTTGACAGTCCTTTTCCTAAAATAAGCCATATGCTCCTACAAAAGAAAAGAAACAGCACCTAATAACTTATAAAAGCTTGGGTAAAATAGTTTCAAATTTATAACTGAATTAATAGTTGATTGAAATTAATTGTCGATAAAATTACTAACCTGGCCAAAGCAGAGGCTAAGGCCTCTACTGTAGAAGTCAATGTACTTGAGCATGAACATCCCACAGTCCCACCTGTTGAGATTTTATCAATATTTAAATTTGATTTCAAGGAATTAGCCTGTATTGAGTAAAGTTCTTTGCTTTCAGTATCTTAGAAAGAATTAATTGCATCCACATCCCTTCCAACCAAAACTTACAAGTGCGCACGTGCACAGTTTACCCTTATATCACCCAAACCCCCTAAATTGCAACGCGAACACCCTTCCATTCACCAACCAAAACCTTCAAGAACCCTCAGATTCTACACTAAGCAACACAAGCAAGCTCAAGAGTTATATCAGACAATCATTCGAGTTGTTTAGAGCTGCAATTGAGTGTCTTTAAGGGTTTTGGTTGATGAGAGAAGGGGGTGCTTGCACCAAAAAATTGATTGATGGTGGGTATAAGCGCTGTACAAGGTTAACTAGAGGGGGTGTGGGGGTGGCTTTACCCTTTTAGAAAAGTATCAAATGATGTAATATTGTAATCAGCATAGAACTAATTTTGCTGTACAAGACTACAAGTTGAGATGGACTGGACTGATATAGTCTTCAACATTAAGCCACATGCTTAACGAGATATATAATGAATGTATGTGATATCATTATCACGTGATAGTTCACCATTTTTCTTTAACATGAAGCTCTTTTACCCATTATTCAGATTTAGCATGATTTCTTGTAACAGCGCAATTCCTTTTTAATAAGGTATAAAGAATGGTAGTAACTACGAGCAAGGGACCCATAAGATGGTTTTTACATGATTCAATGGAGAATTATATAATTTATGTAAACTGATTGTATTATTGTTGCATAAATTTGTTTCCCGCTAGATTTTTAATTACTTTTCCTTTGGTTTTGTCTTACCTTATCCGTTATGATGTTCCACGTTATGATTTTTAATTACTTTTCCCTTGGTTTTGTCTTACCTTATCCGTTAAGATGTTCCACATTATAGTTGCTTCGCTTTGTTATAGTGTCAAAGAAGAATTGAGGTCCAAATGAAGATATGTTTCATTGGACAAGCAATATGGGTTTCTTTGTTACATAATAGGTAGATGTACCCATGCATATACAGCAATCAGTAATAAATGATTATAACATAAGCATTACCATAACAGTTATAAGATAAAAGCCATGATCTATGAGCTGAAACCAAATAAAGAACCTAAGTTGATAGGAGATAATAGAAGCACAACATACTAGAGCAAGTCAGGAAACAAACAAACTAAAACACATGTTACAGCGGTAAGAAGATCCAAAATCATTAAAGATAAACTGGAGGAACATGGAAAGCATACCCATTCTGCTGATACGGAAGGTCGTCAACTCTTTCTTGCTTCCAGGATTTTGTGTCGACCTGTCTGTTACTCTTGTCCTTCACTTCATCCATCAAGTATGTAGCCTGACATTTACATGAAATGTATCACAGGGCTCGTCTCTTCTTATCCAAACAACTATAAATATAATTTAAGTTAAAAAAGGCCTAGAATGTAGCCAATAATTTGGCAGGTTCAGCATCAGAAAATAGAAAATTTCTGTTAGAATAACCAAAATCCATGTAGTAGTAAATTTTGGTTAAAGATTTAAAAAAAAAACTTTAAGGCTCTGTTTGCCAGCTAAAAGACAAAGATCCCCCCCCTCCCCCCCAAAAAAAAGAAGAAATGATGGGTTTGAATTCAGCTTGGTTCTTGGTTTGTTAATGGGTTTAATTGCTTGATCTGCTTCTACAATTCTGCAAAATTCAACATTAATTGCCATGAGAATACAATTAAGGTAACAAATGGGTCAAAGACCACCACAAGAAGCATTGAACATGCCTCTTCGACATAACAGTTTGTAACCACACACATGCAACGAGCAAGCGCATTTATGCAATCTAATAGAGTGCAACGCCCAAGTGTATGCTCAAAGATAAGGACTCAACAAAATTATGCCAACATATTATGTTCACTGAAACTTATTTCTAATAATTGGAAAAATATGTAAGAAATTGAAACAATATATTAAGATTGAACCTAGCCTTCCAAACATAAAATACTACAACTATGCTACATCATTTTTATTTTTGAGACATCTAAAAACTATCTAACAATATTGATAAGTTTTATAAATACTAAAACATATTTTTAACATACCAAAACTCTCAGCACAGCAGGGTCCATGCCCCCAAGCGAATCAAGATACTGGAAAGTTTCATCCTTGACATTGATTACTGCTAAACACCAATGCATATCTTGGTGCATAGGAACAAAAATCTGCATTGTAAGTTATATCATGCAACAATAAGCATAAGAAACTAAATTAAATTTTAACTATAAGAAGCAAGGAAACAGAATGCAAACACCAACTTACCTTGTCACAGTCAATAAGGCCGTAACCTAACTTCTTCTGGGTAGTCCACCTTTTAACAGCCTTAAAGTCATAACCATTTCCCCCACTGATCAACTGAGCAATAATGGAGAAAAGTGTAAGAAAACAACAGTTTTTTTTCCTTTCCTTTTTCCCCGACTTGCTGACCTAAAGAAAGACCATCCAAATAAATAACAATTGATCAACCAATTTACCTTTTATGGGTAAAATGTTTCCTGCCCCAAAAAGGTCCAATATGCATAAATTGATGGAAAATAGCAACAGCTAAGAATTTATGAGAATAGCCTACTTTTACATGTAAGGGGGAAAATAGAGGACAATGGATAGATTTTCATTTTAAATCAACTGTGGCCATCTTTTTCTTTTTGTGCGTTCAAGGAAAAATCAAATACACACAAACACAAACCAAACATGCCAGACCACAGACCAAACAGTTTATATAGACATAATTTACTATTCATGCAAATGCAATAATCAGTGGAATCGTAAAGGGGATTATCTAATCATGGTTTTAATCTCGGCCAATCCCGATCCGAGATGGTCGATTCTGATCCAAAAAACGGCGGTCTCATTTCTGTCCGAAATCTAATGGTGATATTGTAAAACACCAAGTTATACTGGGTATATGATTTGATTAGAAGAGTTCTAGTATTAAGTTTATTAATCGGTTAACGGATTTGTTAATAGGTTATTTGGTTATGGACTCGTGGTCTCTTTGACATCATTAATTTCCCAAAATCTATTAAAAATGTTATAGTTAGTTCAACCAAGTAATACAACAATCATTTTGGACATCATTTATCACCAAAGAATATGCCAAATCGTTTATAGTTGCTTTTGCTATTTATCTAAAGAATTTCATCATTTAAAAAAAAATTGTCAAACAATATGGAATCGTATATTTCCGGTCCGAAACAATTAATATGGCCAAGATGACTGGCTCCAATCCTGAAAGACACCATACCAAGATTTTAAACCTTGTATACAACAGCTATCAAAGAAATAAATTTGTAAAATTATGTCAAATACAGTACTACCACATTCGTTATAGAGGTGTTGAGGAAATGTAAATGAACAGAAAATTTTAAGTTTAAAGGTAAAGACCAACATTAAAATAATGCTAACCCTTTTATAGAAAAATGTATTGAAGAAATGGCATTTCAGAAACTTCTTGGGTTCCCTTCTCTCCCTTTCCTTCAATAATTCAAGATACAAATTTATAACCTACATACAAACAAACAATTATAATACGAACTCATTAAAGCTTGTATAAGAGCAATTTTAACATCTGTAAATGATAAATAATGAAAGTTTGAACAATTATAAATGAATACAATAAAATTACCTCATCGTTTAACCAACCACAGCAACTTAGGCACTGCAGTATTCCTCTTGTAATCTCAATATTGGATGCCTCATGTGCAACTAGAAGTTCAGATCTACAGTAAGATGCCCAAGTAAAACTCTTTGTAGCCAACCGATAGTTGTTAATCTTCCTAATATAACTATGTTAAAATGGAAACATATATTCATAAGAGGATTTTTGTGTGTGTGTTGAGAGAGAGAGAGAGAGACCTTTGTTCACCACGCAAAGCATGCAAGACCTCACCCTCTTCTTCATCCGTAAGAGGGCTAAAAAGTTCTTGTGCCTGACAAAAGAAAAAGATACCATATATAAAGATGATAAAACTATGTGGACCTCATTATTCACTTGTGACAGGTGTCTGTTGCTTAAGATCATAGAGCTCATGCCTCCCAAGTGATAAAACCAAGAATAATGTCTTTATGATTAGTAGGCATTTCAATCGATATTGATGAAATCTTTTAGGGATAAAGAGAGCATGCACCAAACCCCCCAAAAAAGGACTTTTGAAACCAATGAATGCAACAAATGTTCTGTGTCCACGGTAGTAAACTAAACAATACATTTCTTTTATTTCAAACCTCAAATGCAATTTACTCATTTCTACAAACTCGTTCCTACATGTGCAAATATATTCAAGAATCAAGAATTGCTACTCAATAGTCGAACAATGCATATGTATATCAATACATACCAATGGAAGCCTTATCATATATATTTAACAAAATGACCCATTGCATAAACACGGTTCAATCATCACGATAAACAATGAAAGCATTCAAAAGTATAAAAAAAATACCTCTTTAAGCTTCTTATCGTGCACCTCAGGCACAAACCGCAACACCGAAATCTGCTCCTCAGCTAACTTCAGCACAAGCTCCAAACCACTCAACCTCGGATCACCTCTCTTCGACTCTTCATACAAATCCTCCCAAGCTGGCCTCCTCTTCACCCAAACCTTCTCCTCTCTCACCTCCACACTCTCCTCGACAACTCTCCTCGCGTCCTCCACCCTCCGATGCAAAACCCTATCCTCCTTCGAATCCAAAGGCTGTGACACTTCCTCCACAAACCCAAACCCTAACCCTGACCCTGACCCTAGCCCTGCCTTCTCGTTAAGAGACTCTCTCTCCCTGTACTCCTCTAACCCCAACCTCTCGAAAACCCTAGAAACAAAATTCCCCATTTTGGGATATTTGAAAGCACTCGAGATTCGCTGCGGTCACTGGACTTGGCGGGAAAGGGGAACGGGTGGCGGGTAGGAGGCAGGCCTTGGATTTGGAAGCGAGATCTGAGATTGGATCCTGGGTTTCTTTGATCGGGGAGAGCTTGTGAGATCGAGGATTGAGTAAGGAGACGAAGGGGCGCGGAGATCGATGAGGCAGCGCTAGCGGCTCTCGATCAAAACTCCCATTCCGACCACGACGACGATGGCGATCTCATTAATGGATGTGAGAATCCATGGAATTTATATTAGGGTTTTGGAGATTTTGAGAATTTGGGGGAGGATTAGGGTTTCAGAAATGGGGGAGTTTTTCAGGCTCTGTGGATTTTTCTATCGAAAGAGAGGGAAAAAGGCAGTGGAAGGAGGTGCAGTGGGGCTATTATGAAAGAGGACAAGGTGCGGCGTTTGCGATTCCTTACTAAATTTTATTCATAAAACACCCTGTATTTCTATGTACTGGACGCGCCCAAACTACCAAATTGTAAACTGAAGTTCATTTTTACATGGAGGGCAGAGGGATGCAAATCAAGCCCAGATTCCATTTTGAAATAAACTCTCCTTTATCGGAAGAGACATGTTTGGAATAAACAAAGTATAGAAAACTTAGATCGGATTGAAGTTTAGATAGCTACAGTTATTTCAGCTTTGGAGTTAAGAAAACTGCAGTTGTCTCAGCTCCAAAATGAATGCCAAATAAAGCAAGGTCAGTATTTTGTAGTTGAGTTTTTCTTTTTCTTTTTCTTTTTCATCCATGCTACCGAGAGATCTCAGTTAACGGGCCTGTCGTTCCGTGATCTGAAAGATTGCCATGTCAGCTTCTGGCCTTCCACCATTGCCAAAGGCTATACCCCAAAATCACCCTCAAATAAGCAATTCCATCTCCTCCATTCCTGCATTGTGTGATGATCCGATTTATGATTTCAACAGGAAAAGCTTGTGGCTGTACATTCCCCCAGTCCCCAATGTACCTCCAGTAAAATTGAAATTGAAACATAGGACAGCGGCAAAAGAGATCCTCCATTGTTTCCCATGCACCAACATTGCACATCATGCACAAGGGATCCTCTTGAACCCCTTCTCCTATTAACCAACTTGCAACCGTGGTCTTTCTTCGAAGAAAACCACATAGGAACCAACAAACCCGCTTGCTTATAGCCATCTTAGCCGGAACCGCAACTTGAGCTCTGTCTGTCTCTCTCCGGAATTGAATAAGCAATACCCATCCCGTACCACATATTTATCTTTATTGTTCCGCTGCGGTATGTGGTATGTCCACGCAGCCCCCCACAATTGGTTGTACCTCCTCTCTAACAACCAAAGGCAGCCGTAAGAAATCCGGGGACTGTTCTATTGCTGCAACAGTTCTATCATCGATGCAATCAATTTGTGGTATTCGAAATCGCCGGCAGCACTTTAAGCGTCGCGCGCCAAGTCGCCGAAGCATTGTCCTCCTTCTTGCATACTCTCGGTTTGCCATATTTTGCCGTCACCAATTTGACCCACGCAGTGTGTGGATCGAGTATCACTTTGCTCGCTTGTTTTGATAGTAATGCAAAGTGCATAGCTTTGCTATCTTTGAGCCCCAACCCCCCTTCCTCCACCGGCATGCACGCCGACCTCCAATTGATTAAGCTTAATTTCCCTTGGCCCCAGATAAAGCAACGCATAATCTTATCGATCTGGGAGAAGAACACCTGAGGAATATGCATCGATCGAAAGATATAATTGGGTAGCGTGCTCAGCACAGCCATTACCAAAGCGATTCTTCCCGGAAATGCAATGTTTTTAGCTTTCCAGCCAGACAGCTTGCTTCTCATTTTGTCAATAACATACCCAAGATGGATCGGCTTCGGCGTCCTTGCACAAATTGGGACACCCAAGGATACAAAATCATCATCCTAAACCTGTAACCCCAACTCCTTTTTCACGGTAGACACCTTGCTTAATACCATGCAATCCAGGTTCACCCTTGCGATTTGGAAAAGCAGCGGAATCCGACCCCATTCCTTCAACTCGCCCTTATCCATACGCCCAAAAATAATCAAATCATTCGCAAAAAGGATGCAGCTATAAACACAGTCCGTTCCTCGCTGCCTGAACCCCATAATTTTGTTTTCCTCAATCCTGCTGCGAATAATCACCGAAAGGATATTTGATAAGGTTATAAAAAGAAGAGGAGAAAGTGGGTCACCGTAGACCATTTGTCGGTTTGAACCATTGAAGTTTGCAACCTTTGACTATCATCGACAAAGTGGTTGTTGTAATTCACAGTTTCATCCAAGCGATCCACGTTTGATAACCCATCTTAGCCATAATCGCCAAAAGGAAGTCCCAATTTACCCGATCATAGGCCTTTTCCAAATCAATCGTAGCAAGAAAGTAGTTCTTATTCGGTGACTTCGCACGAGAGATGGAATGCCAAATCTCATATCTCATGTACCGTAGTGATGCCATCGACAATATCTCTATTGGAAATGAATCCAAGCTGTTCCACTGCAACAGTCTCCACGATGATTTGCCTCCAGCAATTAACGAGGATTCTCGCAAGTAATTTATAAATCGAATTACACAGGCTAATCGGCCGGAAATCCCCAACGCACCTTGGCTCTATAAACTACAGTTCAGAAAACTTAGCTTCATTCCCAAACAACACCTGAGGTTCTCTTTGGAAATGGAGTCAAGTTTAGATGACCGGAATTAAAAAGTTATCTAAACTTAACTATAAAATCTTAATTATGTCATGTTTGGCTTTCATTTTGGAGTTTAGAAAACTCAGGTTATCTAAACTTCAAAGTTGATGAAATCGGAGTTTACTAGATTCCAATTCAACCAAATTTTTCCAAACTCTAAAATTTATGAAAGAAAAACATAATTTTGGAGTTTAGATAACTCGAAAACAAACATTTTAAAGCCTAGAAAACTCCAAAGCCAAACATCCATAAAATGGACATGCACTGGATCTTACAAACTAAAGTTTGCATAAACCTCCACCGCCACAAAATTTAAACTCTAGTTTCCTAACTCTATATCCAAACTCTATATCCAATCAATATGCTGGGGTCCTTGGGTGAGATTTAATAAAATAACGCAGCATATGCTCTCAGATAAGTACAATAAATCAAATGAATTGCAGTTAAAGTCATATATTTCTCTCCTTATTCACGAAAATATCTTCAGACAATCAGCCCGCTAGCTTAAGGTATAATATTCAGTGACTTTATAACTTTGATCTTTTTAAAGATAAAACAATGTACTAATCAATGATACCATCCTTGCAATTTTTATTTTTTTTCAAGATGTTGCACGCATCCACCCAAAAACATAAAGCGACAGTTGTTTGTGCTTTGCCAAGCTCAATAATTTATCTAAACACTAAATTTTCATAGATGTATAGGGTGTTCATCCTACAAATAATAATAACAGATCAAAGAATAACTATCATCGTTTTATTTATCTTGCATATGACAATATTTTATCGTGTTGGAAAATGTAGGACCAATAGCTCAGAATTATAGCGCATTAATTTATCAAGAAATCTGTTTTTAAACAAGAATCACATAGTGACTATAACAGAACGTCCAAAATTCAGAATTTCTAAAAAATTTAATTACGACTAAAATTTGAAATTTAACCAAGCAGCAACCAAAAAATTTGCCTCCAAACCAATAAAAAAAACTTATTTTGCATCAAGCGACATTACATTCAATTAAATTTGACGAATTTAAACCATTTCAAGGCATCCAACTGCGGCACAAATTTCATTCTGATCGATAAAAAGGTACGTACATAAAACAGAAATCCATAAAAACAGTTAAACAGTTTCCAGGAAATAATTTCGATAATAAACAAAAACTAAATAAAACATTTCTGATATACCAGAAAAACCAAAGCCTTCGTAGCACTTTGTTTTCTGCAACAGCTCGCCTTCCAAGAACATGTCAATAAATAAAATCACCGAAAATAAAGAGAACAAACTTAGCACTCTTCGAACCAGCATTATACACGATGAGGGAGAAGCCTATGTTAATAATTGTGGCATTCTATCTTCTTGGAGCTCTATCAGCCACGCCCACGCCCTCCACCTGTGGATCGTTATTAGCATAACACATGAACAAACATAGGTTCATTTGATTAGAGGAGGGGTGAGGGGGGATTCCCCTCGTTATAGACCGCATAAAATTTGGCAAATATAGAAATGCGTCTGGAAGACAATGATCTGAGCGGTGAAACATGAAATGTATATCAAGCTATTTATCCACTAGAAACAAGAATTGCTCGAAAAAGCAGAATAAAGTCGTTTAGAAAATACTTTCTAATTGTAAAGGAAACCAAAGCCTAGATGCTATGTCAGAAAACCACTCAACCCAAAAGTTTAAGATGTAGGGTTGTGGATTATAGTGGATTAATGTATATCAAGTCAAGTAACTCTTAAGAATTCTCAAAAGAACATGCTGGCCAACAAAAAGTAGAATAAATGGAGATGAACATATATTTTTTAACATGTCAAAGCCTTCTTGAAACATGGTATTGCGATAGCAGAAACTCTAAAATGTCTCTGCCACTGCACCGCACCAAAATGCCAAAGTTATAGTGAGGGATGCGAATTATATTTTTAAATGTTAACAAAAACACTTACCAAAAAGAAAGGGGAAAAACCTAGGTTATGCGGTGGTCGCTCACAGTCCCCTTGGCTGTGCCCAAAAGGGGTGAAACCGGGGAGGGGGGCATGGGTTAAGTTGGGCGGGTCCACCCCCAAGGGCTGGGTCACACAACCGCAGGGGCAGCGGTCGACCTCAGCCCACTAAATTCATAATTGAATATAAATTTAATTTACGTCATAATAATGTATATGAAGCTGAGAATGATTAATAATGTATGCAATGTAATGGAAGAGAATCCATACCTCTGCCGCTAGTTCCGCCTCTGCCACGACCACCACCACCCATGCCTTTGTTGCTGCCATCTTCTTGGCCTCGTCCAGTGCCTTTAACAGGCCTCCCCCCTCCATCCTCTCTGCCTCTTCCCCTTCCCCGACCCACGCCAGGTGGCTTTCTATCTGCACAAAGGATTCCAATAAACAAGATAACATTCTGTACCTTAAACTCATTTATGATTTTATATTTAACCTAATATACATCAAAAAGGAAGATTTTTTTTAAGAAACACTGTTTTAAAAACACGTAGTCAATCTCTGTTCGTTTCGCCAATGCACAATGCATACACACACACACACACACACACACAGAGAGAGAGAGAGAGAGCACGGATCCGTTAGGTCGGGTTCGCGTTTTTAAATTCACGAACCTCAATAACAGCCGTTGGATCTACTTTTTGTTTTCAACAGCTTCGATAAAAACTAATTAATAAATCCATTAAATAACAAAGTAAATATTCTCTTATCTAATTTTTGGAATCCATTAAATAACAAAGTAAAATATTCTCTTATCTAATTTTTAGAATCATGGGGATTGAATTTGTCGGATATTTTATCTTTGGGTTCATTAAAAATATTCTCTTATCTAATTTTTAGAATCATGGGGATTGAATTTGTCGGATATTTTATCTTTGGGTTCATTAAAAATATTTTGGGTAATATTAGTTAGAATCATGAGGATTGGAATCATATAATCATAGATCCTAAAAATTAGGTAAGAGAATATTTACTTTGTTATTTGATAGATTTGCTAATTTATTTTAATCGGAACCGTTGAAAACAAATGGTAGATCCAATAGCTTTTATTCAGGTTCGTGAATTTAAAAACGCGAACCCGCCTTAACGGATCAAAGTGAGTGTGGGGGGGGGAATGTTTCTAAGGCGACACCTCAGGATCTAACCTAAGGAGTTGTCTACGTGGTACTTCATGAGAGGCCTTACCTCGTAAATAAATGCCAATATAATTAATGAAGGCCAATGTATTTATAAGCTAAAGACATTCATGAAGCGTAAAATGAATGACTCCTTAAGATGCCGGAGTCACCTTAGGGCATATATATATATATATATATATATATATATATATATATATATATATATTACGGATCCTACGAGGCGGGTTCGCGTTTTTAAAAACACGAACATGAATGAGGACCGTTGGATCTTGTGATTTTAATCAACAACTGAGCCTTTTATCCCAAGCATATGGAGTAGGCTACATGAACCAACATAAGAATCACGCCGGGTCCAGCACATGAATCATCTGTCTCCACTCACTCCTATCGAACAATATACTTTCATTGAAGCCTTTGACAATCATATCTTTTCGAATCACCTCCATCCATGTTTTTTTCGGTCTCTCTTTCGTCCTTTTGACATTGCCTATGTCGATAGCATTCATTCATCGAACCGGTACTTCTATAGGTCTGCGTCGCACATGACCAAACCATCTTAGCCGGTTTTCCCGCATCTTGCCCTCAACAGGTTCTACACAAACTTTTGCACGAATATCCTCATTTCGCACCTTATCTTTTCTAGTGTTACCACACATCCAACAAAGCATGCATATCTCCGCTACGTGCATCTTCTGTGTTTTTAATCAACGGTTAAAATTAATTCAGTTTATTAAATCATTAATAAATGGAAGGTAAATATTCTAGTCCTTAATTTTATTTCTAAAATAAAGGACGAGAATATATACCTTCCATTTATTAACATCCCTAAATGGAAGGTAAATATTCTAGTCCTTAAGCTAAATTAATTTTAATCGTTGATTAAAAACACAATATTCAACGGCCCTCATTCATGTTCATGTTTTTAAAACGCGAACCAGCCTTATAGGATCCGTACTATATATATATATATATATATATATAAGGGTATGAGACGGCTGCCTTTTTTAAAAATAAGCCGTCCCAAAACACATACCCTCGGTGTATTTCACCGATCCAAACTAGCCATCTTGACCTACGTATCATGAAACCTTATATACAAAAGATTTTGGGATTTAAGAACCTCAAACACGTTCATCAATCAGATAGAAAAATAGAAGGCTTATCGGTATAGGAAAATTGCGGTCGCTTAATGAACACGTCAGATATTTTTAAATCCCGAGATTTTTTGTATATAAGGGTTTCATTATACGTAGATCAAGATAGCCGGTTTAAATCGGTGAAATACACGGGAGTATGTGTGTTTTGGGGCGAGAGCTCATTTTTAAAGAAAGGGCCGCCGGCTCATACCCCTTTTCTTATATATATATATATAAAGCCTGGGAAATACGAAAAGGAGAAGTAAAATAAGTTTATGGGAGTAAGAGGACAAAACTAAGTTTATTAAGTGGATATTGACGCAATGTGTTTTAAATAGAGGATAACACAAACCATATATATAATGGTAAAATGGCCATTCCTCCCCATAATTTGCATATGCACAATTAACCGGACACTCAACCTTTGTATACTATTCGAAGCGGTTAGTGCATGAAGACGAATAAGGGCCGATTAATCGGCCCTCTAACTATTATTTTACAACACTACAAAGAAACCAATTAATGCGATGACTCTGCCGGTGAGAAATGCAACCTAAGTTCTAAGCTTATTTACTGAAAACTCCAAACGGATTTGGGCTATTTTAACAAAACTACCATTTCCTTTAAAACTATCAAAAAACTAACATGAGTTAACGGTGTTAAATTTTGCAGTAAATGATCATTTTGCCCTTCTCATAAAACAAATAATAATTATTAAACATGTTAATCGTATTTTTTAATAATTAGTAAGTATAAAATAAATAAATCAGTTTTTTTCTTTTTGCTTGGGGGACAGGGGAGGTCGGGGCTGGAGGGAAGGGACGGGGTGGGGCAGGGGAGGGGCTGGAGGGAAGGGCGGGGAGGGAAGGGGGCCGCAGGGAGGAAGGGTGTGGGGGAGATGATTATGGTGGTCGTGATGACGATGATGAAGAAAAATTGGATGATGATGATGGGAGCCGGAGGCAGTGGTCGCGGCGGCGGAAGGAGAAAGGTGGCGGAGGTGGGAGAAGGAGGTGGTGGATGAGATTCTAATGTTGATGATGATCGAAGGTGATGATGATGAAGATGAAGAAGAGGACAAGGAAGAAGATGATGATGGGAGTCGGTGGTGGTGATTGCGGCGACATAGGGAGGATGATGATGAGATGGATGTGACGATGGGAGGTGGTGATGATGAAGATGAGATGAAGATGTAGAAGAAAAAGATGATGGGAGTCGGCGGTGGAGGTGGAGGCGCTGGCGCCAGAGCCATTGCCATTGCCGGAGATGATGGCGAGGGAAGAATAAGGGTGGGGTTTTTTCAATTTATTTATTTTATTTTTTGAGATTAGGGTTAGGGTTAAAGGGGGTAATTTGGGGATTTTTTAATTTTTATGCTGACATGGCAATTTAGTTGACATGGCATCGACGGTGTTGACGTGATACCGTTAAGTTTGGTAATTTCTTGATAGTTTTAAAGGTAATGGTAGTTTTGTTAAAATAGGTCAAACATGTGGGAGTTTTTAGTAAATAAGCCTAAGTTCTAAGAGAAATTTTACCTAGGTCAATAGCATGTTGCATAAAACTCATTTAAGAACCTTATGGCCGTCTTTTCTCATCACAGCAATTTCAGAAATTACCTGTACGGTTCTTGCTAGTTTCTTCTTGAACCTTGTCAATCACCTGCAATAATAATTCCAATGTTAGAGACAAGCATGACATGACAAATACATAATAACAACTTTTTGCCAAAGGTAACCAGTGGAATGGAAACTGAACCTCATTAGCCCTTCATCATAAACAACTCAATAAATGTCCAATAAATCAGATAGAAGATGTTTCCATATACCTAGTGTCATCCAGAGGAGCTGGATTTTGTGCAGCATAATTGAAAAGGTGCGATCTTTTGATTATGGATATAGAAAACTCAATTAGAAAGCTACTGACAATAGTTAGTACAAGGATCCAACTTAATAACAGTTGACAATGAAGCATCAAAAGTTGCCTGGGCTACATAGTGCCAACATGAGGAGACTGCAGAACATCTGGAAGAAATTTAAAAATGCTACTACTGCCAGGCCAGGCTTACAATCTCAGTAGCAGACCATTATTTTTGTATCAGAATCAGCCATCTCATCTGACCGGTCGTCTCAGATTGGGATAATGGATTCTTATCATTTAATAAAAAAACTTTTCATAATTATTACAGAATTTAAATAAATACTAAATAATAACTGTAAATAAGACATAAATTAATAATGTATAGCATGATTTTTTAACTACATTTAAAAAATTAATTATACAATTTTGATAATTTTCAGTAACTATAGATGTCAGACAAACCAATAATCCATTAGTAGAGCCATTATCCCATTGATAAGCCCGCAGACCCAGTAATAAATATAAACTCGCTACCAGAACCTCAGTAATCAATTTGTGTTGGTACCTCAGAGGAGATTTTTAGGATCGGAATTAGCCATCTCGGATTGGGAGATTTTTAAACCGTGCTACTTAGGACAAGGTATGTCTTTATCTATTATATTTGAGACTTTATTCAATTTAGGTTTCAGGCATATTTTTAGATCAGCTGTATGTGGTTTCCTTTAAGTAAATTGTGCCGTCTTTTCTCTTATGTATAGGAAAAAACCACTCCGGCATGCCGTTGTATGTAATCATAAAAAATGTGACAGAAATATGTATATCCAATATAAGGAGAAGGGAACAATCTAGTCAGCAAGCAAACCCATCCCGTTTGCATTATCAGTGATATAGGCATCAACTCAGAGCTGATGAAGTTCCTAGCGCCCTTGCTGCTAAGCCTGCGGCCTTTGCGGAATGAAAACTTTTAAATTTTATAAAATGGCGCTAGAAACTTAAACTCTAGAATCTATCCAAACACTGAAACTAGCTCACTAGAAGGTTTTAACTACTCGGTTGAAACAACCTTTGTAATTGTGTCCTTTGTCTTCAAATCTTCTTCCTTTAACTCCTCGGAACTCCGGGATCGAGCTTGTAAGCCGGTCCTTCTTTGTCGAAGATGATCCACCTGAGGTTCAGGCTCTAGCTTCACCAAGTGAAGCAACTAAAGACCCTAACTTGTTAAACTAAGGTGCTTAGAGATGTAGTGATGTGTTTTAGTATTTTTCTAGCTCTCTTTTTCTTTAATTCTCAACACATGAGAGGTTAAGGAATGAGGAGGAGCTCTAGAGATAAGAGAGAATAGAAATGTGAGAATGAAAATCTATTGAGAGAAGAATTGCTAGCATTGCTTTGTTAACTCATTTTTCCAATAGAAAAATACCAAACATGCTTGAATAGTAGAAGCAAATAAAATAAATAACAAAACCCTACACAAGCCATTTCTCTCACCATTCTCATGCCACCTCACCCCTCCACCTCATTTCCTAATTTCTAGAAAAGAAATTCTAAGGAAATGAGGTGTCCTTCCAGAATATATCATGTATAAATATATTATACATTCCTAGTATATACATACAGGTATTCGTATAAATACGAATACCTAAGAGATATAATAATATAACGAACATAATACTAAAATATATATATGTGTGTGTGTAAATTATTAAATCAATACTTGATTTAACAATCCGGCTTAATCCTAAGCCGGCTGGTATTACAATCCGTCCGATTAAATTCCATGTATCTAGTACACGTATTTAATCGGAACCCTGCACGCATCAAAGTACGACCACTATATCATTTCGTCTGAACCAGGAAAACCCTCTGTATGGGACTCTAAACACTCGACAATACGCTGACAGTGGGTTACTGGATAAATCTATAACCACAAGCACGTCAACCGCACTAGCTGTACGTAAGGCTAACAAGGTATCTATCGAAAAGAAGGCCGACGAGCAAACTCGGCCGAACCCTTAGCCTATCTATGACAATCTCAGTACAGTCTGATCTCTTCGTCTAAGAGTATCGCATACCAATCTAGGGGTGCTAAACGTCAAACCCCTAATAATCTGATAATTCGTGTCGATATGGCTCAAGACCAAACCGAGAAACTACTGATCTATTAGTAAATCTCATCTGCCTTGACCAAGATCTTATGGTATTGGCCAACCGAATACTACGACATCGACTCCCTATACCGGGAGAAACAAATTCCTAACAATCGTTCACTTCCTCCATATGGCTCTAGACTGTACCCAACTAAAACATGTTTGCACGACTCGGTAAAGCCGTGGTAGGGCAATAATCTAAGTACAGTAGGAACTCACACGAGACAAATGACGATCTCAGGTCAAAAGACTAACATATACTCATGTCATATGAAAACTGCTATCTGACGATAGGTATAATATCATCTAGAAATTCTCGGTGTGTCCGTCTAGTATACTCACCCCAGTGAGCACATGTATACAATCTTAGGTGCATCACACCAATGGTTGTGGGACCAAACACTGTCCCTCGACGGGGTCTAGAAACGTATACGCCAGTCCACTCCGGAATATCGATACCCTGTCTCAATACTCTCACGATCAGGGACATTTAAGAATGTGCTTATAGACTACCCAGCCCCCGCATGTATGATCGCCAATCATAACGCTAGCGGTCAAGCAATAATCCTACGGGCTTTATCAACATGTATCAGCGATACGTAATAACTGGTAAAATATATACACATGTTAAGATAAAGACAAATCAAATAACATACTATTATATCGAGCAAGATTGTCTTATATATACATATGTTCAAGCGTCCACTATACACACATATATATACATACACAATAATGGCCTCTAGGGCACATATCCAACAATCTCTCACTTGCACTAAGGCCAATTATTGGCGAATTGAGTACCCAACGTCTGCTTTAGGGCCAGTTGTTGGCATATCGCATATCCAACATCTCAAAAAGTCACTCGAACTATACTTGAGGGAAGGCCTTTGTGAATAGATTTGTTGTATTTTATTGTGTCCACTCTTTGAACCTCGATCTCCAGACGATATTGGTCTCCCTGATCATGTGATACTGCCTCAAGATGTGTCGAGATCTCTGATGGGACAGTGGTTCTTTCGCTAAAGCCATAGCACCATTGTTATCGCAATACAAAGGTATTAGGTCAACAATAGACGAAACCAACTCAAATTCAGTAATGAACTTCTTCATCCAGACCTCGTGCGGCATCGTTGGCAGCAATATATTCAGCCTCCAACGTCGAGTCTACAGCGATGTCCTGTTTAAAACTTTTCCAACAGACCGCACTCCGTTGACGGTAAACACATAACCCGAGACAGACTTACTGTCATCCTTGTTAGTTTGGAAGCTTATGTCGGTAAAGGACTCCACCTGAAGGTCTCCATTACCGTAGACCAAGAACATCTTAGTCCTTAGGTATTTGAGAATGTTCTTCACAGCTATCCAATACTTCTTCCCTGAGTTGATACTGGCTTACCACGCTAAGTGCGAAAGCTACATCTGATCTGGTACATAACATCATATACATTATAGATCTTACCGCCGATGCGTAAGGTATAATGCTCATATGAGCCCTCTCCTCATCAGTTCATCCGTCCTGAAAGACATCTCTTTGAAGATGGTGATTCCGTGCAAAATAGTTATATTACCACGCTTGGAATTCTCCATGCTAAATCTCTTTAGTATGGCGTCTATGTACCTGGACTGGTCCCAACAACTTCTTGGATCTATCTATGTAGATCTTAATTTCTAAAATATAGGAGACATCACCCAGGTCTTTCGTTGATAACTTTTGTGACAAGAACAGCATGACCGATTGCAGCATAGGAATATCATTTCCTATCAGAAGAATGTCATCGATGTACAAGACGAGCAATACGACAGCTCTCCCCACAATCTTCTTGTAGATACATGGCTCATCCTCATTTTTTATGAAGTCAAATTCCTTGACAGTCTCATCCAAACAGAGGTTCCAGCTCCGTGATGCCTGCACCTTCCCGCTGCTCCCACTCTCTTTGAATCCCTCCGGCTGATACATATAAACGCACCCATCTAACCTTCCATTTAGAAAAGCTGTTTTTACGCCCATCTGCCAGATATCATAGTTATGAAAAGCAGCAATGGCAAGTAGGATCCGAATGGATTTGAGCATAACCACTGAAGAAAAAGGTTTCGTCATAATCCACACCGGGTCTTTAACGAAAACCTTTTGCAACAAGTCTAGTTTTATAGATTTCCACATGTTCATTTAAACCAATCTTTTTGAAAATCCACTTGCATCCAATAGATTTTGCCCCTGGGGCAGCAGCATCCAAAGTCCAAACTTTGTTGGTGTACATGGACTCCATTTCGGATTGTATAGCATCCGGTCATTTCTCAGAGTTCCTACTGGTAATGGCCTGCTCGAAATTAGTAAGATCGTTTTCTTCCAAGATGCAATCATATCTATCCCCGTCTATGAGAAAACCGTGGTGTCTCTCGAGATGAGAAATCCTGCTAGATCTACGGAGTGGCTGAGATTCGTCTGGGATTATCAAATCTTGATGTCCTACCAAATCTTCAGTTATAGTTTGTGTTTCTGGAACTTCATCCAGTTCTACCGCATCGCCATCAACTTGTTTTGCAAGAAATTTATTTTCTGAAAACTTGGCATACTGAGAAACACACTTTTTGTTACTCGGTGTAGTACAATAGATATTCATATGAATTCTTTGTATACCCCCACAAACTTACATAAAACTAAACGTGCCTAAAAAAATTCGGATTTTGTGCTTTAACAAAGGCCAGATAGCCTCATATCTTAACACGTTTAAAATATAGTTTCTTTCCGCTCCATATTTCATATAGAGTTTTAGGCACTGATTTGGATAGATTTGATTCACTAGGAATGCCGTTGTCTGAAACGCATGTCTCCAAAATGAAAGAGGCAACTCAGCACTACTCATCATGGAGCGAACCATATCCAAAAGAGTGATTCCTCCGTTCCGATACACCATTGTGTTGTGGTGTATATGAAGGAGTAAACTGAGAGAGAATCTCGTTCTATTTTAAGTAGTCACGGAATTCCGTACTCAAGTACTCCCCTCCTCGATGAGATCGAAGGATCTTGATAATTTTTCTAATCTGGTTCTCTACTTCGCTCTTGTATTCCTTGAATTTCTCAAAAACTTTGGGTTTGTGTTTTATCAAAAATACATGTCCGAACCTAGAAAGATCATCAGTGAATGTAATGAAGTATGAGAATCCACCCCTTGCATATTTAGACATTGGACCACACACATCACTGTGTATGAGTCCCAAAAGCTCTGTAGCTTTCTCCGTGCCCCGTAAACGAAGTTTTGGTCATCTTTCCTTTGAGACAAGACTAACAAGTTTCATAAGACGAAAATTCGAACGGATTCAAATATCGATTTTTATACAACTTAGATAGTCTTTTCCCATTGATATGACCAAGTCTGCAATGCCGCAAGTAGGCTTCATTCACATCTGAAATCTTCCTCTTGCGTATGTTTTGTACATTGAAAACTGTGGTTTGATTAAGAACGTATACCATTACATAATGTACCTTCTGCAACCAGTACCTGATTAAGGTAAATGTTCATAATATTTCTATCTAGAACAAAATTATATCCATCTTTATTCAGTAAAGAACATAATATAATATTGCACAACATGGAAGGTACATAGTAACAGTTGATCAAAATCATAGTGTTGCCACTTGGCAACACTAGGTGATTTTCGCCGACGGCAGCAGCATCAATTTGTGCTCCGTTTCCTACTCTGAGGGACATCATATGATCCAACCATTCTACTTTTTCTCAGTCCTTGTAATAAATTACAGATATGAGATCCTGATCAGGTATCTAGTACACAGGAGGTAGGGTTGACCGAAAAACAGTTCTCAATAACAAATACACCCAAAGAAAATGCATTAGAATGCTTCTCTTTCATTAGAGTCGTGTGGAACTCTATGCAATCCTCTTTTCCTTACTCATACTCGTGACAGTTATCATAAGTTAGAGTCAGACCGACGTTCCTCAGCCCAGTGTAATAAACTGGTTCGGTCAAGTCATACATTTTATTATCTTGATTAATGCGTGACATGGTTGCTACCTGGAGAGCGAGAAAAGAAACACTCAGCGTATACTCTTGCAAGATTAGATTGGTTTTTAATTTATCTAATCAGAATGGCTCCCACTGTTTTCTCTAATTCTCCTTCAAATCTTAAAAGGAGAACTAGTGGGAATCATTTACACCTTACAAGTTCGCTAACCGTTTAGCCAGATGGGCGTTGGTACTCCGAGAGAGGTTCTCGTGCTCTCGCACGGACCTAATTAAAATAAACCCCGTTTCCGCGGAAACGTAGCCCCGTTAACACCTTCTAGTCACCTAATGGTGAAGTGAAAAATATCTTCCAAGAGTAATCCTACTCATCGGTGGGAATCGAGACCCAAGTATCATTACGTGATAATCTAAATGGAAGCGACTCTAGTTACCGCACTCCAGAAAGTATGCACACTTTGCAGGTTTCCTTTATGTTTGAAACTCTCGATATGGATTGTCCCTAACGGACTATGACCTTAACAAGATCAACAAATCATAAGACGCTAGTCAAATTCAACCCGTCGTTATCTTGATTATCCTAAACCCACCCGTATGACCTTTAACAAGGTTAACAAAGCCGTACGACTGTCCTAGTTAATCGCATTGCATACTATAAACAAGCACTACTTAGCTATCGTACACTATGCCTTAACAATGTCAACAAACGTAACACGAATACTGAGTAATACTCCTAGGAAATGACGAAGGGCTACAGTCGGTTTTTAGCGAAAAAACATTTAACGTAATGAACTTGATATCGTTGAGAGAACCAAGTAGTTTTGAAAAGGAATAGTTTAGGCACCGATTTTAAATCGGATGGTTTTCTAGAAAAACCGAGTAATCTATAGTAATACAAACTTTTGCTTAACAGCGAAATCCCCATGAAGGGATCAAGGCTCTTTCCTCATCGAATGAGGCGCAGGATTTTCCTAACCGAATACCTCTATGCAAAGCAAAAGAATACAACTATTCGAAAAATTGGTTCCGACGATATCATATTAGGTTTATTTTTCCTTATATTAATCAAAATTAATGCGGTCTCATCAATTAATTCCTATCGCATCAGAAAACAACGAAAATAGAATGTACGTATATATATGTCATCCACATTCGCCATGAGGTCTGGGGACTTCACCGTAAGGTTACTTAATTTACGGCAGTGCATAGGCAGGGCTAGCGCGGATGCAAAACATATACAACATATATATAACCATTCGTCGCAGGATTGATATGATAAACATCACAGGCATGCAATAAACAATATAGAATAGCGGATAATCTATGAGCCCCGCGTTTTATTTGAGCCGCAAATGAAACTCGACGTTCTCCGGTCGTGTGGATAGCCCGTACAACATCAGACCAAGACCCCTACAAGTGCGACAAGCTACCCGCCAATTCTACCTACACTCAATAATATGAATGGGTCACCCAACACTTCATGGAATCTGGTAACGTGAGCACTCCACTGTGGGTCATCATAAAACCCCTACAAATACGGCGAATGTCTCGCCAATTCTAGAGCGAGAAGGCTCGAACTCACCACTGCGAGACGACCACCTAGCACACTCTAGAATCCGGCTATTCGAGCACTTCTCTGCGGGTTTGTCCTAGTATAGAAAAGAAAAAATATACAATGGAGATATCGACCTCAACCCGATCGTGTCCCAATAAAAGAATATACAAACAGGCAAAAAGGGCAGCTCACAAGTCGGACGCTCGCCCCACAATAATGAATATACAAAAGACACAACTGTACAACCAATATTGCATGAGGGGCTATCCAACACTACAATCCGTATAAACCATCACAGAGATATACATCACATCAACGCAAGCAAATATGTTCAATCTCGTCTAAATGACATATAGCAATTAGATGACGTTTGAAACACATACAAACATAAAGATAATCAACGATGCTAGAGTTTCAATTTTAAAACTTTCCGTGTTGCTCGTAAACAAAGATAACATCAAATGAAATCTGGGTCAAAACAAATATAACCAAAAATCAAGTTTCCCGGAGAATAAGCCCATGACAAAAACCAGGGACCTAAATCAAATTTTGGGCCGACCATGTCGGGGAAAATCTCATTTTGGGAGGTTTTATTAGGGAGTTAGGTCCCGATGTTTTTTGCCAAGTTTTTATATCTCAAAACAAGCTCTCTGACATACTTTAAAAAAAAATTCAGCGCGTAAAAAAATCGAACAGAAACAAGGACTTTTGGGTTTTGAAAACGGAAATTTTTTGTTTCAAAGCTTAAGCATTGCCTACTACTAGTTCTAATGTTTGGGTTGCTCTGATATCATGATGAAGTTCCTAACGCCCTTGCCGCTAACCCGCGGCCTTTGCGGAATGAAAAACTTCAAATTTTACAAAATGGCGTTAGAAACTTAAACCCTAGAATCTATCCAAACATTAAAACTAGATAACCAGAAGGTTTTAACTGCTCGGTTGAAACAACCTTTGTAGTCGCGTCCTTCATCTCCAAATCCTCTTTCTTAGCTCCTCGGAACTCCGAGATCAAGCTTGTAAGCCGGTCCTCCTTTGTCGAAGATGATCCATCCGAAAGATATGGTTTGGGCTTTAGCTTCACCAAGTGAAGCAGCTAAAGACCCTAGCTTGCTAAACTAAGGTGCTTAGGGATGTAGTGATGTGTTCTAATATGTTTCTAGCTCTTTTTCTTTTGATTCTCAACACATGAGAGGTTAAGGAATGAAAAGGAAGGCTCTAAAGATCCTCTTCCAATAGAGTTGGCTCCTACACTCTAGACTTTCAAATGAGCTAACTCTGCCTCCGATGTTGAAGGCTGGTGAATGTTCTTCTTTCATCGAATTATTCAACCAACTTTCACCGGTCGCGAGATAAAAGACCGTCGAACTACCTCCTTACTAGTGAGAGAAGAAGAATGGCTAGCATAGCTTTGTTAACTCATTTTTCCAATAGAAAAATAGCAACCATGCTTGAATAGTAGAAGCAAATGAAATAAATAAATAACAAAACCATACTCAAGCCATTCCTCTCACCGTTCTCATGCCACCTCATCCCTCCACCTCATTTCCTAATTTCTATAAAATAAATTCTAAGGAAATGAGGCGTCCTTCAAGAATGTATCATGTATAAATACATTATACATTCCCCGTATATGCATACTCATATTCATATAAATACAAACACGAGAGATAGAATAATACAACGAACATAATACTAGAATATATATATATATATCGAAATATATATATATGTAAATTATTAAATCAATACTTAATTTAATAATCCGGCTAAATACTAAGCTGGCTAGTGTTACCATCGGTCGGAATAAAGTCTGTGTAGCTAGTATGCGTATTTAATCGAAACCATGCACGTATCAAAATACGACCACTGCATCATTTCGCCTCAACCAGGAAAACCCTCTGTGTGGGACTTTAAAAACTCGACAGTACGCTGGCAGTGAGTTACTGGATAAATCTATAACTACAAACACGTCAGCGGTACTAACTATACATAACGGCTACTCAGGTATCTGTCAAAAGGAAGGCCGACGAGCAAACTCATCTGAACCGCTACTGAGTCTATCTGTGACAATCTCCGTACAGTCCGGTTTCTTCGTCTAAGAGTATCGCATACCGGTCTAAGTATGGTAAACGTCAGACCCCTAATAACCCGATAATTTGTGTCAATGTGGTTCGGGACTAAACCGAGAAACTACTGGTCTAACTATCAGTAAATCACATCTGCCTTGGCCAAGGTTTTATGGTATTGGCCAACCGAACACAGTGCGACATCGACTCCCTATATCGGGAGAGATGAATCCCTAACAATCGCTCACTGCGTCCATGTAGCTCGGGACTGTACCCAACTAAAACATGTTTGAACTCAATGGAGACGTGGTAGGATAGTAATCTTAAGTACAATGGGAATTCAAACGAGTCAAATGACGATCTCAGGTCTAAAAACTAACATGTACTCATGCCACCTGAGAATTGCTATCTGACGATAGGTATAATATCTAGAAGTTCTCGGCGAGTCCGTCCAGTGTACTCACCCCTAGTGAGCACTTGTATACAATCTTAGATGCATTACACCAATGGCTTTGGGACCAACCACCGTCCCTCGTCGGGTTCTAGAAACGTATGCACCAATCTACTCTGGAATATCGATACCCAGTCTCTATACTCCCACGACTGTGGACATTTAAGGATGTGTTTATGGACTACCCAACCTCTACATTAATGATCGTCATCATAACGCTGGTGGTCAAGTAATAATCCTACGAGCTTTATCAACATGTATTAATGTTAAATAATAACAAGTAAAATATATACACATGTTAAGATAAAGATAAACCAAATAGCATACTATCATATCGAGCAAAATTGTCATGTACATGCATATGTCCAAGCATCCACTACACACACAATAATGGCCTCTAGGACATATATATCCAACACTTCACATCACAGCATCCACTACACATACAATAATGGCCTCTAGATCATACATATCCAACACTTCACATCACAAGCTTCACAAAGCACTCAGCATAGATTACCAAGGCTAGTGATGCTTGCAAGGAAAAACATACAGGAGCCCATATGTGTCTGACTTGGCTAATTCTGCATCATTCCAGAGTAAACAGCTAAAGAATATGCTGCTGCTTTTGCATGCAAAAAACCATTCCGTTGTCATAATTCATTAACAATCATAACTACCTAAGTTTTAAATCAATCTAGAATATTATATAAAAAATAAGATGAAAAATTCCTTCTATGCACAATACCGGGTCCTTAACTTATACATAGAACCACGTACACAATCCATTTTATTAAGTAGATACTTAGTTTCCAAATTTTCATTTATCTCTTCCTTTATGACAAGTCCTAATGGCTACATTGACATCTCCTAGATGACCTTCTTGGCAGCCCATTCTATATAATTGCCAGTTATCTTGAAATATCAAAGATTAACACATCCAGCACATGTCAAACGCATGCCTCAAAGGAAAATATATATGCAAGAGAATTTTTGAGGATGATGAATGGGAAATACAGAAGCCAACAAGGACTTAAAGGAGTAATAGAGTATTTATTCGCCTATTTAGGGTTTTTGTTCATGGTGAATTATCAGGACATGGTTTCCATAATAAAATTCTAGCTTCACGTGCCTAAAGTAAATACATATTTGATAATTCATATGCTCATAAAAGCATCCAACTACATAGCCTACATCAATAAATATACTTGTATAGGATATAACTGTATTCTCCAAAATGGAAAACCCGATAAAAAGAAAAGAAGTTACAAGGATTGGAGAAACTATAAAGGGCAACTTGTAGGATATAGTCAAAGACTCAAGATATTGTTAAAATAACTATTTCTTAGAAATAACACATATTTCAGCTGTTAGAACGACCATATTTTGTTCCAAGGCCTCTTGCTTCAGGATTTTTTGTTTAATATCGTACAAGAGACTGAGATGACATAAACATTCAAGTGGGGATTTTAAATATAACATCATTATAAAGTTAGGGAAAAGCCCAGACCCAAATAAATGTCGTGTTTTCTTTAAACACCATCTTTGCTTTTACAAATGAATAACAAACAAACTGATAGTTTGAGCTTAAATGAAGAATGAACATAAGTATTGAACAAAATGACTCTTACCCGTATCTATCATCAATAGTATTGTACAAAAGTCTGAAAGGTCTTAAACCAATAAGCTTAATTAGGGTCTACGAAAATTTTGCAGCGGTGTTGGGTAAGATCTCAATTTGGAGTTTAATAGCTTATATGTGCGAAAAACAATGTGAGAGTTGTTGGACAAGCCGCTACCTGGCCTAAATCTAGGAATCTATATAACTAAAAAAAAAGGTTCATGTGCTTCGAATTGATTTTTAGATGGTAACAAACTAACAATACTAGAAATAGACATTTTTACAAGTTCAAAAACAACTCCACAGGAGCATCTACCCATTCATGGCTAACAACTAATATCAGTGTTTCCACAGAAAACCAATGGAAAAAAACTCGATGAAAAGATACTTAAGCTTTCATAAAAGGAATTGCAAAAGAAGTATTTACAAACAAAATCAATTATATTTATACAGACCTCATCAGGAACTCTAAGGTACTTGATTGTATTCCCGCGTATGTAACACTCGGGCATCCTCCAAAACCTATCTCCATCCTATAATACCAGCAGCATACCATATCAAATTATAAACATGCTAATCAAACAATATAACACAAAAGGAAAGGAAAGAAAGCAATTACCTTTGAAGTACAAATAACTTCACGAAGATGAATATTCATCCAAGTGTCACAATTCACCAAGTGTCCGTTATAGGTCTCCCCATTCTTCAACTCCACCAACTGTCAACACACAATATTATTTCTGTAATTATAAAAAAAAAGTCCTATATTGCTAAATGAAAAATAAAAACTGAATGGATCTCATCAATATTTACCATTGGGTGGCCTTGCGCCGTCTTCAGAAGTGAGAGGGGAAGCTGCAAAATTGATCACAAAGACAAAATTAACCAAATTGAAATCAGCGACAAGCTCAAACCCTAACTTTTCAAGGAAAAGAACAGAATCACAGGCAAGGGTTTAGAAGCAAACCATATTGATTCGATGAGAGAAATAGGGTAAGTGAGAAGATGACGTTCTTTGCGAAAGAGATCGATCCTTACACTTAAGAACCCTAGAATGTTTTTGTTCTTAGAAGACGAGAAGAAGAATTTGACCAAAACCCTAGTTTTTATTGCTTCGCCAAGTTAAAAAAATTAGGGAAATCAATAAAGCATGAATCTGAATCGGTGAAGGACTCATTGATGGCGATTAAAGAGGAACGCTAAACAGGTCGGATCCTGTTTCAAATCCGGATCCGGATTCTGATGAGGATGCTTACTCTGACAACTTAATATGTCTGCTTTTCCCTTTTTTTTTTATTTAAAAAAAACCCTTTTATATGTCTGTCGTAAACGCAAAACCTTGAATTTTTTCCAAAATTAATATTATTAAAATAAATAATTCCCAAAATGATACTAAATGCAACATTTCATAAAAATAAAATTTTATTTTTGGGAATTTATATAATTAAATAATAAATATTATGAATATTTTAATGATGCGGTATAATTATATACTGATAGTTTGGGAAACATTGGAAAATTAAATTGAATGGTGATTTTTGCAGGGATTTATGTGATTAAGGAAAATTATAAATTCTTATAATTAATTATATATAAGTTTATTTCTAAACTTGATTAATGTTCACTAATCACACATTGATGATGTTTTGTCCATGTGACATGCACCGTGTCATATTACACATTTGTAATATTTTTCTACCATGGTTTTTTCTTTTTTCATGCATGGCTTTGTTTTAAATGAGAGGAAAAGAAAAGAAAAAAAAAAGGAAAAGAAAAGGAAAAAGGATTAAAGAATGAGGTATAGACAAAAGAGAGAGAGAGGGAGGAGTCAAGTGAACCATACCTCTTTGTTCCTTTATCCTCTCCTTCATCATTCTCCTTCCTCTTCTTTCTCCCATGGTTGCTATCTCTCTTCCACCATCTCTATCCCCTCACAACAATCTCAAAACCTGTCACGCCCTGCTTCCCAGTGTACGGTGAAGGGGACGCGACGAGGTCCGCTTTGTATATACTCAGAAGTACATACGCTGAGCGTATCTAAACAATATAAAGGTAAATCACAAGAGACAAGAGATATAAAAATAACAGCAACTTTATTTCTTAACATTCTTTTGTACAATGCATGAAAAATAAATACATCTGGAATAAAAGCGATGCCTAAACAATGGCATAATAAGAAATGAAAAATACCGAATAGAAAAAGGTACAATGTCTAGAGCTCGGGGTCTTCGAGAAACTGATCCAGGTCTTTACTGGTGGGCTCGATCTCTGCTGTGTCCAGATTACCTGACGACATTCAAAGAAGGAAGAAATAGAATGTCGTCAGCGAACAGGTCGCTCGGTAAGTCCCAAAGATAAGAGAGAATTAGAAAAGACAGAATAAGAGGTATCTTTTAAAGTTGTATAATATTGTAGAATATTATGTTTACGCTGTTGTTTGTAGCTTGGTACGGAAGGATGCCAGTGTATACGAGAGGGGTCTCAGTATGCTAGAGACCAGGGCAAACGGAATGTACAAGAAACCGTTAAGCTACGGTACAACAGCAACGGAATATAGGTTAGGTGTCTTAATCTTACCGTCTCGTGCCACTTCTAACACCTTCCGCACCAATCTACCCCTTAAATCCCGTAGTGTTTTGATTGTATTATTGTATTGTATTGCATAAGTTGGATGACTGACCAAAACCATGATATCGGTAAACAGATTGTAACTGCATAATCATGTAGACGGAATAACTGGATAATGGATGTATATCCATGGTTTGATTCAGTCAAGTTGTATAGATTGATAACTGTATTCATGGATTCACGTGTTCATATTGAATTGGAATATTATAGAATGTAGATTGACTTGAATTATATTCAAGTCAGAAATAATCAGACTCAAACCCGAGCCAGACAATTAGAATGTAAATCGAAGTTTTGATTATTTCTCAAACCTATAATTGCTAGGGTCCTCAGGGTAATTTACAAAACTTGAGGGGGTTTTATGTAAAAATACTTTTACATACTTTTCAAAATACAGCTCAAGTATTTATTATTCATCTTTAGAGTTGCAATGAAGGTGGATTTTATATTGTGATATTTCTAGTGAAAATATTCTAGTTTTATAAATAAAGGTATTTATCTGTAATATTGATTTATTTGAAATTCATGGTATTTTAATGTAAATTTTATTCTTGTGATTTTTAGAAAAAAGTGGAATATTTATATTATAACAAAACAGATATTTTAATGATAAATATACATATATTTATACAAAAATAATTTCAATAAATATTTTATATTCTAAAAATCTCATTTTCTTAAGATGTCGTATTTTAAATCTTTCGAGACCGAATGCTCCTTGCGGAGGTCTGAATCTCGCACCACTAAACCCGAGGATGCACGATAAACCGTACTATCCCGAACGGGTTCCCCAAAAATGGGTTGTAGCGGTACTTTGCAAAGATTGTAAAATACTAAATTCTTTAGAAAACGGTTTTATAAAGTACAAGGTATTTATTTGTAAAAAGTCAATTTTCCGTATTTTAGATTCTAGGGTTTTCTAATTCAACTAGACTATTTCTAAATGGTCTAAACGACAAGTTGTTAGATGCCTCAAATCGCCTCTTCACCCCCAATTGTGGCCAGGTAAGTACAAGTGAAGAAAGGAGGGATCCGCTCACGAATTATCGTGAGAGAGGCCTTTTAAAGTTACCTTTCTCACTTGCCTAGCCTATACACCACAAAGTCAGGTTTAGATAAACGACCGATGTCCACAACTTATCGTATTTTTCCTACTAAGAGGTGTTTATTTAAAAGTATATCAAAGCTAAAACTTTTAGAAATGGTTTTATTAAGCATATGGTATTTAAATGAAAGTATTGTTTTGTCGCATTCTAAGTTTACAATGGTATCGTGTTAGGTTGTAAGCAAGTGTGTGAGGAGGTAGATCGTTACCTCGTGATCTACTTTAAATGTATAGCAAGTTAATGAGGTTAAATGTGAAATCGAAACATTGTGGTATTTAAGTAGAAATACGATAATTTGGGAACGCTGTCATTTCATGTGATGAAACTTGTTCATATTGTTTGTTAAATATTTAACTGTCAACATAAAGATGTTTAAGCATGAATGTATTGGTGAGAAGTGAAATTTTATAGAAAACCGAATCGGAAATCGGATTTGTTCCGATTCCGTCGGGTTTTGTAATTTCGTATTTTTTTAGAGAGAGAGAGAGAGATTAGAATGGGACTTACGGGTTTGGACAACACGAGAGTGATAAGGAAGAAGAGGGTTCGCCGGTACGTCGATTCGTCGCCGCGAGTTCCTAGCACGATCACCGGAATTTTGCCGTAGATTTCGTCGGAGCTTCGCCTTTCGCTCGTTTTCAAAGTACACAAGATCTCTTGGAATTTTGAGAGAGTGGGCTCAGAAATTTGGGATGAGAGGGTAGAGAGTAGAGGGTGTATTTATAGGGTTAGACTAGGGTTAGGGTAGGTGTAGGGTTTTTAATTTAAAAATGTAAAAATATATAAAAATCATTAAAAAATAGAGTAAATGGGGGTTAATGGGCTCTCTGTAACCGATCTAACTAAATGAAACATGCAAGGGGTTTCAGGAGGAAAAGATACCCAACTTCGATGTTGGGGACTCAGCCGTCAGGCCGAGTCCGGCCGGCGGCGCCGGCCCGAGTCGGAGGATCGGCGGGTGTGGGGTCGTCAGGTGTGGCTTCTGGTGCATTTACATTTTCATGTGTAGTAGGAAATTTGTGAGAAATGCACGTGTAACTGTTGGTATTCTAAAGAATCAAAAACAAAATAATATTAAAATAATGTGGGGCATGGGATTTGAACTCTAGTGGCTTGGTTCAGCAATGCAAGGTGTTACCAATGAGCTACAAGCTCCTTCTTGTAATTATGGAGTGAAATAAATATTTAAATAGATATCAGCAACATTAAATACTCTAAGTATACGTTGAATCAATTCCTTGTACATTAAAAATAGAGTTGTTACAGTCTACCCTCCTTACAAAAATTTCGTCCTCGAAATTTACAACTTTTATTTGAGGACTAGTTTACAAAGAGGTGTGGATATCTAGTATGCATTTCATCCTCTCTTTCCCAAGTGGACTCTCTTGGAGTGTCTTTCCTCCACATTACCCGGACCAAGTTAACTTCTTTGTTCAGAAGTGTCTTCACTTTCCTGTCCAGGATCTCTACAGGCTGTTGCTCACAAGACAAGTCGGGCTGTATAATGAGCTCGGAATGATCGAGAACATGGCTGGGGTCACTCACATACCTTCTGAGTTGGGATATGTGGAACACATTATGCACTCCTTCCAATGAAGGTGGAAGCGCTAAGCGGTATGCCACTTCACCGACTCGTTCGAGTATGTCGAACTGTCCAATATATCTCGGACTTAGCTTTCCCCGTCTTCCAAATCGGATCACTCCGCGGTTCGGAGATATCTTCAAGAATACGTGATCTCCTGGCTGGAACTCCAAGTATCGTCTCTTTGCATCAGCCCAGTGCTTCTGTCGATCTTGGGCTATGCGCATCCTTTCCCTGATAGAACGAACCACATCAACAGTCGCTACTATCATCTCTGGTCCAAGAAGTTCCCTATCTCCGATGTCGTCCCAACTTAATGGCGATCGACACTTCTTTCCATACAATACTGCAAAAGGTGCCATTCCTATACTTGCTTGGTAGCTGTTGTTGTACGAAAACTCCACAAGATGTAGGTGATCTTCCCACGATCTTTTGAATACACGCTCTGAGCATATCCTCCAAGATCTAAATAGTTCGTTCCGATTGACTATCTGTTTGTGGATGATAAGCCGTGCTGAAGTTCAGACTTGTTCCCAAGTTTGCTTGCAGGCTCTGCCAAAATTGCGATTGGAACCTGGTGTCACGATCGGAGACAATGCAGACCGGTACTCCATGAAGTCTCACAATTTCCTGTATGAGTTCATGGGTATCAGAGATAATACATTATGAAGAGTTTAAATTTTTAAATAGATTATTACCTCCATGTACTTCTTTGCTAGTGTCTCAGTAGATTGGCCAACTCGAAATGGGATGAAGTGAGTCGACTTTGTGAGTCGATCCATAATGACCCATACAACATCGTTACCCTTTGTGCTGCGAAGAAGAGCAGTCACAAAATCCATCGTGATGTGTTGCCACTTCCATTCTGGGATTGGTAACAGTTGAAGTAGTCCAGCAGTCCTGTGATGTTCAGCATTTACTTGCTGACACACCAAGCATTTTGCGACGCTTCTGGCTACTTCACGCTTCATTCCATGCCACAAATAATTTTGATGTAGATCTTTGTATATTTTGGTACCTCCAGGGTGTACTGAGTAGGGAGAGAAAGCTTCTTTCATTAACTCTTTCCGAACAGGACCTTTTGGTAAACACAATCTGCCGCTGTATCTCAAAGATCCGTCTTCATGGATGATGAAGTCTGTTCTGAGTCCATTCTCCACTTGTTCTCTGATCCTTTACAACTTAGCATCACTTGCTTGAGCTGCTTTGATCTGATTGACAATGGTTGATTGAGCTTGTAAATTCATCAAACTTGAAGCATTACCCGGCATGACTACTTCAATCTTCATCTGATGCAAGTCTTGTTGAAGCTTCCACTGAGCGGTGAGATTCATTGCTAATGGTTGGCGACTAAGAGCATCAGGTACTACATTCACCTTCCCTGGGTGATATTGCAAATTGATGTCAAAGCCTACCATGAGTTCTAACCATCTTCTCTGCCGTATATTCAACTCCTTCTGAGTAAACACGTACTTCAGGCTCTTATGATCTGTGTAGATGTTCACTCGTTCACCAAGTAGATAATGGCGCCAAATCTTGAGAGCAAAGATGACGGCTGCCAACTCCAGATCATGCGTCGGATAATTGCGCTCATGAATCTTCAGCTGTCTTGAAGCATAAGCCACAACCTTACCGTGCTGATGTAGAACACATCCTAATCCCTTACCGGATGCATCGCAATGCACTTCGAATCCTCCAGATTGATCCGGTATGACAAGAATAGGTGCTGATGTCAACCTTGACTTGAGTTCTACGAAAGCTTGTTCGCATGCTTCAGATCACACAAATTCCTCATCTTTACGTGTGAGCTTGGTCAGGGGCGTTGCTATCTTCGAAAATCCTTCAATGAACCTTCTGTAATATCCAGCTAAACCCAAGAAACTCCAAATGTCCTTCACTGACTTTGGTGTAGGCCATTCGCTAACTGCTGAAACTTTCGCTGGATCCACAGAGATTCCTTCTCCTGATACGATATGTCCAAGAAAACCAACTTGCTTTAACCAAAACTCGCACTTGCTGTACTTGGTATAAAGCTGATGTTGTCGAAGAGTTTCTAGGACAATTCGTAGGTGCTCTGCATGCTCTTTCCGACTCTTAGAATACACCAGGATGTCGTCGATGAAGATGACAACAAACCTGTCTAAGTACTCCCGGAAAACTTGATTCATTAGGTTCATGAATATTACGGGTGCGTTGGTCACTCCAAATGGCATCACGAGAAATTTGTAATGTCCATAGCGAGTTCTGAAAGCTGTTTTATGAATATCAGCTTCCTTGACCTTCACCTGATGATATCCTGAACGAATATCCAATTTAGAGAACACGCAAGATCCACTTAGCTAATCGAATAAATCGTCGATGCGTGGGAGTGGATACTTGTTCTTTATAGTGACTTCGTTCAAAACTCTGTAATCGATGCGCATTCTGTATGAACCTTCCTTCTTCTTCACAAGTAGTACAGGTGATCCCCAACTTGAAGTGCTGGGACGAATCCATCATTTCGCCAGTAATTCGTCCAACTGTGTTCGGACTTCCTTCAAACCTTCCGGACTTAAACGATAGGGTGCTTTGATCACCGGTTGTGCTCCTGGTACTAAATCAATACTGAATTCAAGAGCTCAATCGGGAGGCAAACCTGATATGTCGTCAGGAAATATATCGTCGAACTCTCGAACCACATCTGGTCTTGATTCTTCCTCCGCTTGAGCTGCTGCAACTACTGCTTCTCTTGGCTTCGCTTTGTAGGTACTTAGCTCCAGGGTACAGTCTCCGCTTTTGAAATAGAAGACCGGGTGGTCTGGAATCTCGAATACTACCCTCCTTTGACAACAGCCGATGGTAGCATAAAAAGTTCCAAGCCAATCCATTCCTAGAACCACATCGAAGTTCGGTATGTCCAGTACTTTGAAGTCAGCATAAAACTCTCTGCTGCAGACGACGACTAGACACAAGCTGTATCCCATAGTTGCCTTTAGAACGCCATTTCTTGAACTGACATTCCAGCTGGATACAAGCGGTGGGACTGGAATCGCATGGGTTCGAACAAACCGTTGCGACATAAAGCAGTGTGATGCTCCAGTATCAGACAGTGCTAGTGCAAGGATTGAGGATACTAAGATTGTACCTAAGGTATGTGGGATATGTTTTAGGTATAGGGAAAGTGTGTAGATAAACAAGACTAAAAGAAAAGTTTGAGAAGGAAAGTTTACCAGTGATGACTTGTCCAGTGGCCTCAGCTTCTTCCACGGACATCGTGAAAGCCTGGCGCTTTGGTACATTCCTCCTGGTTTGAGGAGCATTCCTCAGAACATTCTTTTGAGCTTGATGGAACTGACGAGGAGGTGGTGCAGCTTGTGGTCCTCTGGGTGGTGCAGGTAGTGCAGGTCTAGGAGCAGGTGCCTGAAGGGCTGGTCGCTGTGGATAGGTAATTGCTGGCCTGGGTGCAGCAACTGGGTTTTGTCTTTGGGGACAAGACCCAATATCATGAGTAGCTGAGCCGCAGACTAAGCAAAGACGGTTGGCTCGTTGGCAGTCTTTCATCATATGTCCAGTTCTCTTGCAGTAGGTGCAAAAAGGCTGGGCTGGGACGATGGTTCGGTACTCCGGATCGCCTTGGCATGAAAGGTGGTCTGGACGAGGCTCCACCTGCCATCTGGTTGGCAGGGCGTTTGACTCCTGCAGACTGAGTTCTGCCCCTTGCTTTTATCACTGCCTCATAACTGCGGGCAGCTTCCAGAGCATCCTCATGAGTCAGAAATTTTCCCGTGGCTAGAGCAGCCTGAATCTCCGTGTCCAAACTTTGTTGAAAGCGACGGGCTCTGATCTCGTCCGTCGGTATCAAGTGTGCCGCGAATCTGTTTAAAGGATTGTGTTAGCTGTGTAATATGTGATATTTAAAATTGAACTATTGTGACACATCTTACCGGCTTAGCATGGTGAATTCAACTCATCTACTGATTTGTTCCATATCGAACCCTATTGTAGATGAATGAACTGCTGCTCCATGGCAAACTTGGCAGTCACAGGGAAGTATTTCGCGTCGAACTTCTCGCGAAAAGTCTTCCATTCAATAGGCTGTACCAGACGGTTTTCTTTCGCCTTCCACCAGTTGCGAGCATTGTCCGTGAGCTGTAGTTTCGCCACACAGACCCAAGTTGTGTCTGGCACTTGTGCTGCCGCCAGATCATCTTCTATTCTTTGTGCCCATTCTTCAGCTTCAAGAGGGCTTCCTTTTCCGGAGAACTGCTTGGGATGTAAAGCCCTGAATTGTTTTACCCCCGGTGCGTCGGTCTCAGGACGGTCAGGAGTTGTTGCTGTCCCTCAAGAAGGCTGCGGATCGCCTCAAATAGCACGTTTGCTCGGTGGGTGGCGCAGGAACAGCTGGTGTGAGAGGTAGTGCTGGAGGGGTGTTGTTGACGTTAGTGCTGGTGTTGTTCGGGGAATCCATAACCCTGAAGAAAAATTTGGGTTAGGACAGATTCAAGTACATGAAATGATAAGATTCAAGGAATAGAAAATTGTAAGATTCAAGAAACATGATTTGTAAAGAATGTTTTAGTTGCTGGTTCTTGTGTTATATTGCTTAGGCTGTTCACGCAAAACAGAACTGCATAGTATGGTTCTATACAGTTCTGACCTGCATGGGCCACCAACAAAACCTGTCACGCCCCGCTTCCCAGTGTACGGCGAAGGGGACGCGACGAGGTCCGCTACGTATATACTCAGAAGTACATACGTTAAGCGTATCTAAGCAATATAAAGGTAAATCACAAGAGACAAGCGATATAAAAATAACAGCAACTTTATTTCTTAACATTCTTTTATACAATGCATGAAAAATAAATACATCTAGAATAAAAGCGATGCCTAAACAATAGCATAACAAGAAATGAAAAATACTGAATAGAAAAATGTACAATGTCTAGAGCTCGGGGTCTTCGAGGAACTGATCCAAGTCTTCACTGGTGGGCTCGATCTCTGCTGTGTCCAGATTACCTGACGACATTCAAAGAAGGAAGAAATAGAATGTCGTCAGCGAACAGATCGCTCGGTAAGTCCCAAAGATAAGGGAGAATTAGAAAAGACAGAATAAGAAGTATCTTCTAAAGTTGTATAATATTGTATAATATTATGTTTATGCTGTTGTTTGTAGCTTGGTACGGAAGGATGCCAGTGTATACGAGAGGGGTCTCAGTATGCTAGAGACCAGGGCAAACGGAATGTACAAGGAACCGTTAAGCCACGGTACAACAGCAACGGAATATAGGTTAGGTGTCTTAATCTTACTGTCTCGTGCCACTTCTAACACTTTCCGCACCAATCTACCCCTTAAACCCCGTAGTGTTTTGATTGTATTGTTGTATTGTATTGTATAAGTTGGATGACTGACCAAAACCATGATATCAGTAAACAGATTGTAACTGCATAATCATGTAGACGGAATAACTGGATAATGGATGTATATCCATGGTTTGATTCAGTCAAGTTGTATACATTGATAACTGTATTCATAGATTCATGTGTTCATATTGAATTGGAATATTATAGAATGCAGATTGACTTGAATCATATTCAAGTTAGAAATAATCAGACTCAAACCCGAGTCAGACAATTAGAATATAAATCGAAGTTTTGATTATTTCTCAAACCTATAATTGCTAGGGTCCTTAGGGTAATTTACAAAACTTGAGAGGGTTTTATGTAAAAATACTTTTATATACTTTTCAAAATACAGCTCAAGTATTTATTATTCATCTTTAGAGTTGCAATGAAAGTGGATTTTATATTATGATATTTCTAGTGAAAATATCCTAGTTTTATAAATAAAGGTATTTATCTGTAATATTGATTTATTTGAAATTCATGGTATTTTAATGTAAAATTTATTCTTGAGATTTTTAGAAAAAAAGTGGAATATTTATATTATAACAAAATAGATATTTTAATGATAAATATACATATATTTATACAAAAATAATTTCAATAAATATTTTATATTCTAAAAATCTCATTTTCTTAAGATGCCGTATTTTAAATCTTTCGAGACCGAATGCTCCTTGCGGAGGTCTGAATTTCGCACTACTAAGCTCGAGGGTGCACGATAAACCGTACTATCCCGAACGGGTTCCCCAAAAATGGGTTGTAGCGGCACTTTGCAAAGATTGTAAAATACTAAATCCTTTAGAAAACGGTTTTATAAAGTACAAGGTATTTATTTGTAAAAAGTAAATTTTCTGTATTTTAGATTCTAGGGTTTTCTAATTCAACTAGACTATTTCTAAATGGTCTAAACGACAAGTTGTTAGATGCCTCAAATCGTCTCTTCACCGCCAATTGTGGCCATGTAAGTACAAGTGAAGAAAGGAGGGATCCGCTCATGAATTATCGTGAGACAGACCTTTTAAAGTTACCTTTCTCACTTGCCTAGCCTAGACACCACAAAGTTAGGTTTAGATAAACGACCGATGTCCACAACTTATCGTATTTTTCCTACTAAAAGGTATTTATTTAAAAGTGTATCAAAACTAAAACTTTTAGAAATGGTTTTATTAAGAATATGGTATTTAAATGAAAGTATTGTTTTGTCGTATTCTATGTTTTCAATGGTATCGTGTTAGGTTGTAAGCAAGTGTGTGAGGAGGTAGGTCGTTATCTCGTGATCTACTTTAAATGTATAGCAAGTTAATGAGGTTAAATGTGAAATCGAAACATTGTGGTATTTAAGTAAAAATACGATAATTTGGGAACGCTGTCATTTCATGTGATGAAACTTGTTCAAATTGTTTGTGTCACGCCCCGCTTCCCAGAGTACGCTAAGATGGGCACGTGGCATAGCCAACCATGCTATCTGTGGATAGGAAAAATACTTCCACAGTCACATTACGGCTGTAGAGATATCAAGAACAGGAAAGTAAACTAACTATCCAGTACATGTCCATAAGCCAGAGTAAAAGAGTCAAGAAATAACAATATGCGGAAGCCAAAAGATACAATAAATGAATCACCTGAAAGTGAAACTACATACCGACAGGAACTTCACCGCTCGTCTAACAGCGGCAATACTCCTGATCAGTCTGCAACAAGGTAGAAGAATCTGGGCCATGCAAAACCCAGACGTCAGCGCGTCATGTCATCAAGCAATAAAATATAAGCAGGGTAACAGGCAATGCAAACATAATCATGAATGAAAAGCAGATGTAACAGTAATGTAAATCAGAGCCGTGAAGAGTAGTGTGCAGTGAGTAAACTAAACTGTTCTATTGGGTTATCTATTCTAAAGTCTTTGAAATCAATTAGAGTAATCCTCCATGTAACTCAAAGGATATGTCCCGTTACCCCCCGGGACCACGGATCAGGAATATGTGAACCAAGAGTGGTTCTGTCCCGTTACCCTCCGGGACCACGGATCAAGATGTAAGAGTCACGAATGGCTCTGTCCCGTTACCCCCCGGGACCACGGATCAAGTAATACCCTTTCAAGTTACACTTTAGTTTACACTTTTGATTTCCCCATACCCCCAAGTTATGTGTTCCAGTCAGGTTTTCAGTAATCAAGAACTAATGCCAACACAGGATCAGGTAAGAGCAGGTTTGTCTGGATAGACAATAGGAACGGTCCGTGAGGACTACAGGGCAGGTTTGTTGGCATTAGGCGCAAGATCAGGTAACAGGTAAAGCCATGGTACATCAGGTCGAGTCAAGTAATGTATAAAGGTGTCATGTCATGTCAGGAGTGTACGGTACCATGTCATATCAAGTATGCAGTGCATCAGGTCATGTCGGGAGCACAAGATGTCATGTGGGTACTCATGATCAACTAACCAAAACAAGATTATAAATGAACCAGCATGAATACTATCAGAACAACAAACTGGCATATGTAATACGACATGCAAATAGGTACAAGTTAAATTATTAGACGTACGGTTATCAGTTTGGCTTAAGGAATACTTTTAACGTTTCAGGGATGCAGTATAACACGTGTGAGTGATGAAATCATATTAATATGTATTAAAACCATCTAGAGATGCAATTGAACGTGAATAAAGCAAAAGATATGCAATCGGTCGACCGATAGGACAAAACTATAAAAGGGTAATATAACTAATAAACAATTGTGAGTATGTGATTTAACATTTAAATGTGATTATGTATGCTTAGTAAACTAATTGCAATGGTTACCTTTCAAGTTCTAGATCTGGAATAATATAAATAGATGCAACGGGACATCGAGATGTCATAAAACAATGCATGGGTGCTAAATTCAAACTGCAGGTATGTTATATATAGAATAGGTATAGAATTGATTCAAATAGCATATAGCAAGATTAACTTGCCTTGATCGGATCAGGAACGGGAATACGGAACGTCTCACGTCGGCGGAAGACGTCGCGATGTGCGCACGGTACACGGAGAGAACCCAAACGACGAACGATGGAAACACGCGGGTCAGGTACGCTCACTGGGTCGTCAGGATCGTCAATGGCACGACCGTATTCCGGCGATCGCTGGAAAACAAATTCTACAGAATAAAGAAAAGAGCAAGAAAACGAAGAAGAGGAAGAAGAAGGGAGTGCTCACTGGTTTGTGTACAGAAGTCGCCAAGGGGTCAGGGAGACGAGGTGTTGGCGCTGTCGGGGTCGCCGGAGGTGGGCTGCCGGCGAGGGTGCAGGGGTGCAAGGTAAGGTTCTGGTGTATGGGTGCGCGGGATCTCTGGTGACTGGGGTCATAGGCAGAAGGGGAGAGGAAAGGGAGAGGGTTGTGATGAAGAGGAGGCCGCCGGCGATGAGACGGCGACGAGCTGGCGCAAGTTAGGGCGTCGGTGTGAGGTGGATGCAGGTGGGGACGCAGGGTTCTAGGGTTCGCAACGGGGAGAGTGCTCGGTTGCAGGGAGATGGAGGAGAAGAGAGGAGAGGGAAAGGTGATGGTGGCGGTGACGAGGTCGACGAAAGAGGTCGCGACAATGGTGATGGGTTCTGGCAATCGTGGGGGGGGGTTCTGAGAGATGCAGGCTAGGGGAAAGGAAAAAGAAGAAGAAGATGGCGACGACGACGAGGATGAGGAGATGGGATTGAGGTGGTGACGGGATCGAGGATGGAGGTGGTGACTACGACGGCTAGGGTTCTCGTGGGGTGCTCGGGTCTGAAGACGAGAAGAAGAAGAAGAAGAAGAAGAAGAAACGGAGGGAGGTGACCGTAGCAGACGAGGGAGGTGACGGGACTCTCGCGCACCGCGAGAGGAGAGAGAGACGGGCGCGAGAGGAGAGAGAGAGGAAGAAACGAGAGGAGAGAGAGAGAGGAGGAGAGAAGAGTTTGTCTCGTAGCCGTGAAGGAAGGAAAGAAATAGAGAGAGAGAACGAATAGGAGACAGAGAAAGAGAAAAGCGAGAGAGAGAGGGATTCGTGGTGGGGCCAGCAAATGAAAGGGAGAGTTTGATTGGCTGGGGAAATTTAGGGAATTTTGTTTTGGGAAAAAAAGATTTACCAGCTTTCACAATAGCTTTGTTAGTTGAGGAAATATACAGTAAGCTGTAAAAATATTTTCTAAATGATTTAAGAAATTCAAAATTAAATAGGATTTGGCGGGATACAAAATATTTCAGAATTGCGCCCAGGTCGGGTCCAAGAATTTGAATTTGAAATATGAAAAATATAGGCAGGTTCCAAAAATTGAAATGAAGGATTCTGCAATTAAAAAGCATACCCCCAAGAACGGACGCACGTACGTGCGCGTAGCCATCCAAACAAGTCCGTTTCACTGAACGGAACGAGAACACGATACAAGGACGCTACCACAGGATTAGGGGTATCATGCAGGCCACGAAATGCAATTTTAATTTATTTTATATGATATAAATTGTTATACGCAACAGATGCGATACAAGATAAAATGCCAGTATAAACCAAATTATGAGATGCAAAAGCCTACGCAACCTGTCAAGGTAAACTATAAATAAGAGTCACGCAGGTACAATTAAGCGGGTCGGGTCGAATGCAAAGTAATATGTAGAAATACCATTCGCACCCAAACACGCCAAATCAAGAGAGACCATGGATAAGTAAAAATACTGAAGCTGGAATTGGTATAAATAAACTCGGGTGTTACGTTATACCCAACTACAAAAGAATTTCGTCCTCGAAATTCCAAGAACAAGAAAGGATAATCAATCAAGAAACTATAAAGATAGATGAGAAATCTTCTGTCGGACTTCATCTTCTCGTTCCCAAGTTGATTCTCCATGCAAGCGATTACTCCAAGAAACAAGCACGAGAGGGATAACTTAGTTCATAAGACCCTTTCACTTCGATCCACAATTTACATCGGTCGCTCCTCAAAGGTTAAATCCTCTCGTACAGTCTGCTCCAAAAGATCCAATACGTGTATTTCATCTCGAGCATACCTACGGGGTTGAGATACGAGAAACTCGTCATGAACATTCTCCAAAGATTGCGGTAACACCAAACGATGCGCCACTTCTCCAATACGCCCCTAAATCTTAAAAGGTCCAACGAATCAAGGACTAAACTTTCCTCGGCTTCTGTAACGGATCACCCCTCTAGTCGATGACATCCTCAAGAATACTAAATCACCATCAGCGGACTCTAGAGGTCTTCTCTATGTAACTGCACAATTCTTCTGTCTGTCTTGAGCTGCTTTCATATGATTCCGAATAGCGTTAACTTTCTCAACTGTCTGCACAACCAAATCTGGTCCCAACAATCTTCTTTCACTGACATCGTCCCAACCAACAAGTGAACGGCATTGCGACCATACAAAACTTCAAATGGAGCCATCTGAATAGTTGCCTGGAAACTATTGTTGTAAGAAAACTTCACCAATTGTAGATGATCCTCCCATGAACCCTTGAAGTCCAACATGTAAGCTCTCAACATGTCTTCAAGAGTTTGGATCTCTCTCTCCGACTGGCCATCTGTTAGAGGGCGATAAGCTGTGCTAAACTTCAATCGAGTCCCCAAACTTCTCTGTATGCTCCTCCAAAAGTGTGCTAAGAAACGAGTGTCGCGATCGGACACGATGTTTACCGGCATTCCACGCAATCTTGCAATTCCCCCGCTCGTACCGTTCTGCCAAAATTTCTGTTGATTGACCAACTCGAAAGGGATGAATGAGCTGCCTTGGTCAAACCGTCAACGATCACCCAACTGCATTGTTGCCTTTCAGACTCCTTGGTAGAGCCGTCACGAAATCCATGGTTATATGTTCCTACTTCCACTGAGGAATCGGAAGTGGTTGCAATAAACCAGCAACCCTTTGATGTTCAGCCTTACTTGCTGACACACCAAGCACTTTGCCACAAAGCGAGCAATCTCCCGTTTCATACCTTCCCACCAGAAATGCTGTCGTAAGTCTCGGTACATCTTCGTGCCTCCGGGGTGTACGGAATAAGCTGAACTGTGTGCCTCCTTCATAAGCTCTTCGCGAATATCTCCTTTTGGCACACACAAACGGCTACCATACCTCAACGAACCATCTTCATGTATCAGTAAATCTGTTCGTATTCCGGCTTCAACCTGTTCTCGAAACTTTTGCAATCTAGGGTCCTGCGGAACGCTGCTTTAATATTCTTGATCAACGACGAACGTACTTGTAGCTGCATCAACTGTCCCGAAAAAATGCAGTAGCACGACCTCCAAATCGAATCTCCGAAAGTCTTCACTAAGTTTCTTCTGTGTAGTCGACATCTGAATTGCCGGCAACCGACTAAGCGTATCCGGCACAACACTAACTTTTCCCGGATGGTACTTAAGATCGAAATCGTGGTCAGCCGTCAGCTTCAACCATCTTCGCTGTCACACAACTAGCTCCTTCTGAGCGAACACGTACTTTAGGCTTTTATGATCGGTGAATATCTCGACCCCTTTCGCCCAATAGGTAGTGTCTCCAAATCTTCAAAGCGAAAATCCCAGCTGTTAACTCCAAGTCATGAGTTGGGTAATTCCTCTCATGGATCTTCAACTGTCTTGATGCGTAAGTTGTAACCCTCCCATGCTGCACCAAAATACATCCCAATTCTTTCTCCGGTGCGTTGCTGTGAAACACCAATCTTCCGGAACCGTCTGGTACAGTCAAAACAGGTGCGGTCATCGACCTCTGCTTCACGCCTCGAAAGCTGTCGCACACTTATCCGCTCACACCAATGGTACTTTCTTACGCGTAAGCTTGGTCAAGGCTCAGCCAACGAGCAAAACTCTCCACCAACCTTCTATGTATCCTACAAGTCCAAGAAACTTCTGATCTTTATAACATTCTTCGGAATCGGCCAGTCTTGAACTGCTGCAATCTTCCCTGGGTAAACGGCAATTCCACTTCTAACTACGATATGTCCCCAAACTTTACATCTTCAAGCCCAAACTTGCACTTGCTCATCCTTGCATATAATCTTTCTTGCCTCAATGTCTGCAGTGCGATTTTCAAGTATTCTGCATGCTCTTCAATGCTCCTCGAATAGACCGGAATATCTTCCATGACCATTACTAAAAATGGTCCAAGAATGGTGGGAAGATTCAGTTCATCAAGTCCATAAATATTGCCGGTGTATTCATTTCTCCGAAGGGCATCACTAATACTCGTAATGTCCATACTGAGTTCGGAACGCAGTCTTGCAAATATCTTCTGATTTAACTCGGACCTGATGATATCCGAACCGCAAATCCAGCTTCGAGGATACCCTCGCGCCACTAAGCTGCTCAAACACTTTGCCAATGCGAGGGATCGGGTACTTGTTCAGAATAGTCACCCGGTTTAATTCTCGATAGTCAATGCACGCCTTCACCGTGTCATCTTTCTTCTTTACTGGGAGAACTGGAGCTTCCCTAGTTAAGTTGTTGCGGCGAAACTAACCCTTCTCAAGTAATTCCGCAACCTGCTTCCTGACTTCTTCCAATTCCACTGGTGCCATCGTGTAATACGCCTTTTGAGATTGGCGCTACACCGGGAACAAGTTCAAGTGCGAACTCCACGTCTCGCCTCGGTGGTAAACCTGATATGTCTTCAAACACGTCCATGAAACTCTCGAATATTGCCGGCGCTTCTTCCTTACCCATTTCCATCGACGAAAGAACATTGTTCGTCGGCCTAGCCCTAAACTCGACTGGCCCGACAGAACTGCTTCCTCCAGCAAAACAACCTCCGAATGTCCGGGAATCTAGAGAATCACTTTCCCTTCCTTACAATCAACAAGAGCGTGAAAAGTGCTGCGAAATCCCATTCCCAAGACAACAACAAACAAGGAAATGCACCAGGATTGAATAATCCTAACGCGGGGAAAACAAGAACGAGTAAGATATCAAGATGACTTCATCCGAAATCAAGATACTGAAGAGGGTTAACCACGGTAAATATGATTCAAGCTGGCGATGAAACAATAACCGGTAAGCAATAAAACCGAGAGAAACAAGGTAGTACAACGATCATGGAACATGGAAGTGAATCAAGACCAGGACTCCAAGTTATTTAAATAGAGTACCGCATTGTAACCATGCTGCAGTTCATGGGCACAATTACATAACTCCACCCAAGTCGCCCAAGTCCTAGAGATAACAAGGAATCAGGTTTTCGAGTCGATATGCAAAGGAAGTTTGCACATCGTACAAGATATAAAATCAGGAAGAACTTGATTCAAAAACGGTAAAACGGCAAGGTGGCAGGACATGTTTCCTAAACACGGGTATTCTGATTCATGTATTGGGTACAATACCCAACTACAAAAGAATCAACCCGACTAACCTATGGATCTGATACCAAAAGAACCATGTCACGCCCCGCTTCCCAGAGTACGCTAAGATGGGCACGTGGCATAGCCAACCATGCTACCTGTGGATAGGAAAAATACTTCCACAGTCACATTACGGCTGTAGAGATATCAAGAACAGGAAAGTAAACTAACTATCTAGTACATGTCCATAAGCCAGAGTAAAAGAGTCAAGAAATAACAATATGCGGAAGCCAAAAGATACAATAAATGAATCACCTGGAAGTGAAACTACATACCGACAGGAATTTCACCGCTCGTCTAACAGCGGCAATACTCCTGATCAGTCTGCAACAAGATAGAAGAATCTGGGCCATGCAAAACCCAGACGTCAGCGCGTCATGTCATCAAGCAATAAAATATAAGCAGGGTAACAGGCAATGCAAATATAATCATGAATGAAAAGCAGATGTAACAGTAATGTAAATCAGAGCCGTGAAGGGTAGTGTGCAGTGAGTAAACTAAACTGTTCTATTGGGTTATCTATTCTAAAGTCTTTGAAATCAATTAGAGTAATCCTCCATGTAACTCAAAGGATATGTCCCGTTACCCTCCGGGACCACGGATCAGGAATATGTGAACCAAGAGTGGTTCTGTCCCGTTACCCCCCGGGACCACGGATCAAGATGTAAGAGTCACGAATGGCTCTGTCCCGTTACCCCCCGGGACCACGGATCAAGTAATACCCTTTCAAGTTACACTTTAGTTTACACTTTTGATTTCCCCATACTCCCAAGTTATGTGTTCCAGTCAGGTTTTCAGTAATCAAGAACTAATGCCAACACAGGATCAGGTAAGAGCAGGTTTGTCTGGATAGACAATAGGAACGGTCCGTGAGGACTACAGGGCAGGTTTGTTGGCATTAGGCGCAAGATCAGGTAACAGGTAAAGCCATGGTACATCAGGTCGAGTCAAGTAATGTATAAAGGTGTCATGTCATGTCAGGAGTGTACGGTACCATGTCATATCAAGTATGCAGTGCATCAGGTCATGTCGGGAGCACAAGATGTCATGTGGGTACTCATGATCAACTAACCAAAACAAGATTATAAATGAACCAGCATGAATACTATCAGAACAACAAACTGGCATATGTAATACGACATGCAAATAGGTACAAGTTAAATTATTAGACGTACGGTTATCAGTTTGGCTTAAGGAATACTTTTAACGTTTCAGGGATGCAGTATAACACGTGTGAGTGATGAAATCATATTAATATGTATTAAAACCATCTAGAGATGCAATTGAACGTGAATAAAGCAAAAGATATGCAATCGGTCGTCCGATAGGACAAAACTATAAAAGGGTAATATAACTAATAAACAATTGTGAGTATGTGATTTAACATTTAAATGTGATTATGTATGCTTAGTAAACTAATTGCAATGGTTACCTTTCAAGTTCTAGATCTGGAATAATATAAATAGATGCAACGGGACATCGAGATGTCATAAAACAATGCATGGGTGCTAAATTCAAACTGCAGGTATGTTATATATAGAATAGGTATAGAATTGATTCAAATAGCATATAGCAAGATTAACTTGCCTTGATCGGATCAGGAACGGGAATACGGAACGTCTCACGTCGGCGGAAGACGTCGCGATGTGCGCACGGTACACGGAGAGAACCCAAACGACGAACGATGGAAACACGCGGGTCAGGTACGCTCACTGGGTCATCAGGATCGTCAATGGCACGACCGTATTTCGGCGATCGCTGGAAAACAAATTCTACAGAATAAAGAAAAGAGCAAGAAAACGAAGAAGAGGAAGAAGAAGGGAATGCTCACTGGTTTGTGTACAGAAGTCGCCAAGGGGTCAGGGAGACGAGGTGTTGGCGCTGTCGGGGTCGCCGGAGGTGGGCTGCCGGCGAGGGTGCAGGGGTGCAAGGTAAGGTTCTGGTGTATGGGTGCGCGGGATCTCTGGTGGCTGGGGTCATAGGCAGAAGGGGAGAGGAAAGGGAGAGGGTTGTGATGAAGAGGAGGCCGCCGGCGATGAGACGGCGACGAGCTGGCGCAAGTTAGGGCGTCGGTGTGATGTGGATGCAGGTGGGGACGCAGGGTTCTAGGGTTCGCAACGGGGAGAGTGCTCGGTTGCAGGGAGATGGAGGAGAAGAGAGGAGAGTGAAAGGTGATGGTGGCGGTGACGAGGTCGACGAAGGAGGTCGCGACAATGGTGATGGGTTCTGGCAATCGTGGGGGGGGGGGTTCTGAGAGATGCAGGCTAGGGGAAAGGAGAAAGAAGAAGAAGATGGCGACGACGACGAGGATGAGGAGATGGGATTGAGGTGGTGACGGGATCGAGGATGGAGGTGGTGACTACGACGGCTAGGGTTCTCGTGGGGTGCTCGGGTCTGAAGACGAGAAGAAGAAGAAGAAGAAACGGAGGGAGGTGACCGTAGCAGACGAGGGAGGTGACGGGACTCTCGCGCACCGCGAGAGGAGAGAGAGACGGGCGCGAGAGGAGAGAGAGAGAGGAAGAAACGAGAGGAGAGAGAGAGAGGAGGAGAGAAGGGTTTGTCTCGTAGCGGTGAAGGAAGGAAAGAAATAGAGAGAGAGAAAGAATAGGAGACAGAGAAAGAGAAAAGCGAGAGAGAGAGGGATTCGTGGTGGGGCCAGCAAATGAAAGGGAGAGTTTGATTGGCTGGGGAAATTTAGGGAATTTTGTTTTGGGAAAAAAAAGATTTACCAGCTTTCACAATAGCTTTGTTAGTTGAGGAAATATACAGTAAGCTGTAAAAATATTTTCTAAATGATTTAAGAAATTCAAAATTAAATAGGATTTGGCGGGATACAAAATATTTCAGAATTGCGCCCAGGTCGGGTCCAAGAATTTGAATTTGAAATATGAAAAATATAGGCAGGTTCCAAAAATTGAAATGAAGGATTCTGCAATTAAAAACATACCCCCAAGAACGGACGCACGTACGCGCGCATAGCCATCCAAACAAGTCCGTTTCACTGAACGGAACGAGAACACGATACAAGGACGCTACCACATGATTAGGGGTATCATGCAGGCCACGAAATGCAATTTTAATTTATTTTATGTGATATAAATTGTTATACGCAACAGATGCGATATAAGATAAAATGCCAGTATAAACCAAATTATGAGATGCAAAAGCCCACGCAACCCGTCAAGGTAAACTATAAATAAGAGTCATGCAGGTACAATTAAGCGGGTCGGGTCGAATGCAAAGTAATATGTAGAAATACCATTTGCACCCAAACACGCCAAATCAAGAGAGACCATGGATAAGTAAAAATACTGAAGCTGGAATTGGTATAAATAAACTCGGGTGTTACAGTTTGTTAAATGTTTAATAGTCAACATAAAGATGTTTAAGCATGAATGTATTGGTGAGAAGTGAAATTTTATAGAAAACCGAATCGGAAATCGGATTTGTTCCGATTCCGTCAGGTTTTGTAATTTCGTATTTTTTTAGAAAGAGAGAGAGAGAGATTAGAATGGGACTTACGGGTTTGGACAACACGAGAGTGATAAGGAAGAAGAGGGTTCGCCGGTATGTCGATTCGTCGCCGCGAGTTCCTAGCACGATCACCGAAAGTTCGCCGTAGATTTCGTCGGAGCTTCGCCTTTCGCTCGTTTTCAAAGTATACAAGATCTCTTGGAATTTTGAAAGAGTGGGCTCAGAAATTTGGGTTGAGAGGGTAGAGGGTAGGGGGTGTATTTATAGGGTTAGGCTAGGGTTAGGATAGGTGTAGGGTTTTTAATTAAAAAATGTAAAAATATATTAAAAAATCATTAAAAAATGGAGTAAATGGGGGTTAATGGGCTCTCTGTATCTGATCTGACTAAATGAAACATGCAGGTGGCTTCAGGAGGAAAAGATACCCAACTTCGATGTTGGGGACTCGGCCGTCCGGCCGAGTCCGACTGGCGGCGCCGGTCCGAGTCGGGTCGAGTCGGAGGGTCGGGGTGTGTGGGGTCATCAGATGTGGCTTCTGGTGCATTTACATTTTCATGTGTAGTAGGAAATTTGTGAGAAATGCACGTGTAACTGTTGGTATTCTAAAGAATCAAAAACAAAATAATATTAAAATAATGTGGGACATGGGATTTGAACTCTAATGGTTTGGTTCAGCAATGCAAGGTGTTACCAATGAGCTACAAGCTCCTTCTTATAATTATGGAGTGAAATAAATACTTAAAGAGATATCAGCAATATTAAATACTCCAAGTATACATTGAATTTAAATCAATTCTTTGTACATTAAAAATGGAGTTGTTACAAAAACCCTAAGTCCCTTCACAAAAAAGGTGCACAAGCTCACTGCAAGTATGGAGGACCAAGAAAGTTAGGATTTTGAGCACTTGGGGCAACTCAAGAATTTTCTTGAGTTGCCAAATGAGGTAATTCTTTCATCATTAGTGATGATGCTCGATAATGGTAATTTCTTAGATCTTGACACATGGCGGATAACGTGTCACATGTGTAAGCCAGTTAGGCCCCTGAGGGCCACGGAGGGAGAACCAATATACTACAGTGGGGGCTTCCCTCAAACCATGTCTCCGAGGTTGCACCAAGCTCCTTGCCCCCGAGCACCTCAGCAGCTAAGCCAACTGTCCCTTTGCTCTACTCCAAGCCATTACAGGCCCGAGCCTCCTCGGCCCTCTCAGCTCGTCTCCGGGCTACCGCAGAACCAAGATACCTCGGCTCTCCCGCTCGTCCGCGAGCTCTCCCGCCAAGGTCATCTTCCTCGGTCTCATCGACCGACAAACGGCACCGCTCACAGGTGCAACCGCCATCCCGTGAATTTCGCCATGCGCGAGATATCCGCCGGCCACATCCCACGCTCCACGCCATCACGATCCCCCATTAACAAGCCTGTCTCGCCATTAATGGGAGATCCCGCTCATCACGCGGGCGTGACGTCGGGAGCGTAACTGCCGGCATGATTCTCGCGCCTGCCCTACCTGCTTCCACCGCTATATAAACCCCTTCTTCAGACGGTTCAAGTAAGCCATTTTTACTCCACTAAGCCGTTACTCTGCTCAGATTCTCTCTCTAACTTAACCGTCGAAGGGTCCTCGGTGGTACAACCACCCCGGGACTTCCTTGCAAGTAGCTCGGCAACCACAACCTCAAACCCATTGAGATCCATACGCTTCAGGAGCGACAGCCTCCAGGTCCAATCTCAGCCACCCATCGCCGCCATCAGCAGATCAACGGAAGGTAACATCTTGGCGTGATCCAGGTCGCGTCAGCTGGCGCCGTCTGTGGGAACCCTTGATTCCACAAAACAAAAGTTCATCTTCCGATCTTAATCTAATGGCGAGCGATCATCACGACGATCCCAGCACCAGCCGCCGCCTCCCCCTCAACGGAGGCGCGGAAGAACCTCCTCCGCCGAATGCCATCAATGCCCTTGCCGGCTGGACAGACCGACTCACATCTGTCGTGGAGGCGTTCATCCGTGTTCAAACGGCAGGGTAAGTTCCCCAGGTCGCCGCTCCTCCGCCTTAAGACCGGGACCCCTGCAGGAGGAAAGAAGACTCCGCACGAGTCGGCACTGCCGACCACCACCTCACTACCTCCCATGGCCGCAGATCTCCCGGGCCAATACCTTCTGCGACTCGCCGGGCGCCCCACAGTTCAACACCGAGGTCCGTCGCCAGAGCACCTCGCCCCGAGCCTCTTCGCGACCCTTTCCCTCCCGAGGAGATGTCGGTCTGCTCGCCTGTTCCCAGGCATGACCAACACCCCTCCCTCGACGGGGTCGCGCGGACGGGACTCGCCACGGTAGCTCGAAGACTACCTCGCCAGGGGACCTAAGGAACCTCGTTGAAAGGAACCGGGGCCGCGGCCAGACACAGGTCTCCAACAGCATAGGCCAAGGATTAAAGCCCTCACCAAGAGGCAGCCGAACAGCTACCCTGCTCAACTATCCCTGGCTAGTAGCTCCCTACCCCACAACACCAGGGATCAAAGCCCTCGCCAAGAGGAAACTGAGCAGCTTCACTGCTCGGTCCATCCTTAGCAGGCCTCCCACGGCCCCTCCAGCGCTACGGATCGAAGCCTTCACCAAGAGGCAGCCGAGCGGCTACCCTGCTCGGCTATCCCTGGCTGGTAGCTCCCTACCCCACAACGCCAGGGATCAAAGCCCTCGCTAAGAGGCAACCGAGCAGCTTCACTGCTTGGTTCATCCTTGGCAGCCCTCCCACGGCCCCTCCAGCGCCAAGGACCTAAGCCCTCACCAAGAGGCAGCCCTGCAGCTACCTTGCTTGGCTATCCCTGGCCGGTAACTCGCCTACCCCACAACGCCAGGGATCTAAGCCCTCACTAAGAGGCAACCGAGCAGCTTCGCTGCTTGGTTCATCCTTGGCAGGCCTCCCATGGCCCCTCCAGCGCCAAGGATCGAAGCCCTCACCAAGAGGCAGCCGAGCAGCTACCATGCTTGGCTATCCCTGGCTGGTAGTTCCCTACCCCACAACGCCAGGGATCAAAGCCCTCGCCAAGAGGCAACTGAGCAGCTTCACTGCTCGGTCCATCCTTAGCAGGCCTCTTATGGCCCCTCCAGCGCTAAGGATCGAAGCCCTTACCAAGAGGCAGCCGAGCGGCTACCCTGCTCGGCTATCCCTGGCTGGTAGCTCCCTACCCCACAACGCCACGGATCAAAGCCCTCGCTAAGAGGCAACCGAGCAGCTTCACTGCTTATTTCATCCTTGGCAAGCCTCCCACAGCGCCAAGGATCGAAGCCCTCACCAAGAGGCAGCCCTGCAGCTACCCTACTCGGCTATCCCTGTCTGGTAGCTTCCCTACCCGACAACGCCAGGGATCGAAGCCCTCACCAAGAGGCAGCCCTGCAGCTACCCTGCTTGGCTATCCCCGGCTGGTAGCTTCCCTACCCCATAACGCCAGGGATCGAAGCCCTCACTAAGAGGCAGCCCTGCAGCTACCCTGCTCGGCTATCCCCGGCTGGTAGCTTCCCTACCCCACAACGCCAGGGATCAAAGCCTTCGCCAAGAGGCATCGGGCAGCAACCCTGCTCGGCCATCCTTAAAGACAAAAAGCCCTCGCCAAGAGGCACCGGGCAGTAACCCTGCTCGGCCATCCTTAGTAGGCCACTTACGGCCCCTCCCGCGCTAAGGATGAAAAGCCCTCGAAAGAGGCAACCGAGCCCACCCTTGCTCGGTTATCCCTGGCTGGTAGCTCTCTACCCCAACAAACCAGGGATCAAAGCCCTCGCCAAGAGGCAACTGGGCCCGCCCTTGCTCGGTTATCCCTTGCTGGTAGCTCCTTACCCCAACAAACCAGGGATCAAAGCCCTCGCCAAGAGGCACCGGGCAGTAACCCTACTCGGCATGTCCTTAAGAATCAAAAGCCCTCGCAAGAGGAAACCGGGCCCGCCCTTGTTCGGTTATCCCTGGTCGGTAGCTCCCTACCCCAACATGCCAGGGATCAAAGCCCTCGACAAGACCGGGCAGCAACCCTGCTCGGCCCCGTCTTTAGTAGGCCCCTTACGGCCCTCCCGCGCTAAGGATCGAAGCCCTCATCAAGAGACAGCCGAGCGGCTACCCTGCTCGGCTATCCCCGGCTGGTAGTTCCCTACTCCACGACGCCAGGGATCAAAAGCCCTAGCCAAGAGGCACCGGGCAGTAACCTTGCTCGGCCCGTCCTTAGTTGGCCTCTCCCACGCTAAGGATCAAAGCCCTCGCCAAGAGGCCACCGAGCAGCTACCCTGCTCGCCGCATCCCAGCGGGCAGCCTCCTGCCCATCAAACACTGAGAATCTGAAGCCCTCATCGAGAGGCCACCGAGCAGCTACCCTACTTGGCGCATCCCCAGCGGGCAGCCTCCTGCCCATCAAACGCTGAGGATCTCAAGCCTTCATCGAGAGGCCACCGAACAGCTACCCTGCTCGGCGCATCCCCAGCGGGCAACCTCCTGCCCATCAGACGTTGAGGATATGAAGCCCTCATCGTGAGGCCGCCGAGTCCTTTCCTGCTCGGCGCATCCTCAGCGGGCATCCTCCTGCCCATCAGACGTTGAGGATATGAAGCCCTCATCGTGAGGCCGCCTAGTCCCTTCCTGCTCGGCGCATCCCCAGCGGGCATCATCCTGCCTATCAGATGCTGAGGATCTGAAGCCCTTATCGTGAAGCCGCCGAGTCCCTTCCTGCTCGGCGCATCCCCAGCGGGCATCCTCCTTCCCATCAGACGCTGAGGATCTGAAGCCCTCATCGTGAGACCGCCGAGTTTCTTCCTGCTCGACGCATCCCCAGCGGGCATCCTCCTGCCCATCAGACGCTGAGGATCTGAAGCCCTAATCGTGAGACCACTGAGTCCCTTCCTGCTCGGCGCATCCCCAGCGGGCATCCTCCTGCCCATCAGACGCTGAGGATCTAAAGCCCTCATCATGAGGCCACCGAGTTCTTTCCTGCTCGGCGCATCCCCAGCGGGTATCCTCCTGCCCATCTGACGCTGAGGATCTGAAGCCCTCATCGTGAGGCCGCCGAGTCCCTTCCTGCTCGGCGCATCCCCAGCGGGCATCCTCCTGCCCATCAGACGCTGAAGATCTGAAGCCCTCATCGTGAGGCCGCCGAGTCCCTTCCTGCTCGGCGCATCCCCAGCGGGCATGCTCCTGCCCATCAGACGCTGAGGATCTGAAGCCCTCATCGTGAGGCCGTCGAGTTCCTTCCTGCTTGACGCATCCCCAGCGGGCATCCTCCTGCCCATCAACGCGGTGGGTCTAAAGCCCTCCTCGCGAGACCGCTGAGTAGCTTCCTGCTTGGCGCATCCACGGCAGGTAGCTTCCTAACCTACAAAGACACGGGTCCAAGGCCCGCCGAATAAACTCATAGTCAACGCACGATCAACACCTCAACTCCGGCAAAGGGAGGATACCGACCTTCCCACACTCGTCCTTCGTTCGACTTATACTCGATACGCGACAACAAGAACGCTATGTCGTCCCCCAACAATCCACCACGAGAAATTACCAACGCCAAGCCGCACAGAAAGAACCAAGCAGTCCACTCTCGACCCGACCCACGAATAGATCGGAATGAGAGTGGGGGGCTAAAGATGATGCTCGATAACGGTAATTCCATAGATCATGACACGTGGCGGATGACATGTCACATGCGTAAGCCAGTTAGGCCCCTGAGGGCCACGGAGGGAGAACCAGTATGCTGCAGTGGGGGCTTCCCTTAAACCCTGTCTCCGAGGTTGCACCCCGCTCCTTGCCCCCGAGCACCTCAGCAGCCAAGCCAACTGTCCCTTTGCTCTACTCTAAGCCATCACAGGCCCGAGCCTCCTCGGCCCTCTCAGCTCGTCTCTGGGCTACCGCAGAACCGAGATACCTCGGCTCTCCCGCTCGTCCGTGAGCTCTCCCACCGAGGTCATCTTCCTCGGTCTCATCGACCGACCAACGGCACCGCTCACAGGCGCAACCGCCATCCCGTGAATCTTGCCATGCGTGAGATATCCGCCGGCTACATCCCACGTTCCACGCCATCACGATCCCCCATTAACGAGCCTGTCTCGCCATTAATGGGAGATCCCGCTCATCATGCGGGCGTGACATCGGGAGCGTAACTGCCGGCATGATTCTCGCGTCAGCCCTGCCTGCTGCCACCGTTATATAAACCCTTTCTTCAGACGGTTCAAGCAAGCCATTTTTACTCCACTAAGCCGTTACTCTGCTCGGATTCCCTCTCTAACTTGACCGTCGGAGGGTCCTCGGTAGTACAACCACCCCGGGACTTCCTTGCAGGTAGCTCGACAACTACAACCGCAAACCAATTGAGATCTATACGCTTCAGGAGCGACAGCCTCCAGGTCCAATCTCAGCCACCCATCGCCACCATCAGCAGATCAACGGAAGGTAACATCTTGGCGCGATCCAGGTCGCGTCAATTAGTGTAGTAGTCCAATACCTTTATCATCCATGTTTAGTTTAGAATCGATTTAGTGTAGTTTAGTGAGCATGGAAAATTCCAAGTTGAGGTTAGGTTTTGTTTTGGATTGATATGGTGAAATTGAGGTTTAGTAGTGACTTTACACACCCGTAGCGTAAATCTTATAGATTGAAACCAGAGATTTAACCCCAAGACATGAACTTAGAATCTCCAATGTCGGGTTTTGTGAGGAATTGTGGTGATATTTGGAGTTCTGCTATGACTCGAAAACCTGGAAAAATATATAGCGATTACAGTGACACAAGCAGGTGACCTAGAAGCTACCCTGAAGACCCGAGACCCAAACCCCTCTACCTGGCCGCCAATTATTGCCTTCTGGCCGCAAATTGCGGCCAGGACTTGGCCTCTGGGCCTCGTGCTTGGCTTGTGATTCCCTTATCTTTAATTCAGACCCCCTATATATACAGAATTTCCTAATTTCACCTAAACTAAAATCTGGAGCAAGTTTTCAAAGTTGCTGTTTTGGTTTCGTGGTTTTCAATAACTTGATTTTGGTATACGAACTGTGGATTCGATCGTTGGACGTTTGTACGTCAACGACGAGGGATTTGTGATTGTTTTCATATGCGTAGGCTATAGGTTCTAACCTATAGTCACCTCACATGTCGTTTTGGTTTCAAATCGGATTTTAATGCGATACGATGTGTTATGACATGTAGGTACCTCCGCGTGAACTTCGGGATGACAAGCAAGAGCATGGCGATATCGACTTCGGCAAGCAAGAATCAAGGTGAGTAGATATATATCTACGGGGGAAGTCGGGTGGATGGCATATAGCACCCCCGTAGTTTCGTAGTGTAGCACGCGAATGCGTTATGATATGTATATACTATGCGTGTTATGAGATGTGTATACTTAACAAGAAATGCTTAGGTGACTTTGGATTACTTTTAGCGTAATTGTAGGAAAATGCCTTTAGTTTAGTTTCTTAGTCGCGAAACCCTAGAGTAAAGATCGGCACACACGCGCGCACACACGCATACATTTGATTTTCTTGTGTGTGTATGGGGATATATATATATATATACACATATATGTATGTGAGTATGTATATATATATATATATATGTATATATATATATATATATATAAATGTATACGTATACACGGATGATGAGGATAGTATATGATACTTGGAGATGGGTCAATGTGAATGGGCATGATGCCGTGAGATCGGTGATGTGACTTGGGTCGTATTATGAGATACGACATGATATTATAGCGGATCGTTGGGCGATATGTTTTCATACACACGCAGATATATATATATGTTGATGGTATCGGAATGTACTAGATTTAGATCAGTACCCCTAATTCAGGAAATGATGATAATGATACCAGATGAATAATGAGTTATATGTGATATTGACCCGTACACGATTTGGGATGTCGTACGATGGATTTACCATATGAGATATAATTATGATGATAGATCCGCACTCATGACTCGAGGATATCGTATTATATATATATTTTATCGAACGTGATCCTATTGAGGCGGGATCACCGACTACTAGATATATCAACTCGGACTTAGGTGGTTTTCCTTACCCTTTTGATTAGTCTTATAGCTTTGTCATGTAGTTTGCTTAGTAGATGTTAGACTGGGCTCGAGTCATACTTATTTCCAAAACTAACGAATCGTGAGTATTTTAAAGACAGGCCAGGGGATACTACGGATCTTTCAAAGGACGTACCTTTTCTTAAAAACACCATAACCCCTATTTTCTAAACACCACGATTCGTGCTATTTCAAATGCCAAAACTGTATGACTCGTATATATAATATATATTCTTACTGTTCGCATCGCATCGCATGCTTAATTGTGTTTCTATAATTATTATGAACTCATGCTGCCAGGACACCAGCACCATTACCTATGATGCGTATGTCTACGAACACTTGCTTGCCGGCTTATACATATCACTATCGGTAATTGCCATGACACATACACTTTAGAAGTATTACTTCATTGACATGACTTGCTAGCCGATAGTTCCAATATATTATCGCTTTTATATGCTAGTTTAATTATTGCATTCCTTACTTGATATCCGATGCATTCATATATTCATTTGTCATGTAATTTATGCCGGTAATTCACTGTTATTTACTCTTGAGATTTGGATTTCGGATTCCTTAAGATTTCAGGATTTGGAGAAACCGCAAAGATTTTATAAACTGATTATCATTTTAAAGATGGAAAATTGTGGTTTTCTCGTGATATGATTTGAGAGGTGTCCACCATGAGTTTTTCTCGGCTCTTAAGCGGTATCATACACCCGATTCGAGGAGGAGGAGGAACCGTCTGCGGGCGCATGGTGGACCCGGTGCGATACCCTGGGGCAAGATGGTCGCAGATGATGGCGTTGAGCCCGGCAGGGGAGCACTACCGACCGGTTATTTGTGACGCGGCGGATATCCGGAGGATACCGACATAGTCGTGAGATTTGATGATTTGGGCCAGTCCGGATTGCCGGAGCCCGGGGCCAGTCCGGATTGCCGGAGCCTGAGATATTGGGCTAGTCCGGATTACCGGAGCCCGAGATATTGAGATATTGGGATATACACATTTTGTGTCGATGCTGGACACGGATTCTCTGTTGATTTTATTGATGATACTTTGATTTTTATGCAGAAATCTCACTGAGATAAGAAAACACTTTTCTCATTTAGATGTATTCTATTTTCATGCATTCATACATCATATATATGATATGTTGTTACCCGAGGCACTGACACGAGCACTTGGTATTACACTTATGTATAAATGTTTACCCTTGCCATTATATTATGCTTCAGGCTATTTTATTTTGAGGATATTACTATCGTATAACCTAGGATAGAGTTATACATGCGATTTCTGCTTGGTGATGTTTTCTACTCACGAGTTGGCAACTCACCCCCGTTGTGCCACAGTTTCTTGCAGGTTTTGCCATACAGGTTTCCTTGGCGGCTTTGCTGGCACACTACTTCATTCCGGGTGATTGCTTTGGTAGGTGGGTTCACTCGCATCGTGACCACCATTGTACCTTATTTATATTCAGTTGTATCTAGTAACTCCATCAACCAGACTTGTATATTTGATAGACTTAGAAGACCAGTTTATATTCTTTTAACCTTAGAGTTGAGCGCCTGTATTATTATGGTTTTTCTCTGGTTTTCTTGAGGATATTGCTTTTCTTGATGAGTTTTGATTCTCGCCCTTCGGCGTTGTATATTTTATTGCATTGTGTGGTTGTGTTCGCCAATTGGCGAAGAGCTAGCTCTCGCTTGGGGATGCCTTTATATTATGGATGTTTGTACCCGTTTGGGGCCAGTATTTACAAAGGAAACTCTGCCGAAATTTTTGGAAAGGACTTGATGTTTTTAAAAGGCTTACTACGACTTTCAAGGGGATTTTTATGTAAACTTTTGAACAAGTTTTTCTTCACTTCTCTTTCAAATGGTTTAGATTTCTGGGCTTTTGGCTTACTTGAATTAGGTGTGGTCCTATAGACTTCACATGATTCAAGTGTCAGTCACGTGCTATTTCGGGTCGTGACAAAGTTGGTATCAGAGCGTTAGGTTTAACCTTGGTTCGAGTCTATATTTGACTATGCGGAGTCTAGGGCGTATATTTATATTCGGAACCTAGGCTTGACCTTACGGAACTTAGACTTGGTCGAGGGGGTATTAGACCCGAACTTTCGTCGCATAGGTTGACCTTGGTTGATGGAGTAGGTAACTTAAGTAGAGTGACGTACCGTGTGTATGTCCCGCGGCATATTTACGATACGCTACTCCGCTAAAGAAGCCTTAGGATGTACATTTCTTTGCACAGTATTATATTCATTCCTATGATCTATCCTCATCGATATCGGTTTGTGGTTTTTGTTACCACGATTGCATAGGCAGACAAAGCTGCGGCTAGAGTTGCGGTCAGCATGAGCTCGTCATGGACGAGGACTGACCAAGGTGTAATTCCGGTGACACATGATTGCATAGATGTGTCGTTTTATTGTATTCTTCGCGCCATGAGCGTATGATGGATTGCTTTTACTAAAATTTCTCGAATGTACAGATCAACACCAGAGGATTGGGCCACTGCTAGAGGCCAGCTAGAATGTGATGATCGTCAATGCACCGTTATTCTTGATGATTGAGACACTGTTTAGCGTGCGGACGAATGAGCCAAATGTTACTGCGACTGACAAGATACCGCCCCAGATGTTTGGAGGTATTGCAGCATGAGTTTATACTTAGAGATATGATAGAAGATCGCTAGTCACCCAAGGATGAATGACCAGGACATGTGGTTCGTTTGCACACCCCGATGCGAGGTCTTCAGATTGATTGATTTCAGCTAGAGAAGACTTCACGCTGGTACGTTGAGAGTCAATAGAAAACGATCGAATGTCATAAACCTATTTTTCTAAATTTAAAGTATTCGGAAAAACATGCAAATAATTCTATGAACTCTCTAGAAGAATGAAACCCTAACTCGACATAATGACCATGGAAATGCTTTTGAACCTTAGGATTTGCGGCAGTTCCGCGGTGCCATTAATGAAGCTTAGGTTTGCCCTTCTACGGCTGGTCCATAGCTACTGTGGTATATACAGGATATTATTAAACTGTACTCAAGAGTTGAGCTCTCGGAGAATTATGTGACCTTGATGAATCGATCAAAAAGTTATTTTAAAGTTTGCATATAATCACTTCGAAAAGTCGTATGAAGTCTATAGGACGTGACTGGCACTTGAATCATATGAAATCTATACGACCCCATCTTATTCAAGTAAGCCAAAAAAATCCCAGAAATTTAAACCATTTGAAAGAAGGAAGTGAAGGAAAACTTGTTTCAAAGTTTGCATATAATCACTTCGAAAAGTCGTAGTAAACCTTTTTAAAACATCAAGTTTTTTCCGAAAATTTCGGCAGAGTCTCCTTTGTAAATACTGGCCCCAAACGGGTACAAATATGAATAATATGAATAAGGGCATCCCCAAGCGGGAGCTAGATCTTCGCCAATTAGCGGTCACAACCACGTAAGCAATATGATATACAACGCCGAAGGGCGATGATCAAAACTCAAAAGGAAACCAATATCATCAAGAAAACCATAATAATACAGCGCGCGACTCTAAGGTCGAAAGAATAAATAACCGGTCTTCTAAGTCTAATAAATATACAAATCTAGTTGATGGAGTTTACTAGATACAACTGAATAAATAAATAAAATACAATGGTGGTCACGATGCAAGTGAATCCACCTACCAAAGCAATCACCCGAAATGAAGAAATGTGCCAGCAAAGCCGTCAAGGAAACCTGTACGGAAAAACCTGTAGGAAACTGTGGCACAACGGGGGTGAGTTGCCAACTCGTGAGTAGAAAACATCACCGAGCATAAATCGTATGTATGACTCAATCCTAGGTCATACGGTAATATATATCCTCAATATAATATCCTGAACCATCTACACATAAGTGTAATACCACGTGCTCGTGTCAGTGCCTCAGATAGCAACATATCATATATATGATGTATGAATGCATTACGAATGAAAACAGAATACATCATGAATGAGAAAACTATTTTCATAAATTAGTGAGATTTCTGTATAAAACCGAAATATCATCAATGAAATCAACAGAAAATCCGTGTCAAGTATCGACACAAAACATATATCCCAATATCTCAATATCTCGGGCTCCGGCAATCCGGACTGGCCCATATCATCAAATCTCACTATCTCGGGCTCCGGCAATCCGGACTGGTCCCGGGCCCCGGCAATCTGTACTGGCCCAAATCATCAAATCTCATGACTATATCGGTATCCTCCGGATATCCGCCGTGTCACAAATAACTGGTCGGTAGTGCTCCCCTGCCAGGCTCAACACCATCATCTGCGACCATCTTGCCCCGGGGTACCGCACCGGGTCCATCATGCACCCGCAGACGGTTCCTCCTCCTCCTCGAATCGGGTGTATGATATCGCTCAAGAGCCGAGAAAACTCATGGTGGACGTATCTCACATCATATCACGAGAAAACCGCACTTTTTATCTTTTGAAAATGATAAACGGGTTTATAAAATCTGCGGTTTCTCCGAATTCAGAAATCTCATGGAAGATCCGAAATCTCAAAATGACAGGTCAATAACAGTGAATACCGGGCTCCGGCAATCCGGACTGGCCCATAATATCGCATGGCAAATGAATATATATATATATATATATATATGCATAGAATATCACAGTAATAAATGCAATATCTAATCTAGCACAGTAATGATATATCGGAACTATCAGCTAGCAAGCGATATTAATGAATTAATATTCTCTAAAGTGTACGTGACATGGCAATTACCGATGATGATGTGTGTGAGCTGGCAAGCAAGTGTTCGTAGACGTACGCATTATCGGTAATGGTGCTGGTGTCCTGATAATATGGGCTCAATATAACAATAAAAATATATTTAAGCATGCAATGCGATGCGAATAGCAGGAATATATGGCAAATGAATAGTAAATGCAACAATAACGAATGTACATAATATATATGAGTCATACAGTTTTGGCATTTGAAATAACACGAATCATGGTGTTTAGAAAATGGGGGCTACAGTGTTTTTAAGAAGATAAGAAGAGGAACGTCCTTTGAAATATCCATAATTTCCCTTGGCATGTCTTTGAAATACTCACGATTCGTTAGTTTTAGAAATAGATATGACTCGAGCCCAGTCTAACATCTACTAAGTGAACTACAGGACCAAACTAACAGACTAATCGAAAGGGTAAGGAAAACCACCTAAGTCTGAGTCGATATATATATATATATATATATAGTAGTCGGTGATCCCGCCTCAATAGTATCACGTACGATACAATATATAATATGATATCCTTGAGTCAAGAGTGCGGATCTATCATCATCATTATATCTCGTACGGTAAATTCATTGTACGGCATCCCAAATCTGGGTACGGGTCGAATATCACATTTATCTCATTATTCATCTGGTATCCTTATCATCATATCCTGAATTAGGGGTACTGATCTAAAGTCTAGTACATTCCGATACCATCAACATATATATACGCGTGTGTATGAAAACACATCGCCTAAAGACCCGCTATAATATCATATCGTATCTCATAATACGAACCAAGTCACATCACCGATCTCGTGGCATCATGCCCAATCACATCGACTCATCTCCAAGTATCATATACTATCCTCATCATCCATGTATATGTATACATACATACATACATACATACATACATATATATACACACACATATGTATATATATATATATATGTATGTATGTATGTGTGTGTGTGTGTGTGTGTCCCCATATACGCACAAGAAAAACAAATGTATGCGTGTGTGTGTGCGTGTGTGTGTATCCTTACTCTAGGTTTTCGCGACTAACACTAGACTATAGCATTAACTTCCAAATATGCTAAACACTAACCCAAAGTCACCTATAGCATTTCTTGCTAAGTTATCCTCGTATCACAATATCATAAATATATATATACGTAGACTACACTACGAAATTACGGGGGTGCTATACGCCATCCACCCGACTTTCCCCGTAGATATATATCTACTCATCTTGATTCTTGCTTGCCTAAGTCGATGTCGCCACGCTCTTTCTTGTCGTCGTGAAGTTCACGCGGAGGTACCTACATATCATAACATATCGTGTCGCATTAAAATCCAATTCAAAACCAAAACGACACACGAATCGCACATAAGTTAAAACCTATGGTCCATGCATGCAAGAATAACCAACAACCCTCGAGATTGACTTGCAGACGTCACACCACCGAGTCAAAACCCAAATACTAAAATCCAAGTTAAAACGAAGTCGCAAAACAAAGCAGCAACTCAAGAAAACACCTCCAGATTTTACCCCAGGTGAAATTAGCCAATTTTGCATATGGGAAGGGTTTAGTTTACTGAAGATAAAGCCATGGACCAAATACGGATCAAATCAACCCCACCCTGGCCGCAATTTGCGGCCAGAATGATTAAATTTGCGGCCATGAGGAAAGGGTAGGGTCTCGGGTCTTCAGGATAGCTTTTAGGTTGTCTGCACGACTCACTGTGATCGCTGTAAAATTTTCAGGTCTCCCGGGTCATAGCAGATTTCACTTTCCCATCACAGTTTCCATAAAATACGATATCGGGGATTTCTAAGATTGCTAAATGGGGTTCTAGTCTCTGGTTTAGTCCAATATACCATCACTACAGAGGTTGTATGATCTCTACTAATTTCAATTACACCTTCACAACTCAAGAATTCCTCAAACCTCATATAGGAATTTTCTAAGTTCACTAAACCAAATTAAAACACTTCTAAACATGCATGGAAGCTAAAGTGAATGAAATACTACACTAATGGTGTAAGAATTATCTCTTTGGCAACACAAGAATTTTCTTGAGTTGCCCCAAGTCTTCAAAATCCAAACTTTCTTGGTCCAAAATGCTTGCAGTGAGATTGTGCATATTTTTTAATGAAAGGGAGATGATGTTTTGAGGTAGGATTGAGGGTGTTAGTGAGGGTTTAGCGGAGGTGGAGAAGAGGGCAGCCATGAGTGAAGGGGAGGGAAAAATGATGAAGAAATAATGAAGGGTGACAAATGTGAGCCATGGTCAAAGACCTATCACCTCTCTCTCTTCTCTCTCTTGCCCATACTCTATTGTCTAACCTTTTCCCTTTTCTTTTTCCTTTTCCTTTTTCTTTTCTTCTCATCTCATTTGAAATAAAACCATGCATGAAAAAATTAAAGAAAAGCCATGGTAGAAAATGTAACAATGTGAAATATGACATAGTGCATGTCATGTGCACAAATCAAGCTTAATGCACGATTAGTGATATTTAATCGCGATTAGCATTAAAATGGAATATAATTAATTAATCATAAAGAATTTATAATTTGCTTAAATTGTATAAAACACGCTCATTTCAGTAATTCCTATAATTTTCCAAATATTTCCCCATTTATCGGTAATTAATTATACTGCACCATAAAAATATTCCTAATATTTATTATTTAATTATATAAATTCCCAAAAATAATATTTTATTTTTCTGAAATGTTACAATCTTCCCCCCTTAAATAAATTCGGTCCCCGAATTTAAATTTAAACCCCTCAAATACTAAAACATTTCAGTAAAAAGATCAAGTCGTCGGGGCTCCGAAATCATAAATACATAAAACACATCGTAGCGCAATTCCTGCGTATGAATAATGAGTATATAAACCAAAATCAAAACTCCATCAAGCATCCCGCAATTATCGGAGTTATGGTGAAGACACCAATGTCAAAGCCCAATACGAAAACCAACATGATATACATCAAATTATACATGTACACATCGTTAAAACATCTGAAAGAAATGCATGCCAAACTCTTTTCCAATCACTGTGCAATGCACGTATCACGGCACAGTGGCGGACGTTTATTGTAAGAATATAACTATATATATATCCTTTGTTTAGCATACACGTCCCGCCGTTTTGAAAACAATCTAGAAGGGTTTCCTTTGTAAAATGTTGCGTGTCATCTCGGACACGTAGGCAAATACTGAGACTATAGCTCCTTTTTGGAAATCCTTTCGATAACTATCAATACATGCAAAAATATATTCAGGTACTGTCCTCGGACTAATCCCGCTCAGCTACTATACCAAGTAGTAAATATCATAAAAACGTACTGCTCAAAAGAAATCGTACTCAAAATGTGTATAAGAATGCCACGTGCGTCTGGTGCGTACGGAAATCGAAATCCATGAATGTGCCATACATGTGCACAGAAACAAAATCTAAGTGCAACGGGTGTGCACGAAAACACATGTCAAGGGCAACGGGTGTGCACGAAAACACATGTCAAGGGCAACGGGTGTGCCTGACAGCAATATCAGGTGCATCTGATATGCACGGAGAATCCCGATTTAGTGCATCTGGTGTGCACCAAAATCGCATCAAGCGCATCAAGTATGCGCAAGAATCCAAATCAAGTGCACAAGGGGTACGAAAACAATATCGAATATCACAATCGAAATCGACGGTATACAGCACATCTCAATCCAAATCCGGTATACCGTAGTATATAATCTCACAACCATGCGCATCAGCGTGCACAAAATCGAATCAAAATATTAAAAGTGCATGGAAACTACATCGAAAGCACAAGTCAAATCACATGCATACCATAGGCATGCAATCAAATCAATATCTCGAATGACATCAAATCGAAGTCAAGTGCAATTGTGGTGCACAAAATCTCAATCATGCAAATAAATCGCCCAAAATACCAAAATCCAAGATGACGGAAACAGTCCCGCTCTAGCACATCCTCTAAAGATCTCTGGCCAATTGTCATGGTCACTCATAACATGTCTCGTCGACGATGCCGAACTCTGGCCTACTGGGTGTACACAATACGACTGATCCTGGGTCCAAGTCTTCTCGTGTAGTATTTCCAGAAAGATCTGTCGAGGTCTCTCCCAATCTCGTTTCTGCCAAACTGTCCGGAAGTTATCACCCTTTACTAAATCCATTTCTTGTTCCGGAACGGCTGCATACTCATCACGACTTCTTCTGGAAGATATATCCATATACAACGTCTCTACATGCGTATCACATCTCTGATTTCAACGAAGTGGAACGTCATCTCGTCGAAATCTCGTACGAACCTCTTACTCCACTTATCTCTAATGTCGACTGATTCGGACTCATCTCTTCGTGGCTGTATGGACTGCGCTCCAACGGCTATACTCATATCTGGAGTCTCCCAAGCAATGCATCCCATCACATGATATCCGAATGACGTCAAACTTTTCGATCGATTCGTCAAACTTCCATAATCCCCCAAGAGCTCAACTCTTGAGTACAGTTTAATAATATTCAGTACATGCCACAGTATCTATGGACTAGCCGTAGAAAGGCAAACCCAAGCCTCATTAATGGCACCACGGAACTGCCGCAAATCCTTAGGTTCAAAGGCATTCCCATGGTCATTATATCGAGTTAGGGTTTCATTCTTCTAGAGAGTCCACAGAATTACTTGCTGTTTTTCCGAATAACTTAAACTTGGAAAATAGGCTTCTGACATTCGATCGTCTTCCATCGACTCTCAACGTACCTGCGTGAAGTCTTCTCAAGCTGGAATCAATCAATTTGATGACCTCGCATCGGGGTATGCAACGAACCACATGTCCTAGTCATTCCTCCTTCGGTGACTAGCGATCTTCTATCATATCTCTCAATACAACTCGTGCTGCATTAGCTTCAAATATCTGGGGCGATATCTCGTTAGTCGCAGCAACAACTGAATCATTCGTCCACTCGCTGAACAGTGCCTCAATCATCAAGAATAGTCGGTGCATTGACGGTCATCACATTCTGGCTGGCCTCTAATAGTGGCCCAATCCTCTGGTGCTGATCTACACGTTCGAGAAATTTGTAAAAGCAATCCGTCAAATGCTCATGGCACGAAAACACAATAAAATGACACATCAATACAATCGTATGTCCCTGGAATCACGCCCTGGTCAGTCCTCGTCCAAGACGAGCTCATGCTGACCGCAACTCTAGCCGCAACTCTCTCTGCCTATGCAATCGTAGTGACAAAACCACCAACCGATATCGATGAGGATAGATCGTAGGAATGAATATAATACTGTGCGAAGAAATGTACATCCTAAGGCTCCTTAAGCGGAGTAGCGTATCGTAAGTATGCCGCGGAACATACCCACGGTACGTCACTCTCCTTAAGTCACCTACTCCATCAACCAAGGTCAACCTACGCGACGAAAAATCGGGTCTAATACCCTCTCGACCAAGTGTAAGTTCCGTAAGGTCAAGCCTAGGTTCCGAATATATATAAACGCCCTAGACTCCGCATAGTCAAACATAGAATCGAACCAAGGTTAAACCTAGCGCTCTGATACCAACTTTGTCATGACCCGAAATAGCACGTGACTGGCACTTGAATCATATGAAGTCTATAGGACCCTATCTAATTCAAGTAAGCAAAAAAATCCCAGAAATCTAAACCATTTGAAAGAAGGAAGTGAAGAAAAACTTGTTTTAAAGTTTGCATATAATCACTTCGAAAATTCGTAGTAAACATTTTTAAAACATCAAGTTTTTTCCGGAAATTTTGGCAGAGTCTCCTTTGTAAATACTGGCCCCAAACGGGTACAAACATGAATAATATGAATAAGAGCATCCCCAAGCGGGAGCTAGCTCTTCGCCAATTAGCGATCACAACCATGCAAGCAATATGATATACAGCGCCGAAGGGCGATGATCAAAACTCAAAAGAAAACCAATATCATCAAGAAAACTATAATAATACAGCGCGCGACTCTAAGGTCGAAAGAATAAATAACTAGTCTTCTAAGTCTAATAAATATACAAGTCTGGTTGATGGAGTTTACTAGATACAACTGAATAAATAAATAAAATACAATGGTGGTCACGATGTAAGTGAATCCACCTACCAAAGCAATCACCCGAAATGAAGAAGTGTGCCAACAAAGCCTCCAAGGAAACCTGTACGGCAAAACCTGTAAGAAACTGTGGCACAACGGGGGTGAGTTGCCAACTCGTGAGTAGAAAACATCACCAAGCAGAAATCGTATGTATGACTCAATCCTAAATCATACGGTAATATATATCCTCAATATAATATCCTGAACCATCTACACATAAGTGTAATGCCACGTGCTCGTGTCAGTGCCTCAGATAGCAACATATCATATATATATGATGTATGAATGCATTACGAATGAAAATAGAATACATCATGAATGAGAAAACTGTTTTCATAAATTAGTGAGATTTCTGTATAAAACCGAAATATCATCAATAAAATCAACAGAGAATCCGTGTCAAGCATCGACACAAAACATATATCCCAATATCTTAATATCTCGGGCTCCGGCAATTCGGACTGGCTCATATCATCAAATCTCACTATCTCGGGCTCCGGCAATCCGGACTGGCCCCGGGCTCCGGCAATCCGGACTGGCCCAAATCATCAAATCTCATGACTGCGTCGGTATCCTTCGGATATCCGCCGCGTCACAAATAACCGGTCGGTAGTGCTCCCCTGCCAGGCTCAACGCCATCATTTGCGACCATCTTGCCCCGGGGTACCGCACCGGGTCCACCATGCACCCGCAGACGGTTCCTCCTCCTCCTCGAATCGGGTGTATGATATCGCTCAAGAGCCGAGAAAACTCATGGTGGACGTATCTCACATCATATCATGAGAAAACCACACTTTTTATCTTTTGAAAATGATAAATGAGTTTATAAAATCCGCGGTTTCTCCAAATCCAGAAATCTGATGGAAGATCCGAAATTTCAAAATGACAGGTCAATAACAGTGAATACCGGGCTTCGGCAATCCGGACTGGCCCATAATATCGCATGGCAAATGAATATATATATATATATATATATATATATATATATATATGCATGGAGTATCACAATAATAAATGCAATATCTAATCTAGCTAGCACAGTAATGATATATCTGAACTATCAGCTAGCAAGCGATATCAATGAATTAATATTCTCTAAAATGTACATGACATGGAAATTACCGATGATGATGTGTGTGAGCCGGCAAGCAAGTGTTCGTAGACGTACGCATCATCGGTAATAGTGCTGGTGTCCTGATAACATGGGCTCAATATAAAAATAAAAACACATTTAAGCATGCAATACGATGCGAATAGCAAGAATATATGGCAAATGAATAGTAAATGCAACAATAATGAATGTACATAATATATATGAGTCATACAGTTTTGGCATTTGAAATAACACGAATTGTGGTGTTTAGAAAATGGGGGCTACGGTGTTTTTAAGAAGAGGTACGTCCTTTGAAATATTCGTAATTTCCCTTGGCCTGTTTTTGAAATACTCACGATTCGTTAGTTTTAGAAATAGGTATGACTCGAGCCCAGTCTAATATCTACTAAGTGAACTACAGGACCTGTAACAACTCCATTTTTAATGTACAAAGAATTAATTTAAATTCAATGTATACTTGGAGTATTTATTGTTGCTGATATCTCTTTAAGTATTTATTTCACTCCATAATTACAAGAATGAGGTTGTAGCTCATTGGTAATACCTTGCACTGCTGAACCAAGCCACCAGAATTCAAATCCCCTGCACCACATTATTTTTAATATTATTTTGTTTTTGATTTTTTAGAATACCAACTGTTATACGTGCGTTTCTCACAAATTTCCTTGTACACGTAAAAAGTTAGATACACCATTAATCACCCCAGGAGACCCCCCACCCCGCGAGCCTCCGACTCGGCCCGACTCGGGCCGGCGCGCAGGCCTGACTCGGCCGGACGGCCGAATCGCCAACATAAAAGTTAAGCATCTTTTACTAGTCAACCCCCCTGCACACACTAAATTGTTAGATCGGTTACAGAGAGCACATTAAATCTCTTTTACTCAAAATTTTAATGATTTTTATATATTTTTACATTTTTTTAATTAAAAACCCTAACCCTGGCCTAACCTTATAAATACACCCCCTACCATCTACCCTCTCATCCTAAATTTCTGAGTCCACTTTCTCAAAATTCCAAGAGAACTTTGGTACGTTGGAAAACGAGCGTAAGACGAAGCGCTGACGAAATCGACGGCGAAATTCCGGTGATCATGCTAGAAACTCTCAACGACGATTCGACGCACCGGCAAACCCTCTACTTCCCTCTCACTCTCTAGTGTTGTCCAAACCCGTAAGTCCCCCTCTTCTATCTTTCTTTTCTTTCATAAAAATACGAATTTACAAATCCGACGGAATCGGAACAAATCCGATTTCCGATTCGGTTTCTATAAAATCTCACTTATCACCAATTCCATCATGCTTAAACATCTTTATGTTGACTATTAATCACTTAACAAATAATTTGAACAAGTTTCCTCACATGAAATGATAGCTTTTGCAATATATCGTATTTTTTTCACTTAAATACCACAATATTTAGTTTTCACATTTAACCCCTTAACATTGCTATACCTTAAAGTAGATCACGAGGTAATGACCTACCTCCACATACACGTAAATACAACCCTAAATGATATCATCAAAACTTAGAATACGATAATACAAGATTTTACATTTAAATACCATTTTCTTAATAAAACCTTTTCTAAAAGTTTTAGGTTCGATACACTTTTAAAACATATATTTTTTAATAGGAAAATACGATAAGTTGTGGACATTGATCATTTATCTAAACCTGACTTTGTGGTGTCTAGGCTAGGAAAGTGAGAAAAGGTAACTTTAAAAGGCCCGTCTCACAATTCGTGAGCGGATCCCTCCTTTTCTCATTTGTACTTACCTGTCCACAATTGGCGGTAAAGAGGCGATTTGAGCCTTCTAACGACTTATCGTTTAGACCATTTAGAAATAGTCTAGTTGAAATAGAAAACCCTAGAATCTAAAATACGGAAAATCGACTTTTGCAAATAAATACCTTTTACTTTATAAAACCGTTTTCTAAAGGATAGTATTTATAAAATCTTTGCAAAGCGCCACTACAACCCACCTTTGGGGAACCCGTCAGGGATAGTACGGTTTATCGTGCATCCTCGGGTTTAGTAGTGCGAGATTCAGACCTCCGCAAGGAGCATTCGGTCTCGAAAGGTTTAAAATACGACATCTTAAGAAAATGAGACTTAAAATATAAAATATTTATTGAAATTATTTTTGTATAAATATATGTATATTATCATTAAAAGATCTATTTTGTTATAATATAAATATTCCATTTTTTCTAAAAATCACAAGAATAAATTTTACATTAAAATACCATGAATTTCAAATAAACCAATATTACATATAAATACCTTTATTTATGTAATTAGGATATTTTCACTAGGAATATCAAAAAAATAAAATTTCACTCATCATAACTATAAAGACGAATAATAAATACTTGGGGTGTATCTTGGAAATTATACAAAAGTATTTTTGCATAAAACCCCCTCAAGTTTTATAAATTACAATAAGGACCCTAGAAAATATAAGACTTCGATTTACATTTCTTTTGTCTGACTCGGATTTGAGTCTGATTATTTCTGACTTGAATATGATTAAAGTCAATCTACATTCTTTAATATTCCAACTCAATATGAACATATGAATCCCAGAATCCAGTTATCAATCTATACAACTTGACTGAATCAAATCATGGATATACATCCATTATCCCGTTATTCCATTTACCTGATTATGCAGTTACAATCTGTTTACTGATATCCTGGTTTTGGTCAGTCATCCAATTTATACAATACAATACAACAATACAATCAAAACATTACGGGGTTTAAGGGGTAGATTGGTGCGGAAGGTGTTAGAAGTGGCACGAGACGGTAAGATTAAGACACCTAACCTATATTCCGTTGCTGTTGTACCGTGGCTTAACGGTTCCTTGTACATTCCGTTTGCCCTGGTCTCTAGCATACTGAGACCCCTCTCGTATACACTGGCATCCTTCCGTACCAAGCTACAAACAACAACGTAAACACAATATTCTACAATATTATACAACAACTTTTAGAAAATACCTCTTATTCTGTCTTTTCTAATTATTTCCTTATTTTTGGGACTTACGGAGCGACCTGTTCGCTGACGGCATTCTATTTCTTTCCTCTTTGAATGTCGTCAGGTGTTTTGGACCCGTCAGAGATCGAGCCCACTGGTGAAGACTTTGACCAGTTCCACGAAGACCCCGAGCTCTAGACATTGTACTTTGTTCTATTCAGTATTTTTCATTCCTGTTATGCCATTGTTTAGGCATCGCTTTTATTTCAGATGTATTTACTTTTCATGCATTGTACAAAAGAATGTTATTAATAAAATTGCTGTTATTTTTATATCTCTTGTCTCTTGTGAATTACCTTTATATTGTTTAGATACGCTTAGCGTATTTACTTCACAGTAAATACGTAGCGGACCTCGTCGCATCCCCTTCGCCGTACACCGGGAAGCGGGGCGTGACAGGTTTTGTTGGTGGCCCATGCAGGTCAGAGCTGTATAGAACCATACTATGCAGTTCTGTTCTGCGTGAACAACCTAAGCTATATAACACAAGAACCAGTAACTAAACATTCTTTACAATTCATGTTTCTTGAATCTTACAAATTTCTATTCCTTGAATCTTATCATTTCATGTATTAATCTGTCCTAACCCAAAATTTTCTTCAAGGTTATGGATTCCCCGAACAACACCAGCACCAATGTCAACAACACACCTCCAGCACTACCTCTCACACCAGCTGTTCCTGCGCCACCCATCGAGCAAACAGTGCTACTTGAGGTGATCCGCAGCCTTCTCGAGGGACAGCAACAACTCCTGAACCGTCCTGAGACCGACGCACCAGGGGTAAAGCAATTCAGGGCTTTGCACCCCAAGCAGTTCTCTGGTAAAGGAAGCCCACTTGAAGCTGAGGAATGGGCACAAAGCATAGAAGATGATCTGGCAGCAGTATAAGTGCCAGACATAGCTTGGGTCCGTGTGGCGAAACTACAGCTCACGGATAATGCTCGCAACTGGTGGAAGGCGGAAGAAAGCCGTCTGGTACAGCCTATTGAATGGAAGACTTTTCGCGAGAAGTTCGACGCGAAATACTTCCCTGTGACTGCCAGGTTTGCCATGGAGCAACAGTTTATTCATCTACAACAGGGTTCGATGTGGGACAAATCAGTAGTTGAGTACGACGCTGAATTCACCATGCTAAGCCGGTAAGATATGTCACAACAGTTCAATTTTTAAATCTTACATACTACACAGCTAACACAATCTTTAAACAGATTCGCGGCACACTTGATACCGACGGACGAGATCAGAGCCCGTCACTTTCAACAAGGTTTGGATACGGAGATTCAGGCTGCTCTAGCCACGGGAAAATTTCTGACTCATGAGGATGCTCTGGAAGCTGCCCGCAGTTATGAGGCAGTGATAAAAGCAAGGGGCAGACCTCAGTCTGCAAGAGTAAAATGCCCTGCCAACCAGATGGCAGGTGGAGCCTCGTCCAGGCCACCTTTCATGCCAAGACGACCCGGAGTACCGAACCATCGTCCCAGCCCAGCCTTTTGCACCTACTGTAAGAGAACTGGACATATGATGAAAGACTGCCGTCGAGCCAACCGTCTTTGCTTAGTCTGTGGCTCAGCTACTCATGATATTGGGTCTTGTCCCCAAAGACAAAACCCAGTTGCTGCACCCACACCAGCAATTACCTATCCGCAGCCACCAACTCTTCAGGCATCTGCTCCAAGACCTGCACAACCTGCACCACCCAGAGGACCACAAGCTGCACCACCTCCTCGTCAGTTCCATCAAGCTCAAAGGAACGTTCCGAGGAATGATCCTCAGGCCAGGAGGAATGTACCAAGGCGCCAAGCTTTCACGATATTCGTGGAAGAAGCTGAGGTCACTGGCCAAGTCATCACTGGTAAACTTTTCTTTTCAAACTTTGCTTTTCTATACTGCTACTTAGTTACATATTTTCTATACCTAAAACATATCCCACATACCTTAGGTACAATCTTAGTATCCTCAATCCCTGCACAATCACTGTTTGATACTGGAGCATCACACTGCTTTATGTCGTAATGGTTTGTTCGAAACTATGCGATTCCAGTCTCACCGGTTGTATCCAGCTGGAATGTCAGTTCAGGAAATGGCGTTCTAAAGGCAACTATGAGATACAGCTTGTGTCCAGTCGTCGTCTGCAGCAGAGAATTTTATGCTGACTTCAAAGTGCTGGACATACCGAACTTCGATGTGGTTCTAGGAATGGATTGGCTTGGAACTTTTTATGGTACCATAGACTGTCGTCAAAGGAGGGTAGTATTCGAGATTCCAGACCATCCGGTCTTCTATTTCAAAAGCGAAGACCGTACACTGGAGCCAAGTACCTACAAAGTGAAGCCAAGAGAAGCAGTAGTTGCAGCAGCTCAAGCGGAGGAAGAATCAAGGCCAGATATGGTTCGAGAGTTCGACGATGTATTTCCTGACGATATATCAGGTTTGCCTCCCAATCGAGCTCTTGAATTCAGTATTGATTTAGTACCAGGAGCACAACCGGTGATCAAAGCACCCTATCGTTTAAGTCCGGAAGGTTTGAAGGAAGTCCGAACACAGTTGGACGAATTACTGGCGAAAGGATGGATTCATCCCAGCACTTCAAGTTGGGGATCACATGTACTACTTGTGAAGAAGAAGGAAGGTTCATACAGAATGCGCATCGATTATAGAGCCTTGAACGAAGTCACTATAAAGAACAAGTATCCACTCCCGCGCATCGATGATTTATTCGATCAGCTAAGTGGATCTTGTGTTTTCTCTAAATTGGATCTTCGTTCAGGTTATCATCAAGTGAAGGTCAAGAAAGCTAATATTCACAAAACAGCTTTCAGAACTCGCTATGGACATTACAAATTTCTAGTGATGCCATTTGGAGTGACCAACGCACCCGCAATATTCATGAACCTAATGAATCAAGTTTTCCGGGAGTACTTAGACAGGTTTGTTGTCATCTTCATCGACGACATCCTGGTGTATTCTAAGAGTCGGAAAGAACATGCAGAGCACCTACGAATTGTCCTAGAAACTCTTCGACAACATCAACTTTATGCCAAGTACAGCAAGTGCGAGTTTTGGTTAAAGCAAGTTGGTTTTCTTGGACATATCGTATCAGGAGAAGGAATCTCTGTGGATCTAGCGAAAGTTTCAGCAGTTAGCGAATGGCCTACACCAAAGTCAGTGAAGGATATTCGGAGTTTCTTGGGTTTAGCTGGATATTACAGAAGGTTTATTGAAGGCTTTTCAAAGATAGCAACGCCCCTGACCAAGCTCACACGTAAAGATGAAGAATTTGTGTGGTCAGAAGCATGCGAACAAGCTTTCGTAGAACTCAAGTCAAGATTGACATCAGCACCTATTCTCGTCATACCGGATCAATCTGGAGGATTCGAAGTGCATTGCGATGTATCCGGTAAGGGATTAGGATGCATTCTACATCAGCACGGTAAAGTTGTGGCTTATGCTTCAGAACAACTGAAGATTCATGAGCGCAATTATCCGACGCATGATTTGGAATTGGCAGCCGTCATCTTTGCTCTCAAGATTTGGCGTCATTACCTACTTGGTGAACGAGTGAACATCTATACAAATCATAAGAGCCTAAAGTACGTGTTTACTCAGAAGGAGTTGAATATGCGGCAGAGAAGATAGTTAGAACTCATGGCAGACTTTGACATCAAGTTGCAATATCACCCAGGGAAGGTGAATGTAGTACCTGATGCTCTTAGTCGCCAACCATTAGCAATGAATCTCACCGCTCAGTGGAAGCTTTAACAAGATTTGCATCAGATAGAGATTGAAGTAATCATGCCAGGTAATACTTCAAGTTTGATGAATTTACAAGTTCAATCAACCATTGTCAATCAGATCAAAGCAGCTCAAGCAAGCGATTCTAAGTTGCAAAAGATCAGAGAACAAGTGGAGAATGGACTCAGAACAGACTTCATCATCCATGAAGATGGATCTTTCAGATACGGCAGCAGATTGTGTGTACCAAAAAGTCCTGTTCGGGAAGAGTTAATGAAAGAAGCTCACAACACTCCCTATTCAGTACACCCTGGAGGTACCAAAATGTACAAAGATCTACGTCAGAATTATTAGTGGCATGGAATGAAGCGTGAAGTAGCCAGAAGCATCGCAAAATGCTTGGTGTGTCAGCAAGTAAAGGCTGAACATCACAGGACTGTTGGATCACTTCAACCGTTACCAATTCCAGAATGGAAGTAGCAACACATCACGATGGATTTTGTGATTGCTCTTCCTCGCGGTACAAAGGGTAACGATGCGGTATGGGTCATTGTGGATCGACTCACAAAGTCAGCTCACTTCATCCCATTTTGAGTTGGCCAATCTACTGAGACACTAGCAAAGAAGTACATAGAGGTAATAATCTAATTAAGATTTAAACTCTTCATAATGTACTATCTCTGATACCCATGAACTCATACAGGAAATTGTGAGACTTCATGGAGTACCAGTTTGCATTGTCTCCGATCGTGACACCAGGTTCCGATCGCAATTTTGGCAGAGTCTGCAAGCAAGCTTGGGAACAAGTCTGAACTTCAGCACGGCTTATCATCCACAAACAGATGGTTAGTCGGAACGAACTATTCAGATCTTGGAGGATATGCTCAGAGCGTGTATGTTAGACTTCAAAGGATCGTGGGAAGATCACCTACATCTTGTGGAGTTTTCGTATAACAACAGCTGCCAAGCAAGCATAGGAATTGCACCTTTTGCAGCATTGTATGGAAGGAAGTGTCGATCGCCATTAAGTTGGGACGACATCGGAGATAGGAAACTTCTTGGACCAGAAATGATAGTAGCGACTGTTGATATAGTTCGTACTATCAGGGAAATGATACGTATAGCCCAAGATCGATAGAAGCACTGGGCTGATGCAAAGAGACGACACTTGGAGTTCCAGCCAGGAGATCACGTATTCTTGAAATATCTCCGAACCGCGGAGTGATCCGTTTTGGAAGACGGGGTAAGCTAAGTCCGAGATATATTGGACCGTTCGACATACTCGAACGAGTCGGTGAAGTGGCATACTGCTTAGCGCTTCCACCTTCATTGGAAGGAGTGCATAATGTGTTCCACATATCCCAACTCAGAAGGTATGTGAGTGACCCCAGCCATGTCCTCGATCATTCCGAGCTCACTATACAGCCTGATTTGTCTTGTAAGCAACAGCCTGTGGAGATCCTGGACAGGAAAGTGAAGACACTTCGGAACAAGGAAGTTAACTTGGTTCGAGTGATGTGGAGGAAAAACACTCCAGGAGAGTCCACTTGGGAAAGGGAGGATGAAATGCGTGCTAAATATCCACACCTCTTTGTAAACTAGTCCTCAAATAAAAGTTGTAAATTTCGAGGACGAAATTTTTGTGAGGAGGGTAGACTGTAACAACTCCATTTTTAATGTACAAAGAATTGATTTAAATTCAATATATACTTGGAGTATTTATTGTTGCTGATATCTCTTTAAGTATTTATTTCGCTCCATATTTATAAGAAAGAGCTTGTAGCTTATTGGTAATACCTTGCACTGCTGAACCAAGCCACCAGAGTTCAAATCTCCTGCCCCACATTATTTTTAATATTATTTTGTTTTTGATTTTTTAGAATACCAACCGTTATACGTGTGTTTCTCACAAATTTCCTTCTACACATAAAAAGTTAGATACACCATTAATCACCCCAGGAGACCCCCCACCCCCGAGCCTCCGACTCGGCCCGACTCGGGCCGGCTCCGCCAGCCGGACTCGGCCGGACGGCCGAAACGCCAACATAGAAGTTAAGCATCTTTTACTAGTCAAGCCCCTGCACACATAAATTGTTAGATCGGTTACAGAGAGCACATTAAACCTCTTTTACTCAAAATTTTAATGATTTTTATATATTTTTACAGTTTTTTAATTAAAAACCCTAACCCTAGCCTAACCCTATAAATACACCCCCTACCCTCTACCTTATCATCCTAAATTTCTGAGTCCACTCTCTCAAAATTCAAAGAGAACTTTGGTACGTTGGAAAACGAGCGAAAGGCGAAGCGCTGACGAAATCGACGGCGAAATTCAGGTGATCGTGCTAGGAACTCTCAACGACGATTCGACGCACCGGCAAACCCTCTACTTCCCTCTCACTCTCTAGTGTTGTCCAAACCCGTAAGTCCCCTTCTTCTATCTTTCTTTTCTTTCATAAAAATACGAATTTACAAACCCGACGGAATCGGAACAAATCCGATTTCCGATTCGGTTTCTATAAAATCTCACTTATCACCAATTCCATCATGCTTAAACATCTTTATGTTGACTATTAATCACTTAACAAATAATTTGAACAAGTTTCCTCACATGAAATGATAGCTTTTGCAATATATCGTATTTTTTTCACTTAAGTACCACAATGTTTAGTTTTCACATTTAACCCCTTAACATTGCTATATCTTAAAGTAGATCACGAGATAATGACCTACCTCCACACACACGCAAATACAACCCTAAATGATATCATCAAAACTTAGAATACGATAATACAAGATTTTACATTTAAATACCATTTTCTTAATAAAACCTTTTCTAAAAGTTTTAGGTTCGATACACTTTTAAAACACATATCTTTTAATAGGAAAATACGATAAGTTATGGACATCGATCGTTTATCTAAACCTGATTTTGTGGTGTCTAGGCTAGGCAAGTGAGAAAAGGTAACTTTAAAAGGCCCGTCTCACGATTCGTGAGCGGATCCCTCCTTTTCTCATTTGTACTTACCTGGCTACAATTGGCGGTGAAGAGGCGATTTGAGACTTCTAACGACTTGTCGTTTAGACCATTTAGAAATAGTCTAGTTGAAATAGAAAACCCTAGAATCTAAAATACGGAAAATCGACTTTTGCAAATAAATACCTTTTACTTTATAAAACCGTTTTCTAAAGGATAGTATTTATAAAATTTTTGCAAAGCGCCACTACAACCCACCTTTGG